>OY856188.1:251617585-252330508 GCA_963693315.1 Diogma glabrata | reverse complement strand
GAAAAAATATTTTTTGAGGTTAGAAAAAATATTTTTTGAGATTAGAAAAATTTTTTGAGGTTAGAAAAAATATTTTTTGAGGTTAGAAAAAATATTTTTTGAGGTTAGAAAAAATATTTTTTGAGGTTAGAAAAAATATTTTTTGAGGTTAGAAAAAATATTTTTTGAGGTTAGAAAAAATATTTTTTGAGGTTAAAAAAAAATATTTAGATGAAAACCGATGGCCGCCCCCAAACTAGACAACAATACTCCACACTAATCGAAAGTGTGACGAAAAAATACTAATTTTCTTCTGCTGCAAATGGAATTTAAAAACAATAAAAATGTATTCAATGCCAAAGGAATGAAATATAAATATAAAAATTTCACTCTTAGGAGTAAGAACCAAATAAAAGATAATCAAATTTTAGCTTGTGAGTTGTGAATAAAATTTTTAGCAATCCAAAGAAGACTCAAATAAAATAAAAAAGGGCCAACTCTAGCTGTACACCAATTAGTTAAAAATCGCGTTTTTTAATATATGAAGTGATTTAAATCTTACAATGTGAAAACTTAGCAGTCGTGTTACTTGTACATTCTAGCTATATCTTTTTTCTCATAGTATTTAATCCAATTTTTTTCTTTTTATTTTATTTTTTTATTTTCTATCGTAAAGACAGCAATAACTTTTTTCCTCATAGTAATTGAAACCAATTTTCAAGTTTCACGAAAGTCTCTTCATAATTTTAGGTAATACTCGTAGTGTGAATAAAGACCTAAAACCTGCAAATACAAGATTTAATCAGAAGTGATAGAACAGAAGTTGGGATCTAGAACTATGGAAAAAAATGTTAAAAGAATCCTATGCCAATGTTTCATCAAGATCTCTTGCATTTCCGTAACTCTCCCAACAACCCACAGACATACCCGTTTGTTTTTATTACTGATTTAAATTCAGGTCCTAAATAAACAGTTTATAGATTGATATGAATTTGTGTTGAAGTAACCCATTATGTACCAACTATGCCGAAAATTTATTTTGGTTACATTATAATCAAATTAGATCCAAAGATCATGCTTTCAAGCAATCAAGCAACACATTATAATCATAGCTGGTTGATATCCATCATTTTCTTCTGTATCTGAATGATATGCTGGAATCAATTGTCCTTAGGTACAAACGATCGACAAACAAAGATTTATTATCATGTCTAGTTGAATTTCGAAACTAGCTTGTGGTGATCAGTAAGTAACTCATTCAAATTCATAAGAGATTCAATAATTAAGAGTTATCTCGCATGCTGGTATAGCATTCAATACCGATGTTAAGAATGTCGTTATAAATTTTATTTGCTATAATTTGAAACATTCAAATGGGGAATTTTCTTCATTAAAAAAGAAACATTAGATTTTTGATGACTCACGCGTAGTGATTGTGATCGAACATTCGGAGATTTCAAGAACTTTTCTGAGTCTCGTTTCTCGAGATTAGTTTTGCATTATTTTGAGAATTTTTGTTTCCCTTTGGTAGTTCTCGAGTCAATAATTTTATATTGTTGTAGAAAATCCAAAGTCAAAATTTTATACAAATAGATGGAATGATTGATGGCCAGTTTGGTCCATTTTCTGACGCAGAAGATTAATTTAGCAGAGATTTAAAATCGGGAAATTGAGAGAAAAATTAAAAACTGTATAGCGGTGTGTTAAAAAATTGGAGTCTTAATCAATCGATTTTGCGTTTCTGCTTGATAATAAAACGAAATAGGAGAGAGGTTTTTAAAAATTATGGGTCCAACAGAAATGGTCTGGATTTTCAAAATTTTTTAATATATAAGTACGGACAATCGATTTCAATATTTTCTCTATCTAAAATACAATTCTGTTGCTAGTTCTGTAACCCAACAAACGGTCAAACCCTCTAGATTTGATTGTTTTCAACAGCAAAAACTAAATGCATAATAGAGCCAGCACCATCTATTTTTTTTTAAATTTAACACACTCCTTTCGAAGCAGGACCTGATTTGGTGTGGTTAAAGCTTTTCGAATTAGTAGGCATGCATAAATTTTGTCCGACAAATAAGTCAACTCGAATTGAACCGTGAGTGTTTCAAACAAGGTCAAATTTGTCACTATCCATTACATGTGAAATACGAGATGGATTGACTAAGATTTTCAAGTAGAGATACAAATTTATTATTGACTTTGGATATTTCTCAAACAAAACTAAATTTTTGGATGGATCCAAACCGTCTTATTAAATTTGTTAAATTTCGCAGTTATGTAAATACCTCAAAAAGGAAATTTGTATAGATCAACATTTTCCTGTCGATATATAGTAGTATATAGTGAATATGTAAAATTTGCTTTTGGTTTGTATATTTTTCACACATACACATGTACCGGTTGTAACCAAAATGGTTTGTTATGATTTCTTCCACTCAGACAGTATTATTTGATGGATCTGCATCATCTATATACATTTTGACACTTTGTAACGACCAACAAAAATCTGATCAGTGACCATTTTCTTTTAAAATCTAAAAAAAACTGTCAGCACATTAAAAACTTTGCATCATTTCATAAATAATATCTGATCGTATATAACGTTTCACTGTATAAATAAAATCATTTTTTAGTTTATTATTTCTTCATAATTTATATATTTCATTCAAACTCAATTAACGGATCTTATATTTTGGAGTATGATCGATTGTTGTTTTATTTTATTTTTTTTATTAAGAAACAAATATATTTTTTTTTGTTGATCAGATAACGAAATAGAGTATATTGATTCTGCGCAGATCTTTCCATCATTTATAGGGTGTTTCATTTAGTGATGTTTGAACTAAAATATATTCGCAATATTAATAATTGATTGAATTTTAAAGAACCTTATTGTTATGATTTGATGGTGTGAGATGCTTGGTTTGAATAATTTTTCTTTGTCTGTTTCATTTGTTTTTTTACAACAGATTTTCAATTTATGGGATAACTTTTGTTGTTGAATTGAATAAGAAAACCATAGCGAAAGAGATAAATAGAAAGCCTTTTTAAAAACACCAAGTTGGTGTATAAAAACATATTGATTCATACAGTTGGAATAGTTTTTAACTTTGATTTGGGATATCAGTTACATAAATTGGAATTAATTAAAGTTTTGTTTTATATAAGATTATAAGAAAATTGTGAGCCATAATTTAAATAAAACATTTTCATGTCTTTTTGGTCTGATTAATCAGATATAAGTATAAACTATGTTAAATGCCAAAATTTTGTGTTTTCTTTGATGGCTACGAAACAAAAAGAGGAATATTTAAAACAAAAAACAAGGACGACTCTGGATATCGTTCCAAAATTTATGGCGACCATACATTTTTTGTTTGGTTTTCGATTTGGTTGCATGTTATTTTAAATTGCGATTTAATACACTGAAAAAAACACTTTAACAACAATTGCTGTGTTTTATTTTATGCATAAACATTCTCATTTAAATGAGAGCTTATGCGCCCGTTGCCATACAAAAGCAATCTTCGTATGTGACACAAAAGAACAAGTATTTAATGCTTTAGCACTTGTCACCATTTATATTTAAAAGATTATATTAGATCCATACTAATTTTTATCAGAATAATGATAGATTTTTCACATTTACATTTACCTAGCAACCACAAAAAGCAATTTGTGCATTTGTACAATCTAGCGGAATCCCTTAGATGTGGCACATCTTTCAACAACCTTTCCCACTCCAAAAAAAATACCTAAATTTATAATACATATAATATAATACAGTACATTTGTAAAGTTTTTTGCAATTCGTTGAATCCGTTGAATCTGCCGATGGAACATTTTGGGTATTTACGTCGCTTAAAAATCTATTTTCGCTGGATCTGAAAATAAAATACCTTCTAATACCCACCGGTATGACACTATCAATACAAGTGTTAAAATTTTGTCTCGTTATTATATGTCCACCTACATGGAATTAGCATAGGTCTGCCAGAATTTGAGGATCAAAGCTGCAAAATTTGTTATGGTTGGATATGCAGTAGAAAAGTTTGTTTTTTGCTTATAAAAATATCTGGTCCTGAGACATTTTTTTAAACCAATTCTAATTATTTTTTGAGTAAGAACCTCTAAACGATTATTCAGTAAAAGGACGATCCCTTTAATTGAACTGATCAAAATTTTTTAAATTTTGATTCTGATGTTTGGCTTGTGAAATCGACTAATCAAGGAATGACATAAAATTTATATGAAGAAGAAGACAAATAATGAATTAAAGTGGAGCAATAGGTTTGGAATATTTAGCAATAGCGTTCAGAATATTCAGATTAATCAAATGTTTAGTACCTACACGTGTCAAAAATAATAATAAAATTTTACTGAAATTTGACATAATCTGTAACCAAACCGCAAAACTAATTCAAGCGAAAAACTATATAGACAAGATTTTAAAATAAAATACACTGACTTATACAAATTAAAATTGAAATATTTTTATCATTATATGTCGAACAAAAAGTATCGAACAATTAAACTTAAAATGAAACTTTTGAATCATCGTTTTTTCTATTTATAAAAAGATGTTACTACCATAAATAAATTTCTAAGAAATAGCACTTTAACTATAGAAAATGGCTTTTTATTTCTGATAATTATATATTTTTTCTTAAAGATTTTGAAGGAAATGGGAAAAACTGTTAATTACGAAATTTCTAACCATTTTATTTCCATAGCAAAGTAATACCATTGAACTTATTTTACCCGCAAAAATGAGAATTTAGTTGAATGAACTGAAAAATTGTTCAGAGTCTTCGCTTAAATTTTATAAGTCAAAATGGTTATTTATGGCGGTTATACGTAAAGACTATTACTAAGAAATATTTGTCTTATTCATAAAATTATTAAAAACCTTGATGATTAATTCCACGAATACTTGAATGTTATAATAAGATTTTCTATAATTCCATAAGTGGGAAATATTGTATTTATATAAGTTTTATATAACCAACGAATAATCAGTGAGTATTTGAGTGTTTTCCAGATTAAAATTCACCATTGAACATTTATAAATCTTAATTTATCCTTATGTAAAAATATTAGGGTTTAAACCAAAAAGCCTTTATTAGAATACTAATTCAACTTTCCATACATAATTGATTTTCGGAATTCTAAACAATTGAAGTCATCCATCCATATATATCAGTTAAATGGTCATTGAATAAAATATAAATAAATAATTAAAAAAACATCATAAATTTTAGTCTAATTTCATGGAGTAACAATATTTTTGCATATGCAAATATAAAAGAACGCAATCAATTTTACGTGTTTCTAAACGTTGATTATAAATTTTGATTTTCCGAATTCAAAGGAAAATGAATTACAAAAATTTTTGTTTTTGAAATCGTAATAGTCGATCATTGCTGCAATTCAGGTCTGCTGCAATAAATATCATAATAATCTGACAAAAAAAAATAAAATTTATTATAATCAAAAATATTTATATCGGAAATTAATTATGTACATCTATTTCCGTTAAATCATCTACAACACAACTTATGTCATCAAATATGTTTATAATTATAATTATTTAATAGTTAACATAAAGGAAATCAAAAACTGACCTATGATATAATATGAATGATTTTAACATGTTTTTTAAAAACTGGATTTCTTAATAATCCAACGTAATCTCCAAACCGTTAGATTCGATGACTTAGTTACAAAAATATGATTCATCTCATTTTACGTAATGATGTAATACATAAAAACCATGACCCCTAGACTTCAATAACGTAGACCTTCAGTTACTCTAATAAAACTCACCCAAAAAATATTAACATTTAAAGTTTATTGATTACTGTTTTTATTATTATTACTCTATCATATTACCAAGAAAAAAAGAAATTTTCTTGTATCCAACCAACTTTAAATTTCGTGGCAAAATATTTTTTTTCTTCTATATTCTCATCAAGATCTCTTTCCTAAGTTTATTGTTCTTTACCTCTTTTTAAAATTTATATTACCATTGCTTTACCTCTACCACTTTTTATACAACATATGAAGTCCCTACTATTTTGCATTCAATGTCTTTCTTCGAAGAGCAGAACCGGAGCCAACAAAAAAAAAACGTTAAAAACTTAAATAATTTATTTTGATTTAAACAATTCACATGATCATTTCGCGATTGTCTTAATTTCAAAACAAAAAATTATCAGTTATATTCACATAATTTTATTTTTATTTTTAATAATAAAATATAAATATATTTGTGATTTTGTAGTTAACAGTTTTTTGATTTTTTATATATTAACAATAATTGTTAAATTATTTCTTAATTGTTAATTTTCCTCGAAAATTATTTTCATTAAGAAATATAAAAAAGTTGGTAAAAAAAACACCTTGTGCCATTGTGCTATTAATGCATAAGTTAAGTGTTGTTTTTCATAAAAGTTACATTTAACAATAATAATATAAATTATAATTTTTTTTAATTGTTTTCCCCCGTTCTATATATACATATATGTATTATGTATAAATGTAATGTTTATATATAAAATGTTATTGCAATATATAAAACAGTTCTTACGTGTTTTAAATGCCAGTTAGTTACTTGACACCGTTTTATAATATAGTGGTGTAAAATAATAAATCTCATATTCTTAATATAAAAGAACATTATCGATTTTTTTGTTTTAAAAGAAAACGGTCTTAAGCTAAGAAAAAAGATTAAAGATTATCCTTATTATCGTTTTATCTTCTTTTGTGAATTAATTTTAAAATTTGAACTGAAAGTTTGTTAGTTTTAAATTTAAGAGAAACAAAAACAGTGATGTGGTTTTTAATTTAATCAAAATATACTTTATTGGATTAATTTTTGGATATGGATAAAATTCAGTAACCAGTCATCATTCATAATCAACACAATTATATTATAACAAAGAAAATATAAATATAATATAAAATTTTCAACTAAGTCAAGATTGTTTAAAGAAATAACAAAATAAAATATACATCAAAACAATTGAAATGGAGGAAATATACTTTATACTTTATATGTCGAGGTAATTAGGTTTTTGATATAATAAAAAAAAATAATTACATTATTTTTAATTTATAGTATTATAAATTAATTGAATTTTATAATATGTAATATAATTGGTTGAATTCACGTAATTGTGAAATGGATTTTTTTATTCTACTATTATCATTTCTTTTTATATACATGTAGAGCAAAAATTTGTTGTACAAGCTTATACTAAATAAAGTATATGGTCACACTTGAAAGGTTTGAAATACTGAAGGTTAATAAAACTATTCAACAACGGACACTAACTGTAAACGTATTAAAATGCTTAAACAAAATAGAACATTCAGTTCTATCAAGCACTCAAAACATTTAACACAGCAGTATAAAATATTTTAAATACTTTTATGTGTGAAACATTCAAACATTTTAAATACTTGAAAATTTTAAGCATTTAAAACTTTGGAAAAATTTGTAACGAAGTCAATGATCGCGATGGTAACGATGGATATTAGATTTGAATTTTTAAAAATTAACCGAATCACTTAGCAAGGCAGGGAGTTTCATTTAAATATTTGTAACATGTGACACATTGCTAGAAACATTTGAAACATTTGAAATATTTTAACCTTTTGAAACATTTTATACTTTTAAAACATTAACATTATTTGAAACATTTAAAACACTTGAAACATTCGCAAGAAACATTTTAAATCTTTGAAACTTTTTATACATTCTAATATATGAAACAGTAAAAATATTTGAAACATTGAAAACGTTTTATACATTTGAAACATTTGAAACATTTGCAACATTTTGAATATTTGAAACCTTTGAAATATTTCTAACATTTGAAACAGTAAAAATAATTGAAGTTTCTGAAACGTTTGAAAAATTTCAAACATTTTAAATATTTGGAAAAACTTTGTAAAATTTGAAACATTTATATTTGAAACGTTTGCTAGAAACATTTTAAACATTTGAGAAATTTGAAACAATAAAGCTTTTTCTGAAAACATTTTAAATATTTGAAACTTTTAAAACATTTCTAACATTTGAAACAGTAAAAATATATTAAACATTTGAAACGATTGAAATTTTTGAAACATTTAAAACAATCAAAACATTTTAAACATCAGAAACATTTGAAACGCTTGAAAATTTTGGTGAAAACATTTTAAATATTTTAAACTTTTGAAACATTTCTAATATTTGAAACAGTTAAAATATTTGAAACTTTTAGGGGGTTTGAAATATTTGAAATTTTAGAAACATTTGATACATTAGAAACATTTAACATATTTGAAACATTTGCTAGACACATTTTAAATATTTGAAAAAATTTGAAAGATTAAAAGTATTAGAAACTTATTTTTAAAACATTTTACATATTTGAAACTTTTAAACATTTTTAACATTTGAAACCTGAAAAATATTTGAAACATTTGAAATGATTGAATCAATTGAAATTTTTGAAACATTAAATACATTTGAAACATCAGAAAGAGTTGAAACATCAAAAATATTTGAAACGCTTGAAAAATTTGCTGGAAACATTTTAATTATTTTAAACTTTTGAAACATTTCTTACATTTGAAACAGTAAAAATATATGAAACAATTGAAACTTTTGAAAAATTTCAAACATTTGAGACACTTCAAACAGAAAGAACCGAAGTTCTTTAAAATTTCAAACATTTTAAATATCTGGAAAAATTTTGTAAAATTTGAAACAATTTTCAATTTTTCTAGTTTTAAATTTTAAACATTTGAAACTAGGAACATTTTAAACATTTGAAACAATAAAACTTTTCCTGAAAACATTTTAAATGTTTGAAACTTTTAAAATATGTCTAACATTTGAAAAAGTAAAAATATTTGAAACAATTGAAACATCTGAGACACGTCAAACATATGCATTTTAAACACTTCGATCATTTCCGAAGTTCTTTAAAATTTCAAAAATTTAAAATATTTGGAAAAATTTTGTAAAATTTGAAACAATTTCAATTTTTCAAATTTTAAATTTGAAACTAGAAACATTTTAACGTTGGAAATAATTGAAATTTTTGAAACATTTAAAACATTTCAAATACTTGAAAAATTTGGTGAAAACATTTTAATATTTAAAACTTTTGATACATTTCTAACATTTAAAACAGTAAAAATATTTGAAACATTTGCCAGAAACATTTAAAATATTTGAACAATTTGAAATTTTAAAAGTATTTGAAAATTATTTTTAAAATTTTAAAATATTTGAAACTTTTAAAACATTTTTAAGAAATAGACATTTGAAACATTTGAAACTCTTGAAAAATCGACTGGGAACAGTTTAATTATTTTAAACTTTTGGAACATTTCTAACATTTGAAACAGCAAAAATATTTGAAACAATTGAAACTTTTGAAAAATTTCAAATATTTGAGACACTTCAGACATACGCATTTTAAACATTTCGATCATATCCGACGTTCTTTAAAATTTTAAACATTTTAAATATATTTGGAAAAATTTTGTAAAATTTGAAACAATTTTAATTTTTCAAATTTTACATCTGAAACATTTCAAACTAGAAACATTTTAAACATTTCAAAAATTTGAAACAGTAAAACTTTTCCTCAAAACATTTTTAAATGTTTGAAACTTTTGAAACATTTTTTCTAACATTTGAAACAGTAAAAATATTTGAAACAATTGAAACTTTTGAAAAATTTCAACCATTTGAGACACTTCAAACATACGCATATTAAACATTTCGATCATATCCGAAGTTCCTTAAAATTTCAAACATTTTAAATATTTGGAAAAATTTTGTAAAATTTGAAACAATTTTAATTTTTCAAATTTTACATTTGAAACATTTGAAACTAGAAACATTTTTAAATGTTTGAAACTTTTGAAACATTTCTAACATTTGAAACAGTAAAAATATTTGACACAATTGAATCTTTTGAAAAATTTCAAACATTTGAAACACTTCAAACATATGCAATTTAAACCTTTCGATCATTTCCGAAGTTTTTTAAAATTTCAAAAATTTAAAATATTTGGAAAAATTTTGTAAAATTTGAAACAATTTTAATTTTTCAAATTTTACATTTGCAATTACAAATTTTTACAACTAGAAACATTTTAAACATTTCAAAAATTTGAAACAGTAAAACTTTTCCTGAAAACATTTTTAAATGTTTGAAACTTTTGAAACATTTCTAACATTTGAAACAGTAAAAATATTTGAAACAATTGAATCTTTTGAAAAATTTCAAACATTTGAGACACTTCAAACATACGCATTTTAAACATTTCGATCATATCCGAAGTTCTTTGAAATTCCAAACATTTTCAATATTTGGAAAAATTTTGTAAAATTTGAAACAATTTAAATTTTTCAAAATTTACATTTGTAACTAGAAACATTTTAAACATTTCAAAAATTTGAAACAATAAAACTTTTCCTGGAAACATTTTTAAATGTTTGAAACTTTTGAAATATTTCTAACATTTGAAACAGTAAAAATATTTGAAACAATTGAATCTTTTGAAAAATTTCAAACATTTGAGACACTTCAAACATACGCATTTTAAACATTTCGATCATATCCGAAGTTCTTTGAAATTCCAAACATTTTCAATAATTTTTTTTTTTTTTTTTTTTTTTAATAAAATGTGTTGTGTAATAGGGTTTAGAATATGTGTCACAACAACACATAAATACCTTTTAGGACCTAGGTCTAGACCTGGGTCCCACAACAACTGGCGTTCTGAGGTGTAGATTAACGCTTTTTTTAAACATCTGTGGGTTGAAGCCACCTGAGACTAAGTGTTCCGGCAAACTATTCCATTTGTACGCAGTTCGGACAAAGAAGTCTCTCTTTTGTAAAATTTGAAACAATTTAAATTTTTCAAAATTTACATTTGTAACTAGAAACATTTTAAACATTTCAAAAATTTGAAACAATAAAACTTTTCCTGAAAACATTTTTAAATGTTTGAAACTTTTGAAGCATTTCTAACATTTGAAACAGTAAAAATGGAACGAAATATTTGGAAGCATGTTAAAAAATTTGAAACATTTTACATATTTCATACGTTTGAAACATTTGACACATTTGCTATAAACATTTTAAACATTTGAAACATTAAAAATATTTGAATCTTTTCCTGAAGATATTTTAAACATATTTGAAAGTTTTAACACTTGAAACAGTAAAATTTTTTGAAATATTTGAGATGAAATATTTCATTTGAACCAAATATTTCATCATTGAAATTTTTAAAACACACTTCTATATAACATTTATACATTGAAATACTGAAACATTAAAACATTTGCAACTTTTTTTCTAAATAAAATGTTTTGTGTAACAAACAACAAAACAACAACACATAATAACTTTTTGAGACCTAGATCCCACAACAACATGCGTTCTGAGGTGTTGACGGACGCAAATATTTTTTTTAACGATTGAACTCCACATATAGAGTGATATAAAGGCTCATTTCTTCGAGCAAACAACATCATTCCATCATCAACGAATATGCCATATCAAATATTGAGCGTGCTATCGTTGACTGAATAAAGTTCATTCGTCAGTATATTACAATGTCTAGTGACACCTCCCTACTATTCCCAGTAGTACGTTGAAGTGACGATAACTCACCAATCAGCAATACGTGATCCCTCATGTGTGTAACATTGGCAGCGTTGGAAAATTTGAAACTATTGAGCAAATTGAAACCTTAGAAACATTTGAATAAATTGAATCAATTGAATCAACTGAAATATTGAAATACTGAAAATTAAAATTTTGAAATATTGCAATATTGAAATATTGAAATATTAAAATATTGAAATATTGAAATATTGAAATATTGAAATATTGAAATATTGAAATATTGAAATATTGAAATATTGAAATATTGAAATATTTAAATACTAAAATATTGAAATATTGAAATATTGACATATTGAAATATTGAAATATTGAAATATAGAAATATAGAAATATAGAAATATAGAAATACAGAAATATAGAAATATAGAAATATAGAAATATAGAAATATAGAAATATAGAAATATAGAAATATAGAAATATAGAAATATAGAAATATAGAAATATAGAAATATAGAAATATAGAAATATAGAAATATAGAAATATAGAAATATAGAAATATAGAAATATAGAAATATAGAAATATAGAAATATAGAAATATAGAAATATAGAAATATAGAAATATAGAAATACAGAAATATAGAAATATAGAAATATAGAAATATAGAAATATAGAAATATAGAAATATAGAAATATAGAAATATAGAAATATAGAAATATAGAAATATAGAAATATAGAAATATAGAAATATAGAAATATAGAAATATAGAAATATAGAAATATAGAAATATAGAACAATAGAAATATAGAAATATAGAAATATAGAAATATAGAAATATAGAAATATAGAATTATAGAAATATAGAATTATAGAAATATAGAAATATAGAATTATAGAAATATAGAAATATAGAAATATAGAAATATAGAAATACAGAAATATAGAAATATAGAAATATAGAAATATAGAAATATAGAAATATAGAAATATAGAAATATAGAAATATAGAAATATAGAAATATAGAAATATAGAAATATAGAAATATAGAAATATAGAAATATAGAAATATAGAAATATAGAAATATAGAAATATAGAAATATAGAAATATAGAAATATAGAAATATAGAAATATAGAAATATAGAAATATAGAAATATAGAAATATAGAAATATCGAAATATAGAAATATAGAAATATAGAAATATAGAAATATTAAAATATTGGAATATTGAAACTTTTTAATCATTTCAAATATCTGATATTACTAATACAAAACCTTTTCAAATTCGTATTCTCTAAAACATTTGATTCCTATACATCACTCAATGTTCCAGAATAAATTAAAATTATATTAAAATTATAATAACAGCATTATAGTTATAAATTTTCAATCGAAAAATAAACCTAAATTTAAAGAACGTACAAAAGATAGTTTACATAAAACTGGATTCTTGTAACAAATTTTATATTGGTTTGACAGGCAGGAATTACAGCGTATTTTAAACTAAAAACTAATTAAACTTTAATAATAAGTTTCAAATTTTATATTTATGTAATAAATTTCTTATGGATTGTTTGGAATTTGGATCATAAAATATCATAAAAGTATCATAAAATAAATTAATAATTAAAATTTGTTGCTTGAATATTATTGTACTTGTTGTTGTTATTTTATTTATATATTTTAAATTAAATATTTTAATTTTCTTTATATTTTTAACTTTATAAAACGACCACTGTCATCTTAAAATTCTGTTTCATTTTTTGATTCATAATTCACTAGGATCAGCCCACTGATCGGTTCAAACACATCCATATTGATCTGGTTGACCCATTACCTCCATCCAATTACTTTCAGCAATAATAGAAAGGTTCATACGATGACCTGAAGCGATACCACTGACAGATATGAAAGTATCAACCGCCGTAGTAAAAGCTTTCACAGTCCAGCACATTTCCTGATTCGTTGTTCCACTTAAAATCACGACTAATCAAGGAAGTCAGTTCGGAAAAAATGTTTTCAAAGAACTTACAAAATGTTTATGTTCTCACAATCGATCATCATCGACAGACTTAAACCTCCGTACAAGACAGACGTTCAAATTTTAATCACCGTCTGGATAAGAAGCAACATCTTTCTGGTGAGTGATATAGTGTGGCTTTACGTTATATTTTATTTTATTAACACTATATCACTCACCCTGCAGATTTTGCTCCTCATCCAGATGGTGTTTAAAATTTGAATTCATTGATTTAACTGGATTTGCTGTCGGAACTATTATCTTTAGATCGTCAGTTATGTACGCAGGATTAAGCCTGACAACAAAATATTTACGAAATCTTTGCTTAATTATGCATACAGATACAGCCCTTCATATAGTGGTGTTCAAACTGTTTTGACTTATCCCACCTGGACGAATACCTGTTCACAGTCATTCAGGTCTTTTGGAATATATAGGTTGTGTCCTGAGGACCATGCCGGATATTTTGGGGTACGACTATGGTCAGTCGATTGCGCATTGGAGGGGTGCATTATGAGTCGTCGTTCGTATTCTGTGAGAACCCAAACACTTTGTGAGTTTTTTGAAAAACATGCTTTCGATTAGGATTACGAATCGAATGCAACTAAAGCAGATCTGACTCAAGCTACATTATTAGCTCATCCGATTGATAATGGTACTCTGCAAATAAACAATGATGTTTCAGATATCGTTGTAGGTGCAGTACTGGAGCAGCTATATAACAGGAGTTATGAACTTCTTTCCTTTTTCTCAAAAAAACTTTCCTGTTCCGAACAAAAATACTCTGTTTTTGACAAACAGCTACTGGCAATTTACAGTGCCCCCAAACACTTCAGATGTTTTATAGAGGGTAAAGACTTTCATATAAATACTAATCACAAATAACTCACAACTGTTATTTCGTTAAAGTAAGAACACAGTCCTCGTCAAAGTTATCAATTAGACTACATATCAAAATATACCGCGAACATTAGGTACTTCAAATGTGAAAGCATTGTCGTTCCGGACACTTTATCGCGATCAGAGGACACACTTGTACACAGAGGGCTTGCACACTTGTGCAAGCTTGAACTAGATACACCTTCACAACTAGACACAAATTCACAATAATTTACAATGCTCGAATGGTCGTTAAATTATTCTATTATTTGAGGAGCTAGCTACGCATTACATAAAATTCTTGTTTGTTGTGAAGTTTTAAGGCCAATTTATCCACACTAGCGTTTTGCTTTCTGAACCAATCCCAATTAAAATTATGAGTTATGAACTATTTCTTAATAATTTTATAGCTATTGTAAATTTATTATTACAGGAAACCGTAAATGTAATTCATTAAAACCAACCGCGTTAACCTTGTTCTTAAAATATGCTTTTATAATTAATATCATATATTGTATTTATCACAATAAATTATAAATATAATAAAGTTACATATCTACACACTCATTTCTTACATAAATCAGTTAAATTAGTTTGCTTGCCATTGATAACATAGTAAAATATTTTTGTTTTATTGAATCGACTGTATTTTGTGGTTAATTACTCTAGACTTAATTATGAACTAGGAAGTATTTATTTACCAATAGTTTTAAATAGATTATCGTAGTTAATTGACATTTTCTTTCAGTTTGGTGGTATAATATTCGATAATATGGGGTAACTTTTGGTTTTAGTTAACTAACGATATTTACCGGACATATTTGAAAAAAAGAACAGAAAATATCAATATAGTAGGGGAGTAGTGGACAATGTGTCAGGTTCAGTAGTCAATATTAAAACCATTCCAATATGAAATAGATAGATTGTATAAAACAACTTTCACAAAAGATTACGGACACAAGATTATGATTGATTGCAAGATTCTTTGGTTTCATTATAAAAATATAAGTTTCCGGTTTTGTGATAACATTTTTCGTTTGTTTAGACGAAAATACAATATTAAATATAAATAGTCATTTTATTTATAAATAACGTAAATTTTATACGAAATGTTAATAGCAAACGTTTTCGTTGATCGAATTGATCGATTTTTATACCAATATATACATGAAAATATTTCTTGTTTACCATGAATACAAATGAATGCATTAACTTGAAACAATTGCAAGCGAACAAAAAACTAACTTTAATAACCTAAACGTTTAACATAGTTATTACTTCATTTAAATTACTATTACATTTTTAAAATTGATTAAAAATCATTAAAGTGAAATTCATCATTTCATTTATTTTCGCCATTTTTTTACTGTTCAACCTACTTTTTAAATTAAAACAATAAATAAATGAACATTAAGTTGTAAAAGTTTCTTTTATAAAATCCAAAGAAACTGATTTTTTTCTTGATAAACTTTAATTTTTCGGTAATGAAAAAATAATTACGAAACATTATATTAGTCATTTACGTTTTTTTTTTCTTAATACAAAATATAACGTTAAAGTTATATTGAAAAATGTCGGGGACTTCCTTCAAAAAAAAAAAAAGATTAAAAAGTCAGTTACTAACTAATACTTTCAATAAAAACTTAAGTCATGTTATGAATGCGTGTTGTCGGCTGTCGCCAAAACTTAATAATTTTAAAGAAATCACAATCTTTGAATGCAGAGAGAACGAGAGGAATATAAGTTCTATCAAAATAACTTTCGTTTTGAAAGTGGATAAAAAAAATGTGTTTATATGATCAATTATAAAAAATTATATTATTACTGTCTGGTTATTTGGATAGAGAATTGAGAACTTAATAAGTTGACTGTAGTATAGCTAGAGAGCTTTCTGATGGTTTAACATTGGTGGCAATCCACAAATCTTAAATGATTGTTAATATATATGAGCTAATGAAACTATTTCCGCTAAAAATTATTTAAATTCGCTCTTTGTCTGACTTAAGTCAAACCAATGCTGTCGTTTATTATTAAATTCTACTTTAAAAGCAGACAACACTGCAAAAGAAATGTTCTTGATCTTGTTCCGTAAATTAAATCATAAAATCAAACCGAACAAACAGGTAAAGAACAGACAAATTATTTTTTGTTGTGAAAAAATATATGTTTATGAAAAGGCTCTTCTATTCTTCATATGCGAACTAATGAAAAAAAATGGTATTCTTTCAATATTTATTACTTATGTATTTCGAATATAATGAAATCAAGACAGTTATGCCATAGTCACATAAAATCCTTTTCTTATTAAAAATACAAACTTGAAGGACTAAATAGAGATTATTGGTATTCAAATACATTTTTGCACGATCAGGCGATTTTGCATGTTTGCTGATTCGTAAATAAACATAGTAAGTTTCGTTTACAAATCACAGGTCGGTAAGTAATTACTTACCGATCATGTAGGCGGTAAATAATTACTTACCTGTAAAGTAGAGCCCAGGGTATGAATAAAAGCAATTTTTTTAAAAATAAATTTGCAGGTCAACTTACATATACTAGCTTCAATTTTAAATAATAACTTCAACTTTAAAAAATATTCGATGAAAGTTAGTTCTGCAACAATAGCATATTATGCTACGATCATGTATTAACAACCATTACATGAGAATAGCATACGCTATTTTTTCTACACCCGGTAAATAACGAAGAACGAAAATTTTAATTTTCAAATTTCAAAGTTCAATTTTTTCCCATACGAAAATTTCAACAAACGTCAAATGCATAGCATGTTTGATTGAAAAGCTATGGGTTTCTTTCTATTGATTAAAAATCTGTATCGTAATAAAATCTGTATCGAAATGAATATCATTATAAAACGGATTTTGGTCATATAAGTGTATTTTTATAGTACGGGTGTAGAAAAAAAAACTTATAGAATTATGATGAAACGCAGAGCTTACTATTTCGAAATGAGATTTTAAGAAATTTTCTTTAAAATATTCAAACTTAAGGATGTATAGATAGTCAAATTGCGTAGTACATCTAATAAAATTTCAAACAAACAAACAAATTATTATGTAAAAATTTCAATTCACGAATGCTTTTTATCAATTACAACAATTGTTTATGATAGAATATTTCCAAAATATTATATAATTTCATAGTACTAAAAAATATGTGTCTCTAATTTGATTGCAACTACTATATGGAAAAGTAGATCTGGCAACGTCGCAGTCAGTCAAATATATTTATTATTTTAAAATAGGAATAAATAAATATATTTATTATTTTATTTTAAAATTTGATTGTCACGATATCTTATTATGAACACGAACGATGAAAAAAGACTTACTTCTCTTTGACCAACACACACAACGTTGCCAGATTTTCTTTCTGCAAATGGCGGTCAGCTTTCCGGTGTATGCAACAGATTTTATAAATTTTTAAATTAAATATTTGCGTCTGATTGCCGGTGACACCGCTGTTTTTTGGGCTCATAAATCATAAATCGCACAGAGAAACTGAACGTAAGTTTTTTTTTCGGGTGTCTTTGCAAGAACATTCTGAATTTTTGATTTTTCTAACAAATTTTGGTACTTCCACCGAATATAACATAGAATGAATGAAAACTTTGAAATTAATTATTTCGCGAAAACTGTCGGTGAGATCTAAATTTTTTGATTCCAATCGATGCAGGAACGTTTATTCTGTAATATATTTTAAAATCCGACGTAAATCTTTGATTTCATAAATGTTATATACACTCTTAAAAATGAATTTTATTATTTAATTAATTTTAATTGAATTTTTATTGATCGTGCAAAAAATGTAATAAGCATTTTGGGCATTAAGAGTTTTACCGATTTCGGATATATTAGAGATCTCGACTTCGTCTCGATCTCAAAACATATATCCTCAATCGGCAAAGCACTCTTACTGCCCTTAATACTTAAATAACTATTATGAATTGAATAAAAACATTGAAGTAGAACATCATAGACATTGTAAGAATATAATTTTAATTGCGATGATATCATTTGATTTTCAGTTTGATCAAAGCTTACATAGTTTACGGCATTCTGTTCCTTGAAATTTTTTTTTATTTTATCTTATCTTTTTATCAAAATTCTTGACAATATCTGGTCATCCATCTAGAGACAGTGTGTTTAGTGATTAGTCTATGCTCTTATTGTTCTAATAATACATAACCTTTTATCCTCAAACAAATAATTTTATAAAATCAAATCGTTTCCTATCTTTAAACGGTAAAATGTACGGACAAATAAATTCTTTCAAGAGAAACGCCATCCAACAAAACACAGCTATTGAGTGTTGATTATTTAAAGATCGAAAATTGAAAGTGCTCCAACGACATTTCAATTAGTATGTTTAAAGAACAAATAAATAGGTCAATGTAAAGGAATTCGTTTATTGAACGTCATAATTTCAAACGACGATATATTGGCAATACCAAAAACTCTTTGATATTGTGGGTGATCGAGATTTGACATCAAAACACGAATCACTATAATTTCGTAGGCCGTAATATTTAATGATAGGATAGAGAAAATAAAAATAAAATAAACGATAAAAAGCAAATTTGTTTTAAAAATTTGCGTAAACGAAACTAAAATGGGGTTGAACGAAAATTTTTTTACATAAAATTTAATATAAATAATATTTTTCACGCATCTTTCTAATCCACTGTACAATGCCAGACCTCCTATCAAAGATTAAGTATTTACTTAATAAAAATAAAAATAATTACATAAAACACGAATTGTAAAAATTTTTTATTGCTATACAAGCTAACGGACATTTTTTATAAAAAAATTTCTAACCAAATAAGTTTAACTTATAATAGTATATTTTCCTACAAGAGATGAAAACATTGTCTTTTTTCATGAGTAAACATTTTGGTGAGTAGAATTTTACTTTTTCACAATCGAATTAAAGTAAGTGAACAATTTCATTACAATAATAGTAATAATAAATGATTTTCCATTTTTTCCAAGTTTGTAAAATATTTGTTCAGAAAATTCAATGACGAAAAAGCGGTTAATCATGCAAATAAGATTTTGTATCTAACGTCAAAACGGCATCGCAGATGATTTAAGGAAAGGTTATAATAGATAGATACATAAATAATATTTTAAAATATGAATGAGTGATGCAGAATTCAGATACAATATGCACCTGTTACGCGGCTTGCGAGAATCTCATTTGGTTGGTTTTGAGTTTTTATTCCATATTTATGGGGTTATTTCTGATAACGCTAATTTTGGTTTTGCATTTTAAATTTTAGTTGTAATCACTATCGTCACAGTAATAACGATAAAAACCAAAACTGAATTGCTAGTGACGTGACGTTAATAATCAAAGCGTCAATAGAAGAAATATATACGGATCGAAAATTATTTTGACGTACAAAAAAAGATTCTTATAGGCGATTTACAAGTTCCCAAATTTTTACAAGCATTTTTTTACTGAAAGTTAGATTAGAGTTACACGTGATATAAAATTTTTAATAGTTAAAAAGAGAACGAAATTTATAATATAGAAGCGCTATATACTATAATTTTTGACATCCAAAAATTAAAATTATGAAAAAACCATTAATATATTGTTTATTACTGAGCAATTACAATAAATGGCAGACGCCTGTTTGCCATCATTCTATAAATAAATAAATTAGTAAATAAATAAAATACCTACCGATAATTTTTAATCTTTGGAACTGTAATCAACAATGGCGATGTTATAAATTTTTAACATCCGACACAAAAAACAAAAATAATACAAAAGAATACTAAAATTTTGATAAAATATTATAACTAAATATTTTTAATTTAAAAAAACACTTCGACAAGCAAAAACTTAATTTTTTTTCTAATAAAATAATTAATGTTCCCGTAAAATAGTGTTTTTCGGCTAACGGCTGTAAAGTTTAACTTTACTGCCGCTGGGGAGTAGCTAAAGTCTTACTTTTTAGCCGGCGGCTGCAAAAGTGACGTCATTTTTACTTTTTCTGCCGGCGGCTGTAAAGTAACTTCCATATTTTTACGGCGGCTGTAAAGTAATTTTCATATTTTTACGGCGGCTGTAAAGTAATTTTCATATTTTTACGGCGGCAGTAAAGTAAAATAAAATGATATTATTAATTTGTTCAAAACAGAATGTATTTCAGTTCATTTTAATGAATAAAAATAAAAAAAAATTAATTTCAGAAAATTTATTACATAAAACATATTTTTAAAAAATTTGATGCATTAATTTCATATTTTTAAACAAATTTAAACGTTTGCCGAAAAAATAGTGTATTGAATTCGGAGCTAAAGTGACTTTTTGTGTTTCGTCTATAATTGTCGGCCTCCCTACGGTCGGCCGCCAAACTATAGACTCAACACAAAAAGTACGACTTTAGCTCCTAATTCAATAATATACTATTTTCTCCGATTGACAGCAAATATAAATTTTGCAGACTTATTTCAGTCAGCAAAGTGGCACTTTTCCTGCCTAGGCAGCAAAGTAAGTACTTTGCTGCCTAGGCAGCAAAATAATTAGACTTCATAAAAATAACAGATATTTTTCTACGAATCTGGCAGAAATTTTTTAATTTGTCAATCTATAATTATTATGACATTTCCATAACAACTAATCCTTCCAACGATTGCGATTTTTTTTTTCATTTTTAAAATTTTGCTTTATTTTTAAAGTAATAATTATTAAATTACATATCATTGTAATTAATCGGTGAAAAATTATATGTTCAACTCGGCAGCAAAGTAGATTGACTGCCTTGGCTGAATTCCTACCCTCGCTTCGCTCGGCTATGAACTATCAGCCGCGGCAGTCAATCTACTACTTTGCTTCCTAGTTAAACAAATAACTATTTCTGCTATAAAATATACTTGGGTAAAGTATATTTATGCCAACATTCTCAGTTACTATATACCGTAACATTTTTTTTTACTGAAAGTTAGACCTACACGCGATATAAAATTTTTGGTAGTTAAAAAGAGAAAGAAATTTATATAACCTAGAAATCGTTGTGCTATAATTTTTGACAGATAAACATTGAAAAAATTAATTATTCTTTTGTTGATTTTTATTAAATTTAAACATAATAAAAACATGGATTCTTATAAGAATAAAAAGCTTTAAATATTATATTTGGTGATGATTGTGTTGACGATCAAATTTTGATCAATTTAATCTTTGAACTCAGCTTTCAACTTTGAAATTACAACTATAAAATTTAACAATGGCGATGCTATTCAGTACAATCAACAATGACGATGCTATAATTTTTGCTGCCATAAAATATACTTGGGTAAAGTATATTTTATGCCAACATTCTCAGTTTTATGGCAACATTTGCTCAAAAACTAGATATAAGCTCCAGTAAAATTTTGCATATTTATATTGTTGTTCTTGCCTCGCATACGAAAATCATGATATACTTATTGCTTCAATTTTTACTGGAAAAAAATGTTGAAAAATGTAAATCGCCCATTAAAAATTTTCGTTTTCTGTAAATTTTATAAATAAAGATGATCGAAAGATTGATCATATTTAAACAAAAATCTCACTTGTTGGATCATATTCTCGGATAAAATTAAGTCGGTAGGTGTTGTTGCGTTAGATGAAAATTCACCATGATGTCGCTTCGAATTGGTCTTACTCTCAATTCGATAAACGTAATTACCAAATCTCCTTCTAGATTCGATCATCGATTAGGATTCTAAGTATTCAACACTGCTATTGCTCCACAACAACAGAAAAACAATACAGCCAACATTAATTCCTTTCTAGAATATTCTCTCAATAGCTGCAGAAACTACAACGGTTGGTTGGGGAGATTTCCAATATAAACACAGCATCCAAAATAATACACAAGATATACTTAAAAATTACAAAAACTAATTTTACTTCTATTTACGCTATTTTCTATTCACGATACCGTGTTTCGATTACAATTAATTAATTTTCATTTAACAATCACATTCCACTAAACCTATTTCCGCTGTCGCAACCTAGTTTAAAAAAACTCCAGTCCAATAAAAACTATATCTCTTCTACAAAAGGGAATTCATTATTATATATAATTCTGCATAATTTCTCGTATATTCTAGGAAAATCCATTCTTTACAAAGAAAGCTGCAGAAATGGACCTTATTATTTTCGATATATTTTATTTCATGCTTTCATGGACCCTTTTTCTTAGAAACAATGACGTTGATTTTATTTTTGAAATATTGTATGTATATCCAAAATTGAGGCTGAATACAATTTTGTTTTGTATTTCATTGCGTAGAATCTTTATGTAGAATCGTAACAATATGCTTGATTAAGCGATTTAAAGAAAGTGGCTACAATAACAGGCGGTTCTGGCTAGCATAAGTTCTTGACAGGCGAGTGGAAGGAATCAAATATTAAATATTTTACCGAACAACCAACGTCTTCGTTTTTCTCCTTCTCGTTGTTCTCTCAAAATTTTTCAAAGGTAACTTAATAAAATAAAATGAAGAGAAACGAATATTTTCATTCTACCATGTATAAACCTTGGAATAAATAAAACGATAAAACAGGAGTCGAAACCAAACGACGCTAAATGAGAAAGTCAACCCCATATTCTCCTCCGTTTTGATGACAGCAATTATTATTGCAGAGGAAAAGACTTGAGACTTGGAAACAACTCGAGATTTGAGAGCTCCACTTATAATGCTTAGAGTGTTATTGAGCTGAATATCAATATTATTACAACAATATGAGCTCAAAAAACCAAGATGGAGACCAAGATTCTGCTGCAGGATAAACAGATTCAGTAGATTTGAAATTTTTACTGTTTATCATAGAAGGAAATGGGGACGTTTGTACATCGACTTTCTTGGACCATATCCACGTTTCCGACTAGGCCACACCCATATCGTTATAGTTCTGGACCATTACAGACGATTTGTACTAACCAAGCCGTTACGGCGGGTCACGTCCACAAGGTTGATGAAGTTCTTAGAGAACAAAGTGTTACATATATTTGGTGTTCAACAACATCTCGTTCGAATCGGTCGAATCAAAGCCTTAAAATCTTTTGCACCTAAATTTTTTTTATATCATCTAATAACAATAACAACTTTATAAATTTCTCTGCCTCATTATGTTCATGCCATTTTTTTCCTGATTTTTTAAAACAATTATAAGTTTCTCCTCTATTAAAAACATAAATTAATTAAAATTATGTTAATTAATTAATTAAATATAAAATTTTAATCCAAAACAACAACAATAAACTAACCCCGAAATTCTTAAAAGCTAGAAGACGACGGCTGATGAGAAATGTAGCCTTCGAGATTAAGGATTTGGGAAGAAAATCTATGAGTGTTTACGACGTAAAGGAAATTAAAGTTTAAATGCAATCATATAAGGGTAATTGGCCCGGCTTGAGTATGTCAGGGTGAGTCATCCCCACGATTTGTGACGAAATAGAAATTTATATCCGCCGTTTTCTTTCTTTCGCCACAATAATAATGTAAAGATTTTTTGCTTATAATTATGTTTTATTTTTTTAATAATCAAATGGTCAGATAGATTTTGAACTTTATTGATATGAGCTTGTTTCTGTGTTAATGAAAATAAAATTAAATATTCTATTATTATTTCTATAATTACTATAATTATCTAAATATTAATATTATGAAAAAACAAACACAAAATGTTATAGTGAAATAGATGTTTAAGGACAAAGGACCAACAACGAAGAAAGGTTTTCTAAATGGTGGTTGGGGGGGGGGGGTGGATGCTATTGATCGAAGGTCTGCAGGGTCGCAGAAGCGAGTGAAAAATAACATAATATATCATAAAATATTATATTTATTATATAAAATATTTCATTTCAAATAACCTAAACCCCACCCCTCAGGCCTATGATACCTATATATATAACCCCCACCACCTAAGCTTTCCAACGAACCCACCCCCACCCCCAGGGGGCGGATACCATATATCGAACCATAGCCGTTGTTCTTGTAATGAGACCGAGGTAATCCAAGGCCAGTGTAATAACATAACGAAGCTCATATCAAATTAGTTTTTATGAAAATGGGGCAGTCCTTCGCCCTTGATGTAGCATCATTGATTTTCTCATCAATTTTATTTATTTCAAGCTACCTTTGAAAAATTTTGAAATATAGGATTTTGTGAGCAATTAAACTCAAGCATCCATTTTGGATTTCTCCATTTCAGACTGGGATTCGAACCATATTTGTTTCTTTTTAGAAGACAAAATTAGTTATTAAAAATCAGTTGATGATGAAAAACTATTCGTAACGTGTTAGATAATGATGGAGAAAATTAATTGAAAGACTTTTTTACATCACAATAATATTAATTAAAATATGTTTTAACCATAATTTCTATTTTCACCTAATGTCACCTGTATTCTCTTACACGCACTCACATAGCTTCTTTCCCCTCGCCTGTCAAGAACTTTTATATGTACATATTAGTCGTTAAAAATAAAATTTACTCAGACGCCTCCAAACCAACTTCTTTTTAATAAAAAAAAGAGGGAAT
Source organism: Diogma glabrata (assembly GCA_963693315.1). Lineage (NCBI taxonomy): Eukaryota > Metazoa > Arthropoda > Insecta > Diptera > Cylindrotomidae > Diogma > Diogma glabrata. The sequence continues at coordinate 252,305,405 of OY856188.1, read as the reverse complement.
TTTTTTTTTTAAATAAAAAGAACACGTGCAGTGAAATCATTCTTAGATGAATTTTCGGTTTGTCTGCTCCTGAAACTCGGTTTATTATTTTATTGAAACCTTGTAATTTTATAAAAAACTAAAATTGGTAAATAAGTAAACATAAGTATTTTTAGAGAGAGTTGCATTTCATCCACTGTTTCAAAATGGTTTCCCTTCTTTGTCTTAGAATAACAAAATATAGCTATACATTTTATTATAAACTGCCAATTATTATTTTGCAACATTTGTTTAAATCATTTACTTAGTTGTACAATTAATTATTGAATTAATATAGCGAAAGTTTTATTAATTTGAGTGTATAAGGGTTAACATTATTTTTTATATTTTTAATTGAAGATAATAAAGAACTAGTTTGTATTTTGTAATAAATTAAAATTAAATATTAACAAAAACTTCATTTAAACATCATATTTTCAACCTTTAAATATAGTTTAAATATTAAATAATATATTTATGGTTGTATTTAACATAACATGACAAAAAATATAATTAGAAAGTAAAAACGAAAATTATATTTTTTGCCATCTTTAAAAAAAAAAACAAATGAAATAAATAAAATATATTTTTGTGTTTGTCGTTCGACATGCTACGTAAGTGTTTAATATTTTCAAAGCAACCACACAGATGGTTGGCCATTAAAAACGGGGTCAAGATTTATAAATAATATTTTCTCTTTTACAATTATTATTATTAATTATTTAATTTATTTTTTATCGTTAAAAAAAATACGTATTTCAAAGAATTATATATTATGATTAACAAACGGTGAAAAAAAAATAATTAGAAATGGCGTTACATCAATTAGACTTTGATTTGAATGCCAAATAAAAAGGTTTTTTTTTCAACAACAAAAACTATACATATGTTGATATAATGTAAATATATGTTTAATTTACTACAATTATTTAAGCTTACTACAATGTTTTTCGGGGTCACAATGTGTTAGTAGTGGTATTACTTATTGTTACGTTTCGGATACGGTTTCGGTTTTATATATTAATACTGTATTTAATGTCAAATTTTACAACCATAATCATTGTAAAATAATGCAAATAAAAGTAATAATTATTAATGAGTTTTTTAGTTATATATTTTTATTTTCCCAAGGGAAGCAAAACAAAAAAGGGCGTTGTCCTAATGGTTTACTTTTATAACTCGACCAATTCGTTTAAAAGTTTATAATAGTGGGAAGATTAATTATTTTTAAAGAATAATTAAAGAAGAAAATTCCCCTTTCCGTAATATAATAACATTTCCAACACTGATGGTGTCAAACAGCGTTGCCTACCCTATATTCTTAATTCTAAATAAAAATGACCTAATTCGTTATTGGTAAATAAATGGTATCAAATACCCAATTCTTTTAAATAATTCAGGCATAACGATAGCAGTGTAGATTATTGTTGGCAACCTCTGGTATTTGTCTCTCGAAAGCTATCGCCTACGTAACAAAAGTATTTTATACCGTGAGCTAATAACCTTATTTTCCGTGTTGGCATTAGTCATAATCAGCCAACTTAAATAATAACTTCAGAGCCAGATAGATATTTGTTGATTGAGAAAATGCTTACAACAAACGATTTTTCTGATTTTAATGATGAACTGGTAAGATTTTAGAATATGTGTCATAAAACATTGGTGTACTTCTTTTGAAAATTTTCTCCAAAAAGTATGTTTAGAATTAAGTTAGTTTAAAATTTCAATACTTGAAACATTTGATTTCATCATGAAATTCGTGATCTGGACAATCGAAACTGAACCCGACCATTTCTAGCCGACTTCACACTTGTCAAACAAGTAGTATAGGTGAAATTAAAATACAGGTCTTTTTAGAAAAATTTTAAAGTGTTTAGTTTGAGAACAGGGTGGTGCGAAAGATTTCCGGAAATTCAAGCTTAGGGTGAATTTAAAATAAAATTGCAAGAGAATGACTCATCGGATATCAACTATTTTATGTGCGTTGGCAATTGGCATGGTAAAAGGCTGGGTCAGTAAAAAAACAGAGTATTACACTGTTAAAAATATTACGAGGTAAAATTTTTAAAGATGGCGCTGAGACGGGCGTTTTATGAATTTTTTCACAATATTTAAGTTTCAACCTTACGCATGCTAAAATTTTAAACAGGATGAGGTTCTCATCCCAAATTCCGGATCTGGACGACCGACCATTTTTGATCCACTCCATGCTTGCCAAACAGTGAAAAAAATATATGGTTTTTAGAAAAATTTTAAGTGTTTAGTTTTAGCACATCGTGGTCCGAAAGATTTCTGGAAATTCAAATTCAGGATAACTTTGAAATCAAACTACAACAGAACGGTTCACCCAATATTAACGATTTTATGTGTGTTGAGCAAAGGTAATTGTCTAGACTTTCTAAAAACTACACAGTCAATTTTCTGCTTACACTGTTAAAACTATTACGAAATAAAATTTGTAAAGACGGCCTGATCTCGTAAGCTAGGCCTTTCTTGGAAGTTTGTTTTTACAATATGAAAGTTTAGTTACCCTTAATCATTCCAAAATTTGAAGAAAGAGTTCTTCTAATATTGTAAATATATTAATTTTGAAAAAAATGCATATCAGGTCGAAAATTTTTGATAAAACACCTTGTAAATGCACATAAAACAGTTAATATCCAGGAAGTGGTTCTTTTTTCCAGAAATCTTTCAGACTACCCTGTTTTGAAATTATACATTTTATAAATTTTCTAAAAAACCATGTATTTTTTATTTCACCTATAGTTCTTGTATGCCAAGTACTATGAAGTCGATCAAAAATATAAGACTAAATATTTCTGGAAAATTAAAAATGCGTCGATTGATACGCATAGCACCTAACAATTGTATAGTACCGATACGATCTAGAATCTAGACCAGTGGTCGTTTTTTAATGCTCAAGTATTCAAAATTCATCATCGATAAAATGTTCTCTAATTTGTGCACCTTCCCAAATTTTTTAGTTAAAATTTTTTATTTAATATAAATATTTTTGAAAATAACTAAAAAATGCAAATGTGAATTTCAAAGCGGTATATTTTCCAACCGGTCGCAGAAAGTTGTATCTTAAGTGTTGGAAAAACGAAAAATTATGAACATGGAATAATCCACATAAATCTAACCTCTGGTATTTATATATGGTTTTCGAGTTTTGATGATTGTCGGTTCCAGCAGTGCCATCCCGAATATATTTTCCTTCAGTTCCTGCTGCCTCTGCCAGGATGGAGTGGTGTCCAGGCCAAAAATAACCAGGCAGACATGTTTGTGGAACTTCTTATTTTTTGTAATCTATCATTTCATCATCACTATCCTATGAAAGTTCCAAAGAAATAAGAAAAGTTGGTACCAAAAATATCATTAACTGTTCTAGACCATTACCAGAGCATGAAAAGAGATACTTGAAAATCTAAAGTTTTCCTTTTTAAATCGCATTCCATTTTTTTCAATTCTCATATTTTTAATGAATTCAACCACAGGGTGTTTCGATACTTTTTTATTTGTTAGTAAAATAAACATTAATTTGGCAGAGATTCTATATGATTTCGAAAAATTTAGTGGCGTTTTTACCCCCTCGTTTGAACTTCAACTCATTCTTGTTGTTATGTTTTTCTCTATGCATTGGCCTATACCTCAATTCTGTAGCAGTTATTTCTTAATCCACTTCTGATTTGATCACTAAATAGTAAGTAATACCACCAGATTTTATTAAGCTTTATTACGACTACTTTTTTGTTTTACAATAGGAAAACAAATACACACAAAATTTCTATTTAGACATAATTTTTTTTTAAACTTCACCCTTATTCACACTTCCATTTGATTTACACTATATCGCTTTTTTTCTTTATCACTTCCATATAATATCGCCTTTCGTATAAACACTCTGTTTCACTTTGTAAAGGGAATTGTTAAAAAATAAATGAAAAAAAGTGAAAATAAGTAAAATATCGAATAATATCATTTTTTGACAGTCATTTGTGTTATATTTCGAACTTTGGAAAAACAAACAAAATCCTTCCGGGTGTTTCACTGATGTTGAATACAATTTCGTTTTGTATTTCCTTCTATACGGTATAATATAGTGATTACATTGCTTTTAAATGACAATTTAAATTATTCTTTAAGAACCGTAAGAGATATCTATTACGACATATCTTTGATCCTATCCATGGTTGGTCCTCCTAGTTGTATCAGTTCGTGCACAATATGTAGGAAATTTCACGCCAAATTTCACACATAAATAATTATTTTATCCTCAAACTTTGGGAATAGAAAATACTTTACGAGAAAATAATAATCAATTTTTTCAAATTTTACGATCCACACCATAACCGCCAGTCGCGGTTACAAAATTCGATTTTTGCGTCAACCACTTTTGAGTTTCGTAGAAAAATTAGTGCGGTTGAACAAAAAACGGAGAAATTGCATTTTGTTAGAACTTTTTCCGTAGATTAAGATAAAAAAATATTTTTAAAATTTATGAGGATAGTTCACCCTTATTTTAAAGGTTGAAAGTTTAAAATCAAAATTTCGAGAAGTATTTCAATTTTTCAATTTTTTTTTAGTTTCTTCTTTTTTTTCTGTCAACTTTCGATTAATTTTTGTCTCATAATGGGCGTCAAACAGGAACTAAAATGACTAAAATGACCAAAAATCACTCAAACGTGAAAAAGTGGTTTTAACGTATTTTCTCATTTTGTAAGATTTTTTGGGCCAGTTCCTGGCTGACACCCATTATGAGACAAAATTTAATCGAAAGTAGACAAAAAAGAAAGAAATTAAAAAAGAATTGTGCTATACTTCTCCAAAAATATTTCCTTAGTTTCCAAGTAGTCGGACATTTAAAATTTGAATAATTTATTTACAAAGCCAATTTTCAAAACAAAAATACTTTGACGCGTTTCGATCATAAAAACTCATCATCAGGCACAAAAATATTGAGCAAATAATATTCAGTGAACAATGGGCCATATGTATAAAACCTAGTAACTAGGTTTTTTAAGTGTTTACTAGTTTTCGTATGCATAAAAAAGTATTCGAAACTTTACTTTACTAGCTTGCTAAAAAATAAACATCGAATTGTTTTGTTTTTGAGTGTTTGCTATGTTTGGTATGCACAAAAACCAAAGTTTGCTGGATTCATGCTAGTATATACTATAATCAAACCTAGTGTCTTATTTACCACACTAAAACTATTACTAGGTTGTTAATTTATAGTTTTTTCTTTTGGAGATGTGATATGAATTCGAAAACAAGACAAATGTATTGAATTTATTGGTTTTTTTATTCTGATTTGGAAGATGAAATATGTTTTCGTGCATGTAAAGTTTACAAATTGCGTAAACCGGGTGAAGGAACAGTAAACTTTAGACACCTTTAGAAATAGTAAACTTTTAAGACATAGTAATTTACTCTTCTTGAAATTACTGAAGCAGAATCGACCCAATCTTCAGAGTAAAGTAATTAATATTGACAACTCGGAATCAATGAGATGCAATACCTATAACGAATGGTGTCACTTACAGACTTGTTGTTCGTTCATAATGCTTCTTACTTCTGGTTCAATGAACTTTGCACGTTTTTTTTCTCCAAATTTTATATGCTTATACACTTTGGCTTTTAAATAATCGTTCAAGTGTCAGCGGAATGCGGAACGTGCAAAATGATTAGCAAATGAGACGGATCAAGGTTTAACGCGACCCATGCTAATAAGAAGTGATTTACGTAAAAATTTTAAGTCAAAATTGTCACATACAAAATTTGCTTACAAGCTGATATTTCCGAGAAAAAAAATCATAAAGTTTTAAAATTGCGTGAAAACTGTGTTTTTTTTGCCTACAGTGCCCTCTAGCACTCACATCGATACTACTACCATTACGCGGTAAGAATTAATTGAAAGTGTATATTTTGAAATAAATTTAAAATAATCGGAGAATCGATTTTAAATTTTTTAAAAATTAAAACTAAGGGAGAAAGCTACCCTTAAAATTTTTAACAAATATTTTTGTCATGTGAAAATCGTGAAAATTTCTAACGCATTGATATTTACTACGAATTTAAATTTAAATTTACTACGAATAAAAAGATATACGTATTCAAGGATTACTCGATATATACGTGTTCAAGGATTTTTTTTTTGGCAAATATAGCGGTTCCAAATATCGAGAATTTCGTGTTTTTTGGCTAGTCGAGCTATTTTTAAATATTCATAAATTCGGTTCTATTAAAGATAAAAACTTCTATAGTTTGTTGTATGTTAAAGTTAAAAGATTTATCAGAGCTTTGCAGTTTTCAATGATTGTACAACACCGAAGTTTTATACCAGAATTTGATTATATTGCTAAGAACCTACATAAGCTTCCAAGAAAAGATAAAGCATTTGAATAGACCGAAAAGCAAAACGATGCGCGATTATGGAACTTCAGTTAAGATTATGATCTGCACCAGTTCTGGTTTATCCTATGCAATCTTAAATTTATATTAAATACTGATACCAGCAAAGATGGTATAGGAGGAGGGGAAAAGAAATTGATGAAATTGATGGGAAAGTGAAAGTAATACCTTATTACTCGAAGACACTGTCCAAGCGAGAAAGGGATCATTGTGCAACCCACAAAGAATTGCTGGCTATAGTGCTATGTGTGAAACATTTCCACAAACACTTGTAATTCCATTTGAGTAGTGATCATGGAGCATTGAGTTGTTTATTACAATTTAAATACCCAGCGGGGTAGGGAGCACAATGGATCAAACGCTTACAGGCTAATGATTATGACATTAAACATCGAACAGGAACGGCACATGGAAATGTTAACGAATTCCAGGTAGAATGCAAGCACTGTAACCGGGCCGAAAGCTAGGAAAACATTATTGACGTGAGGCTTACGTAAGTGAAAAAGGAGAAAAACCTAGACAGTGTCATATTGGTCATAATGGAACAGCCTCTGCAAGTTCTAATGGTACAGTTAAAGAATCAATGTTAGTAGTAGTCCCAAAAATAAAAATACCTCATGTTTTTAAAGAAATGTTATGGAGGAACCAGTGGTGGTCACCTGGGTATTAAGAAAACACTTGACCAAGTACGACGTAGATTTTATTAGTCAGGAGCATGTCAATTGGTAGTGGAATGGTGTCGTGGAATAGCCACTGCAAAAGGACCTATACGAAGAAGTTATGGTAATATGAGGCAGTATAATATGGGAGCGCCATTTGAGAAAATTGCAATGAATGTAGCTGGACCATTTCCGGCTACTGATAGCATCAACAAATATGTGCTAGTCATAATGAATTATTTTAGCATGTGGCCAGAGGTGTGTGTCCAATACCAATCAGGAATCAAGAACCATAATAACTGAAGCAGCAATAAGCAATTAGATTCATACAGATCAAGAAAGGAATTTTGAATCTACAATATTTTAAAAATCTATCAGATGCTTGGAATCAATAAATATAGAACAACTGCTTCATATCCCTATAGCTGAGTCAAAGAGTTGATTTTCTTGTTATCTGTTGATCTAGCACATTAAAGGGTAGATTATGGAGAAGCATTACTGGGTTGAAGCATTAGAAATTGCAGTCCAGCATATGATCACACCGTACATTAAGATCGGTCTGATCACCGAGATGTAAAATCATTGGGATATGTGAGGTGCAAAATTCCATATTTTTCCATGGCTTTTTTACATGAGTATAGATAGTGCTACTGTAACCTTTTTGGCTCTTTCTGTGATATTTGATTTCCAGGTGAGTCCACCAGATATTCAGCACGTATATAGGTATTTTGCTAGTTCTGCAAGTGCAAGATCACTTCCCTCCAGAGCAATGGAGCCAATATCAGGGATCCTCTGCTTCCTGGTAAAAAGAATCACTACTGTTTTTGCAGGATTATTTTCTAACCTACATTTTTGGCCCATGTCAATGTTATTGCAAGGGTAGTTGGGACTAGCTCGTCTAATGTACTTTGACTAGAATCGCCACTTGATTATTTTATTAAATGCCAACCCCCCCATGTTATTTGTTAAAGAAACCTAAATGGCAAGGGGACGAAGATTTATTAAGATATGAAAGTCAAAGATGTAAAACAAAATCAAATCAAGCAAAACAAAGATTCAAATTTATTTTAAGCCCTTTGAGTCTATAAAAGCAAAAAAATTCTAAAATTTTCATAAGAACTACTCTAATATAAGACCCACTCTAATATAAGAACACCTCAAACTCATCTTCTTTTCTCCCGCTCTAGTGTGGCCCAAACCACATTCAATTTTTTAAGTTTTCGTACTTGAGAAGCTCTAGATTGTTTTTGAAAGCATAGTTCTTAAACAGCAAAAGTTCTTTTCGTTTATCGTTCTCAAGACTGTTATTTTAACTTTACCAGACTAAAGAAACGTTTTTCGAGTTAATTTTGGAGTTTTAAATCCCCTTGTGTCTTTAACATATTCAAAAGCAACAAAAATAAAAGCCGAATACCAACTTATAACAGGAAAAATACTAAACTTAACAATAGCATTTCCTTATAGTTTAACTGTAACGAATACAAATTAATCCAAATATAAATATTAATGCTGAGAACTACATGTTATTTGCAAGAATTATGATAGAACAGAGGAGTAATTCTTGTATTCAATAGTCATTAGTGATGTCAGTTGTCAGTGTTAGTTAACACACATTTGGTTATACCCCCCGGCAGCCTGTTGCACCATGCCACGAGGCATCAATTTAACAAAACAAATGTTTCTAGCATAATTCGATATACTCATCGCCAACGCATACCATCGCTAGTAAGAGGAGCGCCTTCCATTATCACACATTTGTAATAAGCTCATTAAATAAGACAAAACAGAGTGTTGCTTGAGCGGTTCAAATGATTCATCGCAAAAATAAAAGACTGTGTAAGCCGCAGTTCCAAATCAGAAACGTAATAAAAACGATTCACGGCATACCCACGACTAATAATAAGAGGTACGCCAACGAATTCAATCAGTTCATTTTACACCCCAAAACATTGGAAAAACGTATAGGTAAATCTCAAAAACAATACACAAATTGCCATCTGATAGCTGAAAGCAATCTACGAAAGATTACGTATCAAATCTACGAAAACCTTCAAAGCTCTTATGACAAATAGTCTATGGCCAATTGTTCTGAAAAGAAATTGGGCTGCATCTTCATTCTTGCATGTCTGACTAATGAAAGATCAAACATAAAAGGTTTCGAAGTTTTAGAAGAAATTTTTACTTAAATACGAGTTCTGAATAAAGATTTTTTTTCTTCAATAAAACAACTTATTTCAATTCCATGTGAACAAACACAAAAATATAAAATAAAATGAATATTTTAATATTGAACTTCTTCTTATAATTAATAACATAAAATTCTACAAATTTACTACAAAAACTGGAAATATATACGAAGATATATAGCAAATAAGTTATTTATTTGACAACTCAAAAAAGTTTGTTATTTAAATTCCTAGTAAACGCCATAGCAACAACCTAGTGCGATGTTTTTTAATACTATCCTCCTAGTTTAGTTCATACTCAAACCAATTTTTTACTATACTAGCAATTTTGTATTAAACTAGGTAGTAAAGTTTAACTAGTGTTTACTAGTTTTTATACATATCGCCCAATGTTTTTATGTGCGAGGTTAATTTTAACGCTCGAACGCGTCAAATGAATTTTTTAATGTATTTATCTATCACACTATATCCGAGTTAAAATAAATACGTTAAAACGCTTAGCTTATCCGGTCATCGACAGTTATAAAATATTTTTTAAAAGTTAAAAAAAAAGACTTTCAACTTTGTAAAATTATTAAAGAATTATTGATTTTTTAAATACTATCACGATATCGGCATATACATTTCTCTTGTTACTCCTCGGTTTTTTTTTTCGATTGAGAGAAAGCAACAACTAAATATTGTAAAAAATAGTACTTAATCGTTTAATTGGTGTCAACTCTGACAAATAAAAAAACAAAATGTTAATAAAAATAATTGCAAACAACAAACCTGACATTCGTAAACAAATTGAAATTTATAATTATTAATTTAAAAACTACAATAACAATGAACATCTGGTGAAATAGCAATATAGGTGATTATAGGATCAATTATACTATTTATTGAATTCCAATAAAATTATACTATCGATAAATGTTGACATGTTTAATTTATAATTTGAGATAATTAATATTATGAATATATTATGTTTTAATACAAATTTATTCAATTCAATTACTTGTTTATTCTACTATGTTCAATATTTACTGTTACGATTGTAGAAATAATTTTATTTTATTTGTAGAATATGAAAGTTACTTAAAAATAGATCTAGACTTTAACATGGTTTTATTTTAAGTGTGCATAGTGCATACACTCCGCATCATAATTATTAAAACGTAAAATTGCTAACCGGATTGTGGGATGAATTCAATATCGAACGTTCTTTACCCAATAACTGCCATCAAGTGAAGCCAACCTATCGAATGAGATTTGAAATAATTTCAATTACAATTAACCAGAAAAGATGTGATTATGTATTTTCTATTGAATTTTAGTTTTATTTCAACAAATAATTTTTTTCTATATATTTTTGTATTTATTTAGGGTATAAATGTAAGGGCGATACAATATGTCTGAACGTAAAGAGATATATTCCCTGATGCTTTAACGAACTTTAGACTTATAGTCAGTTAAACGAAAGAAAATAAATGTATATGTAAAAGATTAAAATGTGTATAATTTTAATTTTATATATTTATTTTAGTTGGCATTGGCAACCATTGTGAGGGTGTTTGTATTGTTGTATGATAATATGTAAATAGTTTTAAAATGAGTTTGATACTAATAAAATAGGACAAAGTGTTATTTGTAAAAGATGTAGTAGACATACAAGTATACATTTCACATATCTACCATAATTTTATTCAATTGGTTAGGAAATAATATAAAATATGAAAGTAACTTAAATCTTTACCTTGCAAAAATTTAGAGAGAATTCATTTTGACGATAGAAACATTTCAAGATGTTTTCGTATTTCTATTCGCTTTTATTTACCTTGGTTTCACTATTTTTTGTGATAAAATCTAGTATTCCATTTTTCAGTAACTTCCCAAAAATTTTTTGGTTTCAAATTTTATAGATTATTTGGTTTAAAATAACAATACCCGTCTCAATAGTTTTAGGTAAAAACCTTAATCAACACTGCGATGTGATCAACTTGGCGGGATTTTTTTATTTGTAGATTTTTCTAATTTGTTAATCTCGGGTGGTGACTGTAACAACCTCGTGTTCTTCAGTCCCTGCTATTGACGTATGAGTAAACATAGGATATCATATACCACTGGCGATATTGCTCTGATCCCCAATGTGATATCTTAATGGTGCGGATGACCTCTATTCAGTCAACGGTAATATCCTCAATCTTAGTTATGGAATATTGCTTAATGGTGGCGTGCTATTCCTTGCTCGAATATACGTGCGTCACATGATTACTGGCAACCTAAATTTAGTTTTCTTCCTGTAAATTTAAAAAAAATACGGTTTAATTTTAATTTTATGTCTTCACGCCTATCATAAAAATATTGGCCCGTGCAATATTTAATTATCTGATAAGATTTATTTTTTAGCTCTCCATTCCTTTAAAAACGACATAAAAAAACGAAACAAAAGTAGCAAACAAACTATCGTCCCACTTCTGAACGCATTTTGTTGTGGGACCTAGGACTTTAAAGGTTTTGATGTGCTGGTTTGACTCATATTGTAATTCCTTGTATATACAACACAGTTTATTTGAGAAAAATGAAGATTCTGCAATAAAAAAATAAAAAAAATTAATGGTCTTCGAATAGTTAATTGATTCCAAAATATTCAAAGACAAAAAGGTATAAAATAAATAAAAATATTGTACATCAGGCATTAATAGTTATGCTCGTGCAAAAGGATATTAGTATTTTGTACGAGTTTTACATAGTACTTTACTACCGCCAAACAAAACAAACAATTCGGGTACAAATTCAAAGTAATTTAGAAAACAAACTATGTAAACCGCAATTTATCTTTATATTTCAAAAACAGTGTGTGTTCATTTATAAGAAAATGCGATAAATGCTGTGGTAGTGTCTCTTTTTCACAAAAATGTTTGACAATTATCTGATCAAAGTGTTTAAAGCGAATCCGTGACAAGCATCAACATTCCGTTTTTCCAGGTAATCAAAAGTCAATCACGACGGTTGATAAGGAAGGGGAGGAACGGCGGCAAAAAACATTAGAAATAATATTCATAAAATAATCGAAACTTAAAACGTTTTTTGAGCGATCTTCCCCGAAATGTCAGCAACTCCCACAATTCCTTAAATTTATCAAAACTAGTTCAAACATGCGTCAAATTAAATCACAAGAATAAGATAATAAATTCCAGATCTCCAGAAATATGAACTGAGTAATATTTTTTTTTAATTATTGTATTTCTCAAAATCAACTATAAAGAGAATTTTTTTTTTAAATTTGAATTAATAATATTGCTACAAAAATTATTTTGACTTATTCGTACCAATAATTAGTCATATATAAGTTATAAAATTCATCAAGTTCCTAGTTATCATGCATGAGTCATATTCCATATGAACATCTTCAATTATTTACTTCTGAAGCATACAGCTTACATGTTGAACGCTTATCAGTCTTGCTTCGTGAGATATGGTAAGTGGTGCTTTTCTGTCCCGTTTTTACCATCATCCAAACATTACACAGTATAAAAATTAATTTCATGTTAAAAATGTTTCTAGACAAAAAATATGTTTTTTAAAACCAATTTTATTGTTGTTGAGAAACATATTTGTTTCTGAACAACAATTATGTAATAAATTTAATCAATTTATTAATAAATCATAGCCGGGATGGATGGTGATACCAACTGCGACGTAGGGAAAGCAGTTTTTTTTGCTATGTTTGTGAAGTTTTAATGATTTGCATACGATACCTGCAGCCAAATTCTGTAACTGTGAAGCGGTGAAGCAATAAAAATTTCTTCGTTTCTTTTCATTAAAAAACTTATCACTTCACCGCTTCACAATTACAGAATTTGGCTGCTGGTATTTTTTATTGAGAAAACCAATATTTTGCTGACTGACTTCGAGGTTTTATGTTACTATCTTTAATCAAAAATAAAAGTTGCTAGAAATAAACTCGCAATTGTGACAACTGGGTTAAAAATAAAAACTACGTTTGTTTTTTGGCGTTTATACTCCATGCAAAGTCGTTGCCGAGCTAACCAGCCTCGAATATTAAACACGGTCATTTGCTGCAGCGGCATATTTATCATGGCAGCCGATATTTTTAGCGACATTCATTACGTCTGTATCCAATTGTAGCTGGGTCTACCTCGCAATCGTTCACTGCCTGTAAAATTTCATTTTGTTCTTTAGTTTTATATTCTTTGTCTGATTCCTAAATTTAACGATTACATTCGGTTTCTCAATATGCTTAGCGTGAAATAAATTTCAGTTACTAGAAGTCACCAACGACAAACGAGAAGCACTTGGTGGCGAGCACCAGAGCTGGTAGTAGCCTGTTAAACGAAAGTAGTATGTAGATGAACATAAATATTTTTACCAAAATTTAACCCAAAAGTGATCAACTATGCCGATTCATTATTGGAAGGGTTACCAGCGGGTAGTTGAAATAATAAATATCCGATATCCATGTATTCATTTTTCAGGTATTTATCGGGTATTTCTAGCTATCCGGAAAATATTTGTTTAATATAAAATACGAACATTACAAAATTGGCTCGTTGAATTCTAGTCAGTTTTCAGAGGTGCTGAATAATATGCACTGGCAGACAAGAAAAAGTTTATTGTATTTTGCCTAAATAATGCTTCTCCTATTGGCTGATTGAAGCAGTTAGTGGCATATTTCTTAATCATGTGACGCACTGTTTTCCTCAATGATTCAAGCCCATACATAGAGTTATATGGAGGCTGTTTCTTCGAGCAAGCAAAATGTGCCATCATCAAGGAATACTCCATAGCTAAGATTGAAGGTGTTGACTGAATAGATGTGATCTGCCAGCACCTCTGATATCACCTTGACTAGTGATATCTCACATCTATTGCCAGAGGTACGTGCTGTCTTACTTTAACTAATATGTCCAGTCCATGGCAGTGACTGGAGTACGCGGGAGTTTTCCAAAACATACTTTTGAATGTTTTCGACCAGCACAGCATTTTTAAATTTTATTTAATTATTTTAGAATACGTTTTACAAAATTTGGAGTTACATATTCTAAAATGTATCTTAATCAGAGAATGAAAATAGAGACAAAAAGATAATAACGTGACAAAATATGTATGTACACTTGGTTTTTATTGTTCCTACGATCTAATAGTTATTTATGTACCAAGGGTATAAAGTTTTAAATTTCATTTCGAGTGAGAATTTGTTGTCCGAGACGTTAGTCAAAGGCAACAAACTCGTTAGGGCTGAAATTAAATTTAAATTTCATACAATATTTTTTAGACTTGGTACCAGGTAACGTTAAGTAACATAAAAAGGTGTAAAGTAAAAAAAACAAAATAAGAAAGAGAGGAAGTAATGGAGGTTGTAAAATAAACCCGCCGAAAAAAGTATGTTAACATAAACGATGCAATATGTAATGTAATATACCATAAGCTTATGTATTGACTTTTACAAATATTAAATGACACGACATGACATGGCATGAAGTTATAAAAGTTTTAAATAAACAGATGTTTGGGAGTCACCTTCCCTCTTTGTCCAATTTTGTACACAAGACTTTTAAAACGATAATAAACCGCACTTAAAGCTAATGTAACAAGCCGTTTTTCTCCAAATGACAAAAATTAAATTTATAAAATTTTATATACCCAGGCGTTCGGGATCCTCTTCTCCAGTTTTGCCCAAAAACTTTTTCTGATCATTACTTCCGGACAAAGAATTTTTTTAAAAGAATTTGAAATCGGCCTAGTACTTTTCACGTTGTCGTTGCACATAATGGGCAAAAAGACAATGTGTTTGCTTATTTAGACCAGTTATGACCCAAAAACATCGAAAAATCTCCAAAAATTAGCGAGAGTAAGATTATAAAATTATTTGATTGTAGATTCTAGAACTTATAGGTCTTTCACACCGAAACAAAACGAACTTTAATTTTGGCGACCCCCATGCTGGTGATCTCTATCCACTTTATACATGCAAAGTTTAAGTTTATGCAGGGCAGTGTAAATGTTGTATCTGTAAATCGTACTCTTTTAAGACTTAAAAAATTGCTGTCCCTAGGATTGCCCTCTGTCAATATTTCGTATTGGCTTTCAATATCTGAAGCATTGAGCCAATATTATCAAAAATAGTTATATTGAAAATGTGAAATATGATAGTAAAAATATTGAAAATATCAATATGTATGTCAATATTTCATCATTCTAGTTTTTAACAATTTTTTTTTATTAAATATTTCTTTGAAAATAATCGATTGTTTTATAAAGTGCAAGTAAGACGGTATAAAGACATTATATTTAGTGATTATTTTGTATGGTTTTAAAATTGAACATAATGAACGAACTTAAATAGCTGCGACAAAAAATAATGATGCTAAGATGGTACTCATTTAACAAGAGAATACAGCTTATATAGCAAGAGCGAAATGAGAGCAGTAATCGTATGAGTAGGAATTGGTCATTTGAGTGAGTTATGCACTATACTTTATTCAGATCAATTAAGAAAAGGCAACACTATTTTGAAAAAATATAAAATTTCTTACAATTATAATTTATTAGACTTGAATAAATGTTTGAATTAATTAGCTTTTTTGTGAGCAATTAAAATCAAGTAACTTAAGTACAGTAGGTAGACCCACACTGACCAGTACAATTCAAATTTATTTTTAATACCTCAAATTAATTTAATGCCGCTGTACTAATGAGTGTGGGTTCGAATTCAACATTACCGGTTGATTACTTTAATAGCTCACAAAAATCCTATTTGTTATATAGATATTAATTTCGTCTTCCGACTTCTTGTGTTGTAAATCATTTTTTACAGGCCAATTCAGAGTTTTTTACAAAATAATTAATTTTTTAACGTCACTATTTGTGAAAATCGAAGGTTTAGTATGGATATTTTCTATCCCATACAATCCTAAGTCACTTGTGTAGTTATTACTTATTATTGACTGTTGCCAATCAATTTGAAATCAATTTTACGACATCAGTCAAAGTTTATTAGTGAATCATATGAATTTTTCAATTCGAAATCAGTTTTTTGGTTTATATGAATAAACCTTACAGTTATTTTTTAATAAAAATATTGATAAGGTTATGAGTTCAAATCAGAACCGAAACACGTTTAGAGATAAAAGTTGTTTTTATTAAAAAATAACTGTAGTGTTTATTCATATAAACCCAAAAACTGATTTCAAATTGAAAAATTCATATGATTCACTAATAACCTTTGACTGATGTCGTAAAATTGATTTCAGATTTATTGGAAACAGTCAATAATAACTACACAAGTGACTTAGGATTGTATTGGATAGAAAATATCCCTACTAAACCTTCGATTTTCACAAATAGAGAGGTTAAGAAATTAATTATTTCCTAAAAAAATCCTATCAAAAATCTATTCAAGTTTCAGTCTAGTGAATTATAATTCTAAAATCAGAAAATGGTAAAATATTTATTGATTTCGTAAATACACAGATAAAAATTCAATAAAATCTAGACCTAAAATGTCTCTATTCTTGGTTTCGTATGTACCATTGTCCTATGAAGTCAAACATATTTACGACACCGAATTTTTTGAAATCATACCACGCAATTCGTCAAAATTATTTTTTTATTTGACATTCTAACAAATAATACACTCAGAAAACAAAAACAAAGTAAATTTTACAAATTTTTTATAAATATACAACTCACAAAATTTTTGTAAATTTACCAAAAATTTTGTAAATTACAAAAAAAAGTATTTGAAAAAACAACAAATTTATTTGATTTACAAATTATTGTTGGATTGGACCTTAAAAATTTGTATGTTGTATATTTAAAAAAATTTAGTAAAAGTTTCCTTTATTTTTTTGAGTGTAAATCATTGAAACACTCTTGGTGGTGATAGTTTTATCAAAAAATATGATGATTGAAACAAAGTGAACTGCGGTTAAGAAACAGAGACTTAAGATTTTCAGATAAAACTTGGCCTGAAATAACTTGGATTGCAAAAGTTGTGTATAGGGTTAGGGACATCAATTGACTCGTTTTATAATTTGCGACAAATATAAAAAACTTTAAATGGTAAAATCAAATGTTTTAAGTATTAAAGTTGTAAAAAGAACTGATATTTAGGGATATTCCAGAGGGAAGTACCACAGCGTTTACACTTATCTTACAATCCAATCAGTTCTTTATAATAACAACCAGAAAATATCTGGTTCTGGTGTTATCTACCGTACAGACTAACAACTTTGTTATAAGCTTTTTTTGCGAGAATTTATTCCATGATCCAACCGAGCCGAAGTAGGAGAAACAAATTTCACAACATGGAGTAGGATTTTTAAATTAGTCGCAAAAAAATTGTTTGTCAATATGTACCGTTGTTTAAAGAGGACAACCCTATTTGGCCATTTAAGAGACACTCACTTTGTCCAATTTTGTAAAGCACACTAAATGACATCCATCAAAATCTAGTTGCCAAAATTAGCATTATTAAAGTTTAAAATAAACATTTGTATGGGAGGGCCGTCCTCCAACTTTAACCACTTTCGTTTGGGTTCAAAAATATAGAAAACCACACCTACATCAAAAGCTTATGCAATAACTTTTATCAAAGTTAACCTATAATTTAACGTGGAGTTATAACAGTTTTAATTTTGCACAAAGGCTTTTAGAACTATGGAATACCGCACAAAAAGCTAATGTAAAAAGTTTCAATAAAATCGAGTGACATGACATAGATTTATCAAAGTGTTCAATAAATAGTTGAGGTAGGAGGTGCCACCAACTTTGTCCAACTTTCCCCGAAAGTTTTCAGAATTATAAAATATCCCACCAAAAGCTTTTATTCAGAGTTTCATCAAAATCAAATAAAAGGTCGTGTAGATTGAACTTAACCCAGGTAACAATTTAACCTAGGTAATCATTGAGTAAAGCTTTAAAAGAGGAATTTAAAATGGTAGGGGAAATTTAAAATTCTTGAACTATGCATGATAAAAGTTTTATACAAGCTCTACTCAAGGAGAAAAGGCGTATGAAAAAATATTCTTTATTCAAGAAGACATATATAATGCTTTACTCATGTTTTATATAAGTGTTTGAATAAAGTGGTACATAAGTTGTTATTCAAGGCTTATTCAAATGCTGTCAAAATGTTACTTGAATAAAGTGCTTGAGTAAATCTTTTCTCAAGAGAATTACTCAGTGCCTATTCAAGAAGCGATGCCACTGAAAAAAAAATTGGTGATTGTTTCCTTTAGTTATTTTGGTTAATTGGCGCATTAAACTCCTTTTTTTGTATATTGCTGCTATTGCGTTAATCTTTTATCGGAAATTACAATTTATTTTACACATTTCGCATCTTTACAAACGCCTGTAGCAGGGATCGAACTCGTAACCTTTGATTCTCCAGGACCGCACGCTATCCACTTCTCTATTTAGCAGCTGTCATAAAGAAAATTGAAACTTAATCACTATTGTTTAACAAATTATTTGTACACATTTCAAGTTTCGGACCACTACCACGACTATGAATTAATTTTTATTCAAACATTTTGATTAGGAATGCATATAAAAGTGTACTAATGGTTTCCTAAAATGAGAATATATGGGTTTTTGTTAAAAATAATATTGGTTATGATTGAGGACAATCTCGAAATGAAAATAATTTTTCGTAATCATATACGATATCTACGCATGTGTTTCCATTCAATTGTAAGATTAAAAATGATTAAAGAATAAATATAAAACAAAAAAAAAGAAAATAAAATTCATAAATAAAAACGTGCCTGGCAGGAATCGAACACAGACCCTCTTCCTCATCGTTTACCCTTACGCACTCGTTCATTAAATCAATTTCCACGACAGGAATAAAACGTACGTTACTCAATACAGAACAAAAGTGTTACTCAAGCTTCGTAAGGGGTATAGTATGCTGTGATTGGCATTACTTAGTTGCACAATTTGGCTGGTTAATAAATAAATGTTAAATGACCATATTAAATAAACGTTCTACGTTATATTTTCCATAATTCAGTTGCAATCTGTTGCAAGTTTTGATATAATTTTTTCCCAAGCAAATTGCGCACAATATGGCGATTACATACATTTAATACAAAAATGAATTATATGACAAATTATCATCAGTTTATTTATTTGTTGACTAACTCAAATCATTATATAAACCATCATCAGAAATGGTAAATCTCAATCAATTTATAAACCATCATCAGAAACGTTTGATTAAATGGTCGCGGAATAATGGCAATTGCAAATTTCCATTGACGAAAATATGTCTACCATTTTGAAATAATCTTTTGTATTAATCAATAATAGTTTGTTAAAGTTCTTAACTTTTAACTTTTTAAACACATCGATAAGTGATTTAATAAAAAAACACACAATTGCGAGTTAAACAACGAACTGTCAAAAATATTGACAGATCGATTTGTTGTAAATCTTTTAATATTCATTGAAAACAGCCGTATATAAGAAATATTACTTGAGTAACAATTTTCTTGAATACTACTAAAATTATTATACATAAATAAAGTCGTATACAAGGAACTATCCTTGGGTAAGAATCTTCTTGGATTCTTCCTAAAAGTTGTACTTTAATAAAGGTTTATATAAGGGATAGAATTCTTGAATAAAAACATCTTGAATACTACCTTAAAAGTTATATGTGAATAAAACCTTATAAAAGGTATTATACTTGAGTAACAGTTGCTTGAATATGCCCTAAATATTTATTATTGAATTAAGCTTTACTTAAGGAATTATATAAGAAACTTTGTGAATCTAGTATTTTACAAGCTTTTTTTAGGTAAAGCTTGAATAATATGGTCTTACACAATGCTTTTTCAAGTTAAGTTGGAATAATTTAAAAAATTTAGGCGAAATTGTTACCTGGGAAGTCACCTACCTGACCCGCCCAATTTTGCCCAAAAGCTTTCAAACTATGAAAAACCGCACTAAAGACTTATGTATTAAGATTCGTCAAACTCAAGCAACAAAACTTAAAGTTAGTAATTGATGTTTACAACTTTCTGATTGAAGTCACCTCACTCCCCACCAATCTCCCTCCCTTCCCTGAATTTTCTCCAAAAGATTTCAGAACTATGGTAAACCACTACAAGTCCATCAAAATAAAATGACAGGACGTTATGAAGGGTGCTTTCCAAACGACGACTTATTTGTGGAACGTAACTTATTCTAAACTTATTCGAATAAGTATGTTGGCAAGGTAACTTATTTTGTATCTCGTTTTCCATAAAAATCTAATCTGATACGTCAAATATACTTTTTATTTAATTTAGTTAATATCTGTCACTAATTTCATCACACGTTTTTATAAATCAGATTTAAACTGACATAATTATAGACATTAGCCGTGTTCGATTTGACTTAAACAACTGAAGCAACTGAAAAATCAAATTCAATTGTTGTTGTTTTTTCAGTTGTTTCAGTCAAATCGAACGCACCTATTATTGTCTAGAATGATTTTTTTGACATTTTTAGTATGGCGGCAAATAAGTAATAAGTACCAAATAAGTCGTCGTTTGGAAAGCACCCGAAATTTTAAATATACATTTATACAAGACCACCTCCCCCATTTATCTTATTTTGAATTAACAAATTTTCAGATCACTGTCAAGAATTTTAATAAAATCAAAACTGAAATCGGCCCAGTTGTCGCGTTTTCGTCCCACATACATAGTTTGTTTGCTTATTTAAACCAGTTATAACCCAAAACATCGAGAAATGTCAAAATTACAAAGTATAAAATTTTGATATTTTTTTTATGATTGTAACATATAGGACCTTACCTTAGACCGAAATAAAACGAACTTTTCAAAATTTAATTTATCGTTAATAGTGTTGACAATGTACCAAAGTTGTATCAAAATCGCTTTGTAATTGTTAGCTACAGGCCAAAAATTTTAAAACAAAACTAACCAGAAGTTACAAATCGGGAGTTGAATACAGAACTCCTGAAAACTCCTGGAAACAGAATCCTTATTTACCAAGCTACATCAAAAACGAATGTCAAACCTAGGGTTACCAACTCTTGAAAGCGCGCGACCCGGAGATTTTATAGTATACAAAAATATAGTTCCACTAGGGGACCCCTATGCATTTGCACAAATTTTAAAACAAGTATTTTTTTAAGCCTGAAATAAAATCACAATCGAAAATAATACGTCTATCCGCAAGCAAAGCATAAATTGAAATTGAAATGAGATAAAATTTGGAAGAAATCAAAACCTCCTAAAACATAGCCCTACTGATTCAAGCTATTTGCAATAAACAATGAACATTGCCATATGCAGAAAACTGGTGTCTTTGATTAAATCCTTTTGAATTTTTTTTTATATGGAGTTTTATTTTTCCAGTTGGCGTTATGGCGATTTTTTGGAATTTTTTTTATATTGAGTTTTAATTTCAAAATTGCGCTACAAGTTCACGATTTTGTTTGTGCTAAAAATGAGTTAGGCTTCTATATCGGGGGTTTTGAAGAAATTCAAAAAATTTTGTTTATTTGTTTCGTTTATTTTAGTCTTTTTTGATTTTTTATACCTTTTTGAATTCTCTTCTTTCTCTTCTGTATTCTCTTCTTTCCTATGGCTACGATTTTTCGTGCCTTGTGTATTATATATATGATAAAAATTTAATTTAATTTATTCTCCATCATGCTTTATAATGAAATTAATACAGCATCATCTGCATTTTCCTGTAAACTCGTTAAATTTTTCGAGCCCCTCATAGTTATGATTTTTCAACCATTCGTTATTGAACTAGACGTAATAACATTTTCTTTCATTGTCATTGTTTTGTTTGGGATTATTTTCATTTGACTGATATTTATTATTTAATAGTAAAATTAACATACGCAGTTTTATATGGGCAACTAATTAAATTCAAATGTCAAAACCATTCAAAATTAACAACAAAAAACTATTAACATCAACCCAATATAGACATAAAACATCAATTAGCTTATACGTAATATGGAAAAACAAAATATCCAATGAACCAACATAAATAACCAAAAAACTCATTGCAAAACTAAACTCGGCCGTTTTCTAATACACAGAGTTTCGTTTTTTTGTTTTCAAACGAATTCTGTTTATTTGAATTGAAAGAAATTTGACATTTTTTTATTTTTTATGTAATTATTATTTCGCCCGGAGATTTGCCTTCTAAACCCTGAGACCGGAGATTTGCCGGCAAACCCTGAGTCTCCGGGTGAAAAATACTCAGTTGGTAACCCTAGACTCAAACCATATGTACTCAAATTTCATCAAATGTATTTACGTTATCCAAAACTGAATTTTATGTGAATTTCTTTTGGTATGTCAGATTTAATCGAAAAAGATCTAGATTTTGGTGACCAAACGAAAATGAAATCAGATGTTTTTTAAAATTTTGATGTGTGGGTAAAAAAGATGTTATTTGTGACATGTGCTTTGATAATAGTAAACCATTTTTACACACTTCACACACTTTTATTTAATTTAATTTAATTTAGAAATAATAAACTTATTCAAAATTTGAAATCTCATTTATTAAATAATAAAACGCATACAATTGACTTATGTCAAATTTCATTTGCATTGGTATTCGTAAATCTTGCTAAAATCTCAGATTTGAAAAAAAAGATTTTAGATCAAAAAAAGATTGATTTTTTTTTGATCTGACATATACAAAACAAATAAAAATTAACTGTCAGATAAAAAAAAACATACGAAAAGAAAATTAACATCAATGTCCCAAGTTTGTTTCCCATCCACAAGAAACCTATTCAACCAGGGTCACACACAAGGGGGGTCCCTGGTTGAATTTCCTGTCCTCTGAGCCCGGACCCCTACCCGCCACCATAACCAATCATTTTCAATATTGTATTTTCTCATTATTTAAAGTTAGGCATTGTTTAGTTTTAACCATAATAAATTATAAATTAATGTCTCTGATTATACGATACTAGCTAGGGAACTAAGGTTTGTGAGAATTGAACAATTTTCTTTGAGGATTTTTTGAACGCTAATTTTAAGTTTCAGAGAAGACCTTAATCAGAGAAGACTTACGCCTACCAAGAAATTCCAGAGATGCCAGCTACTCTGTTAAAAAAAATACCTTTGAAGATCGATAGTTCTAAAAGTCTACATCTTACTCTGGTGTAACGTGTGAAGTTTGCAGACTCAGGTAAAATCGATTTGATCTAGGCAGACGCTCGTTCATCCATAATGTATTTGTAAAATATCGTCAAATCAGCAATAAACAAGGAATCAAGCTCATTAGTAAGATTTGAATTGACGATCAATTTAACAACTCTCTGTTGTAAAGAATCAAGACACTTCAAGCTCTTTATTTATGCTGCAGTCTATATGGGAGAACGAAACAAAAATCAAAAAGCAGAGATTGTCCATTTCTGACAAACAACTATGTTCATTTCTGACAAAAGTTTTTACAGTGCCATTAATTCTTTTAAATCTGGGACAAACTCTTCTATTCCTCCTATTATTGACGATGATTTGATTGTCACTGACCCCGCAAGAAAAGCCGCATTGTTTGCGGAACACTTTGCTTTGATTTCGACTGTTTTTGAAACTTCTAAAGAAATCCCCTAAATCCAGTCTTCAGGAGTTAATATGAAAGATCTTCATTTTAAATCCAAAAATATGGAGGGGCTGAAATCTCAAGGCTCTGAGATATCACGACTTCGGTCTGGGTTAAGGATTTTGATATAGTTTTCGCAAAAAACTTTTATGGGGACATGGTTTTTAGTTTTGAGTAGCGATGTATATCAAACATAACTTTTTGAAAAAGTACATGTATTTTTTATCTCTGTTTAGATATGTATTAGAAAACTAACACGAAACATCAATACGATGCCGGAAAATTATAACAGATCATAAATTAACATAATTTAGTGAAAAGATTATACAACCAGCAAACTACTCAAAAACCACATCTCCATTTAGCGTTTCGAGAAAATATTTCAAAATCACAAATTCATATTTCTTTCGAAATTCCAAAAATATTGTAAAAATTAAATAAAATAAAAAATTCAAACTTTTTTCAAACAAAATTCTAAACATATTTCACAAATTATTACAAAATCAAAGATTAAAACTTTTTTCAAATATTCTAAAAATATTACATAAATTATAACCAAAATCAAAAATTGTAAATTTTTCAAAATTCTAAAAATATATATGAAATTCAAAATTTCTTTCCTTTTTTCAAAATTCTAAAAATATTCCAAAAATTAGAATAAAATCAAATATTTAAACTTTTCTAAATTCTAATAATATTCCAAAAATTCTTAAAAATTCAAAAATGCAAACTGTTTTCAAAATTCTAAAAATAGTGCAAAAATTATAACAATATCAAAAATTGAAACTATTTTCAAAATACAAAAATTATAATGAAATAAAAATTTTAAATTTTCTAAAATTCTAAAAATATTCCAAAAATTATTACAAAATCAAAAATTGAAACTTTTTCCAAAATTATATTAAAATCAAAAATTTTAAATTTTTCAAAATTCTAAAAATATTCTAAAAATTCTTACAAAATCAAAAATTGAAACTTTTTCAAAATTCTAAAAATATATATAAAATTCAAAAATTCAATTTTTTTTTCAAAATTCCAAAAATATTCAATAAATTAGAATAAAATCAAATATTTAAACTTTTTCTAAATTCTAATAATATTCCAAAAATTCTTAAAACTTCAAAAATTCAAACTTTTTCCTAAACTCTAAAAATATTGCATAAATTATAACAAAATCAAAAATTGTAACTTTTTCCAAAATTATAAAAATTATAATAAAATCAAAAATTTAAAATTTTTCGAAATTCTAAAAATATTCCAAAAAATTTTTACAAAATCAAAAATTGAAACTTTTTTCAAAATTCTAAATACATATATGTATAAAATTCAAAAATTTTTTTTTTCAAAATTCTAAAAATATTCCAAAAATTAGAATAAAATCAAATATTTAAAGTTTTTCTAAATTCTAATAATATTCCAAAAATTCAAACTTTTTTCAAAATTCTAAGAATATTGAAATTCTAAGAATATTGAGCAAAAATTATAACAATATCAAAAATTGAAACTTTCTCCAAAATTATACAAATTATAATAGAATCAAAAATTTAAAATTTTTCAAAATGCTAAAAATATTCCAATAATTCTTACAAAATCAAAACTTGAAATTGAAAAATTCTATTTTTTTTAAAATTCCAAAAATATTCCATAAATTAGAATAAAATCAAATATTTAAACTTTTTCTAAATTCTAATAATATTCCAAAAATTCTTAAAAATTCAAAAATTCAAACTTTTTCCAAAACACTAAAAATATTGCAAAAATTATATCAATATCAAAAATTGAAACTTTTTTCAAAATTCCAAAAATTATAATAAAATCAAAAATTTTAAATTTAAAATTCAATATTCCAAAAATTCTTACAAAATCAAAAATTGAAACTTTTTTCAAAATTTAGAATTATATATAAAAGAATTCTATTTTTTTTTTCAATATTTCAAAAATTATAACAAAAACAAAAATTAAAACTTTTTCCAAAATTCTAAAAATATTGCAAAAATTATTACAAAATCAAAAATACAAACTTTTTTCAAAATTCCAAAAATATTTCAAAAACTATAACAAATTCAAAAATTTCCATCTTCAATTATATTTACGTAAACAAACAGCTAAAGTTTTTTTTCCAAAAAATTATCTAAAAAAATAAATTAAATCATTTTTTTGACACACTTGACAACATTTTTTTTGACAAACTTATAATGCAATAATCTAGATTTTGGTCTCACATACCAATCCCGACCATCAATATTTCTCAAAAATCAATGTTCCTACTCGTAATCACTTAAAAATTAAAATGAACGTTTTTTAAGCCAAAAATATGCTATTTTCCTTGTTTTGACACATTTGACGATTTTTTTGACATACTTCCGGTAGTTATCGAACACATCGTCCTCTCGGCTCTTCCCATTGAGTAAACCTATTTTTAGAAAAAAAAATCTTTCAGACCGAAGTAATTAATGTCCCAACTCAACTTAGTTATCCAAAAGAAATCCATTCAACAATTACAGAATGCCATATTGTTTAGACCAGGGTGTTGCCCTCGTCAGTAAAAGTCAGATATGACGTCACATGTAATTGTCGCTTTGTATATTGCCAGAACTTTTTGGTTAACATTTAACCGTTGAACATTTATAATAATATCTAATCCATATTTCATTTCCTCTATATTTACAAAGTAAAACGATAAAATTCGAATTAAAATAATGTCATAAATATATTCCAATCACACGCGAAGCTAAATCGTGCTCTTGTTAAAAATAGCAAAAATACAATTTTAATTTCATTTTTGTTAAACAAAGAAAATTTCTAACGAGAATTAAGCTTCTTGTCCTTCCTTGCCGTTACTCCGTAGGCCGTAAAAATTCTGCTATTAAGTTTTTTTCACCTGCTGTTTGGGTGAAACAGAACAAACAGAAAAACAACTACCTGAATTGATTATTGGGTTCGTGAACACAAAAATATTAAAATTTGTATTCATATAACCACACATGACATGACCCATAAATAATAGAAAAATTGAAAATATGTAATTAATTTACCTGCAATGCATGATAAATAAATAAATATATTATTCTAGAAAAATATTGTTGTTTTGGTCGATTGAGATCTATTAATTCTTTGAACAAATAAAGTTTCATTAATAACAAAAACAAACAAAATAAACTACACAAATTTTTTTTATGACGCTACTAATTGAAAGACAACTATAAGCCGTGTTCGATTTGACTGAAACAACTGAAGCAACTGAAAAATTAAATGCAATTGTTGTTGTTTTTTCAGTTGTTTCAGTCAAATCGAACGCACCTATAGTAACTTTATTTTTTCAAATGTCTCATATGAAAAAAAAAATCAAAAAAATATTATTTTTCTATTTTTCATGAGAATTTGTTTTCTTCATTTATATTATTTATTTTGTATATGAAACCGAATACAAAACGAGTGCGATATAAATTCGTAAACAGCTGACTGACGTCAAAACTTCGTTTTTGTATAAAAAGACCAACACCGAAATTATCAGTTTTAAAATTCGTGTTTCATTTGAAGAAGTAACAGTTAGAAAATATAATAAAAGATTTAAAAAAAAATTAAAGTTTTTTTTTTGTTTTTAAAAATTAAAACTCGTAATTTTATAGAAAAAAATTGACTGGATTTTTGTTATTTAAAGTAAAATATGTTGAAGGTTGTTTATATTAATAAAACAGTTAACATATATAAAATAAAAGATTTTGAGATGATTTCCTAAAAAAAAACTTTGTGAAACAAAAGTTAACTATATGTTCTAGTCAGTGGAAAAATAATTTATTTTGTGATAAAAAACCAAAGGAGTGATAAACTTATATTTCCTATATTACATATATGAAGAGAACTTAATTCAAAACCAAAAACAAAATATATAAAAAATAAATTCTAATTTAGAAAACATTGTTTTAGAATTTTATCTGTGATTTTTATTTTATTTCCTATAAATTATTTTTATTATTATTAAATATGGTTGGAAGTACTGGTACATTACTGACAATGCGTCTCGTTCGTAGCAAATTAAGAAAACGTGAAGAATCATCTATAAGCCCAGTGAACAACGTTGAATCACAACAAACAGTACAGGAACAACAAACAGCTCCAGTTGCTTTCCGACAAAATCCATCAAGTGTTTGGGTCTTCCCACCATTACCGCCACAACCAAATTTATGCTATGCAAGTAGTCAAGTAAGTTGTTTTTTTTATAATTATTATTTAATTAAATTTTTTTTATATATATTGAACGTTAACGAAAGATCAAATTCCGTAAAAGTAAAAAAAATATAGCACAAAACAAAACTTGAATGATTTTAAATTTATTGTTAGTTGTTACCAAGGAGAAAAAAATAACAATATAACTAAAAAAAATTATATATATATACACGAATACAAGATCAAAATAAAAACATACAACATAAATTTAAGACTAACAAACAGCTGTTATAGATCTGTCTATAATGTTGTCGGTGTATCTCTTTTTTTCAACAATGGACCAATCGGAGTTTATTTTAAACCGCCATTTTTAGACGCTAACAAGTTTTGTTTTTATTTAAACAGAATAAGGACGCTTTGTAATTATAAAAAACGAGTTAGTTTTTCTTTGTTATAGTTTTTTTTTTATATTTGCTTTATTCACAAAAACAAAGTTCAAGAAGATGAGAAACGATAAAAATAAGAACAGTTCGATGAACTTTAAAAACCGCTTAATTTTCGACCCTTTTTTGTTTATGTATATTAAAACAAACAAAAAACAATTGCTGTCTAGCGATAGATTTCCGGTTTATCCTTTTTTTATCTGTGACCATGAAAAATTCACCTTAAATAAATTCAAAATTGCATAATGAATGAAACAAAAAAAGATAATGAGAATCAAATTATTCGTTTATTGATCGTTGAACTCGTTAAATTCAAAAAGTTTTTGTTGTATGTATATTTATTCGATGTAGTGTAAATAAAACAAAATTCGATATTTTGAATTAAGGGCAGCCTAAAATTACATAAACAGTTTAATCTCACGTCCCGTTATGTAAAAAAAATTAACATATGTAGTAAAATTATGGATTTTGTAATATAAATTAACGTAAGAATTAATGACTAATCAACAAAATCTCAATGTGGTAATGTTTTTGTTTGTATTCAATATTTAAACAGACGCTCCTCCATGTTTGTTTTGAAATTGTTGTTGTTGCACAATACATGGTGGTTTTTTATATGGCATTTCTGCATCACGATCAAATGTAATGATAGATTAGCATAGAAACAAATCTATTTGTCTTAACTACGTGTGTCAATGATTACATAAAAATAGGGTGATTATTAATTTTTTATTTAATATTGAGATTTTATAGTTACATTTTATTTAAGGTCATTTTTTTGTATAAAAATTAAAACAAATACAAACTTGGTTTAAAACGGTTTTTAGGTTAAATGTAAATTGATATTATGTATGTATTAATTAAATATCGTTTGAGATTATATTATATTTTTGTATTAAAGTTTGTAACTGTGATAATCAATGCTTGTTATCAATGGATTCTACAGTTTAAAACTATTCAAAATAGCGACGAATGAATAATGGATTTGTATGTGCTAGAATGAAAACGACGACTGTAAAGGGTTATCATCATTTTATTTTCAGAATTCGTAAAACGATTGCTTCAATCGTGTTTTTCAAGGTAGCAAATTGATTGAAAATCAAAGTTTAAATATACAAAATGCAGGCTAGACCAACCAACCAACATTTTTGAAAAATGCGAATTTTTTCAACAAAATTAAAATTGGGCGCCAATAATTCAGCTAGTGGCCGATGCATTGTTCATGTGATGCTCTCTCTTCCTTCGAATGATTTTTCGAGCAATTAAAATGCAATATTTAATAATATACTTTTTACTGTTTATTTTTAATTTTATTTTATTAATAATAATATAAACTTCCTTATAGTAACAATTTGGAAATTCTAAATTGTTATTATAAGGAAGTTTATATTATTATTAATAAAATAATAAATTAAAAATAAACAGTAAAAAGTATATTTTTAAATATTGCATTTTAATTCAAAAGTGACAAAAGCACACAAACAGTGAATAATATGAAAAACCATAATAACACATATTTTCGAGCAAGATACGTTTGAGGGTATTGCCGTTGAAATAGCGTTGACATCACAAAGTAATGTTCAGCCTTTATGACCACAGTTGTAAATCCTTCTTTGATCTTTCGTTAAACGTTTCCATAAATAAATAAATTAAATCAAATATCTCTTATACTAAATTTATTTCTTTTTTTTTCTTTTTACAGGATGCATTAGTACAAGCAGATAAGGCTGGTTTAAAAACCCTCAAAAAACAATTAGGAGGACGTTTTAAACGTTTAGTGACAAGAAAACATGAACCAACTCCATGTATTCCACCTGAATTGAAACCCCAACTTAAGACAATATACGTTTATTAATTATTATGAATCAAATTTTTTTTTTAATTTAATTTATATAAAAAAAAAAGAAATAAAAGACGTTAAAATTAATTAAAAAAAAGAAAATTCATACATACACAATATTTTTTTTACTATTTATATTATTAGTTTGATACTAAAGTATAAAGTATTATTAATATTTTCTCGACTTAAATTAAATAATTAAAAAACAAGCAAATTAAATTCAAATTAATTAATAAATGTATAAATAAGAGAAAAATTAAATTCAATCAAAGACTGAAATTTTTTTGGGGCGATTTTTACTAATTAATAAAATATCGTTACATTTAAAATAAACTATTAAAAAAACGATTTGAATTGTAAATAAACAAGAAAAAACAAAATACTTTTGACTAATTAAAGTTGCGTATACTCAAATTGAATAATTACAAGCAAAAGTCAAAATAAATACTCTGGGGATCAATTATTAAAAAAAATAATAATTTATTTAATTGAAAAAGAGGTTGTTTGTATATAGAAATTTATAAATTAATCAAAACAAACAAAATAAAACACCAACGCTAAGAATTTTACATATTACTAGTATACGTGGTCCAATCATAGATGTTAAATTCAATTTATTAAAAAAAAACAAAAGTAATAATAAATAAAATCAATAATAATTTTAATTATAATTAAAATAAAAATATATATATATACATATATTTAATTCACTCACATTGAGTGGGCAACAATTTCAGCAAAATGCATATTAAATTAAAGCTATTTTCTTTTTTTTTCCAAACCTTTTCTGTTAAATAGACAAAATAATTCACTATGTGTTAGGAAATTTTATTTTTTTTTGTATTTAATGTTAACGTTATAAAATTCTAGATAAAAGAAAATATATTTTAATAATTTAAATGATAATGTCATAATATAATACTAGCGCGCACAAATTGATCATTTGAAAAAAAAAAAAACAATTCCATTTTAAACAGTATTTTCTAGAATTTTATGTAATTTTAACAATGAATCTGAATATATAATTTTGTTTATTTAATTCTATTAATAATAATTTTAACAAAAAAATATTCTATTAAATTTTAATCTTTCTGTTTTTGTTACCAGTTTTTTTTAAATATAAATAATTTAAATAAAACAAAACGTATTCCAGTTTTAATAACTTTTTTTTTTTTCACTATAGTGTATTAATATTACTATTTTATTTTTTCTTTATGTCAAAATGTAAAATTACAAACTAAAACAAATCGACAGAAACATTAAAGCTTATTATATATTACATAATTATTATTTATTACTATTATTATTATTTTTTTTCTGTTCTGTTTATATCTAAAAAAAAAAAATATGTTAATGTAAATCAAAACTATGTGACATTGTTTTCCTGAAATTTTTTAAAAAGAAAAATCAAAAAACTAAAAGTAATAAAAAAGAAATAAAAGAAATTTTTTAAATAAAAAAAAGAAGAAAATAAATCAACTTGTTTTTATTTAACGATTTTTCAGGTTTAGAAATGGTGAAGTTTTTGCAAGTTATACATCCCTGTAACTAAAAAACCAGTTTTTGAAATGCAAAGATAGAAAACTAGAAATATTCAATATATGCATTATTCAGTTGAAACAAAGAAAGAACAATATTTTTGAAAATATATTTGACCTCTTGAACTTTAGTTGTAAAATAATTAAGGTCAAATACTCATAATCGAAGCGACTTAATTAGTTTATATTAACTGGATTTATAACATGCTATAATATCGGATTAGTTTAGTGATTAATAATAAATACCTGAAATAAATAACATTTAGCATATATACCACCTTGGGAAATTACAAATCGTTTTCTAGTTATGTAAATTTTAACGTGGTATTTTGTATTCGCGTCATAATATGTATGCCATCTCTAGTTCAACATAGGTAAGTACAATATTATATAATACAAAAGACTTTTCTTTAGATAGTGTAAGGGGTAGCTGGAAAGTTATTACTTAATAGATCAGCACGTCGGTACGATTAGGTTTCAATATATTGCATGTAATGATCTAATGAAATTAGTTATTTACGTTTAAAGAATTAATTGATTTATAAAATTGATAACGGATAAGTTTTAATTTACGTTTAAGAAGAGTTTTTTATAAATCAGGGGTAAGTCGTTCATTGTTTGTGTTAACTACTTGATGACGGTATTGATATTCAGCAGGAACTTCGTCGGACGACTTTTAAATCGTTTTAAAAAATTGAAATAAAATGGTAAAGTTTGGAGAAACTGGTTGGAAGACCAGAAGGAGTTGATTTAACTAACTGTTTTTTTATAAAATATAAACGAATTTTCAAGACTAAATGAGTAAAAGTGGATGAAACGTCGAGATTGTAGAGGTCGTTCCTTAAATAACAGTTTTTCGGATTTTCGCTTCAATCAACATCTCCAGAGGTCAGAGTTACTTTCTTAAAGGAGGTTAGAGGTTGTAGATACCGCAAAAATACAATTGGGCTATTATTTTGAAAACGTATTTTTTTGTCGATTTTTAAATTTTTGATTTTAAAAAAATCTGAAATTTTGATATATTTGTTGGTATTGACGAAAGAAAAAGGTTTATTTCTTAAATACTCTGAATCGGAGTTATGCGAGAATTGAATTGATGAATTTTTTAGGCTTTTTCACGTAGTTTTGGTAATGGTGTCAATGTTTTGTTAATAGATCCCATAAATTTCATGCGATTTACGTATTTTTTTGTAAATAAAGAGAAAAACAGTTGAATAATCGAAATGTGTAAGTTGGAAATTAATAATTTTTTTCTTTTCCGCTAGGAGGCTCGTTAAACATTGGTTTACTTCAAAGCTCATATCTCAAAAATCGTCCTGTTTTTTTTGTTTTTCACAAATTTTAAAGTAAACACATGCAGCCATGAAACTAAAAAATTAAAAGTGAGAGATTCCATATGGATTTTTTGTACGATTTTTTAAAGTTTAGTATATGAAAAATTCACATGTGTTTTTACATCAAATTAATTATGCTTTGGTGAATCTAATATATTGAAAATTTTATATTTTAACATCTGTACTAAATATTGAAACATATTCTGTACATTACTCAGTGAAAAACAGGTTTTTATTGAGAATAAGAATTGGAGATTCCAACGACCGAACTTTGTGATTCACTTTCAATATCTTAACACTAACATAAGCATGAGACTATTATTAATAAATATTTTTTCTATAAAAATCAAAATTTAATGAAACAATAATAATATAATAATATGATAATATTACAAACAAATACATTAAAAAATTAATTTATATATTTTTTTTGCCTCTGAATTGAAATAATTCTGATTATCGGAAAAGGAAAATATTTTGGCAATTTTTTATAATTATATTTCTTTTAAAAAACGCACTGGTCCATTATTGGTTAACAATACATGGCTATTGTTATTGGGCCATAATACCAACAATATATCAAAATTTTAGATTTTTTAAAAATAGTCGTTTTTTTTCGATGTACGTTTTCAAAATAATAGCCCAATTCTTTTATTCAATGTAAGAAAAACTACAGAACGAGTTTCAAACAAAACACATTACACAAAAACAAGACAAATTGACAAGTTGTGTTTTTTTCCCTTTATATCCATTTCAGGAGCACTAGGCTGGATCATCTAACTCTATTGGGGGCAATTGCTTTCAGTACTCTCCATGTCTTTCCGATATGCTCTGCTTCGGCTAGCACCGTTTTCTTCCAGTTCATTGCTGGTCTTCCTACTCTTCTTTTCCCTTGCGGGTTCCACTCCAGAGACATCTTTGTTATGTCTTCTGCTGGTTTTCTCAGTGTATGTCCTATCCATCTCCACTTTCGTTTCTTATATCGGTTTCAATGTCCATCTGCTCAGTTTGCCGCAGAAGTTCTTCGTTACTGATGGTGTTTGGCCAGAAGCATTTGATTAATTTTCTTAGGTATTTGTTCACAAACACCTGAAGTTTATTTGTGATCTTCTGTGTTTGTTTCCATGTTTCACATCGATACAGCAGTACTGACTTAACACATGCTTTGAACATTCGTAGCTTTGTTTTTCTTGACAGGACGGACGCATTCCAAATCTTGTGAAGCAAGCTAAATGTGTTTGTTGATGCGTTGTGCGTTGACTGATGTCTTCTTCTGTTCCGCCTGTTTTCGCTACAGTACAACCAAGATATACGAATTTGTCGACATCGTCGACTTGTGTATTATTTATGTTGATTGGTGTACTCACGTTGGTGTTCAGTCTCATTAGCTTTGTTTTTGTGATGTTGATTTTGAGACCAACTTCATGTGCAAGGATTGATAGCTTCTGTATTTTCTGCTGCATGTCGGCATGTCTGTGTGTAAGCAGGCAGATATCGTCTGCGTAGTCTAGATCATTGAGCCGTCTTAATGGTCCCCATAGGATGCCATTTTTACTTTCGTTCTTGAGCTTTCGCATGACACTATCTAGTACTATGAGGAATAGTAGCGGGTATAACACACAGCCTTGCCTTACACCCCGATTGTTAAAGTACTTATCACTTTGCTGTCCTTTGTATTGAATTTTGTTCCCAGCATTCCGATACATTTCCTTGATTAGATCAATTATCTGATTTGGGATGCCCATTTCACAAAGTGTTTTCCAGATAGCAGTTCTGTTGATTGTGTCAAACGCCCACTCGAAGTCCACGAAGAGTAGATACAGTGGAAGAGTAGGTACAACTCCATTCGATAGATTGTTCAACGATGATACGGATTGTGTTGATATGATCTGTACAGCTTCTGCCTTGTCTAAAGCCAGCTTGTTTATTTCTTAATTTCTTGTTAATTGATGGAGATATTCTTTCCAGAATGATCATTGCTAATACTTTCATTGTGGTGTTGAGCAGGGGTATACCTCGCCAATTTTTACATTCTCTTAGATCCCCTTTCTTGGGAATTGTTATGGTTAAACCCTCTTTCCATTTGTCCGGTATTTTGCCAGAACTGCATATGTTAGCTAATAGTGGTGTTAGGATTTCAGCTGTGGTTGTTGTTGTTGTTGTAGCGACGCGTGGAGGTGCTATTCTTCCGGCTCCAAGTCCAGGTTCAGGAACTCTGCTACTGCCCTTGGGCGGTACCACAGATCTTCCTTCGTCAGGTCGGTTGGTTTCTCTGGACAATTGAAAAGGTGGTTAGCATCATGTGGTGTGCCCTCACATATGGGACACTTGTCTACAATTTCATGGTCAATTCTACTCATGTAGTTATTTAAGATGCGTGACCAACCGGATCTTAACTGCGCTAGGATGGTTCTGGTGCTGCATGGCAGTTTTACCTCTTCAGCAGCGACTTGTGGTGGTTTGCTATTAAGAACTCGATTCGGGGCGTAGTTCTTTATTGTGTCTTCAACGGTTTTTGTATGTATCTTTTTCAACCCCCTCCTGTACGTAGGCTCGTCGATGTTATTTATGTCTTCATTGTTTTTGACATCTTGTAGGAAGCATTTCGCCGTCCTTCGGCTCTCTAGGTGGTGTTGTCATGGATAAGGTGTCATTGCAGGGATGTTGCTCTCTATGACAGGACCAAAGATATTGTTTGGTAATCATTTCGTTGTGTTCACGGACCGGCAATATGTTACATTCTTCGTGCAAGTGATCTCAGTGGGCCATCAGGTGATATCCAGTTGCTGTACGCAAGGCTGCGTTCTGACTTCTCAAGATGAACGGGTCTACGCCCCAGAAGTACTCGGAACCCAGTTCCGACCAAGGACCATCACAAACATTTCGACGAAAGGTGCTTCAGCTGTGGTAGCTGCATCAGCTTTGAATACTTCCGCTGGTATGTTGTCTGTACCAGCTGCTTTGTTGTTCTTCAGTTTCTGTATGGTACTTCTAACTTCCCGCTCCGTCGGTGGATGGGTGTTGATAGTTTCGTTATTAGTGCCTTCTGCAGACTGGAAACTTTCCTCATTATTTCGGTTGTTGTCTTCGAAGTATTCTTTCCATCTATTAAGCTGCTGTTCAGTTGTTGTTAGGGTTTCACCAGATTCATTCTTTATTGGGGGGGTACACGTGTACTTGTTTGTGACCTTTCTTACGTTTTGATGTAGCGTGCGCAAATTTCTATTTGCGGCTGCTGTTTCAGCAGTCTTGAGAATGTCTTCTGGGTATTTTCTGCGATCATTCCTTCCCATCTTTTTCACTTGTTTAGCTGTGCTTTCATATTTGTTCTGCGCTTCAGTTGTGTTTTGGTGACATAGTTGCACCTTGAGCTGTCGACGTTCTTCAATTTTCTTCCAAGTATCATCGCTAATCCATGGTTTGCGGGACTTGTCTTGGTATCCGAGCACATCTGTAGCAGTGTTGATGTAGGCTGCTTCATTGGTTCCCATTTATGATCTATACTACTGGCTTCATGTCCTGATTGATTGAGCTGGAGTGATTGTTTGAAGATGTCGTGTATGTTCTTGTTTCTCAATCTATTGGTGTTAAATTTTCTCCGATTAGACTTGGTTTGTTTCACAGCAGCTGGTTTTACTTTGAATGTTGCTCTTATCAGTTGGTGGTCACTGTGTATGTCTGCTCCACGCATTGTTCTGACATCCTGAAGAGAGGACAGACATTTTTTGTTAACCAGTACGTGATCGATTCGCTTCTTGGTTCTTCCATCGGGTGATGTCCAAGTGTATTCTTATGTGTATACACTGAATTATGGTTGTATTTCTGATTTTCGACTGAAATCGAGCTGTTATCATTCTGCTGCTTATCAGTTTCCATTCGAGTAGTGCTTGCTTTGCTTTGGGTGTTGTTAATATTCCTACACTTTGTTCATGTGTGTCGGCTTTGCCAGAGAATATGAAGTAGTTTCCGGCGCTTGTTGTCAATTCCCCACTGTTTTTCCATCTTACTCAGAGTCCTAGTATTTCGATCTTATATTCATTCAATACCTTCTCAACTTGTGCTAGCCTCGATGTTTCTGTTAGAGTTCTGACGTTCCAGTTCCCAATTCGTGTCCGGTTGCGATAGCCAAGGGTCGATATATGATTGTTTTTCCGGTTTGATGTTTTTTCTTTTTTCTTCCTAGTGTGCGTTTCTTTAATCAATTTTTGTTTCGGATTAATGGGTGATTGGCCCAGGGAATCCTATCCAGTTTCCAGGGCTGCTGAATAAGGTATACTGGCATACCTGATTTGTGATGTTCGCTTCAGTGAATCCGTAATACTCGATGAAGTTCACCCAACTATGTTGGGGGTTCATCTGAGCAATAAATTCACCTACTACCTGAGACGCTAAGGTGTCTAAGCCATTCAGTCTACGAACATCGCAGCACATTCAGTCGCCTCCTACGACAAGCATGTGCCAGGCTGTGAGTGAATTCTGATCCCCACTTCGCAGGGATGACAAGTTGTGTACACTAGACAAACAAAAAAGATACAATTAATATTACTCAGCAAAATGAAAGTACATGAAGTATGATTTGATTGATATAATTCAACAAAAACGAATGTTAAGCATGCTGACCATACAATCAATTTGTCAATCAATCGAAAACGATCAATAAACGAAATAAAATTTTGGGTAAAAATCCCCTAAATTTTATTTCGTTTTCAATTGATTGACAAATTGATTGTAGGTCTGTAGCTTGCTTAACAGATAGTCCAATCAATGCAAAACATAACAATGGAACTAAATGCTGAAAGGGCGAATTGACCGATTCCTAATGAGAATAATTTGTTGCCAGACGCAGTATATGATTTTAAAAGGAATCACTCGACAGTTGAGTAACTGAAACTGAGAAAGGATAATAGTGGAGGTATTTTATTGGGTGCAGAGAACATATGATTATTTAATACAGAGAAGATCAATACTAAAGGACTTGACACTTCTAATTAACTGAAATTTATTGGTTAAAGGAGAATTCCTATTTATAGGACATCTTTTGAATAGGGGAAGTGGGTGATGAATTGAGAACTACTTCAAAGTAGTGAAATTTCACAGACTCGTATTTGCATATAATATATAAATGAGGTAAACAAGATCAACGGCGGGATGGTGATTAGCTAGATGATTTCGTTGTGATGAAGCAATTCACAAAATACAGTAGAGGTTGAACCAGTGTGGGCTTAAGATCTAGAACTTACATCTAAGATGTGAGCAAATATAAATGTGATAAATGTGAGCAAATTTAGTTGCATGAAGTTACGAATGGGAAAACAAAAAGCTTTAAATTTTATAATTGAGAATGATAGGTTGAACAAGTTAATGGGTTGATAGGGAACTTTAGGAAATATATTGAATTCCTGACCAAGTAGTATAAGAAATAACTGAATCTGATTAAACTGTAAACAAACCGCAATGAGCACACCTTGGAGTGAGATATGATGTTAAACGCTTTAACTTCCACAAAGATTACGTAATGGACGAGGAGGGTACGGTTATAGATCTTTAGTTGGTTTTTGTAAGTTGATGGAAGTTGAGGAGGCGATTACGGATGGCCAAGAAAAAATCCTGGAATCTTATTTCGTGGAAATATTTAGGAAGTCATGGCTTCTAGCATCATACATCTTCTTGCAATCAAACTAATAATAGCAGGGTATGTGATTCAATCAGACTCCTTATAGTCAGGAAACTACCCATTATTAATGGACACATACTTTCACCAAGATCCGGCTGAACTTCTGCTACTGCCCGTAGGGTCTAGTGACACTCAAAGATTCGCCGGATAATTAAAACCATTTAAATTAGTTAGTTCTAATAATTTTATACCCGCTGAACTACAAAATACCTTAGAGACGAATGGGTTGGCTGAAAACAATTTTTACCGCCTAAGTTGAGATGCTTCATTTACCAGCTCAATGAACCGAAAAAAAGAAGAAAAACTAGCACCCTAATACCTACTTTAAACACTGGGCAGACTGATTGAATTTTATCTCCGTCAAAGCGTTGACCCGAACAAGTTGTCACAACATACTTAAATCAAAAGCCAAATCCATGGAAACGACTTCGAAATTGGTGTAGGATGGTGGGGTGCATAACCACATCTTCTGCATATGTACTAGGCCTCAAGGCAAATTTGCTAAGCCTCACACTTTTCAGGATTTCTCAAGGGGAGACATGAAAGGTTGGTTGGTGGAGAGGGAAGCAGTGGAAATTTTCACGGATGACTCCAAACTCGGGAACAATTCCGACCAAGGACATTCACAATAATTTCGACGAAAGGTGCAACTCTGTCGTTGTTTTTTTGGGTAAGGAAGCAACTGTCACGAGCCTCACTGTTTCAAACTCTCCTCGTTATGACTGGTAATGAAAAAAACCTTTACCAACAAAAACATAGAATTGTAAAAACATTTTAAGGTCAAACACAACATCTATCCAATTCAACATTTGCAAAGAATGGTGCCACATCAAGAACTGCTCAAGTTTTACTACACATAAGCAATGAACTTTAAACTACCTAGCACGATGTGGTCAAACAACATCCAGGCAACATATTCAGTCCCAGGAAACATTTAGAGCATGTCAATCATAATCACTTTAATCGATGGAATAGATTAAATAAAATACGAGAAGAAACCCAAAATTAATTTTGATAAAGCAGATTGGGATAAACTTACCAATGAGTGAATTTGAATTAAGTTAACCATTTTTACCACTTCGCTTGATGGAAAAAGAAATTCAGAGAAATTTTTAACAGAACTAGAAATCGCTACATCTCAGCCGGTAGAGTTCAAAATGTTAAACTAAACTTTCCACATCTCAGCTATCATACCAAAACCCTTGATATTCAAAGCCTGGTTGCTTTTGCGCCATTTTGAAGTTTAGAGTTTTGTTTTATCCATATAAAAAAATTCGCACCATCTTGAAATAAAAAACTACATTTAAAAAACTTAAATCAAATGGTAAGGTTCATTATTTGTTGCATATCGTGTCAAATAATCAGGCTTTGAATATCGAGGGTTTTGATCATATTCAAACATATTGGACACAAGGGATTTAACTACTTCACAACCACATGTTTAAATACTCTCCAGAATTCAGATACCAAATATCTGGAAAACGGTCAGAATCAGTTCCATCTTGAAACCTGGGAAACCTGAAGAAAACAGAAAATCATACAAACCAATTTCCATTCTTGCGCCGGACTCACTCTGATTAAAGCACTTCTGCTTTCTTGAGTGACGAGATCTTACAACTTAACTCCACACCTACATGACTTCCGGATAGCACATAGTACCACCACCATCCTTCATTAAAAAAAACTAAATCGGTAGTTTCAAAAAACGATCCTGCCCTAAACAATCTTAGTCGCACTCGACTTATTGGCTACTTTTGTAGAGTACCGTTACTTCAAATCCAAGATGAGAGCATTATAAGACAAAGAGTTCCACAAGTTGCAGTTTTCATACCTTCATTATTCAATTTCTAGCTATTCCACCAGAAATAATAACCATCATGACATATGCAAACTACTACATGGTGCATGCAACGGGAAATGGAACGATCCACTAATATTCTGAATACCTATACCTGAACACCTTGAATAATTGGATTAAAACCAGAAAACTAGAACTATCTACTGAAAAGTTCACCACTGGACGAAAGGCGAAATACAACATCTGCATTGGCAACATACACATTCCTGCGGGGCGTAACATATATTCGATCTACTGCTTAAATTCAATGCTCATTCACAACCGGTGAAATCTAGGCTTAAAAACAGGAATAATGCATTGAAATCACTAAATCAGAGTTCATGGGGCAAAGATAAAAATGCTTTAGTTAGAACATACAAAGCAATAGGAAGACCTATTATAAACTACGCTGCACCCATATGGACACCACCAGTTCCAGACAATCACTGGAATAAGGTACAAACAACACAAAACCCATCCTTGCCAACCGTAACCGGATGTCATTTGATGACCATCTAGATCACTAGCACGAGGAATAAAACATATTACCAGTCCGTGAACATAATGAAATGCTAACTAAACATCTATTGGCTGGCCTGTCATAAAGATCAATGACAACTTATATCCACAATTGCACCACCTAGAGACATAAGGCGTGCTGTGAGGTGCTTTTTGCATGTCACAGATAACCAAATCACCGGTAACATTGACGAGCTTACGTCGAGGCTTCTCAAGATGGACGGGTCTACACCCCAGAAGCACTCGGAATAGTTCCGACCAAGGACCATCACAACAATTTCGACGAAATGTACAAATCCGTCGCTCTATTTTTTGGGAAAAGAAGCACAGCCGGGTGATTAGTACCGCACCCGTCCCTACAACAATAACAACTTGGAATCGTGAAATATATTATACCTTGGGCATGGGGGTCGCAGGAAACACGATACAAACTGTGCCGCATACCGCAAAACTGAGCAAAATGCAAACTCGCAACAACGTGCTAAAGTCCCTTAAAGAACAACCATTAATGCAAAGAACTGGTCAACACAACACCACTCCTGAGAAACATCAGGAAATACCTAAACAGGTTCTTAGGAAACTTTTTTTATTGAAGAAAGAAAATAGAAACATGTATTAACTTTACTCTAACTGTCAACTTATCTCGCCTAGGTGTTACTAGCAATATATCAATAACTTATTAAAGTTAAGTCCGCCACAACACTCCCCTTCTAGCGACGTCGAAGATGGGAAGATATAGAAGTAAGAAAAGAGGTTTAGTGTGACGGAGTACTAAACAAACGAGTTTTAGTTGCCCTACCGGCATTGCAGAACCCTTACACCGGGTAGTACCCCACGATTGTTGGTGCTATTATGTGAATATTGAATTACTTTCAGAAATGGAAACCCCACCACTGTTTTTCCTTTTATATATTGTTATTTGGACTAGTTTTCTAGTTCACGGTATTTAATTAGATTATTAAAACTATCCTGGCGGTACTGAAATACACTGGTCGTGATTGAGGACTGTTATAGTTGGTATTAAAAAATCGAAATAACAGCTGAAGAGACTAATACTTATATGTAACAGATTTTCGTTAGACTTGGGTATCCACGAATCGCTATAGTTTGAATAATTGCCAGCAGTTTATGTCTAACGATTTAGTCAAGCGTTACAATTGGAATTAACAAAAAATGTTGACTAACGAAAAAAAGTGTTTCCATTTCTTGTAGCAAAATATACTATTACGAAACATTATATGCTAACTTTAATGTCAAAAGTAGGCAATGTTGGTGTTATCTCTTTAAAAGATTTTATTCAATTATTCATTCTATTTTCTGAGGACTGCAATTACCTAAATCCTAACTTTGCAAAACCCTTTTGTAAACAAATATTTTTTCCCCCAACATAAATTTTAATACAAAAGACCTTAAAAAACGAATTATGTAGCCACAAATGTTTAATTTATCATTTTAATA
Source organism: Diogma glabrata (assembly GCA_963693315.1). Lineage (NCBI taxonomy): Eukaryota > Metazoa > Arthropoda > Insecta > Diptera > Cylindrotomidae > Diogma > Diogma glabrata. The sequence goes on along the minus strand of OY856188.1, from coordinate 252,262,711 downwards.
ATAAATTTAATTGGTTACTATTTTCAAAATGTAAAACATTACAATTTTTTTTTCTTCTAAATACTAATTAATTTAAAGTCGTAGCCAGTACATTGATGAACGAATTCTGACGTAGTCTGGTAAATTTTCAACAGGTCCGACTGCAGCAACAGCTGGACAACGATCATAAATATATTTCATGGCAACATCACGGACATTTTGTGCTGTAACGGAATCAATTCTGCTTTCCAACTCATGTAACGGAATTCTACGATCGTAACATAACATTTGACGACCAATATCTTCACAAATTGGTGTTGTACCATCTAATTGAAGCAACATGTTTGTTTTTAATAAATTCTTAGCACGAATGATTTCACTATCAGTTACAATCGTACATAGCCGCATCCATTCACTTTGGATATTGAATAACATATCCTCACATTTCATTGGATCGCAAACGTAGTAGATACCCCAGAGTCCGGTATCTTTGTAACATGTATTAAATGATTGGAAGCTATGACAAAGACCTAAAACATAAAAACTCGTACAGAAATAATAAATCGAAAAATTTTATGATAACTTACCGCTTTCAGCGCTGGCACGAGCAAGGTTTGAAGCATTGTTTACACCACCACCTTGTGACCGGTCCCATGCACCGATTAATGTATTAGCCACCATCAATGGGATATTATCTTGATCACACCAACCACATCCTTCAACAGCGATAGCAATATGAGCCAGAGGTAAAGAATCGTCACGAACACGAACTTCGGAACCAGTAAAACGACAAGTGTTCAATTTTACAGATCGATTATCAAAAGTTGATTCAAGTCCACATAATTCTTTTTCCGCGATTTTAACTAATTCATTATGTTTCACACCACCAGATGCTGCTAACACAATTCTTGGTGCTTTGTAATGAGTACATATATAATCCGCAAGATCTTGTTTTTTTATTGATCTGAAACATAAAAAATATTGGTTTCAATATTCCTGAAAAAATTTATAAATTTTTTTCTGATTACTTAATATTTTTTGTTGGTCCTAAAATTGTTTGTCCTAATGGTGTTCCTTGATATGCTGTAGCATGTAAATGATCGAATACAACTTCTTGTAAATTACTTTCAACTTCTTGCATCTCACGTAAAATAACGCTTCGTTCTCTTTCAATTTCGGATTCACCAAGTTTTGAATTTTGAATAATATCACCCAAAATTTCAACAGCTTTTGGAATATCTTTGGATAAACATTTAGCATAAAATACGGTTTGTTCCCTTGATGTATATGCGTTTAGATGAGCTCCCATATTTTCAACTTCTAATTCTAAATCAGTTTGTGATCTTTTGCATGTTCCCTGATTTGTACAAAAACAATAATATAATCTTACATTTGTTCAAAATTAGAATACTTACTTTAAAAGCCATATGTTCTAAAAAGTGTGCAACACCATTATTAGATTCTGTTTCGTATCGTGATCCAGCATCAATCCATAGACCTACGGTGGCGGTAGACGCTCCGGAATCCTCACTTGCAACACGAAGTCCATTATCTAACGTTGAAGTTTCGGTCGCAGGAACATTTAAAAGTGCTGCTTTATAATCAGCGGCATGTGTTGATTTGAAGCGCTATAATAATGAATAAAAAATCATTAAATTTTTACGAAAATTACGTAATGTCAAAAAGAGAAGAAACTTCGATTTTCATTAGTTTTTTTTAATAAATATACTAACGTTGATAAAAGTTGTGCCTTTTGTATAAGACCGTAGCGGATTTGCTAGTTTTAATAATCGGGAGGCCATTACTTTTAAGATGTTCGTATTCCCAAAGAATTAAAATTATAATCAATGGTGACACAACTCACTTGATCGGAAAAATTTTAATGGTGGATTGACAGAATGAGTTAGTTTAATGATTTCATTTAACTGATAAAAGCGCTTTTGTTGAAGGGAAACAGAACCATTTTATTTAAATTCATATTTATTTTTATTAAATTATTTATTTTTTGATGTATTTAATTTAAATACTGTTTGAACTATTTTTGGTTTTCCATCCGGTAGTTTTAAAGCAATTACTTTTCTTATTGTATTATGTATTGCACCAACAGCAGCTGTATACTTATACAAATCAGATTTGGAAAATCGAAACTCTGTAATAAATTCACTTGTGGAAATTTCATATTTATCAGACAAAAGCATACCAAAAACTAAAATATAACATATAGTTTTATTGCTGGTGTACAATGTCTTTTTCCTGTAACAAAAATTAATTTATTTTAGCTTAGAACAATAAAATCAAACTTTACCGTTTCGCCATTCCTGGCTGAACAAATCTTTCACATATATCCTTGAAAACAATATCAATTGTAGCTAGATTTTGAATAATTCCTGTAATTCTTATACGGGATAAACGGAATAAAGCATCTAAGTATATGCAAATTTTTACTTTATCCAAATTTTCCTGTGAATCAGGAGATTTTGACTCACGTATATTAGTTATAACATTTTGAAGGTAAACTGATTGAATTCTGGAAAAGATAATAATGTTAAATGCCGTTTTTTTATTCAGGCAATAAAAAAAATTCGTACTCTGTTTGGGATTCATTTTTCAATAGATCGATTGATTCTTTTTGTAGTTCATTTAAAACCGATTCCGGTATGAGATCGGTGAGTTTGTATACGTCAACAAGTTGTGTAGCATTTAAATTGATCGGTGGCAGTATTGATTCCAATATACTATCTTTCTCCTCTTTTGCTAAATCAAAACGATCTTTTTCCATATCCAATATCGTTGATGCCACTAAAAATGTAAATTATAACTCATATTAAAAACTATAACAGCGGGGTTGTGCATTTAATACTTACATGTAACTGATGAGATCAGCTGATCTTCCAAAACATCCAAATTTGTTTTGCTTCGAATATTTCGATCATAATAATTACTTGATCTTTTTCCCCCAAAGGATTTGAATAACAATCTTTTTGCTTTATCAATATCTCTTGCTTTTGGTACATCAGAAATATTTTCAGGAACATCATATATATCGTTTAACATCTCACATTCATCAACCTCTATAATCCTCATCTATAAATAAATGTTAGCATATTTGACTGGTTTTTATACTTTTGTACGTTACCTTTTTGGTAAGCTTATTTCCAACAGCGATATAAGTTTTAACTAATGATTTCTCACTATTTCTCACAACTTCCCCGTGATAAATATTCGTACCTGAATTTGCAACGGCTAATTTTGTTTTGTTGTTTTTAAGAACAGTAAAACAATCAAGATTTTCAGTTTCTTCTGGCGATACAATCCCATTCTGAAAATTAGCTAGAGGGAATGATTTATAAAAACTATAATAGAAAACAAAAACATAATATCGAACCTATTATTGGTGGTGTTATACTATCTTGCGATGTTACAATTTCATTAATTTTATATTTCATGTTTATCCACGTGAGTGCTTGCTTCGCTGCGTTCCTTTCGTATTTTGAAGTTTGAGGTTACATAAATCAAAACATTGTAAAGTTTGACAGGAGTGTACATCTACACGATGCTCATATCACACACGGTATACTGTAATTAGATTAAATTCAACTCAAGTCAGGGGTTGTATCAGGTAAATATCTCTGCGATCTTTAATTAAGCTGAATAATGACAGCTGGGCTAAACCACCTTGAACATCGTGGTTTCCGTTTATCTTCCCGTTTTGTACAATTGTGCAGAACCGATATTCTCAAAGTACAAGTTTGTATATGATTGTCGATTACTCTTCCCATAATGTTGGACATAAATAATGTCAACCCGATCGGTCTATGAGACTTCGGCTGGGTGACATCTTATTTTCTCACTTGTGAAATGGTTTTTTCACTTCGTACTGTCCCTCTCAATTTTAACAACTTCTCGCTTCTTTGCTCTTTTATATTAGTAACTAGGTAGCTTCGAACGCTTTAATCGTTGTCAAGTTTACATGCGTTACACCTTATTTCACTGTGGTTGAGTGTTTAGCTATCGCTGTTACTGTTACTAGCCGTAAACTATTTATAAAGTTACCCCAAATTGGTGGTTCGTCCAACACCGGGCTACGCTGCTCTCCGTATCGAAAGTGCCCTTTGCACCTGACCCGTGCCTGAAGAGAGCCTGCAACCGCATCCACTGTTTGGGTCGACTTTATTGGCAGTGGTAACGTTCTTCGACCTTTTAGTGACGTGTTTTTGTTGTATTTTGTGTTTTATATTAAGGTGATCAGACCTTCTTCTTTCGGCAGTACAGTACTACTTTGAGAGATTTTATACTTCTCAAATTTTTCTGTTCTTCTAATGTTCCTCCTTTCAGGATTTTTGTACTACTTGTACTCCTCAAAAACTATGGTTAAGATAAAATCTATTTGTTTTACTTCTAGAAGTTTTACTTCAAACAAATGAATAAACAAAAAAAATTTCAACTGAAACCCAGATTTTCGGTTCGCTGAAAGCAATAGTTCTACGGAGACTGTGTTAACCGTCTTCTTCTTCTCTCAGGAGTAATAGCCGCTATAAAGGTAAGGCTCCAATATCCCCGTGTCATGGACTGGAACTATTCTGAACATACCAACTGTGGCATCAAGGAAAGCCAAGATAGCACTGATGTTTAGGTTAATTAAAGAGGTTGTTGGTCTGATTTGGCTTTCGGGACAGTTAATGTTCTTGTCACTTCCAACAATACAACAATCAAATCACATAGAACCACCCGGCACCCACCTCGGTAGGATATTTCGTCATGCCTTCATTGGTAAAACATAATCTGCTTAGCCCTCTTTTTTATTTAAATATTAAAGTCTTATAATTATTATTATGAAGACCGAGAAAAGCAAAAATACTTGAACAATAAATTTAAAAACATCGCGTTAAAAAAATTTAGCACAATAACACTGATAAAAAAACGTATGGTATTGAGAAAAAAAAGGAATATATACAATTTCTTGATAATTAATAATGTTGATTGTTTTTTAACATAAAAAATTAATTTTTTATTGTAGGTTTGATCTTTGTTTTCGATAATGAAGTTTTTGCATAAGGTGAATTTATTTGGCACAACACTCCCCCAATAGTGCTATCAAAAATGGAACGATACATAATAGAAAGAAGTAAGGGAGGAGAGATTTTAGTATGGCAGCGCATTAAAAATCGAAAGAGAGTTCTGATAGTTGGATCTGCTTGAGTAGTTGCAGCGGAAGCGTTATCGGTATGAGGCATATGATATTAATTTTTACTTTTTTGTGGTTTTAGCGGAGTCTTTGTTGTGTTTCCTAACTTCTGTGGAAGTCTAAGGTAAAGAAGGAGTCCGAAGAAGTAGATTAAACGTTGTCTGCAAAAGATATAGTGTTTCATCTGCGTGACTGAGAGTTGTGCTAGAAGTGGTAGGGTGGTAGAGGCTGAGTTGAGTTTTCCTCGGCTGCTAATCTAAAACGAGGTTTTAATCTGTCGATGGAATCTCGCATATGTTGACCTTTGCGATCAATGATAAAATTTTTTACGTCACGACTTATGACTGAGTAAGGTCAACAAGACAAGAGGCAAGGGCTTTCAAAACGACTTGTTCAAAAGTGTGCCTTGATACATTATTGGGACAAAGGTATACGAAGTGTTTATTCAACTGGGTAATATTTTGGAACAAAATTCGTATTTTTTGCTAAAAAATTCTACAGGAAGATTTAATTGTGTACCATAAATTAGTTCTGCCGATAAAGATTAGCAATCTTCATGAAAAAATGTTCGTAAACCAAGTAAAATTGACGGTTCGTCGTTCGAAAATTCGTGTCCAGTCCGTTCAGTCGTAAGCCATGATAGCAGATTTTAGTGTTCGATGGCAACGTTTGATGAAACTTTACCCTTAGGATTGTAACTAGTAGTGCATTTGCGTTCGAAACCTATAGGACATGAAACCTCACAAAAGAGATTGGATTTAAATTGGCTAGCAACGGTTTTTTTCGTCGAAATTGTTGTGATGGTCCTTGGTCGAAATTTCTTTCAACTACTTCTGGAGCAACCGGCCATCTTGAGAAAATAATGAAATGCTGTCCAAACAATACATCTGCCACAAAGAGCAACATCCCTGCAATGACATCTTATTAATGGCCTCACCACCTTGAGCCATACGAAAAACTGCTAAGCTCTTCCAAACTGAAGTTAGGGAGGATTCAGACACCATGAATATCGATGAGCTTACTTATAGAAGTGACATAAAAAGACTTCACACCAAGGATGTGGAAGATACTATAAACAACTACATATATAATCGAATCCTCAATGAAAGAGCACAAGTCGCTGCAGAAGAAAACCAACTGCCTCGCAGCACTAGATGCATTCTAGCGCAACTAAGATCTTGCTTGTCACGAATTGCAATAAAGTGCTGAACCTACCGTTTTCGCAGAATATCCGAGAGTGGAATGGCTTCAGAAAAGCGAGAATAGCGGTAAATTATAGTGTCGCAATAACGTTTGTCCTCAAATGAAGGAAGTGGCATTTTTGGCAAACGAGGAAATTCTATTGACACAGAATTACATAATTTTAAAGGATGGTCAAATGACTTTATCAGTAAGGAGTTTTATAGAATTGTGGACTCTTGGATGGGATAAATTGTGGAGGACATTGAAAACGGACTGGTGAAATCGCTGTGGTATAAAAGGGCGAGCGTTACCAGAAGCCGTATTGCATAAAATTTTTTAGAGTGGAATGAAAGCTTTGAAAAAATTATTAGGGTTGTCTTGAATGCCACCAGCATGAGGTATGAGGCAACGTTAGAAATTTATCATAACGATGGAGTTGGTTGACAGTTTCTGAACGATCGTAATTGTTGATCGCATCGACATGTTCTGAAGCTGGCTAAATGTTCGTCGAGTTAATATGATGGAGTTGGATTTATCAACGTTGATGATGAGACTTGTGTCAGTCAGACGGAAACCGTTCTGAGATGAGTGAGGTGTTCCTTAAAAGTCTTAGAAGTCTGCAGTAGATAAAACAGCAAGAAAGCTTTTGTTGTATGAGGAGGTGAAGTAGAAATCGGTTGTGTGGCTTGCATTTTGAGTCACAACTCACAACGTTTGGTATTCTGCTGAAATTTGATGATAGTAACAGACATCACCAAAAAATTGAACTCTAGGTCTAAGATATTAGCGGAAGTGATTAGGAGTACGATCTCGATTTTAATTCGAGACACTGCAGCGAAAGAGGGGCAGATCCAAATTTTAGTCGTTGCTTTTTTCATCTTAAATATGAACAATAATCAGTTCTATCGTTTGATACATGAATCGTTAACTTTTAAAAATTTAAACTTGTCTCCTCTTTGCTACAAGGTCATCAATTTTCGTCCTTGGATCTACTTCGATTGATGGTAATGAGCCGTGATTGTATTGAGAAGTGAGGACTGGAGTGCATTGAACTTCGTAGTCAAATTAGATATTTTGTCAGACTTAGAGGTATATAGTTGGAGAGGCTATGGTTATAATAGAGAAACCAACGTGAGTAGTGAAAACTCAATACACCAATTCTGTTATGTGCTATCGTAGTTAAGTCGAAACTGTATGACCACAGTTAATGCCGTACACACTGACCTAGGCAGCTTTCTTTCCATAAAAGTTTGAGGGTGTCTGCAGCAAAAGAATTTTGTGCTTCCCGATGCATGTCTTTCCGTCTCAGCAGCTGGGACGGTTTTTCCTTCGAAATCCATTTGATAAGATGATATAAGTGGTTAAGAAGTACTGTTTTGACTTATATAAGGTGAGTTCGTTCGCCATAAAATAATGTAACGGGTACTAGGAGGTCGTTACAAATACCCGTTGAAGTCAAAGGCGAAAACAATTCAATATATTTTCTATACATATCAATAATTACCGTGATGACGATGAACCATGCAATATACCGTGCTTATATTGTGGATCGTAGCAATAGACATCTCACCCTTCCCGGCATCATGATTCATGAAATTATTTTGACATATTTTCTGTCAGAATAGTAACCTAAAAAACTTGATTGAAAGAGATTCTGTTTGTGTTTTCTTCATATATTATTGATTCATTCAAACAATAAATATATCTTCAATAAACCGATAACAAACGGTAATGCTATCATTTTATTTTTTCGACTATCATAACCGCGTTTATATGTAAACATCAAAATAATCAAATAACCTAACTTTTATTGCATAACTTAGGTTTGGAATTTCACGAGATTTTAGATTTTCGGAGGTTTCCTGAATAAGAATAAAAATGTTCGATTAATCCAATAATGAGTGGATTTTTCTATTTAGATATATCAGTGTAAGTTTTAATTTTAAGTTATATTTAACTACAAAAAAATCCAATCATAATATATGTTTTTAGAATATTTGAGGAAGAAACAAAAACCGTTTTGGATATTTATTTTAAAGCAGTTATAGAGAATAAATTAAAAGAGATTTTTGGTGAAATCGGTGGGATTACAACAATTGATTTACTTAAGTTTGATGGTAAAAATAGAGGAATAATTCGTTGCCCGGAAAAGTTTTATGTTAAATTACGTTCGGCTTTAACGTTGTGCTGCCAATTTCAAGAATATCCTTGTAAATTCGAAATACATTCAGCATCACCGTTGCTACTAGCATTACTGGAAACTAATTTTTAACTAAGTTACTCAAAATGTCGAGTTGTAAAAGTTTTGGAAAAGATAAAGTTATGTTTGTTACAAAAGAAGATCATGAGATACCAAGTACGGTGGAACTGCCACAAACCGAACCAGCACCTGGATTAATATTGCCGAACGGTGATATTAATTGGAACTGTCCGTGCTTAGGCGGAATGGCTACAGGACCTTGTGGAGTAGAATTCAGAGAAGCATTTTCATGTTTTCACTATAGGTAAAAAATTTAATTAATTCAAATAAATTTAATTAAAAATATGTCCGCTACTAAGTAATAGATGGCGCTTTTCAATTGTTTCTAGTCATTTGTTGTGATTTCGTTTAAAAAAAAAAACTTAAATTTTCGTTACAGTAAAAGTGAAGCAAAAGGTTCTGAATGCTATGAAGCTTTTAAAACTATGCAAGATTGTTTTAGTAAATATCCAACAGTTTATAATAAAAATGAAGACGAAGATGACGATTTAAACTTAGAATCAATGACGGAAAAAAGTGAATCTCCTAATATTCCAGTTACAGATTCAGTTGATCAACTTGATGAAGAAAATGAAAGAAAACCTCTAACCACGATTGTGTCAAATTAGAAACAAATAAGAATATTATAAAGTTTAAAAACAAAAATCCTGTGAATGAATGATTTTGAAAATAATTTAAAGACGTAGTATAAAATGAATTAATTAAAACAAATTAAAAAAAATAAGGCATGTGTATCGAATTATTTTTAATTAAATTTACTACTCACCTTGTATTATTTTTAGTTATGAATTTTAACATCGGCGCTAGTTTGAATCAACGTCAGCTGATTCATATTTCAGATTTTTTAATTAAATATTTTTCTTATCAAACAATCAATAAATTATAAACGATTTATCCACTGATTAATTGTTATAATTATTTAAAATCTGAAATAATTAAAATACAAAATTTCTTAAGATGACATTTCGTAATTCTAATCTGGTAATACTAATATTTTTATTTCTCTTTTAATTTGAGTTGTGTTGTGTCTTTAAAAATAATGAAATTGTAATGTCGTGCGTAAAGTATTCGAAATTAAAAAAAATTAATTGATTGAAATAAATGTAGTTAAACTTGTGAAATTAAAGAAATTAGTAAATATTTCTTTAAAGCAATATGTTTTTTTCCATTTAACTAATGTGAGCGTTATAAGATTGAATGAAATTAAATTATTTCCTTGGCAGTGACTGAGAGTGATTTAGTTTTATGTACAAAAAAAAATATTAAAAAAATTGTGTAAAATATAATAATTTAGTTAAAAATATATTAAATATTTTGTGAATTAAGTGAATCCAATGTGTTTTAAAGAAGTGAAAATGGGAAAACCATCAAAAAAATTGGATACCAAAAAACTGGAAACGAAAAAGTCAAATACATTGACGGATCAACAACCACCGCAGCAAGGGAATAGTAATACAAAAACAAAACGAAGGTAATTTGATGTTTTTTTTTTCTAATATATTTTCAACTTTGATTGAATATCGGAAAAACAAAATTGAAGTTTTCGTTGAATGACAGCAAAAGGTTACCATGGTTTGGTTTAATTAAAACGAAATAATTTTTTGGGTAGTTCCAAAATTAGTTTGATAATAGCTATCTCTATAATTTTCAAGACCCCAAAATTAAATTAAATTATAAAAAAGAAACACGTTTCCATGATTTTCAAATAATATTCCAAAAAAAATGGATGTCTGTCTCAATTTTCTATGTTGTTTTTTGATAATGGAATTGTAGATGTGTTTGTGGATTGATTTAGAGGCAAGAACATAAGATTTTAGAACATTGATTTAAATTTATTAATATAATACATTTGATTTAATTTTATGTAGGACAAGAATTTTTTGTTACGCTGTCCAGAAGATTTATAGTTTCGAAATTCTGTCAGTTTATTCGACTTGGTTATCAATGTATGTAATGAAAATGACGCAACCACTAATTAAATGGAGGTCATTTGTTTTAATTTTTTTTATTTGAGTTTTTACTGTTACAATAATATTATATTGATTTGTTTTTAGGCTGTTGTTTATTGAATTAGTAATTAATTATTTACATGGTTGTCATCTACACAATGCGTGTTCAGTGTTGATCTGCGTTAGAGGTATAAGCTTATAAGATGTAACTGCAATTTTATTGCATCACTTATTCTATTCAATCAATTAAACTCAGTAAACTAGCCGACGGTCGTCGACGAGTTAAAGGTCTAGACTCTAGGCCATAGGGGTGGGGTTGATTTTGAGACTCCTTAACGTAGTGGATGGGCTCGATTGATAAAATGTTTTGTGGTGAATGAAGTATTATCCTTATTCTAGCAAGCTGGGTGTAGTTGCACCATGGAAGATCGGAGTAGTTTCAGATAATGTGTTCCATCGTGTCAGCCTCCAATTTACTGAATCTGTGGTTATCGTTAAATCTGATGAAATCAAAAATAGTAAATGCTTTAGTAGCAGGAGAAGAGTTGATGTAGAGTTATTTTCGTCAGCTGCTATTAATTCAATTTTTTGTAGATGTATTAGTATTTCTTGGCGTATACTTGAAATATTCTTAAAAACAGGAACAATTATTTTGCGTCCCATTAATCACTTGTTAATACACTATGGATGCATAAATTTAAATGTTCGCCACAACACTCTCCCCCTAGTGCCATCGAAGATGGGACGATATAGAGATTAATGTGCTACAGCACGAAGGAAACGCGCAGGGGTACGAGTGGTTCTACCTGGTCATGTAATTGTGGATGCAGAATGGAATATCTGTGTTTGAGGAATGAGATTAAATCTAACTCTTTAAGGTGATACAGTTGCCTTAGCGTCGCTTTTTCTTGTTTCTGCGGAGGTAGGAGAAGACTGGAATGTCCGAAGTAGTAGAATGGACAATATCTGAAGAAAAGTTTCGTCTGCGCGATTGAGATCAGTTCTCAAAGTAGGTGAGTTTTGGGTTAAATCATCTTCAGATTGTTCCCTAAAGCAAGGTTTTAATCTGTCGATTGAAAATCTAATGTATTGGCCTTTACGGTCAATAACGAAATTTTTATCATCGCGGCTGACAACTTTGAAATGACCTTCGTATGGCGGTTGTAGTACTTTACGTACTAAGTCCGTACGTAAGAAGATATACGAACAAGACTGGAGATTTTTGGAGACGAAAACTTTAGGAGAAGTGTATCTTGATGCAATGGCGGGATGAAGGTGATCAAAGTGTTGTTTCAATTGTGAAACGAAATCAGATTGAGGAGTGGAGTTAGAACTTTGGATAAAAAATTCTCCTGGAAGAAGTATGATAGTACCGTAAACAAGCTCAGCCGATGAAGATTGGAAATCTTCACGGAAAGTGGTTCGTAAACCAAGTAGTATTGACTGTAAAATTCTTGTCCAGTCCGTTCTGTCGTAGGCCATTATCACGGATTTTAAAGTTCGGCGCCAACGCTCGATTTGTCCGTTACATTTCGGATTGTAACTTGTAGTACATTTACGTTCAAAACCGACAAGTTCTGACAACTCGTTGAAGAGATTGGATTCCAATTGATCCCCGATCAGTGAGATTACTGAAGGTACTCCGAAGCGAGAAATCTAATTGGAGTAGAGAGCTGATGCTACCGTTTCAGCTGTGATATCCGAGATAGGAATGGCTTCAGCCCATCGAGTATAACGGTCAATCATAGTGACACAATAACGTTTGTCCTCAGAGGTAGGTAGTGGACCAATAATGTCCATATGAATCTCGGAAAATCGTTGAGAAGTTTAAGGATAATTACCTAAAGGAGATTGAGTATGGTGAGAGACTTTTGCCTTTTGGCAAGCCAGGCAGTTCTGTGCCATTTATCGTACATCCTTCTTAATGGATGACCAAATGACTTTTTCAAAAAGAAGTTTGAAAGAACTGTGGACTCCTGGGTGAAATAAATTATCTAGAAGCGTCGACCATTACGGCAAGTTGAGCAGAGTGTGAGGGGTGAGAAAGAGTTGTTGCCTCACTGAGTTGCTGCTTGCATAAGTCGGCTTAAATAGCGTCTGCGGACCATTGAATGACGCGTTTGTCATTCTTTTAGGAACCTTTAAGGAAATCATTGAGAATGGCTTGATTGCCACCAGCGTGAGGAATGAATCGGCGGTAGAAATTTATCATTCCAAGAAAACGGCGGAGCTGCATAACCGTTTCGGGTCGTTCGTAACGCGTAATAGCATCGACACGTTCAGCAGTAGGTATGATTCCGGTTGAATCAATGGAATGTCCGAGAAAGTCAACGTTTTAGCAAAGTTGCATTTATCAACGTTGATAATGAGACCAGCGTCGGAAAGACGCTCGAAAACAGTTCTAAGATGTTTGAGGTGTTCCTCATAGGTTTCAGAAGCAATTAGGTCATCTATGTAGATAGAAATCTAGGTCTCAGAGAAGGAAATGCATAAACCGTTGGAAGGATTGCGCAGCGTTTCGCAATCCGAAAGTCATTCGAACGAATTCGAAAAGGTCGAACGGCGTAGAAATTGCAGTTTTGAAATATCGCGCTCATCAATAGGAATTTGATGATATTCGCAAATGAGATCTATTCGCTGATGCGAAAAATGCTGAATATGTGGAAGCAAATATTTATCGGGAATTGTAATATTATTCAAAGCACGGTAGTCACCGCAAGGTCTCCACTCGCCGTTCTTCTTTTTAACGAGATGGAGAGGAGAAGCGCAAGGACTGTTAGATGGTCGGCAGATACCTTAGGATAACATAAGATCAAATTCTGCCTTTGTGAGAGCCAATTTGTCTGGAGCAAGTCGACGATACTTACAAGAAACGGGCGGACCATGTGTTTCAATAACGTGAGTTACGTTATGCTTCACATGTTTAGCAAGATCATTTTTGGACGTTAAATCCTTGAAATTTTTAAGCAAATCAAAAATTTCTACATTGACCGAATCGTTGATCAAAGTTAGAGAAGGTGCTGGAGAAGTGGAGAGTTTAGTCAATGTGCTAACCGTAAGTGCTAACTTAGGTAGAAGTCTGATTTTCTGTAATTTTTTTCCTCCACAGTAGCGGGGAGAACTGAAACTTCGGCACCTGTATCAACGGGGAAAGTCTTTCTAGAAGAAATGTCGAGGACCAGAAGACGGAGTTGAGAATGACTGTCATCACAAACCGTCACATGTTTTTTGAAGATGTCGAGGCAGAGGAATCTGAGTGATTGGAATAATTTTTACACTCAGGAACACATTTTTTGCATCTCCCTTGTCTCCCCATCAAACATTTGCACGCGTGACTTGGACCGAGGTCGCGCGGGAGAGCGATAATTTCGATTGAAATTAACATCGCGATTACCTTTTCGATCATTGGATCTACTTCGGTATTGTTGAGGAGGTTGGGAGAAATTTTGCCTTTGAATGGCATTAAGAAATTGTGTCTCCAATTTCTGAATTTTTTCCTCAAGTGACATGATCTCACTTGAGGAAGAAGAAGAAGAAGCGGTAGGGTTAGATACTGAAGGTATTGACGAACCCCTTAGGGCATTGAGGATGTTATCTGCTGTCTCTGCTGTCTTCTGAAGATTATCATTGACGGTAGCGATAGCAGCGCGGACAGCAGGTGGAAGTTTTTCCACCCAAAGGACTAAGAGCTGCCTCTGAAAACGTATTACGGGATTTGGTAGTCATATCCCGGAGTAATTGTGAGGGCTTAAGATCCCCAAGGTCGAAATCGCATAACACTTTGTGTATGCGATCCGAAGTGCTACCGATATGATATCAAATTTATAAATAAAAGTTTATTCTTTAGAACAATTGAACAAATTGCAATAATATGTTTAATCAATAAACTTAAAAACGAAATTTTTTGGACCAAAACTAAAAATCTATATAAAAACAAAATAACATATTTTGTTTTTCGATTTTTGTAATTACTTGATTAAACAATAAATTTAAATTTTTAGTTTGAAGAAACACCACATGCACCCCCCTATCAGTGATATTGGTATACAGCAATACCAGGTTTTTTTTATTTAGCATATGGTTTTTGTTGTGACACATTAATAAATAAAAATAAAACTTAAAATAGGTAGATTTTTCTATGAAATCTACATAAAACTAAACATGAATACTGTTAAACGAGCTTACAATCAATTTGATTGCGCGTCTTTTAGTTAAAAAGTAAAAAGTAAAATATTTCAACATTGGGCAGTGCATTTGAACATTAGATATTTACATCGAGTGAGTCTATGTTGTTGTTGTTGTAGTGACGTGTTGGGTGCTAATTTTCCGACTCCATGTCCAGGTTCAGGAACTCTGCTACTCCCCTTGGGCGGTACCACAAATCTTCCTCCGTTAAGTTGGTTTTATTTTCAGGACAATTGAATAGGTCTACATCGTATCGCGTGCCCTCACATGCGGGACACTTGTCAATAATTTCAGGTCCAACTCTGCTCATGTAGTTGTTTAGAATGCGTGAACAACCGGATCTTAGTTGAGCTAGGATGGATCTGTTGCTACGGGGTAGTTGAACCTCTTCGGCAGCGACTTTTGGTGGCTTTCTATTTAGAACACGAGTTGGAGTGTAGTTCCTTATTGCATTTTCAACCGTTTTGATGTGGCGTGCTTTTAAGCCAGTTCTGTATGTAGATTCGTCGATGTTACCAGTAACCTGGGTATCCCTGACATCCTGCAGAAAGCATCTTGCTGTCTTCCTTATGTATCTAGGTTCGATCGTAGTTAAGGTGTCATTGCAAGGATGTTGCTCTTTGTGATAGGGCAATAGATATTGTTTGGACCGGCAATATGTTACTTTCCTAGTGCAAGTGGGCCATCAGGTGACACCCGGTTGTGGTTCGCAAGGCAGCATTTTGTGTTGCTTGTAACTTATTCCAGTGAGTGTTCGCAACTTGGGGGGTCCATATGGGTGCAGCATAATTTAAAATAGGTTTTCCTATTGCCTTGTAATATGTTATTATGGTATTTTTATCTTTTCCCCATGAACTACTCGCTAGTGATTTCAATGCGTTATTCCTGTTTTTCAATCTAGAGTTTATTTGTTGTGCGTGAGCATTGAATTTAAGCAAACAGTGGCCAGTGGGTCAAATGTCACACCCAACAGTCTCGGGTTTTTTACTGTAGGAATAAGTATGTTGTCTATGCAGATGCTTAGTGTTGAATTTGCCTCCTTCGTCCTGTGGTGAAAAGTGTAGAAGTGGACTTTGGAGAGGGATGGAGGGATCAGTTTTTTATAGTTTTGAAAAGTTTTTTATTTTTGATCTACGGGTGTGACAACCGCGCGTACTCTAGTCCCTGCTATTGACATACGAGTTAACGTAAGATATCACATACCACTGGCAATAGCAGTGATATATCACTAGCCAAGGTGACATCTTAGGTGTGGTGGTCGATGAACTGTTTTCAGTCAACAGTAGCACCCTCAATCTTAGCTGTGAAATAATCCTTGATGATGAGACGCCATTGCTTCCTTGAAGAAACGAGCCTTCATATAACTATGTGTGGGCTTTAATCTTCAAGAAAGACAGCGTCACAGGATCAAGGAATATGCAACCGGCTGGATTATTGGCAACTACAGTTTTGTTTTGTTTCAGCAAATTTTTGTAAAAATTTGCTATTTACTTTTTAATTTACTTTTATTTTCTCTATTCTATCAAAAAATATTGGCGTTTGTCATATTTTGTCAGTGATAGGATTTTTTGTTTAGCTATTTTGTTTAACCAAAAATATAAAAAAAAAAAAAGAAAGATTTACATCACATCTTTGAACGTATGTTGTTGTGGGACTTTGGTCTTAAAAGGTTTTTATGTGTTATTGTGACACATATTGTAATTCCTACTACACAACACGTTTTAAAAAAAAAATAAGACAAGATGGTTATTCCTTCTGGTGGGGTAGGCAAATTGCTTAGGTATAGATTGAATAATGACGGTGAAAAAACTCCGCCTTGATGAACTCCTTGTCTTAGCACTCTCATTTTGGACTTGCAGTTTCGGAACTCAACGTATGTTTGGCGACCTCTGAGGTAGTTGCACAACTAGCGCTTCATTAAACCTGGCAAATTAGTATTGAAGATATCATCCAATAGAGCAGCGTGCGACACTGTGTTAAATGCTTTTGACAGGTCAAGTGCAACTAAAATTGTTCTAGCGCATGGTTGTTTTTGATTAAGACCATGACTGATCTGGTTTTGTATTTTGTGGAGTTCGGTGGTTGTACTATGTGCTCGCCGGAAGCCATGTTGGTGTGGCGCCCAATTGCAGGATCTTGTCAGCTGAGGGAGCAGAAGTGCTGCGATAAGTTTTGCGACCGATGAAAGAATGGATATTGGTCTGTAAGACTCCCTTTTCTTCAGGTTTTCCTGGTTTCAAAATGGGGTTGATTCTGGTCGTTTCCAGATATTTTATATAGAGTAGAGTATTTAGAAATTTAAAGAGTATTTAAAGATGTATTAAGTGTAGTAGTGAGGAATTTCAATCCTTTGGGTCCGATGTGTTTGAGCATAATGGCTGTGATGCCGTCGGGTCCTATAGCTGTTGATGGCTTAATTATCCTTATTGCATTCTCCACCTCTTTTTCGGAAAATATGATATCCTCCAAGTTGTCAGTGTTAAGTTTGTGCAGGTGTCTCAACACTGATCTGGTCTCTTTCTCATGTTTGCGCTGCTTTTCTGAAAACTGAATGTTAAATTTGTTTGCGCATTTCCTGTGGTTTTCAATTGGGATATCGTCGAAGGAGATCATGCAATTATTTTGTGGTTGTCGAGGATGAGTTAGGCCCTTAATGGCCTTCCAAAGACTTTTAGTGTTAGCGTTAGTGAGTAAATCAGACCTGGGTACTAGGGTCTGATTTACTCACTAACTCTCCATTTATTTCTTTTAGGGTCCGTGACCAACTTGTTAATTCGCTTGTTCCGGTCCGGAATTCTGGAGTCGGCTGAATCTGCTTTAGGGATGTCATATCTTTGAGTAGAAAGCACACACGCTTCATGTAGAAAGTTTGGTTTTAACTTTTGAATTCTGCCAGCTGGAATGTAGCGAGCTCTAGCCTTATTAAAAATTTCTCTGAATTGTTTTTCCCTAGAGAGGACGTCAAGTGGTAAAAATTGCTTACTGAATTCAATTTTGGTAAAATTTGTAAAGTTTTGCTAGTCAGCTTTGTTAAAATTATAATATATGATTTTTTTCGGAATTTATTTGATTTATGGAACGGCTTAAGGTGATTATGATCGGCACGTGGTCTGATCCCAATGCAATACCAGTTCTCCATTCTGCAATTGGCATTAGTGACATGCTGGCACGGGAAACATCTGGAGAAGAATACGAGTTATTTGTGACCGTTGTTGGATGTGGTTCGTGGAGGACTCCAAAATTGGAGCCGGCAATTTGATCAGCATTGCTCTCACTTCGTGAATCAGTGTTTAGACGTGAGTGCCATAGATCATGGTGCGCGTTTACATCTACGAGAATTAGACAGTCTTCGATATAAAATAAATGTCCTACGGACGGTTCATAACCTGTATCTCAGCTGCTTCCTGCAAGTATTACACTGAAAGATGTTGTGATTTCACTTAAGATGTTTTTACATATTATACAATGCCATGTTTTAGTTGGTCCCGGATTTCTTTCAATACCAGCCATGACGAGGAGTGTTTGAAGCAGTGAGCACAGTGACAGTAAAAACCCAGTTAGAACGCCCTCCCCAAATTTGCCGTGTTTGGAAACTTTATAGAGTATGGAGCGAGGTTAATGAATGTCATTCCCGAAAATACAGTTTGTCGCAAATGACACCTTCTCATGTGCGCCAGTTGTCCACACTTTTTGAGAACATTAGCTGTGATCTCTTTAACCCTTATATTTTCTTGAATGGCCCGGTGGAGTTCCGGCGTATCATTACCTGCGATATAAACATGTATCCAGTATTCTGTTATTTTTAATCTCTGTCGCGAACTAATTTGGATGTAATGGTGTATGTCCTCAGTTCCTTAACGGCTGCTTGACTGTTCGATAAGATGGATTCCTCTCTTTTAATAGTTTTTTCTCGCGCATCATTCCATTGCGTGAATTTCGACCTGCAAGACTGCTTACTGCTGCTAGCCCTTAAGAACGTGCCATCGCGTTGGCCAGGAGACCCGCTCCTTCACCTACCGTTTGTGTATTTACTAACCGTTACGGAGACGTTTGACTTTTTGTATTGGTTCTTTTTTGTTTTTATTTGCATTCTTCAATTCTTATTCAGTTTTTTCCACGAGTGTCATTGGAAAAGACAGTCGACAGTCTGGCTGATATTCGGAAAGGGTTGCCTTTCACCAATTATCCGGCTAGTGGCATAGGTCGTTTATTTCATTGGAACTATAACTTGAGTAGAATTAAGAGTTAACTGAGAATTTGATTAATATTAAAATAAATTTTTATTATACTTAAGTCAGTTAAATTTTCCATCCCTCGATTTTAAAATTTAAACAAAACAATTAGTATCAGTAGTAAAACTAAAAATGTACGAGTTTTATACATAAAGTGATTTCACTGCCCTTAGAAACATAAATTAAATTATTTTTTGCTTTAAATAATCAAAATATTAATTATCTTTAGTTACTTCTAATCTTTTATTTGTTTGTCCTAATTCAACAATTTATGTGTTTCTCAATTTGTTCAAGCACAACATAAAACGTAAACAACATCGTTACATGTAAATATGTAAATTAAAAATGGTTTAGACATATGATATTAAAATTCATGTGATTTTGGTCGAAATATTTTTTTATTTTCATAAATAAAAAAATATAAAATCTTAAAATAACTTTATATTCCCATTTCTAAAATGTGTACAAATAATATGTTTATTTTTCAAATATGAAAATAATCAATAATTTCGATGATAATTTTTATTGAACAAAGTCAATTTCTGATGTAATAAAATCAACGAATTAAAAAAAAAGAAATTAACGAAAACATCAAAGTTGATTTTGAACTTGAATGGATTCATCTAATGGAAAATACAAAAACCCCGACTTGAGTGGAATTACTTTTTACGAGTATTACAGTAATTTGTTTTTACAGATGAACACAAGTTTTGAATTTTAAGAAAAATATGTAGTCACGAGAATTTCTTTTTGGTTTACGAGATTTATTGTTTCTGTTATAAATACGTGTGGAAACAGAAATAACTTCAGGGTAATTTTTTGGAAATTTTAACACTATTGTAAATTTGTTGTTTTATCCGCTTTGTTGGAGAAAACAAGAAAAACATGTAGGTAGAAATGGTTTCTGATGATTAAAAGGTAGATTAACTATTTTTTTAAATTTCGGTATTACCACATAATTATTATAACAACTGCTCATTTGATTTAAACATAAATAGTCCAATTAGTCTACTTGTTAAGATGTTAAGCTTTTAGCAAAACTTAATGGTGTTAAGCATAGAAATGATACTGATGTCTGAATCAGTTAAGCTGAAAGGAATATAAATGTAGTACATAGTTACAAATGAGTGATGGAGGTAGTTTTGTGAGTCAGTTAAGAGTTTTGTGGGTCAATTGAGATCCATACAGTACTCACAAAGGGACTCAAATACGAACGAGGCTATACAGGGTTGTGTTTCAACCCCGATTAATACAGGAAACACAACCCCGACACAAACCCAACTGTGATTAATGAAATGTATCTTTCATTGAAGAAAGTTGAAATCTGGTCGAGAGTGTGGTAGATATGAAATTGGTTTGCGATGTACTTTTTTATTTAGATTCTGATATGATTGAATCAACCTGATTATAATCCAAAAATTGTCTACTGCTGCGTTCCTCAGGTATGGTGGAAAGCTTAATTCGTATTTATATCTAACTCAAAAAAAAACCTTCTTGATTTATTTTTAATAAACGATCCGACTATAGTGCAATTCAAAATCACAGTCTCTAGGAGGATCTGATCATAATTTGATCTCAACTACACTAAAAATTAAAACGCCCAAGCTATTTAAAGCCAATCCACGACGTGTTTGGAATTACGAGAATGTGGATTGGCAAGGCTTCAAAAATCTTTATAAATAGTATCGATGGAAACAAACTTGCTTAGTTGAACAAGATCCAAATAAGGCTGCTGTGATATTTTCTGATGTAATACTGGCAGGAATGCGTAAATTATACCAAATAGTCTGATTATTCCGAGAGTAGACACTAGACGTAGACCCTTGGTTCACCAAAAAATGCAAAGGCAATGCAAAGGCAATTAAATAAAAAACAATTGCGTTTCGCAAGTACATTAAAACAAGCAATTAAAAACCTTGCGAGAATATAAAGTTGCCAGGAACATGTGTTGGTTAATGATAATCAAAGAAAAAAAGCGCTATAACCCGGGTAAGAATTAGCTAATGGGCCAAGCCCGCGCCACAGCTTTTGGAGTTTGGGCCAGACTTAACATTTTCAAACGGCCCAAGCTTGGCCCAAGCTTGGTATGATGTCCTGGGGCCAAGACGGGCAAACCAGACTTGGGCCAAGTCTGGCAAATCAGACTTGGGCCAAGTCTGGCAAATTAAATATTACATATTAAATGTTACATTAATTAAATATTTCAAAAATATAAATTTCATGAAACTTACAATCACTGTAACAATGCATAACCAGCTGGTGAATAACGTGCACTATAATAAACTGAATCTTGGTTCAGTCTAGGCATTTACAACTGGCCCAGACTAAAACCGGAGTTAACTAGCCAAGGCTTGGCTCGCCAATACTGGCCCGAGGTTGGCCCATTGTTTAATATTGGCAGTTCCTACCCGGGAATTAAAAGAAAGCAGTGAAATTTGCTGAGCATCCTACGGGATGTTTAATGCCGTTAAAGCAGTGCAAAACAATTTGACTCAATCGTCACTACCACCTTTAATTCATAATGTTGTACCCATAAGCCCAAAAGAAAATTCTGAAAAATCAACTTTAACTACGCCTAATTTCCAGCCAAAACCAATTCCTCAGGTACCGTATAAAATGAACCGTATCATTTTTCGCAAGAATGTCATACGTAAGATGGTTTTGCAAATAAATTCTAATAAATCTTCAGGCCCTGATAATATCCCCCCATCATAATGAAGACTTTTGCTAGATAAAAGAGCTAGCACCAATTCTCACAAAAATCTTCGATCTATCTTACAAGAAAGGTATATTTCCTGACATGTGGAATTTTGCTAGTGTTCAACCTGTAGCAAAAAAAGGAAAAAAGAATAACCCAAGTAATTATAGACCGATATCCATCTTGTCGGTTGTAGCGAAAGTGTTCGAAAAATATATTAACTATAATATTATGACTTATTTGGAATCGTCAAACTATTTTTAATGGAAGGCAATATGGGTTTCGACAGGCACGAACTAACAAGTCACTCGAGCACAATGGTGAAACAGTTGGCATTGCCCTGGATATTTCCAAGGCTTTTGACAAAGTTTGGCATGACAATCTTATATGCAAGATGAGAAGTTATGGTGTTGAAAAGCAACTTATTTCTTGAATTCAAAACTTTTTAATGGGAAATAGTATCGAGTAAATGTCGATGGAATATCATCGGAAACATTTTCTACCAACGCAAGAGTGCCTCAAGAATCGGTTTTGTCTCCCATCCTTTTTCTTATATATATCAATGACTTGTTAGATCACCGTTCATTCCATTCATAGTTTCGTCGATGATAGTACACTACATACTATATGCATCCCACGAAACACAAACGCAACGTTCATCAGATGTTCTTAACAACCATAGATCAAATTTGATAGATTCCGTAAAATCTGATCTTAAAAAAGTTTTAGAATGGGATCATACAAATAGTGTTGAATTCAATGCAAGTAAAACACAGGTTTGCCACTTTACAAGATCATCTACATTCAACCCATTTCCATTAAAATTGGATTTTAGCGATCTGGAAGAAAAGGAATCTATCAAACTTTTGGGAGTCGAGGTGGAAAATGATATGAAGTGGAATACTCACATTTTCAATCTTACTAAGAGAGCAGCTCAAAAGTTAGAATATCTATAGGGTGTTGCCGTAAGTTTTTCAATAGCGAACATTTTTTTTAATATATAAATAATTTATTCCCCCCTGCTTGGAGTACTGTTCTCACATCTGGGGTGGTGCATACCCAACCTCTTTAAGATGTCTAGACACTGTCCAAAGAAAAGCAATTAAATTGATCGGCAATTCAAATCTTACCAACGAGTTGATTCGTTACAGCATAGAAGAAATGTCGCTGATTTGTCGCTTAAGAGGAGAACAAATAATACTACCTGAACCCGCAATTTTTTTCGTTCCAGCAGAGCATCAGCCATGGCCGTACCATAGCCGATGTTGAACTGTGGCCTTTCAACGTGATTTTTTCAACCGTGTTTCTTATCTTTCGAATGCCTTACCCTTATGGGGTTTCCCTGATAATTTTAATCCCCAACTTTTTAAAGTCCATGTCCAACAATTTTTTAGAGAAACATAATCCATTACCACAAACCACAGTTGGCATAGTATCTTCGGATATTCAGAGACGTTAATTTATAATTTATTTAAATTAACAATAAACATGTCCGACCTCAGGGGTCACTGGTCTGACCTCAGGGGTCACTGGTCTGATTAGACCGTGATACGGTACTTGGCGAACCCGAGATACCTGAGCTATAGTGGGCTCTAGCCTGCTATTGCAAACCGTAAACCTGTTGTCATGTCTAGCGGGAACGGGGACTTTGGCTTAGCCGCCCGGGTCGCTGGAAGGTGCTCCCTTATTAGCACCCTCTGGTGGGTACACACTAGAGGACTCATGTAGGATCAAACCATGAAAAGTACCAACCTCTGGGCACCTGTTGCCCCCAGTTGTATATAGACTTCTAACAGGTATAGACGAAGGCCTGTTGGTGACCTTTATTGCGTCTTAACTCGTGGGAACAATATAGATAAATATGTTAGTAACCTTTTAAATTTTTTAAACATTTTGTTTGCACCTGTTTATTATTTCGTACATCCTATTATGAAATATTGGCCTATGCAGTGTTGCCAGATCGCCGGATTTTTTCCCGTTTGTGGGATATTTCATATAAAACGGGAAAGCGGGTAAAAACTTGGAAAGTGCGGGATTTTTCACATTTAATAGTAGAAGCGTTTTAAATTAAAACTTATTTTGAAATGGTTGCACCAACCAATTTTTTACCAGGCTTCAGAAAGATGTCGTTCACCCGATAATTTTACATAAATGCATCGGCTTGAGTATTGTCAAATTCGCGATGGAATTTCATCCTTCTGATGTTAAAATATCATAATTTCAGCCTTCTGATGTTCGAAAATCCCAAAGCCTCACCATGTTATCTGAATTTCAGGAATATTTTGACCCTGTGAAACGAAACTTAAAATCACCTGGAACAACAAGTTGGCTCTCTGTGCATCCATGCATTTTAAACATATTGAAAAATTTGGGATGTTTGGCATCACTATTTTATTTCTGAGCAGTTGCCTTTGTTTCGAAAAAGAGCTTTTACAATTTTAAAATTGTTTGAAAATCACGAAGTCAAGACATATTTACTTCTTTTAAAAAATTTCCTTCTTTAAAAAATTTCCTTATCTATTTTAATAGATTTAAGGTTGTTGTATGAAAAGTCGAAACAATAGTAATCAATTGTGTAAGTGTTTAATGCAATATTTTATTTTATTTTTACAAGTTTACGATGAGTTCGAGGCACGAGCGAGCATTACAAATTTTTGAGAGAATAAAATTCATTAAGCACGAACACAATACATCGTTTTAGCCTTCCGATAGAGTAACATTTATTAAGTTAAATTAAATTATTTTAAAATTTGTTGATAAAATCAGTAAAACGAATAAAGAAAAACAATGAATTTTATTATATTTTTTTGAATAATTAATTTCAAACAATTAAATAAATTTGATTCAATTTCGATATCTATTTAATTATTTGGTATTTTGAAAATGAAAAGACCTACAATGAAAGACATCAAATTTTATACTAATGAGAAACCAAAAACAATCTTTTGGAAATTTAATTTAATTTAATTATAGTAGCCTTTGCCTTTTTTAATATTCGACATGCGCTTTAGTTTGAATTTACTGTTTTTGTATAACCAGAGCGAAAATATTTGCTTTTGATGTTTTTTATAAAATGCAATCAAATTTTTATAAAATACAATCAAATTTATTTCAGCATTCAATACAATCAAATAAATTTTTTATTGTGTTCCGCTACATTCGCAGTACAAAATAAAATTAACAGCTGTTTGTTTTATTCTATTAAGACTATAATAACGTACACAAATATAGTCGTAAAAAACAGAAATAAACCTATTTATATCAACGAAATTTATATCAATGAACGGTTGCAAATCACCAGTAACCCTATAAATAGTTTTGCAGATAGTACACTGCACAAGTCATTCGTCCCCCTATCTTCAAAGGGTAAAATGCATGAACGAATAAATCCCGACCGAAGAATTAATATGTGTGACGACCAAATAGACGAATATTAAAGCATTCGTTTATTGGGAGTCATAATATCGAATGACTTACTCTGGAACGATCATATAATGGCCATGGCAAAGAGCGCGTCAAGAAAACTCGGCCTCCTCAATAGATGTAAAAAATATTTTACTTCGCATCAATTACTCCACATTTATAAGTCCTATATTCGTTCCTGTATGGAGTATTGTTGTCAAACTTAAGGCGCTGCATCTGTTACCATCCTAGCTATTTGGACTCTATTCAAAAGCGTGCTATACGAATTGTTGGTGATCGAAATTTAACATTAAATCTTGATTCCCTTCAACATCGTCGCACTGTTGCTGATCTCGTTGTTTTTTATAAATATCGTCACCAGCAGTGCTCGGATGAAATAAGCTCCATAATGCCTCAGACATATGTTTTTCCCCGTTTGACTCGTAAATCGGTTTGTGCAGGCAGTCGGACTGTCGAGATTACTCACTGTCATAGTAATAGAATGCAAAGGGATTTCTTTGTACGTACATCGTACAAATGGAATGCTTTGCCCGAATCAATAGTCTCGAGTGCCTTCAATCCACAAAGATTTAAAAAAAGCGTCCACCTATACCTCAAGACGCATGATGTTGTGGGATCTGGGTCTTAAAAGGTATTTATGCGTTGTTGTGACACATTTTGTAATTCTTACTACACAACACTTGTTATTAAAAAAAAAAAAAATAAGCTTATGCCACACAAAGTTATTAAATTATAGCAATGGTTCCAGGATAGCTTGTATGCTTAAGTGTATTATGACCAATCAACAGAGTCTTCAAAATAAATTTAAACGCTGCCTATCAACTTTTTCAAATAAAAATTAAATTTTCTAACCAAACTTGTTTATAATCAATAGGAATATATTTTTAATTAATTATTATACTCTAAACATTAAACTATAAAAGTTGACGTTTTAGTTTTCAGAAAAATCAATTACGTTCTTGAAAAGTTCATTAATCTCTTTAAGTAGTGATTCTCTTAGACACAAATAAACGTTGTAACTTGTCTGGTTTCTTCTTTAAAAAAAATGATGGGGGAAGACCGACCGCATCGTTTATTTATTTTATTTTATGAATCTTAATTTTTATGTGTAAATCTTAAAAAACTACATATGTACAAGAGAAACAGTTAGTTTTTTTTTGTATTTGTTACGTAATTCACTTTTTATTTGTTTTGCCTTAATTATTTTAGAAAACGAGTTTTGTTAAATAAAAATCGATATCTTTGTTGCTGTTAATTCTTGACATATATGTAAAGTAGTTATCATTTTTTGACATATTTTGAACTATTTATGTTAAAAATGGTTAAAATCAGTTTTCCAAAAACGATAGTTAGTGATGGTAGGAGCCCCTACATTCTGTTAATTATAACAGAAATGCTGAATTTCAGTTTTTAGAAGAAAGGATATTTATATGAGCACTGGGATTTCCTTAAACAAAATTGTGGTTATGTGAGGATCAAGTGGAATTAGATTACGATAAAATTGACAAAGTGTATCCTGCATTTGATACGTTTCAAATCACCAAAACCAAAATAAAATTATTAACACAACAACATACATTTGTATTGCATAAAAAACCGCAAAAATTAATTTTCGTCAGTCGTCATACCCTTTGGGAATTCTAATGTAAAACACCAAAAATAATGGCAATAGCACGTCAGAAGATAATGTTCACCAAAAACGAAACCATTAAATATATTTTTATTCAAATTTAAATGTTTTATTTTATGTATTTATTTTAATTTTCTTTTTCTCAAGCATTGCGACCTCATTAATTATTAATTTCTTTAAAACATATACATACATAGAAGTATAATTCCAACAACAATTAATTCTGTAAAAGTAATTCAAACAAACCGTATCCACTCATCTTTGGTTCGCTTGTTTATTACATGATTACTATTTTCAACATATTTTTATTATTTCATTATGTTTTGTTTTTATTATAATGCGAGATTAATAACTAATAAGGATCATAATTTTAATGTGTAAAATCGTTAGTAAAACGATTACTTTAGAATCGTAACACTAAAACTTGAAGTTTTTTTATATAAAGATAGGTTCAGCGTAATTAATTAAATACTTAATTAATTACTTTAATTAATTAATTAATTAATTAATTAATAATTATAGTAAATAGTAAACTATAAATTAACGTTTCTGAATATCCGTTGATAGAGGTGTACTTGGAGGACCTGAGTCCTGGGGGTATTAATGGCGACATCTTACAAGTCATATATATGTATAGATAAGAAATAGAGTCGAATACAAATCGTTGAGAAACGCATTTGTTATAAAAGCTTTCGGTGATACGGCGTTGATCCGAAACATTCTGCCGGTATGAAACCCTACTTTCAGTCCAAGCAAGTTGTTTTTGGTTTCCATAATATTTCAACTTATTGATAAGGTTTCATGCCGTGCTTTGTCAAAGGCAAAGGCTCGAGGGATTTGTTTTGGACATTCGTTACGTAGGAAAGTAAATCTATCTTTGTATGACCCTAAAAAATTGGTTTGGTTTTCTTAATTGTAACAAGTTTTTTCCCAGTACTATCAATATCGTAGAAACGATTTGTATTAGCTTTAAAGATTTACCAATCAGCATTTTTGAAGGCGAGTATATTGGCCAAATACAAAGAGTTTGACCAATGTAGCATATCTTTAACGATACCATTTTATGATCTTTTGAATTCAACTAAAAAGCCTTGATTCTCACAATTTGGTGTTACTTATGTATTAGGGAGGCCCTTAGGTTGCGTTAGAATTTTTTTTTTCACTGTACAGTTTGCGGCACCCCCCATTTCGTGTCAATACCCATAAAAATATTATTTGTAAAATTTGTTCAATTCTAAGGCGTACCCTGGCCACCTAGAGTAGAGAGGTTTTGCTCTGGACCTTAAAAAAGAAATTTAAATTTTTTGTACGACATTCTCCCACTTCGTGTCAATACCCATAAAATTATTATTTGCAAAATTTGAAATCAATCGTTCAATTTTAAGCCGTTCCCCTGGGAACTTAAAGTTTAGAGGTTTGGTTCTGAGCCTAAAAAAATATTTTAATTTTTTGTACGACACCCTCCCATTTTGTGCCGTACAAAAAATTAAAACTTTTTTTTTAAGGGCCACCCTAGTATGTATGCCCAAACACAATATTTATCAAAAAAAGAGTACTCCAACTTATAATTTGGCCCTTTATACTTGTCAGTATAAGTATACTTGTCAGTCAATATCAGGACCCTCGCTCTCCATATACTGGTGCACAGAATTAGTTTTAGTTCCCAATCCTATCCTCCTATATGTGTAAAGCTGATCGATAGCTTTGCCATTGTTTTAAAAATTAAACCCAATTAGGGGATCAAATCGGCTATGGAAAAAATAGGTTGTTGCGTAAATCTAGCCTACTGGAAAACCACCACTTAAAACTATAAGGTCTAATAGAACAGAACAGAACAGCACATCAAATTTGTATGGTTATTAAGCGACAAAAAAGTAATACCTAAAATTCGTATTTTCGTTAGGCTCTTGAACTAGCAACCAACTTAATTTGGTAAATGGTTTACAATCCCACCATTGTCACCTATGTTATATGCCTACCAGAACTAATCTTAATATCAATTTGATAAACATTTTATAACAGATAATTTTTCCTCAAACAACAGAAAATTATTTGGGTGTCAATGCCAGAGGTGTCAATGCCAGAGAATAGTATATTTTCCTACAAGAGATGAAAACATTGTTTTTTTCGTGAGTAAACATTTGTTCACGAGACGCACTAGCGTCGAGTGAGACATGTTTACGAACGAAAAACGTTTTTATCTCGCGTAGGAAATGCAATTTTTTCTATGATAGGAATATGTAATCGATGTTTACTATAAATTATAAAGCTAGAAATCGACAACAAAACATTTAAAATTCATATTCTATTTTTTCATGGTTGCGTTGTTTAAAATACTTTGTAAAATTATATGAAAAACCATAGCAACTACAATTTGTTATTCTTTTTACACTAGTGGAATAGACTTTTCATTTGTTATCATAGAAAAATTATTTTTGCATGAAACAGCATGAAAACTATTGGATAAGGAAGAAAATATTGCGCAAATGATGGGAAACATAAATTAAAGGTAATCCGAGCTACGAGTTACGTTTTTCACGATTTTCAGCGAAATAGGTCATCAAAAAAAGTTTAAAGTAAAAGTTGTAGGTAATAAAAAGGTCTATAAATTTTACATAGGCCATTTTTTCACATAACCTAAAATTTGCTGTGAAAATAGAAAAAAAACGAGAAAAAAAGGTCTTTTCGTTTTTAATTTTTATCTTCCACAAAAAAATTTTCTTTTACACAATTTTGTACCTTATTATGTTCTTAATATGCTGTAATGTTTTGGAATCAAAATATTTATTTTTACGTTTTTGATTTTAAACCAAAAAAGTGACCTCATTTTCACACGAAAATTCTCCTGTGCTGGAAACAGTTTTTTAAAAAAAATCAATAATCTTTATTTTTGTTGAAATGATTACTTTTAGATGCTGCAAAAAAATTAACATTAACGTAACATAGACACGGAAAAATTTTCCAGGAAATGCGAAAAACTGAATAAACTTGATTTTAGAGTTATTTTTCAATGATTGTTTAAAAATGTTCATTATTTGTTAAAATTTACCGTTGAAATCCTTAAAAAATATAAATTTTTCCATGGTAATGTTCAGTTTAGATTTTTCATTTAAGATCTTTTTTCTCGGTTTTTTCTATTTTCACGGCAAATTTTAGGTTATGTGAAAAAATGGCCTATGTAAAGGGCCTGTAAAGTTATAGACCTTTCTATTACCTACAACTTTTATTTTAAACTTTCTACGATAGAAGGTCTAGTTTCCCTGAAAATCGTGAATAACCATTTTCCACCGCTAAAAACTCACCCCATTTCACCCTCGTAACTCGGATCACCTTTTTGTTGCCCATCATTTGCGCAATATTTTCTTCCTTATCCAATAGTTTTCTAGGTATCTGCTATCTGGTAAGGTATCTGCTTCGAACAATTTACAGTATTTAAATTTATCGGTAAAGTAGTTTTTTAAGGTTATTGCTATAGTCTTTTGTCTTATTGTCTTTTAACAGAACCGTTTGATTTAATATCATTTTGACATGTCATTTTCCTTCATAAGATTCATGATGTTCCTTCATAAGTTAATAAAATTAAATAATTGCTAGAAGAATAATAAATTTTGTTTAACTTTCATTAATTGTTCAAATTGTTTAACTCTAAAAGAAAAAATGACTACGAATATATAGACCAAATTATTGAAGAAATACAAATTATTTTCTCCCAAACAACTTTGCGATTTTTCTAATGATTATGAAATGATTTTTGAAGTGAAAACTTCTTTAGGCGCGTTGTGCGATTTTGTTTGGGGATAAATTTATATATTCGATAATTTGAATTCGATCCGAAACACGTAAAAAAAAAAAAAAATGTGAATTGTAGTTTTTTTCTGAGAAACTTCAAACCATACCTTTGAATTGAAAATATTCCAATTACTTCTTTACTTACTTGAGTTTAATTGATCTCAAAAATCCAAAATGAAATATAAATTTATATTTTCACGCTAATTTTTTAAAGTATAAAATACCTATATTGGGTTGTAACGATTCAAATTGCAATATGGATATCGCGGTCGACTCAGTTTCTATAGGTTGGGAGTTCAATTCCTGGAGTGGTATATTTGTTTATTGTTTTTTTATTCATGTATTCATAAAAATCGTAAAAATTTCTTTTTACGAATTTTAATTTGATCGATAATGCAGTTTTTAAAGTTATTGTTACTGTCTTTTTCCGTTTCGTTCAATTATTATAATTTCAATATTAACAAGAAAATTAATTATTTTTTTGGCAGGCAGGGCTAAAAATAATTTCGTTCCCCTGAAATTGAAATAAGGAAGATAAAAACTACTATCTGAGTTTCTCTTTCAATATAAGTTGATATCTTCATCACAAAAGATTGATTAAACACAGTTTAATTAAGGCTGCGGACAATTTACGGTTTTTAAATTTATCGATATTCTAAGGTTATTGCTATTGTCTTTTAGCACAGTGTGACGTCAATGCGAAGTAAAATTTAGAACGCATTCAGGTGATTTTTACGAGATCTCAATATTCATTTTTTAAAAGAAATGTTCTGTTTTTTTATACTTTTTGTTGTGGTTTTCTTTTTTCAATTTTTTTCTATTTTCTGTTTGTGATTGTTGTACCATTTTCAACGTGAAAACTTCTTTAGGCGCGTTGTGCGATTTTGTATTGAGAAAAATTTATATATTCGAGTCATCGTCACGCTAAATAAATATAAAAAACATATTAAAAGAGAGTGAGATACATAAATTGTTTTCTTATTCTCATTTTTTTGATTTATAATTTGTTTTTTTTCGGTTTAAGTGTGGTGTGTAAGTGTGGTATAGTAGGTAAAGATTTTTTTGTATTTTTAAGTTAAATAAAAAAAATTGTTTGTCATATTTGATTCATTTGTTTTTCTTTATACTTTTTAATAATACGAATAACCTAAATATTGTTGAAATTAATGGTAGTATATTATAAATAATTTTATTCTCGTTCTCTTGATTCATATTTTGGTTTTTACTTTTTTATTGAATTTGATGTTTTTCTTAGTTAATAACAGTGTGAAAGTGTGGTAAAGTAAGTAAAGATTTTATTGTATCTAGATGATGAAAATACAGCTATTTCACAGTTTTAAGTTTTCACGTCTGTCGTGAGTCCTCAAGACTGCCTTCTTTTTTTGTTTCAGAATGTCTAACAAGGTAATTGTTTCATGAAGTGTAAAGTTACTCATTCTTTATTAAATTATTAAAAGAAAAACTCAAAAAGAAATTTAAACTATATAAAAATATAAATTAGCTATAGAAGCAAAAACATTAAAATGACAATTAAGCTCTTATGGTCTTTTTGCAATGTCATTAGAAATTTAATGTATTTCGCTCTACATACTTTGCCGACACATAGGTGCACTCAATGTAAGTTAAGAACTTAAGGGCTTAAAATAACCTTAATTTGAACAGGTTTTCAGTATTGCAAACTGCGGTCTGCGTTACTGATAAAAATTGTTCGTTTTACCATGTTACAAAAATAACTATTTGACGTTTTTATTTTTCCGACTAGTTGTTAGATCTTAAGACTCACTTCCAGACACTCGATAAAGGTATGCTAATATTTTTTAATCTATTCTATCAATTTTATTCTATCAGTTTGTAGCTAGTAATTTGTTGAAACATTTTTAATTTGTTTTATGAATTTAAAGTAAACAATAAAAAAGAAAATGTTACCATATGTTAAATTTTTTCCTGCGTATATTTCAATATTGTTTTATATTGTTTACGTTTATTAACAAGCTTTAAACAATAAAAATAAAAATTTTGTTATTGAATTTTAATGACGTTGACTTAAGTATTCATACTAGTTTTTGCTTAATTGTATCGTTTACAGTTTACACCAATAAAGGTGTTTATAGATTTTACATTCCAAAGATAAAACTTACAGATTGATTATGGATCCATATCTATTTGTATTTGTGACCTATCACCACCACATCTACAACTATAAATAAATTACAAATGCAAATCAGATATTTTATTAACAGTGGTTGATTTTTCATTGGTTCAGATTTGTGTTTTTTTGTTTATAAAACGTTTTAAAGTCAAATTTATTAATTGTTATTGATTATTCTATTCAGGTGTGTTTTGACGTTCTGTTTTGATTATTTCCATCCCAAAATTATTTGAAAATGCAAAGAAGTTATACAAATTTAGTATTATATGATAATTGAACATTATATTTAATTCAATTTGCAAGTCTTTGAACATGGCAGGCACTGTAGACCAGTAATACCGCCACCCACTAATGTCACTGATATCCATCGAGTTTACAAGCTATTGTTTTAGGAGTCGCAGTTTGGAGTCTTAAATCAGCGGCAGTCCACTGTTTTTTGAAAACCGAATCTCATTTTTCAGTTCTAGTTACAAAAAGTTCGCTTGGACCTCTGCACATGGTTTCACGTGTATCGATGGTTTGCACGTGTCCGACCTTAGCGAGCATGTTAATATGATCTGTGGGCTGCTACTATTTTTTTAAAAATTTATTGGACACATGTACAAGATTAAATTTATTGGGCACAGGTAAAATATTACGGTTGAAAACTTGCACCTTAATGATATATAGCATGGTTATAATAAAATTTAGATTATTTCCGAAATACCACACACTCAGCATGAATTGCATGATTTTACCTTTTACGGATAATATAATAATCCTAGCTAAGAGATCTTTTAATTGCTTTGTTCTCAATATTTTGTAGTCGACTAAATTACCTGGGTAGAAAATCGAGATACCTTGGTATTCCGGTATGTTAAAAATCTTAAAATATTCGGTACCGGGTACTCGATAATAGATAGTGCACATTGAATACTATATATAGTAAGTATAAGTGTGTGCATATTTTTGATTGAATTTGTGGCATTCATTTTAATTTCAAAAGAATCCTGTTGTTGACGCAAACAATACATTAAAATTGCATCAAAACCGTTATATAATTAACGGATGTAATGAAGCGTTTCATGAAAATCGATTTGTTACTTTAAGCTGTAGTAGGGCTTGTTGCTGTAGCTGTTCTATTAATTTACAAATTATCTATACCCTGCTGTTTTCACATATGGGGTTATAGTAGTTTGAAATGCCTTGCTTCTGTTCAGCGCTGAGCTTTTAATTTGATTGCCAACTCAAATCTTACTAATGAGATTGATTCTTTACAGCACAACAAAATGTTGCTGATCTGACAATTTTTTACAAATACATTATAGATGAACGAACTTCCACAGAGATTAAATCAATTTTACCTGAACTAGCAAACATCTCGCGTTACAACAGAACAACTATTGTGGGTCATCCTTTTACGGTTTTAAATAAAATGTTGCCAAACTGTTGACTTTCAACGTGACTTTTGCAACAGAGTCTCTCATCTCTGGAGTGCCTTACCTTCATGGGTTTTCCGCGATAGCGGAATAATCCTCAAAATTTCAAAGTTAGAGTTCATAAATTTCTTAAAGAAACTTAATTTATTCAAACTTTATCTTAATCCCTAGTTGGCATGGATATTTAGAGACGTTAATTAATTATAATTAACACTAAACATGCCTAACTTGCTTAAAAAAACACTTTAAAAAAAAATCGTTTTTAACCGGCAGTGACAAACCGGAAGTATTTAGAAATGGTAATTAAATTTTCTCTTATTTTATCGAAAGTTTTTGGCATTCTTCTGTCCATTTAATTGCACCTTTTTTTGCATTTCGCTATAACTGCGCTATGTTTACCTAGTTTTGGTAAAAATTTCCCATAATATCTAATGGCTAGACTGTACCAAGGTTCAGTTTATTATATTACGGTTCAGTTTATTATATTATACCAGTTTATTATATTATACCAAGGTTCAGTTTATTATATTATACCAGTATAATGCATTGTAAACATGTGCAGGCCATATTATATTTATCTTTATTTTCAGATATGTAACTCTTTCCACAACCTCTTCCCACACATTTAAAGGAGGTGTGGAAAAAAGTTGTTTGGTAGACCTGGACCAAATCTTATTTGCCAGACTTGGCCCCAGGACACCAGTCCAAGCTTAGACCGTTTGAAAATGTTAAGCTTGACCCAACACCCAAAAGCTGTGGCGTGGGCTTGGTCCAGGTTTGGCCCCTTAGTATTTTCTAACTCGGGACTTGCCTGATTGTCTTTGGTTGCGGATAATTTTTTATAATACTAGTCCTACATGGGTCAGGCCTGACTCCTTCCTGCCCACATACGTGTCCTAAATAGGTTACTTTCGTGCGTAAAAGTTTGGTTTTCCATGGTTCCCAAGGACTCTGGCTATGGGAAATTATGTTATCTTCCAGTATCCGATCTATCTGGAGTTGAATTTCTTTTCGGTGAACCTCTGGTAATCTATAATTTTTTTTTTAATGGGAATCGTTCCCGATTTAATCTTTATTCTATATTCTACCTCAGGTGTTAACGTAAGTTTCTCACCTTTCAAATGAAAAATATCTGCATTTTCCTTAATCATGTTTATTGTATCTAATTTATCGATTGGATAGAGCTCGTCATACCTTTTCGAGTCTAAAATAAAATTAAAATTATAGAATCCTATCCATGCAAGTCCAATATCAACTAATTTGGTCGATCTAGCAGGAATTTCTTTTTCATCCAGTTTAATTTTTTCTGCTATATTGATTGATGATGGATTACTTCTTGTGTGTGATTTGATTTTTTTCGTTAAACCCAATTTGATTTACCTTTTCTGGCGAATGGATTATCAGTTTTCCTTCTATTATAGTAATTTCCGCGCGATTTCCTAAAAAGTCTAAACCTAGGATACCATCTGTTTTGAGGTTTATCGCATCTGATACGACCTGCAAGTTATGTTTTAGATTTGGATTCCTTTCAATAGTTGCGCAAATAGTACCCATACTACCCGGATTATTTACCTTAATTAACGATACTTCCGCGCCTGTATCGACTAACATTTTTGAAACTGATGAGCTAGATATGTTTAGAGCTACGTCAAATATTGGAGGAATATTTTGTGTTTTTTTGGTTTAGGGGGTTAGCTACAAGAATGGAGTTTGGAACAGTTGAGTTTTTTATTTTATTATACCCTAAACATTCTCAGAGCTGGCTAGCACTTGTGGGTTGCAAGTGTTGCCTTGACAGTTTTCCGAATGCGTGGCTGTTGTCTCCGGTTCATCCGAAAAATTTTCTACTAACCTTATATTTCTGTTCCTTGTTTGCTGCTCAGTGGATGCCTCTTGGTGTGTTGGTGTAAAATTTTCTCACATCACGGCTCATTATCACGGCTCTGGTTCTCATGTCCTGATTTACCGTATTGATTGTTGTTTCTTCTAAAAGCAGTCGTCCGCATGTTGGTACGGCTACGATGTTTGAAGCACTCCTGAGTTGAGTGGCCAGGTCTCCTACAGTGTGAACAGTATACATTCTGATGATTAGACCGATATCCCTGTAACGAATGTCCCGTTCTTCTGCAGTAAAAGCAATATGACTTTGTTGCTAGTGATGAGTTAAGTTGCAGCTGCTTCTCCATATTTTCCGGTTTTTTCTCTTCATATGGTGTACTCTGAGGCTTGAAACTGTGTTTTTATTTTGGGTTAGGGCTTTTAAAACCTCACTTAGGAGTTGGTTTGATGAATCTAATTTTAGTATGTCGTTCAAAGTATTGTACGCGTGAAAATATCGGTTTGTACGTTTATTTATTTCAAAATCTTGCAGACTTATCGCTGTATCGGTTAATTCAGAACTATTTTGGTTAGTGACCATCCTTAAGCCACTTTGTACCGCTGGGTCTCTTATACCATATTTAAAGGAGCGAATTGCATACTTTTTAAAATCTAGTTCAGGAACCGTTGTGTCCTTGTCCGAGTATGCTGATCTATATACGGACACTGCTTCTGCTGCCAACCTTTGAAGTCCTTGCGAGAATTCGATAATAGATTCAGTAGGCCTTTTTCACATGTATTAATTTGTTAAAAAGCCTCCTAAGTTGTCTTAGATGAAGAAACATTTTTTGGTGATAGAAAAAATGTTTGTTCCGTCTAAGACAACTTAGGGGACTTTGGAACGAATTAATACATGTGAACAAAGGCCTACTGAATCTCATTTCGAATTCATATATAAATCCCCTTTAATACGAGACGTAACCCGCGAAAAAAATTGCGATTTTAATTCTGCTTTCAAAGTTTTGGAAGTGTATTTGCATGCGCTTAAAAATTCTACTACTTTCCCCCGATCTTTGTACCCTAAAACTGGTATCGTTTCTAAATATTTATGAACTAGGGGATAACTTTCACTATCCATTCTATGTGATATCAAATTATTATCTATAGAGTAAATCCATTATAATGGATTTTTTATCTTTAAAATTTTCTTACTTATTACTATTATTATCTAAAGCAGACTTACTCTTAAGTTGCTGTCTGGTTCTTATGATTGAAAAAAACTTCGATGTTGCTGGAACTGAAGCTGCTCCCGTTGACGTTGCTGTTGAAGCTGGCTTTGATCCTATCGTTGTTTTCGATGTTGAAGTTGTCGCTGATTGTAGTTGTTTCCTCTGCTGGTGATGGCCCTGTATTTTTGTTTTCTGTTGGTGGGCTTCTTAACACATCACACTTAAATTATTCCCACTATATTCTTATTTAATTTTATGTTAAAATTTTATGATTGTTCTGTTTATTCACTATTATTTTTCTTTTTTCATGGTAAATTAAATATTATAATATTAGATAGTAATCTTAGAGCTTAAATAAAAAAGTTTCAAGTTAAATAATTGAGCTGGGACATAAATTTAAATAAAACTCTATAAATAAAATATCGAAAAATTGAACTATCACCAAACATATAAGTGACTTTTATTTTTTAACCAAGAAAGTGTGATTGACTCCATCATCTCGACCACAACATATACACTTATATACCGAGTTTCAATAGGATTTTAAGTCAGAATTAGAAGTTATGCAAGTTTCAAATAAACAGGGTTCGGGAGATCTTCTACCATTTCTTCAATTTTAAAATAAATCCAGATCTTCTAATTTAAAGTGAAACCGAATTTTTCATCAAGTTTCCATTCGTTTTTGTCAAACGCTCAGCCACCTACCCACTCACCCCCTGACATACCCCTTTTGGCTATTTAGATTCAGGATTGTCCAAAACAAACATTTTGGGTATATGTAAAGTTATTTTTTCGACCGATTAAAATTAGAGGAAACAAAATTGAAGTTATGAGAGCGTAAAGTAAGTAGTGACTAGATACCATTACCACTTGGTTATATTTCGCCCAATAACTAGGCAGCTTCTTTTCGTTTAGTTTTGTTTACTTGTAGTAGGTAGATCTCACCGCTTTGTTCAATATTCCTAAAAAATACAAACAATTCTTTTTCGACTTGGTTCAGATCATAGAATAAAATTTGATCAAATCCAAATTTCAATTTATTCAAATGGATTGCATTAATATACCAATTTTTTGTGATAGCGTAAGAAATTAACATAATATGTGTTTCTTGAAAGATATTCTAGTTATGTTAAATGGAATTGATTCAACAACAAAGTCGTTTGTTTTTTTGTAAACAGCAATAGAAACTATTTTCCACTTCTTTGGTTTATAATTCAAATTAACACAATTTTATTTCAATGCCGAATGCAGTTGAATAAGTTGTAGAGGTTAATGTATTTAAATTTAAATAATTAATCTCTACAAACATAAGCGATCATTTAACTCGTGCCATCTAACATTCATCGATAAAATTCTCATTGCAGCGCCCTACGACTAATGAATAAATTAATTAATAAACGGTTCGGTATGAACTAACAAATCAAATAATCAGTTTCGGTTCAATGTATTTTCTCTTTGCCATTTTGGTTGGCGGAAAATCGTTAGAAAATCGTGATGAGAGTCGGAAACAACATCAAATTATTTTACAAAAAATTATACACCGCGAATTGCAATAAATTGAAAGTGAAATTGTGCTTGCTAAAAAAATATCATTTTCTTAATTAAATTATCATTAATTGTTAAACCAGTAATTTATCGAAACTACTTTTGTAAATAAAATTGAATTCACATCAAGAAGTGTTGTTCATAATCATTACCCCATCATTATCATCAAAGTAAACATTTCTTGAACACAAATTTCTTTAGAATTTTTCTTGTTTAGGTGAAATAACTAAAAGAACGAAAAGCCTTGTCCTTGAAATTTAACTGGGACTGGTAAACGGATAACGTTTGACGATAGGCAGAATTAAATCAGGATGTAGTGGCTTGCTGAAGTTTTTTTTGCTAATTCAAGTCTCGATGGTTATTTTTAAAGTTATTCATAACGTAACGAGATAAACGTTATAAACGACGTAGCGAATTTGGTATTCGTTTTTTACACACTTTTATTTAACTTGACTCTTGAGAGCTTTGATGGGTGGAATTTTGTGATTCATTTTTCAGTAACTTCCCATTATGTGATTGATCCCAAATTGAAAAGACAAGTTTGTTGGAGCAGTCAGTACATATTTCTAAAATTTTAAAGCAAAAATCTTTATAAATCTGAAGAAAAAAATTCAAATTTTTCTTCACTCTGAAAGACCTTAAAGAATTGCACTGAAATCCCCATAAACTGGTTGACTCATTTTGAGCGAAGGAATTTTGGTAATACTGTGTATATCATTATAATCATAGACATCATACATGTTTGTGTCATTTCATATGGATAAAAGGCCTCTTACATTATAAATAATGAACACAAAAAAAAAAATAAAAGTATGACATTTCAAAGCTTATAGACCTTTTTTCTTAAAGCTTAAATCGTTATTTTGGTGTATTTGACAGATTACATACAGCAATGATAATTAAAAATCAGTTATGTATGAAAATATGAAAATCCATAAGATCTGAATGATCCATTTACCGCGCTGAAATTTTGCTCATACTGAGTATCTCATTAATTACATACAGTAATATAACGATTCGAATTTTAAGGAAAAAGCTCTATAAATCAGACCTTTTTTCCGAAAAAAACTTGACATTTGCGAAATCTCATATTAAATAATTTGTGTACAACTTAAAATTAAGCAAAGAAACGTACTTAAATTTTACACTGGATGTTTAAATAACATTATTACAATTGTTATAGTGCAATTAACCTTATTAAAATTACTTTAAATTTCAAAGAATATTAAATTTTCGGTAAGTGATTTAATTGCTAGTTTTACTTATGGTGTATTTTCTGTGAAATAATGTGGTTAACTTATTTGTAGGAAAAATTATATAACTAAAAACTCTAAAATAAAAAAATAAATAAAAAAAAATAAATAAAAAAAATTTAAAAAACACACTTTTTGAAAAACGAACTAAAAAGTAGAAAATAAATTTTGCATTAACACCAGCGTTATGTCTTTTATAATTATATTTCCTTGGAAATTGTAAGAAGAAAAAATATTTAAATGGTATTTAACACATCTTAGCATAGATGCAAATATTAAATTTTTGGCTAATTTAAAATGCTAATTTTCGATTGACAAACAGTTTTCCGTTCCCATTTGTTACATAAAATAAAAGTGGGTGACGCATACATTAATATAGAAAAGGAACAAACGTATTCTATGTTAATCTCTAACAAGAGAGACTACCAACGTTTATTCCCTTTCCTTTCTGAATGCGCCACCCACTTTTATTTTATGTAACAAATGGGAACGGAAAACTGTTTGTCAATCGAAAATTAGCATTTTAAATTAGTCAAAAATTTAATATTTGCATCTATGCTAAGATGTGTTAAATACCATTTAAATATTTTTTCTTCTTACAATTTCCAAGGAAATATAATTATAAAAGACATAACGCTGGTGTTAATGCAAAATTTATTTTCTACTTTTTAGTTCGTTTTTCAAAAAGTGTGTTTTTTAAATTTTTTTTTCTCAATGCATCTTCGGTTCGATCTCTGAATTAAATATTGCTAATTCCAGTATCATTCAACTTTGTTTATGTCGGTATATTTTTTTTCAACATTTAGTAAAGTTTTTATAACGTTTTTTTTTTAAATTTTGGTTTTCACCTCCGAATCGAATGAATAACAATTTCTTTTAGTTTTTAGAAGGTAAGGCAAGCAGTTTCGATAACTCAATAAAATTTTATTTGAAATATGGTTTTTAGATATGATACCGAGTGTCGATATAAATGACTGAAGTTTGACCAGATACCAAAGTCTCACCATAAATCTTACCAAAAAGATAATCGTTTGCTTAAAAAATAAAACATGACTACATGTTATGTTATCGATTTTATGACTCATGCATCTGTAAAAATCAGTTTACACTGTTTTCTGGATAAAAATTGACGTCAAACATTTTAAAAATAATTTTGGTTTCTTTATTTTAACGTAATGACTATTACTTACTATTTAATTGAATAACCTTTTAATCAATAAATAATCGAGATAAAAAAGATAAATTTAACAAAATATCGCATGCATCTTATGATTAGATAGGTTGAGTTGTTGTTTTCAATATTATCAAATTTGCTGTTCAGTAAGTTCTATTGTTTATTAATTGAATATGTTTACAGTATAATTTATAAGATAAACATTTTTAATTTTGTAGTAGTAGACAAAAGTTGCATCGCTAAATACATAAAAAACAAAAATGACTGTTTGAAAATACAATTTTATCAATGGAAACCCTAACAAGTTTTTTTTAAATCACTTTTTTTAATCATTTAACAGTTATACCCACCAGTTTTTAAAAATCAACTATGTAGCAGTAACGTAATGCTCTTATTATGCACTAGTTCAACAATGAAATAATATTGTCCTTATGACAACTCACAATTGATTGTAGAAACACTTGATTAGTTTATTTTATAAATTTATCTGAAGATTTTATTAGACTATACTAGAAATAGATTTGAGTAAATCAGTGTAGGAAGATATCGTTTACGCACTATTACGTAATGAAATAATAAACCATTCAATGTTATTGTGTTGTATGACAAATTTTATATTGTGCCATTTCGAAAATGTTCGAAAAAGAGTGAAAAGACGCCTCTTCAAAGAGTGAAAAGATCAATTTTCAAAACGAAAGTCCAAACCATCATCCTTGTTGAGATGGTGCGTATATATAAGTTTTTCCTTCCGTAAATGGTATAATCAATACGAGTAAAACATAGGTTTCCCATTTTTCTAGATTATCCACACCTAACTGTTTCCATTAAACATTAACTCCAAAGATCTAACGGAAAAGAATCTGTAAGACTTTTAAGAGCACACTAAAAAAAAAAATCCAATAAAATTGATCATTAAATTAAAAGAAACGGTAATTATTGTTCTTCTTTCGTTGTTTTAATAAACAATATAGTTCAATAAACAATTTATTAATAATACGAATGATTTCATTTTTTAATTAAATGTTTATTGATCCAACGAAAAGTAGTTTATCAATTGCTGTTTATTAATACATCGAACAATTTTATTGGATTATGATACATTTTTTTTCAGTGAAGAAGTTAACAATAATATGAAATAGAATTCTCATATTTTAAGAGTAAGAGATAAAAACCTTGTTCAAAAATGGCCAAAAATACGCATTTTCATGGCTTTATATAGGGACATTAAATATTGTTATCCCACACATAATAACAAAATGTTTAGAATTCCAAAACACACTATTGAAAAAACTTAGAATAAGAATAATTGCCTTCAAAACGTTTAAATTTTTACAGTCTTACAATGTCAAAATTCGCACATTTTGAAATTTACACATACAAACCTACCTACGGATTCAAAATTAACCAACACTAAACGTTAGAAAACACATTTTTGCTAGAAAGCTCTTAACGGTTCAATACACAATTGTTATCAGTTAAAAATTCCCTAATATAATTATTTTTAAATCACCAGTCACCACAACCTGGTGAATAAACAACGTTTGCATCTAAATAGGGTTATCCAGGTGTTCTCATCGTACGATCGACTTTGATTAAGGAAAACACATTTTCGGGCATCCCATCGATGTAGGTGATTCATGTCCTATAAAACAGAGAAAACACAACACAATGTGTCGTCAGCCATTAATGATTTTATGTATAAAGAACTAGATCGAATGATCAAACTTGGAATAATAGAGAAAAGCAAAAATCCCTGGTACTCACCTCTGGTGTTGAAATCAAACGATGAATCCAGATTATGTTTGGACTCCCGTCAGCTTATCGTTATCACAAAGAAGAATTCATATCCATTACTTCTAATAGACGGGCTGCTCGGACGGTTAACGGAAATCGAATCTCGTATCTTAATCTTAAAAATGGGTTTTGACAAATTCGGCCTGTCACAGGTTCTCGTGAAAATACTGCACCTACCGTACCTGAAAGGCCTCGCTACTAATTTACGGTAGTGCCTTTTGGTCTGTCCAATGCACCACAGACGTTGTATCGGTTGATGCATCGAGTTTCCCTTTAGATCTTGTACAATAAAGTTTTTATGTACTTGGATGATATTTTGATAATAACGCCCACCTTCGAAGAGCAGTTAAAACTATCAAAAACTGTGCAGAGCTACTCACTTATAGCGTTAGAATCACGATAAACATCAATGGAGATTAATTTGTAATGAACAAAATTAAATATCTAGATGGGGAAATGCAACTCTCTCCATCTCGTTCGAGCGCGGCCAAACAAATTCGTAGATTTTTGGGTATGACTGGATTGGTACCCTAGGTTTATATCCAACTATGCAGAACTACCTACCTCAATCACAGATTAATAAAGGAAATTGTAATGATTAAATGAACAATTAATTAATAAATTATTGAATTGATAACAAAAGAATGAAAAACAAAATAACAGAACAAAAGTTGTGGAATTTTATGCACGAAGAAATTTTGTGTGGTTAATGTGTTCATTCATGGTCGGTTCTTAATGAGTTAAGAGTTGTTATGATGTGGGCTTACGTTGGACTAGATTAGTTTCAAAATTCAATTATCGACGATGTATTAATTTCCACAGGAAATAAGAAGTTTAGAACGTACAAGGTAACAAACTGGTTGACGACCTTCCCGCAGCCATCTGGCTATCCCGAAATGAATAAAAATTCATATATTACAAAGAAAAGCTTTGTGCGTTATAAGTTCGTTCAAAAAACAAGTTGAAAAATATGTAGAGGATGAAATCTCAGTGCGTTGAGATATCAAAACTTCGGTCTGAGTTAAGAATTTTTATATAGTTTTCATCAAAAATTCTAATTTTCTTCAAAATTCTAAAAATATTCAAGAGAATATTACAAAATGAATAGTTCAAACTTTTTTCAAAATTCCAAAAATTTTTAAAAATTATAATAAAATCAAAAATTTAACCTTTTTCAAAATTCTAAAAATATTCCAAAAGTTATTACGAAATCAACAATTGAAACTTTGTTCAAAACGTCTAAAAATATTGCAAAACTTATAACATACTCAAAAATTCAAACTTATTTTCCAACTGTTCCTGTTATTCAGAAGTCGTGGAATCACACAAAAATTACTCAAGAAACATCTGCCTAATAATTACAATTTTTATCAAAAACGACATTTAATCTGCAACAACTTGATATTTTTTAACTGTTCCTATAAGTCAGGAAGATTTGAATCTGGATAGAACCATATTCCATGTCCAATTTCATGTTCAATTACATTTCATGTCATACAAATAATTAATTTTATTTTTTCAAAAAAATTGGTAAAAAAAAATATATGAAAATCGTTCTTTTGACTCATGACACACTTGACTTGACGGTAATTTTTAGACAGACTTATCATACAATAATCAAGGTCCTGGTCTCACATACCAATGCCAACCATCACTTAAAATGTACGTTTTTTAAGCAAAAAATAAGCAAATTTTCTTGTTTCGACACACTTCATGATTTTTTTAACACATGGTACAGCTACCGAACACATCGTCTGTTTGGCTTATCCCATTAAGTTAATCTATTTTTAGAAACAACATTTTTGAAATCGGTTTTGTAAATTTCGTCGGCTGGGACGGCCGGCCGGGAGACAGACGG
This sequence comes from Diogma glabrata, assembly GCA_963693315.1. Taxonomy (NCBI): domain Eukaryota; kingdom Metazoa; phylum Arthropoda; class Insecta; order Diptera; family Cylindrotomidae; genus Diogma; species Diogma glabrata. The sequence continues at coordinate 252,217,961 of OY856188.1, read as the reverse complement.
CTTTTTGCTTTTTTAGAATCGTTATGACCTAAAACGTCGAAAAATGCCAAAAAATGGAGGTAAGATTTTGGGGCTCGAGATTGTAGTATTAAAAATTCCGATTGTTTCCGAAAGATTTCTGAAAATTCAATTTTGTAAATCTTTTTAATTCCTTTTAAGTTTTATGAGATTAAGATGTGGCATTCTGAGCACTGAGGGATCAGTTTTTGTTACTCTGTAAATTTTTTTTTAAATTTCTAATCTGCGTGCGTGAAAACCTCATGTACTCCAAGCCCTTCTATTGACAGCTCTATTATTTTTTGAAGAGAAATTGAGGAATCATAGCAATATATATTCAACAAATAACATTAGTTTACAAGAAAAATCTCTCTAAATAAAACCCAACTTTTCTTATAGATTTTGACCTGATGAACACGAATATCATATTCATTTTTTTAATAGCTTTTGTTTTTAAGATATTCGCGACAAAACAATTTTTTCGGTGAACAAAAAGGTTATTTCGGTTTTTGGATCGTATATTTTACAAAACAAACAAATTTAATGTGTTAATGAAACAAGTGCATAGTAAAGGTGATAATAAACATTTTGAGATTTAAATCTCAAAATCTCTTTTTGAGTAAAAATCCATCAAGGATTCTGGAAGTTATATTCGAAAAAAGTTGAAAAAAAATCAAAAGTTTGTTTTTTTAAAAATTGCTTCGGTCTGAAAGTCCTAAGTATTACATTCATGAGCTCAAAGTGAAATTCTTACCACCACTTTTTTTGACATTTCTCGACGTTTTAGGACCTCCTGATTCTAAAAAAGCAAAAAAAAAATGTAGGGGGAAGTGGGGATAGTATAAACATGGGGCAACTGTAAACAGTTTTAATTTCCCTCACAAAACATCAATCAAAAAATTCGGCAAAAATATCACAGATGTCGCTTCGATCGATTACACACACCAGGAGAATTTGACAGCTCAAGTCAGTATTGTTCAAAAGTTATTGGTGAATAGATGTTTTGGCAACCCAAAAGTAAATATTTTTTTTTTTTGTAAAACTCGAATAACTTTTTTTACCATCATATGTTTAAAAATATTCCAACATGTTTTGATAGCTGAAATATTCAAGAAACATAATATTTCTTTGTTTTAGCCAAATTTTAGATCTTGGAATATTTTTTCAAAACATAACCCTAAAATCGCCACGTGGGGCACATATAAACAAAAAAAATTTTGATAGTATAAACGCGTTTATATGTGAAGCATGGTATGGTTATATGGTATACGTGTGGTTTCCCGTTTCACTTTTGATATTGATTTGCAAAACCTAAACATACGATGAGATTGAATTTTTGCTTTTTTCTTTATAATTTTCTACCTGAATTTATTGAGGTTTTACAACAATCGAAAAATATTGTTTTTTTTTAAAGAAATATATATGTTATATGCTTATATATATTGTTTAGAGCACAATAAATAATAAAAAATTTTAAAAAAGGTACTTTATGAATTTTATTGTGGTGTTTTTTGGGTGTTTATATGTGCCCCATACAAAAATGCTCATTGTTTATAAGTGCCCCACCAGTGGGGATACTTTAAACGAGAAACATAAACTTTTTGGAATTCAAACTTTTATACTTAATGTTTAGTTACGTAATTAAAAAAAATAGTTTTTTGTAGTAAAGATATGAAATTTTACAATGAAACAGTTTTTAAGTAAAAATGTTTTATGGTTTTAAAGTTATTGAGCTTTAAGTAAAAACTGTTTATACCATCCCCACTTCCCCCTATGTCTGTCTGTAGGCCGGCCAGCCGTCATTACCTACAACAATGGTACAGATCAATTTTACTTCGGCAAAAATTCATTTTATGAGTGATTCTTATGTACTTTTTAACGCTGAATCCGAATCTGCCATCGGTTTTTTCCCCAGGTCAGCCATTTCCCCGAAAAACCGAAAAAAAATCAAAATCAAATATTAAGCTATACTAGAGGAAGATGTATAGCAAAGCATGCTACATCTAGATCTTTGTCTGGCACAGTTTTATGGTTTTACCCAGCTCCAATTCCGCATGACTTGCTATGAAAAAGAGTTAGGAAGGAAACATTTACCGTCAAGATTTTGAAGGCGTTTTATAATAGTCGAATTGGGATTTTGATGTCTAGTATAGCTTAATATTTGATTTTGATAATATATCTTTTAATTATATATTTTAAGATTTTGACATTATTATCCCCCCATAATGCCCGGGTTTTTTATTCGAGATTCAACTGGCTATAACTTTTGCTCCCAAAGGTGCCCACTCATTTTTTCTTTTGGAGCTTGTAGAGAAAGTACCAGGCTTCAATTGGACACTCATAAATTAGTGAGGACTTTTGCGGAAATTAAGATGTGATCTCTCAAAGGTCACGTGCGGTCAAATTTAAAGTTAACAAACTAGTAAAGTTTTATATCGTTTCTACCATACTTTTGGTCGCTGAATCCGAATCTGAAGTTATTTTTTACCTATCTATCATGAAAACCCGAAAAACCGAAAATTCGGATCGAAAAAAAAACCGGGTAAATTTAAAAACTCATTTTTCTGCATAAAATGACTATATAAAACCAAAGGAATCATAAAAAAAACACTTTGCACCTTAACTCCGAAAATTCGGTTTTTCGGAGAAATGGCTGACCTGGGGAAAAACCGATGGGAGATTCGGATTCAGCGTTAAAAAATACATAAGAATCACTCATAAAATGAATTTTTGCCGAACTGAAATTGATCTGTACCACTGTGCCTACGCTGCAGGGAAAACCGCTGGAGGGATTTCAAAATTTTTTTTTCCAAAAATAGGTATACTCAAGACACAGGTCCGAAAGGACCTGTTTTGAATTTGTTATAGTTTTTAAAATATTTTTGGAATTTTGAAAAAGTTTGTATTTTTGATTTTGTAATAATTTTTGCAAAGTTTTTAGAATTTCGGAAAAAGTTTTAATTTTTGATTTTGTAATAACTTTTGGAATATTTTTAGAATTTTGAAAAATTTTAAATTTTTGATTTTATTATAATTTTTGGAATTTTGAAAAAATTTTCAATTTTTGATTTTGTAATAATTTTTGCAATATTTTTAGAATTTTGGAAAAAGTTTGAATTTTTAAGAATTTTTGGATTATTATTTGAATTTAGAAAAAGTTTAAATATTTGATTTCATTCTAATTTTTGGAACATTTTTGGAATTTTGAAAAAGGTTTCAATTTTTGATTTTGTTTAATTTTTGCAATATTTTTAGAATTTTGAAAAAAATAGAATTTTTGAATTTTATATATATATATATATTTAGAATTTTGAAAAAAGTTTTAATTTTTGATTTTGTAAGAATTTTTAGAATATTTTTAGAATTCTGGAAAAGTTTGAATTTGTAAGAATTTTTGGAATATTATCGAAATTTAGAAAAAGTTTAAATATTTGATTTCATTCTAATTTTTGGAATATTTTTGGAATTTCGAAAAAGTTTGATTTTATTTAATTTAGCAATATTTTTGGAATTTTGATTATAATTTTCCGGCAACGTATTGATGTTTCGTGTTAGTTTTGTAATAAATTTTTAAACAGATATAAAAAATACTTGTACTTTAACAAATAGTTATGTTTGATATACTTCGCTGCCCAAAACTAAAAACCATGTCCTCGTGAAAGTTTTTTGCTGAAAACTATATCAAAATCCTTTACCCAGACCGAAGTCTTCATATCTCAGAGCTGTGAGATCTCAGCTTCTCCATATTTTTCCATATTGAATTCAATCGAAGTAGCGGTTGAATATAGACGTGTTTCGCTGTCATATTTCTTATTTTAATCAAATCAAGTACAATATTTTTTCAAAAATATTTTAATATAGTTATTTTTTTATTACTTTTTATTTATTTTTTATTAAGAAATTACTAAATAAATTTTTATTAATTTTCTTTTTAGGTAATTTTTGAAAAATTTTTTGAGTTAACATAATAACTGGCATAAAAGTTTTTGTTTGAAAATAAAAGTAAACTAAACCACTATATTTTTATACAAGGTTGTTTAAGGATCTAAAGAAAATTTTAACAGATAAGTTTAAAAATTATTTTTTTTAGGAAAATTTACAAAATAATGTTTAATTATTAATTATCGGTTGTACTTGGGTCGGTTGTACTTGGGTTGGTTGTGCTTGGGTTGATTATTTAGACAGTAAACTTAGTCTTTGTTACAAGTTTACCCAACCGTCTGAATATTTTTCCTTACGTGGTACGGTTGTTCATTATTGTTTGTTTACGTAATTTGTATTTTAATTTATTGAATTTATTTTGTATTTGATCAATGAACCGATCAATTACAAGTTTTGTTTATTTTCATTATTGAGTTTAAGATTCTACCAATTGGAATGGCTAAATTGTCTATCAATTTTGCCAACATACGAGGATTGAATGTTAATCTAACTCAGTCCATCTTTACCTAGAAAACCAAACCTGATATTCTTTCTTAACCGAAACGATTATCAGTGCGCGGGCTGTAAATTTAGATAGAAATAAATATATTTGTCCTCATTATGAGCTTGAAGCATCGTTGTGTTTGTGCGTAATGCGTATATTAGGGATACCATTTCATATTTGAGAATTAAAAATTTCGAATTAAATACAAAATATCACAATATGGTATCTCTTAAGGTTAGTTGTTCTAATCAAACATTATTTGTTTTTGGACTGTATCGCTCACCTAACTCACCTGAAAACATAAATTTATTTCATGACCTATCTGAAAAAAAGATAGGTTGACTGAGTATCCTAATGCCAAATTTATAGTTCTTGGGGACTTCATTGTCCATAATAAAGAGTGGCTCATTCACAGCTCTACTACAAATGAGATAGGTAAACAGGCTTAACTTTTTGCTCTTTATCACAATTATACACAGATAATTGACCAGTCTACCAGAATTCCTAACATTCCTGGACCAAGTAGTAACTTGCTTGATTTGTTTTTAACGAATGATCCTTACTTGATACAATTTAAGGTCGGTCAGATCATAATTTGATCTCCACACAATTAAGTATTCAGACTTCTAAACCATTTGAAGCAAATGCTCGTTTAGTATGGGATTACAAAGCTGCAGCTTGACAAGGACTTAAAGTGTTTTTTAAATTGTTTCCCTGAAATCGAAATTGTCTCACTAGTCAAAAATCAAAATCTGAACCTGGCTGCTATTAATTTTTCCGAAATAATTGACGACGGTATGCGCAAATATATTCCTAACAGATTAATACCCCAAAAGCTGACCTATGGCTTTCGAATAAATGCAAAAAAAGCAATTAAATTTAAAAAAAAAGCTTTTCGTAAGTTTATGAATAATAAGACCGATGAAAATGTTAAAAGGTATCGTATAGAGAGAAATTTATATAGAAAACTAATAGATACGAAAAAAAATCTATATAATAAGAAAAAAGCTACCAAATTTACTGAGCATCCAACTGGCTCACTAAGGCTATCCAGAATAATTTTTGTAAGTCTTCTCTTATCTCACCCCCTCTTATTGAAAGAGACATACCTATCATTGACTAAAAAGAAAAAGCTAATCTTTTGGGTACTTATTTCTCTAAAAATTCTACTCTAGAAGAACCCAATTTTCAACCTAGACCAATTCCCAGAGTATCTTATAAAATGGGGCGCATTATTTTTCGTAGAAATGTTATTCGGAAAATGCTTCTAAAAGTAAATACTAATCCGTCATCCGTGCCTGATCGTATACCTCCAATCATTCTTAAAACATACGCTAAGGAGTTAGCATCGGTCCTCACTAAAATCTTTTATATGTCATATAAAAAAGGAATTTCCCCCGAAGTTTGGAAAATTGCTAACGTTCAGCCTGATCCAAAGAAAGGTAATAAAACTGATCCCTTTAATTACAGACCCATATCAGTTTTGTCCATTGTTGTTAAAATTTTTGAAAAATATGTTAATTTTAATATTATGAGTTTCTTGGAATCATCAAAAATTTTGAACGTAAGACAATACGGTTTTCGTAAGGGAAGAGCAACAGGAGATCTGCTGGCATTTGTAACGTATGTCTGGAACAAGTCGCTTGATAACCATGGCTAAATTTTTGGCGTTGCTGTTGATATTTCCAAGGCATTTGACAAGGTATGGCATAACAATCTTATATGTAAATTGAGATGCAATGGCTGAGACGAGCAACTTATTTCTTAGGTTCAAAGCTTTATTACTGATCGAAAATTTCAGGTCAACATTGACGGTGTCTCTTCAGATGTTTTTTCTACTAATGCTGGACTTCCTCGGGGTTCCGCTCTTTCGCCAACTCTTTTTCTCATCTATATTAATGACTTGTTGGAGTCAACAATTCATCCAATCCATAGTTTTGCTGATGATAGCACGCTCCATGCATCTCATGAAGTATCAATTCCACATTCACCGACTGCGCTTAATGACACTAGAGTCTGCAAACCCTACGCGCAACACTAGAGTAGCCGCAGCAGCTCATCTTTTTACGGTTCAAATAATAAGGTGTAGAACTGTCGCATTCCATCGTGATTTTTTCAACCGAGTTTCTCATCTCTGGAATACCTTACCTGCGTGGGCATTCCCTGACAATTTTAATCCCCAAAATTTTAAAACCAACATCAATAAATTTCTTAAAAAAACTTGATTTATATACTCAAACCCTAGTTATCATAGTATTTTCGGATATTCAGAGACGTTAATTTGTAATCCGTTATAATTTACACTAAACATGCTAAACTTTGAATTAAAAAAAAAATATTCAACGCCATAAATTTTGAACAAACAATGATTGTAAATTTTTTTAATTTCTTGGAGCCTACAGCTGATTCAATATTCTTTCTTTTAAGTTAAAAACACGAATTTTGGTGCAGGTTGCAAGATGTTATTCAGGTTTTTCCAAAAAAAAGTCAACACTAAAAATTTGGTAAAAAAAATTTTTTACTAAGAATAATTTAAATTCTGCAACATAATTGATTTATATATGACGTGTTATACAGATTTTCGAGTTAAAATGGTGAGTTATGGTCAAAACCTGGTCGTAACACAACGTTAAAACGTTAAATGAACATTTTCTCTATTGTACCATCTTGAATATGTTAAGTTGCTGTTGACATAACAATTTTTCGGCATCCACGGTTTATCTTCGTTCAATTTTATGACGAAATAATGAAGGTATGCAATTCTTATATATGGAGTGATTTTGTTAGTAGGATGTGTTAATTCAACAAATAAAACAAACTGAATTTGGACTATTTTTACACTTGAAACTTCTTGAGACTCCATTTAAATAAATTTAACTTTATACTATAGTATTTTAAAAAAATTCTTAACTGATGTTTGAGAACGACTAAACTTGTAAAATCAAATTTACGATACGGCACAAAAAGAAAAGAAAAAATACATAAACGCGGTTGAAATAAGGAAAACTCAAAATAGCTCGCAGTTTTTATTCAAAAATCTGAACAACAACTTATATATATGATTTATAAATCAATTATGTTTTAGAATTTAAGAGGGGGGGGGGGGGGGGCACCCTCGGTTTTAAAATTATTTTTTTCTATTTTTTTTTTATTTCTTTTCTGAATGAACAATATGTCGGGAATATTGTGTACAAATTTTAAGTCAGTCAATCCGAGTAACGGATTTACAGCGTTTCAAACAACCGGCCGTAATACCTGATTTTTATACCTGTCTCTGTTTATACCTGTCTTTCAAAGAATGTAAACTGACATTGTACATATTGTATATTTTCAGGTACATCGGATATAAACTAGTTTATTGGCACACTTTCTGCTGAACGGTTGTTTACTGTAACAGAGCTAAAATTTTCTCGAAATTATTCTCAAATTTTCGTTTCTGTTCGTTCGTTTATAGTTGTATTTTCACTAATTTAGTGTTGTTTGTAAGCTCGTGAACATTAGAACTCAAAATCTACTGAACCGATCCTTTTGAAAATTTGAATATTGCTTCTTCACATAAATCAACAGGTAATCAGGAAGAGTTTTTTTTTCATTTTCTTCTATTTTTTAATAACAAATTAACCGCGATTTTTTGAGCTAAAATCGCGTTTTTCACTTCCAAGTGTTGCAAAAAATAGAAAAAAACTCTTCCTGATTACCTCGAGAAATGCATCACCTTTAAAATGCATATCAATTTTTTTGTTTCAAATGATCCGTTAACGAGTTATAATGTTAACCGCAAAACCACTTTTTTTCAAGGCGCCTCTGGAGATTCAACGTCACCGGCTTATTTATCAATATTTTTCTGACATACTTCAAAAGTTGTACAATAATATTTAATTAAATTTCATAAATAATTTCATAAATCACAAAAATATTATTTTTTTCGTCTTTAAAACCATAAACCCCCCCCCCCCCCTTAATTATTCTTAGTAAAAATGTTTTTTTCCAAACTTTTTGTTTTGATTTTTTTTTGGGAAAACCTGAATAACTTAGTGCAACATGCACCAATATTCGTGTTTTTTAATTTAAAAGATAGGGAATTAAATTTACCACGGCTCCAAGAAATTAAAAAAATTTACAATCATTGTTTGTTCTAAATTTTTGGCGTTGAATATGGAAAACTTTTAAGAAAACGTAAATTTTTTATTTTTTTTCAACTTTTTTCGAGTGTTCAAGAATCCTTGATGTATTTTTACAAAAAAATGCTCAAAATGTTTGTTAGCACCTTTACTTTACTTTACTTGTTTCATTAATACATTAAATGTGTTTGTTTTGTAAAATATATGCGATCCCAAAACCGGAATAATCTTTTTGTTCACCGAAAAAATTGTTTTTTTTCGCGAATATCTCAAAAACAAGAGTTAACCTAAAAAAATGAGTATTATATTCGTGCTCAGCAGGTCAAAATCCACAAGAAAAGTTGTGTTTATCTCAGAGAGTCAAAAAAGATAAAAAATTTGTAAACTATTGTAATCCAACGAATCGATCTCTACGAATTAAAGCCAACCTAAAATCACCCTTTGTATTTTATACTGTTATAAATTATAATATAAACGCTAATGTAACACATGACACGCGAAGTCAAATTTTTATCTGTTTAAAATTAATTTTGACTGAAAAAGAAATTTCTTTGTATAACGTTAATTAACGTTGTCAATCTGTTAAAATGATAAGATCTATTTTAAAGTCATTCAATTATATAGAATAAGAGTGATAAGATTCATTTTAAATCCCATTCCAATTAATACTGATTTTTTTTTAAAGATTAAACATTAGTTTAGTTTGTCCGGTAACTGTTTTCTTAACCAAGTATTATTCATAATCAATTACAAATTTTTGAATCCTTGTGAGTTTGCATTCAAAACTATAGTGGCGCACAAAACAAAATATATTCAACTTAATTTCAAAAATCAAACAAATATCCAAACTTAACAAACAAAACCAAAAATAGATATGTTTGTTAATGGGCTTTTATTTTGAAAACGTACATCGAAAAAAAAATCGACTAATTTTAAAAATTTGGATATATTGTTCATTGACGAAAGAAAAATTGAATTTGAATCTGAATTTTTTTTGAGTACTCTGAAGCTAGAAACACAACACGGGCGAAACCGTCCGACGACGACGTTAGTAACATTAGAATACACAGAATACATACATTTCAAACACAAACACAGCGATAAACGAAAAAGTTTTTTTCGTCGGAGAAAATTTAGATTCTATTTCTAATTTATCGTCGGCGATGATTATTGCCAGATATCAATTTTATTTTAATTGGCTGCAAGGGTAATTTTTAATGTTATTGTGACAGTGCCGCCTTCTGAAAAATATGATTTTCTGATTTTTTCGCGTTTCTGAGGTTGTAATCGTTTTGTTTTGAGTTATGTCAATTGAATTTTCAGTTTATGTTCAGAATTCGGTTTTATTCATTTATATATTTTCATAATTTGTGTTTTGTATTTTATTGTTAAAATTAGTTATTAGTAGAAAAATTATTATTATTTATTAGTAAAAATTAGTTAGTTTTAAAATTGAAATTTGTGAAATTCATGTTGACAAGGAACAAAATATTTTAGTTTTTGCAATTTTATTTTTGACAGCTTTTCACCCTGACACCTTTGTTGTGGTTACAACAGCGAAATTGTAGACGTTTTTTTTAACGTCCGACGTTATCGTCCGTGTTGTGTTTCTACCTTAGGCCGGCGTTATGCGCGGTTGATTTTTTAAGGCTCTTTCCATTTGGTAATGGTGTCAATGTTTTTGTTAATAGGTACCACAAATTTCATGCGATTTTCGTATATTTTTGTAAGTAAAAAGAAAAATAGTGGAATAATCGAAATTTGTAAGTTAATAATGGAACTTAGTAATGTTTCTCTTTTCCGTTAGCAGGCGCGTTAAACCTTGGTTTACTTCAAACCTCATATCTCAAAAATCGTACTTCTTTTGTTTTTCACAAATTTTAAAGTAAACACATGCAGCTATGAAATTATAAAAAAAAGGTGAGAGATTCCATATGGATTTTTTGATACGATTTTTTAAAGCTTAGTATTTGAAAAATTCACTTGTGTTTTTTATCAAGTTACTAAATGTGAAGCTAATATATTGAAAATTTTATATTTTGACATCCGTGCTAAATTTGAAAAATAATGTTACGTTTTTCTATCCTTACTTCGAATTGGCCTTACTCTCAATTAGTGTTTCCAATTATCCGTGAATTTAACTATCCGGATATCGAATAGTATGTAAAGTAATTATCCGGATATCCGGATAATAATCCGGATAGTGGATTTAAATAAAAACAATATGTAGTTTTAAAAAATAAAATTAGTTAATAATTTATTTTTATCTAAAATATAATATTTTAAAAATACAAGAGCGTATAACGTTAGAAACTGCAACTGATTTCTAGTTTTCGTTAAGAAGATAAAATACTAGCAACCGAAAAGACTCTTTCACTTTCGTTCGAAATAGGTTGAATGGTCTTCAAAGCATCAAACAGCTTTTCTAGGTAAGGAGTGAGTGTTTTATTTATGCTGTTGTAAATTAAATTCCTTGTCCAGAATAATTATTTTAACGATTAACTTTACTATGTGTTTTCGATTGTTGAAATCGTAGTTTTCAATTCCATGACTAAATTACATTCGGTAAGTTCGGTCGGAGTTGGAGAATTTTCATTTTCCTTAACTTCTTGTTCCACCATTTTTAACTTAACATTTTTGGTTGTTTTGGTATCCGGAAACAAACTTTTTATTAACGTTTTTGCATAACTGATAGCTTATGATTTAGAAATATAAATAAAATCGTAAAAATTATTATTTTGGAATAGTGTTGAATTCTGCATACCAAAATCATTAATGAAACTAGCTCAATATTTCTCGTTTTGTTAATAGACTGCCTTAATGTGATTAACTTTAAATATTTTCAAATTACGACAAATTGAACCCTAAATTATGACACTGCAAAATACTGTTTTTTATTTGTAAATAAATTACTTTTAAAATTCAAATTCAAAACAATTGCTGGAATGATAATTTTTAGATCAACCAAACGAAGTCGTCTAAATGAAAAAACAAACAATGCATGCACAATGAAAATACTTTTACTCATGAGATCCCAGTTTGTATGAAAATTTATTTTGAGAAAAAAAAAAATTATTTTTGAAATACTTTTTCCTCAATGAAAAAGTTGAAAATTTCGTAACTTTTTCCTCATGATTAATAAAGAATTGAGCTACCTACATTTTAAAGCATTGTATTTCTATTAAAAAATAATAATAAAAAGTTGCTCAAATCTCATGAGGAAAAACCTCATACATTGTTCATGCACCGTAAGTTTTAGATTGACCAAACGAAAACGTCTATTATGAAAAATTAGTAGTAGCTGATTAAAATTTTTAAAAAGGTAAATAGCGCAAACAATTTTTTTTGCTTTAATTTAGTTATCCGGATTTTTTTTGTGAATTAACCGGATATCGGATAGCAAAATTTTTACGAATTATCCGGATAATTCCAATCCGGCTTAAACCGGATTGGAAACACTACTCTCAATTAAGATAAACGTAATTCCCAATATCTTCCGAGTTCGATCACTGATTAGTAAGCACAATCACCAGGTTTTATTAAATATTCAACTCCTTAATTGTTATATTGCACTGGGACCTTTTTCCACTAATTTTATACGAATTCTCACATATATATAAAAAAAAAACAAGAAATTAAACGGTTTTGTCCTAGGGACGGATGAAGATTTGGGAATCTCTTATTAATGGTTTACCTAGCCAATCATATTAATCACTAAACAAATATGGAATCTATGAATATCTCAAAAAAAAAAATATATATGAATACCTTAATTTAGTTTGTGTTGAGGGAGGTCCCCAAAGAAAAGGTGTTGACATTAATCCTTCATAAAAATCGGGTATCATCGGCGTTCACCCAACTAATTCTTCTTTTATAATTTGATCTGCAGCAAGTTGTATATGTATCTTATCGAGATCATTGGCATTCATCCAACTGATTCTTCTTTTATAATTTGATCTGCAGCAAGATGTATATGTATATTATCGAGATCATTGGCATTCATCCAACTGATCCTTCTTTGATATTGATTTGATACAATAACAGGAAAACAATACAGCGAACAATATTCCTAACTAGAATATTCTTTCAACAGCTTCAGAAACTCCAACGGTTGATTGTAGAAATTTCCAGTAATACAACGTTAAAAATAATACGTAAATTATTTCTACTTAATAACACTTTAAACTTTATTTACAAAAACTTATTTTAAATATCACTTTTATAATTTTAACTTTACGTTAAACGACACACGTTTAAAATAAAACTAATTCCTAATCTACAAAAGGCAATCGCTTATATACCATTCTGCTTAATTTCTAGATAATTTGAGGTCACTTTTTAGAAACCTTGAGAAAATATTAGAATATTCGATTATTTTACGTTATGCTGTTTTGATTCATAAAATCGTTCAATTTTATTTATTGTTGACCCAAATTTTACGAAATACAACAACAACACTATTAATTTCATTAAATGGTTGTTGTGTTTTGTTGTGATTTGATTTTTCTGGAAGTCACTGTAATCGTCTGGATTTTTCTGTAATCGTAACAATATTATGTGCATTGCTTATTGAAAAACAGGTTTTTATTGAGAATAAGAATTGGAAAACCAACGATCGAAGATTTTGAGATACTTTCAACATCTTTACACTAGCATTAGAATAAATAAATAAATATTTTTTTCTTTAAAAATCATAATTTCATGAAACAATATCAATATTATAAACAAATACATTAAAAAAATAATTTATATATTTTTTTTGCCTTTAAATTGAAATATTTCTGATCGGAAAAGGAAAATAATTTGGCAATTTTTTTATCGGGTGTAGTGATATCCGATAAAAAACATTGAAATCCTTGGGTTCCACTAATTGTTTTAATGTCCGAAAACCGCATCGAAAGAAATTGCAATTACAATTTTAATTCCAATTGAAATTAGTAGAACAATGCCAATGGACCAACAAGAAATAAGAAATCAATGCGGTTTGTATTATGGACCCTCACCGGCATCTACGAAATGTTCTTGGAAGAAAATTATGATGTCAAAATCAGCTTCTCAAAATTCACCACGTTGCGACAGAAGGAATGTATTTTAGCCGGATCTACGGGAACACGCAATGTTTGTATGTTCGTTTGATGTGTAAACCACTCTTAAATTTAATAAAAAATGTAAAAGATCTGCTTAAGAAATTGAGTTGTTCTAATGATACAGTGGATTGTGCAACAAATATAAATCGGTCAACAACATAAATCGGTCAACATATTAAAAATTCATGATTTCATCGCAAGGGAGAAATCAAAGTTTATTAAAGAAACAAAACTAAAACTTCGTCTCGACGAATACATCTTCACTATGGAGTTTTCAGAAAACTATTCTATGATAACCCACAATGAGATACAAGCTGCACATTTCAATAAAGTTTAAGCCACAATCCACACAATCGTAGTTTACTACAAAACATGTAATGACAAAGCTAGAGGTTTTATCTTTTGTCATTATTTCTGATCATCTATTGCATAACACAGTTACAGTTCATAAATACCAGGAAATTCAATACACCGAATTCATAGAAAAACATCAATAAATATATCCAAGCAGCAAAATTTTTGTATATTTTATGGATGGTTCATTTTAGAAATCTTGGCAAACGTATTGATGATTTTGAAATATCTGCAGAATGGCATTTCTTTGCAACTACCTATGGAAAGGGTCCATTGGATGGGACTGAAGAAACCCGGAGAGCATCGCTTAAAGGAGAAAAAATATCAATATTAAGGGTATTATTTGAATGGGTTTAAATTTGATCAAAAAAAAACCAAATACGCTATGAACTTTTCATATGTATCTTCAGGAGATATCAAACTACAGGAGCAATTTCTTTCGATTCGGTTTTCGAAAATTAAAACAATTAGTTTAACTCTAGGATTTGAATTGACTATGTTTAACCGGATATTACTACACCCGATAAAATAATTGCCAAAATATTTTCCTTTTCCGATAATCAGAAATATGTCAATTAAAAGGCAAAAAAAATATGCAAATTAATTTTTTAATGTATTTGTTTATAATATTAATATTGTTTCATGAAATTATGATTTTTAAAGAAAAAAATATTTATTTATAATAGTCTTATTCTTATGCTAGTGTTAAGATGTTGAAAGTATATCAAAATCTTCGATAGTTGGAATCTCTCGGATATGGAATCTCTCATCTTTTTTTTTGTAATTTCATAGCAGCATGTGTTTACTTTAAAATTTGTGAAAAACAAAAAAAAAGGACGATTTTTGAGATATGAGCTTTGAAGTAAAACAAGGTTTAACGCACCTCCTAGCGAAAAAAAACATTATTAATTTTCAACTATCAAAGTTCGATTATTCAACTATTTTCGTTTTTACTTGCAAAAATATACGTAAATCGCATGAAATTTGTGGTACCTATTAACAAAACATTGACACCATTACTAAAACTACGTGAAAAAGCCTCAAAGATTCAACCTCGCATAACGCCGATTCAGAGTACTCAAAAAACAAATCCAGAATTACCTTTTTTCTTTCGTCAATACGAACAATATATCAAAATTTCAGATTTTTTAAAAATCAAAAAATTTAAAAATCAACAAAAAAATGTACGTTTTCAAAATAATAGCCCTAATATAGTTTTAGGTCGGGTTGAGTCTTGAATCTTTTACCTGTTTATGGTATAAGAACATATATTTCGCATATCTCCTATATTCTGTTGCTTGTAAATCTTTTCCAAAGAACTTGTAATTTGTAAAAGTTAAAAAATATAATATTAACAAGGTTTTAGTATTCTTGACTAAACATAAATCAGAAGGCATTGCTTTACTCTTGACCAAATGCAATTTTATATAATTTTACTTACTCTAGGTAGACTCTACCAAGCCGCTCTACCTAGCCGTAAAAGGTAATTTGTATTTTGTTTATACGTTTATTACTTGTCGTATCGTATTACTTATTCGCTTATTACTTATTCGTTTATTACTCATCTATTATTGTGCATTTTTTAAGTTCGAAATCAAACATCAATATTTCACCACACTAAATTATGATATTTCTTGAACCAAAATAATTTTTGTTTTTCATTACTACCCGAAAGCAAAAAATTATTTAACAGTTAAATATTTGATAGCTTTTTTATGTCTTAGCTTTGATTTGCAAAAGAAATGAATTTTTTTAATAGCTTATTTATTATTTTAAATAAATCTGTAAGTATAAAGATTAATCTAAAATTTAATAAAATTAAACTGTGAAACTAAATTCACAGCTATTGACAGTGGTATGTGATATCTCACGTTAACATGTTTGTCAATTGCAAGAACTGGAGTACGTGGGATTATCACATCAGTAGATCAAAAATGATTGAAACAATTTACAAACCAACAAAGATCTCTTCATTGTATCGAGGAACTGATTAGATGTAAGGATTATTAAAAGCAAACCTGACAGCTTGAGGATACGCGTGTCTTGAGTTTGTTCCGACTAGCTTCAGTACGAGGATTCGGTATACTGTATATGCTGGATGCATATACAGTATACCGAATGCTGGATGCACGCGATAATTATTGGGTGAAGAAGGAGAAAGGAAGGTAGACTCTGACAAATCAGAAAGACGAAAGGAACAAAAGGTCGTCTCCTCGCTCAATCATCTACGACTAACAAAATATAATTAAAAATAAATTAACTTACCCCATGATTGGTTCTGAATCCCGCCCTCCATGTAATTCACAGAAATTGTAAATTTATAGTGACAGTCAATTGTTAATTAAATTATTGCAGATCAATTGGAGTATTAGATTACTGACCAAATCAATATGTCATACGGGGTTTCGTTGTTGCTTACGTCATCAAAACCCGATCAGGTTGTCCTAATAATTGTTGCACACAAAAAAAATTAATTGACGGCTAAATAAATATCAAGAATTGTTGCATCAAAATAAAATACGTGTTCGTTGAATATTGAAATCAAAAATCGTTGCCCCAACAAGATAGGTGTTTGTTGAATATCAAAATAAATTTTTTGCACCAAAGATTAACAGATGATTGATGACAATTTTTCGTAATATTGATGGTGATAAAACAATATAATTTGTTGTTACTGTTAACCGCTCACATTTAATAAGGTTGTAGAAGAGATCATCGGTGTGACACAACCGTAAAATAAATTATCCAATGTTGACAATAATCAATGACAATACAATATACATTTTACATCATATTTTATTTTTATTACCTCCATCCTAAAAATTATCTTATCTAATTAAACATGCTAATATATCTTCAGTCGATAGGCTAAAACATAGTGTTTGTTTCGTTTTTGTTAATCATTTGCTCGCGAATAAAATATATCTTTTAGAACTCACTTAGTAATAGACTATTTTCATATCAATCAATTCAAATCAAAACTCATTCTATCATCTCTAAATCTTGTTATATTTTTATTACTCAATATTGTGCTTCAGTGTTACTATCATATGTTCGTTCTTGATGAAATAAATGACAATTGAATTGTATTTGACCTGTTTTTTCTACAGCTAGAATTCGTTTCTTTAAGAATAAATGTTAAAGTTTTTAGCTTTGTTGTTTTTATCAACATAGTTATATTCAAAACAACGATATCAAAATTTAAGACAGATAAGAAGCATATCTGATGATAAGTTTTTATTAAGAATATAGATAAACAACTTTCCAGTGGTTCTTGAACGTTTCCTTATACTAATACATACATCAGATATTTTAATTTAATTGAACTGATAAAAATAACAGGGTGAACCAATAAATAACAAATTAAATTACCTAATTTTTTATGGTTTATGTTATTTTTTACGCGGGCAAATTTACGCAATTGAATGTTCGACACAGTGCAATCGTCTACAAATTTAATCACTAATAAATATTTTTTTATTCTTTTAATTATGATACATCCGCCATCTAACCGACACTAATAATGGTGTTTCCTTAGTTAGTACGAGGACAAAACTGTAAAAACATATGAAACATTAAAGTATGCATTTAATTAAATTAATTATTAGATTACTATAATTATTATGGCATATATGATTTCGTGTTATTAAGTGGATTTTAATTAAACTTTGACGAATCAAAGATCGCACTAAGCACTAGTTATCTAGCTGTGTGATTTTATGAAAGATATCAACAAACAATGAAACTTAGGCGCCTTTGTAAAAAAACAGTTAAAAATATTCATTATAAGTATGTTAATTTTAAAACTGATATCTTATATATGCCATATGGTAATATTTAGCGTCATCGCTATTGTTTGTTTTAGCTCATTTTTATTATAGTCTGACATTAGGTAAATTTGATTGTTTTAAATTTCTTTTTGGTCAGTTGATATACAAATTATTATTATTTTTATGTTCTTTTAATTGATAAAAGGAATCGAATTATATTTTATTATTTAATTAATTATTATTCTGGCGTTTCAAATTTGTTAAAAGTGTCGTCAACTCAACAATCTTTAAAAAAAGTCAATCATATTTTTTTCAAAAACTCTAATGAACAACAGTGACTGATTGAAAATTGTTGGACCTAAACTGGTGACTAGTAGCATAAACTATTAGGATACAAATTGTTGCTCCTAAGCAGGTGATATTTTGAATAATAGAAATATAACAATATAAATCAGTCGCTGCGCCAAAGGTACAGGCAATTGATGAATAATCGCAATCTAACCTCAATATTCACCGTATTATTTGTTGTTTGGACAACATCCAGTTTCAGACGGAAAAACCTATCAACTTATGAAATTCCTTCATATTCTCCATGAGACTGTGAACGAAGAATGAAATCGTTTGAACCATCTGGTCATACTTTGGAGACGTGTTGAAGCAAATCTTAAATCGCGTTTGAAAAATCTCAACATCAATAAAATCTGCGAACTCGTGTTAGGACATTTTCACCTCAACATAGCGTATCTTCGTGCGGCAACATCATTAGAGTGACGTAGTAAATTTTCTGTCAAACCGGCACTTCATACCGGCAATCAAGTCTGAAAACCTGGATAGTTAAAATATCGGTGTTCATTATGCTAAGGGTATTAAAGCGTGATCTTTTAGTAATGCTTTCTACAGGTACAGCATCTCGTTTTCGACACCGGGGTTCATTCTACTATTGTTCTCTGTTTCTGGTTTTGTATCGAGAATCTGGCAATACTTGATATGAAGGCCAGCATTTCGTGACAATCTTATTATATATTTGGCGTGTGTTGGTGTCATTGTTAACCTGTTTATCAGTTCCTGGCTGATACCTGATCTTAGGCAATCGCGTTGTTTAAAGCTAATTCAGTGATCTCGGGATTCCTCATCGTTGCATTGTTTTTTTCTGATTTAAATTACCAGTAATAAAGTTTTTACTTTTTTGCTTGTATTTAATTCAGATGGTGTAACGACATACAGTCCAAATCTAAATCTACAAACAACAAAACAATTTAGGGTTTACCTGATATTACTACTTAAACTACACTGATAATACAATAATATAATAATACTTTAAACTGATATTACTATTAACCTTTAATCACCTTATATTACTAACTAAAGTCCTATCCAACAAACTGGCACGCTTATGTGAATTGAGCATAGGATCCTTCCAAAAATCAATATCCGACGAGCGTAAAAAGACCTGAAACAATGGCCAGGATTCTAAGACAGTTCAAACAATTGAATAGTACGTTGAAAGAAACAAAAGAAATCTAAAATATGTTCAGGATTGAGTAGGTCAAGTTGAGTGATCAACTGAAAGGTGTTATCATAGTGCACTACCGATTGAGAAAACATCTCAAGAATATTGAAGTGGAGAACTCACACGAATGTAGATTCTGCCAATCGGAGAAGACTTCCCAGCTCACATTCTCAAATAATGTGGTACATTTTCTCATAAGAGAAGAAATTATCTAAAGGCGCATTTTTGAAAATGTCCCGCATTCATTGAACCCTCTCCATATATACTGAAATGCATGAAGGAGGTTGGTTTGGAAAGACGACTCACCAAAAAATATAACTATAGTTTGATGAGGTACAAAATACCTTTTTGACCGCATTACAGTATGTCACACTTCCCACGGTCCAATTTTTTTTTGTGGATATCAACTAACAAACTCGAATCATGTTCTACCTACAAATGATCACTCTAAATTTGGTTAATGTATGTGGTGTATATTTGGTATTTGGGGTAGTAGAAATAGTTAAAACCAGACAAAATCTACCAATTTCATTTTACAAAACTCTAGCCAATTCGATGTGTGGTTCACATCAATCGACTTATACCAGATGTTCCAAATACCAAAATAATTTTGAGTGCGTCCATGTTTTTGTTTTGGGAGAGATAATGCCAAAATCGAAAAAATATTTTGTATGTTCACTGCAAGAACATTACACATTCAACGTATCATGAAAAAAATTTCAAAATTTTTGACGGAGCCTGATTTGGTTTCACAATCAAAATAATTTTTTTTTTAGAAAACTACAAACCAGCCATGTAGGTATCCTAATTTCTAATAAGAATTGTTACTAGTTGGACAAAGTAAAAACGATAACATAATCATCAATCTGAAATTGATGTCTGATTCTTGAATTCACTACACCAGCTATCGGGAATTGTGGATAATTAATCAAATCTTTTTTACCTGATAACCAATTTATGCATTCCATTATAAATTGTAAGATTTATTGCACGAAGTAAAAATGTATGACAGAAAGATATATAATAGACAGCTTTATATATTTTTGACTAAATTAAAAAGAATTACGCATCCCCTCTTCCGTTTGACCACTTCCGGTAAAAAAAGTTTTGCCGGAAATG
Organism: Diogma glabrata; assembly: GCA_963693315.1. Classification (NCBI taxonomy): domain Eukaryota; kingdom Metazoa; phylum Arthropoda; class Insecta; order Diptera; family Cylindrotomidae; genus Diogma; species Diogma glabrata. The sequence goes on along the minus strand of OY856188.1, from coordinate 252,197,577 downwards.
ACAAATTCCTTATAAAGAGATTGTTCTGGTTGTGGGACCTAGCTCTTGAACGGTATCTATGTGTTGTGAAACTTACAATATGCATCCTGTTAAACAACATTTAAAAACAAAAACTTTCTTCCGGATTGTCACTTCCGGATAGCAATTTTTTATTACTTTTTATTTAACAACAATTTGTTCGCACACTACATCTTTCGTAAATTATTTTTGCTTAAACTTGGATCTGAAACTGATGTTTTGGCCAGTGGTGTAAGATCTTCCAAGAACCTGTTTATTTGAAACTTAGTAAGATCCAGTAATATGCAAGGAACTTCGGTAACATTTTATTCTGTTGAAAAGAATTGACGACGGAAGGTAATCTTAAACCTCATCACCTTTCATAAACCAAAATCTTACACATATAAGACACACATTAATTATGCAGAAATTTATAACAAATCATTATTTTCGTATAACATGTTTTATCTAATTACTTTTATTTTTTCAAAATTCGACTCTGCTAATTTTCTTTAAACATCATTTTGATATCATAGGATGACCAATTCTTTAACAGAGCCCTTTAACTGTATAAAATTTTATACAGTCAAAAAATTTATAAATACACCTAAAAAATGTCTATGTTTGGCAATTGATTATGATGTGTTTATCAATTGTCAATCAAACTTTGAGTTATCAGAATATTAATTTACTTAGTCTAAACTAGATTTCGTTTAAGAAAGTTTTCTTTTTACCGTTCAATAATTATTTACATGTCAAAAATCGCTTAAAAAATTTTTATTTTGTGATAGTGAATAAATCAAATGTTTTATTGTTTTAATTTAATTAAAAAATTTATGTATAGAATATATAAAAAATAGTTTTTTGTTAATAAAATTTGTTTTGTGAAAATAATTTAATTGTTTTGGTGGTTAATTTTTTTTTTATAAAATGAATGTGGTTGACATGCCACCAAGTTATTGGTGTTCCCAGAATACGAATTTAAACTTTCAATATTCCTTAGAAAACATTTCATCAAATTATGAATCAAATATGGTACATCAAAGTTTATCCCCGACAATGCAGAATAATTCCGTTTGTGATTTTGAATCACCGTCGTTAGTTAATAATTTTCAACAGGTACCTTATAGCAATGGATATGAAAACGATTTTTCAATGAATTATCCAGTTATTCAAGATAACACTGGATTCTATTCTGAAAATATCGCACCATTTCCTCCACCATGTCAAGGACCACAACCATGGAATTATGCTTACTGTTATGGATATTATGGTGAACCTCCATGCCAATTCTCAAATGTAGTTGATATGGAGGATTTTATGTAAGTGATTTATTTTTTGATTGTGATTTATGTTTCTTTCTGTTTTTTATACGACTAATTTCCCCACACGGTTTTAGGGGATGGGACCAATATGTATAAGTTAATCCCATGATAATAATTATGCAAAATTTACAATAAAATTGCTCTTAAATAAACATATCTGATGTTCGATTGGACAAAAACTTGCCGTATTCGGTAAAATTTTAAGGCAGTCCGTTAAAAGATAAGGTTCAATCGCTAAAATTTTGAGTTTATATTCACTGATATAAAAATAAATTGTATGCAATGCAACCAATAAGCGCACAATATCTTATCTTAATTACCAACATAAAAGATGAAATATTTACTAGCGCGACCAATTAAATACTTACTTGCAATTTCTTTACGTCATTCCATGATAGAAATATGTATTAAAGAAACAGCTTTTAATGCAGTTTTATCTATTTATTTCAGATTTCTATATTTTAACTTGAATTTTGGTTATTTTAATCTTGTGGTTTCACCAAAATGCCTCAAATTTACCTAAAATTTGTTATGTAGTTGTTCTTGCGATATAGTTATTTGTAAATGTTTTGGTTCTACAGTGAAAAAACGAACATTTGGCTTAACCGGGTCAATAAACCAAACTATCTATCTTTACTTTTTGTTTTTTTTTTTGTTCGATGTTTCCCATCTTCACAGAATTACAAGGATTCTAACAGTATGCTGAACTGCACTTACGTGTTTCATTCAATCTACCTTTTTTTTAACATAATTAATATCAAATGATGTTTACAATAAATAGTGAAAAACATAAAGTGAGATAAAAAGGTTTTAAATAACTTAAACATATTAGTTATAATCTACCAATAATACACGCCCATTTATCGCAGTTTTTGACATTTTTCAGGGAATACGAAGAATGAAATTCCACTCAACAGTGTGAGTGGAACATTGTTGTCTTATCAATTATTATTCATCTACTCACTACACTCTAACCCTCTTTTCCTGGTCCTATCGTATGACACTGCCCTTCCCTTAGGTATTAATTACTTCACAGGCAGGACTTGGCATCATTGGCTCCTTCTTTACGCTTTAAGTATCGTTACCTTCTGCTTAATTGTTTTACGACGTTGGTGCAAAATTTGCTTACTGTGTTTCAATTTTTCGTCGATCTTTACATATAGCAGATAATATTATATGGGAAAAGCTCGTCTTGTAGAACTCCAGACATTTCCATGTCCAGTTAGGAATTGGATCATGTAGTAATTTGCCTCCCCATATTTTCAGTTCAGCCAACTTTCCACTGATGGTGGTATAAGCCGAAACGTCTACCTTCAGTTTTTCTCTGTATCATTTCCGCTATTACACATACCGCCTCATATGACACTTAGTTGATATTTTGACGTAATTCGTTTGTACGACTCCAGCACTGTTGATTCAGCCCATACAGTTGCTCAGTAGAGTATTATCGAAGATACTACGTTGACCATCAATTGTTGCCGTGCACTGCTCCTCCCAGCGTTGTTTTTAGGTTCTTCTGTTTCACAGGTTTTAGCTGCCTTGACTCCGACACATTCTAAGTCCTCCTTAAATGAGTGTCTCGCTTCGATTATTATCCCGCGGTATTTAATCTGGGCTGCGAAGCAATCTCCTGCCAACCAAGGTTGAGTGTGATTGTATCGCGTTTTTTCTACTTGTTACAAGAATCTATTCGGTCTTATATTCTGCCAACTGGAAACCTAACGACAGCCCACTTTCGAATAAATTCAATGACTATGCAACACTTACACTACATCTCAACCCCTACCAAAGCTATATAATCTGCCAACTAACAAAGCCAACTATATTCGCATCCGCCTGTATCTGGAGTTTGAAAACATCGTCATATATTCGATTTCTTAACATAGGGTCTAAAACTAGATCTTGGAGTACACCACCTTTGACTATGTATGCATTAGAGCCATCATCAGTATTGTATTTTACCACCCTGTTACAGTTCCGTCTTTCTAATTTTTGTGCCTCAATTGATTTCCCTGCCAACTTTAAAAAATGTTTATGGAAGCCGTATTAGCGTTTTGCCAAGCCTCCATTTCCCACTTTTGGTACTGTATTTAATATGCAAATTAGGTAAGTTGAAGATAGTTTAATTATTAATTTGATTAATCGTTGCTGTTTCCATTATCCAGGAAAACACCTTTTTTTAAAGCATGATTTGTAAACGTTGATAAAGATTTCCATCTGCACTTGAATTTCAGTTTTAAAAGCAAAGTTTGAAAAACAATCTGGACCAGGCGCTGTTCTGTTTTCTACTCTACTCATGGCATCGAGAAATTCTTGCTGTGTCCGCTATGACAATATGTCAGAAAATAAACTTGCAATTTGCATTTTGTTGCTGTGGGAATAATGCGTTCACTATTCTCTGCAGCAAATTGGGTTTGTTGGTGTGGCAGTAAATGTATGTTTTAATTTATTCATTAGATTTCTGTATAGAATACCTCACAGATTTCGATGAACAAACAAACAAAGATCACTGCAGCATCTCGTCGTTTCCTTTTTTTAATAGCGGCTTTATGTTCTGTGCATTCGGTCCGTTACTATTCCTCAAAAATGGCGGCCGTTTTTTATTCAGTTCATGCCATATAGCCTGGTAGTCGCTGTGGGTGTATTGCCCAATAACTAACCAGTTTGCTGTTTCCTAGAGAGATGTTTGACTACATCAGGTCAACTATTGAAAGCTGGTATTTGACTCTATGAAAGGTTTGTGTTTTGCCAGTATTCACGATATTTACTGTTAGTGTTGCTAATCATTTGAGAAACATTATTCTTCTCTCTTTGCTTTCTCTACTACCATATTCGATAGTCCAGGGACTTTTCTACCGAGCATTGTTTACTAGCTTGTACATGTACAAACTCCTGGATCAAAGCATTTGGTCGAGCATACCAATTTTATATGTAAATTTCATTGATTCAGGCGCAGACGAAGTCTACCTCTGGATTAACAGTCTTTTCTTCAAATGCCCACCCTCCACACGACCACATAGCTGCTTCACCAGATTTAACTACAGCTCATACTCTGCAATCCAAACTACATACGTATAATATATACCTACATATGCAAAAATCTTTCTCTATTTACCTTGACTACTTATCATATATATTAATTTGGTATCAACGTATTTCCGAAATTCCGAAATGACGCGCATTGCATTTATAGAAATCTACGTTAAAAACAAAATTCGCGTTGAAAAACATAAACAGTGATAAAAAACGCATTTTAAAAGGTTAAAATTTAATCTATGAATCCCTAATAAGCGTTCTTGGGGTCTTATCAAAAAATATAAACATATAATATTTAAAATGACCTAATATACTTTTATTACTTTGTGATTTGCTTCAATTTATTCGTAAAACTTATTGTAACTAACCCGGGAATTTAGTTATTGCTTATCGGCATAACGAGCTAAGGTAAACTAATGAAATCAAGCTAAAATGGGAAACCACGGTTTTAATTTTTATTAAAGTTTTTTCTGTAAAAATGTTATCTAGCTTTCAAATCGAAACTATGTGACCCATTCTTTTATGATCTACACAAACTGCCACCAAGGATAATAAGAAATAAGGAGAATTGACCGTTAACGTAACTATCAGCGAGCACATTATGCTCGCTCCTTACCGATTTGTTTTGGGAATTGTTTTTCTTATGTAAAAATGTGAATAATATTTATTAACAAGAATAAATATGATAAATACAATATTTTAAATTATATTTATAAATTTTGTTCTTGAGAATATATTTATATCTGCCAAATTCGAATAGAAATTTAAATAATTTGGAAAAGTTGTATGCAAATAATGGTTTATCTTTTCAATTAAAAATTCATATTTGTTATGTGCAAGTTTAGTATTTGTTGAAGTTGGATGAGTTTCTCATGACAACCGTTGCATTGTTTGTTGGATGGTTTATTGTTTGATTACGTGCTAAGCACGTATTAAATATATAGTCTATTTTTCATAATAAATAAACAATAATGAAATGTCCTACAATAGTTTACTAAAAACTATTACAAGTGGCAATTTCTAGTTTGGTTGTAGCAATAGTATATTTTCCTACTAGAGATGAAAGTAGTGTTTTTTCGTGTACAGACATTGATCTGTACCCAACTTTAGACTAAAAGACCTCCAATTGGGTACCCGAAAAAATCTAAAACTTATGTTAAATTTTTTGGATTTGATTTTGTAAAAAACTAAATACCTTGTAACTATTTTCTAAAACCTTAAAATGTATTTGAGCGCACTATGTTAATTAAAAATAAGTTTTACGATCATCAGTCATGCAAATCTTGTAACTGAGTGCGCGGCAGTCACGAGTTAAAAGTCGAAAAAATCGGTACATCGTGCACAGTAAAAAATCGTTCGTTCACGCACGGTCGTTCTGTAAAAAAACGGTTCGTTAAAAATTAAAAAAAATTGTTTGTTTGCTATTTTTAACGAATCAAATTATATAGCGCATGCAGGTACTCAGATTTTAACGAACAAACGCACCAAATGTACGCAATCATTATTTTTATACTGCGACGATCTGTTGTACGTTCTATAGTATCATAAAAAAGTTCTACAAATATATGATAAACGAACAGTGGGTCGTTCTTTTTACATCAACGTACCGTTTGTAAAACATGTAAATACTGTTTCGTTCGTTCCGTAGATTTTTAATATATTGCTTTCAGAGATTTATTTAGTATAAAGAAATTTTGACATATGGCGACATACCATTCATTTTGTCAATCGCGTTTAAATTGGTTTTTTTTTTAAATAAAATTATTAAAAATATAGAATTAATTAAAAAAAATATACTAATAAGTAAAAAAGAAACAAAATACATATGTAGGGGGAAGTGGGGATGGTATAAACAGTTTTTACTTAAAGCTTAATAACTTTAAAACCATAAAACATTTTTACTTAAAAACTGTTTCATTGTAAAATTTCATATCTTTACTACATAAAACTATTTTTTTTAATTACGTAACTAAACATTAAGTATAAAAATTTTGAATTTCAAAACATTATGTTTCTCGTTTAAAGTATCCCCACTGGTGGGGTACTTTTAAACAATGAGCATTTTTGTATGGGGCACATATAAACTCCCAAAAAAAACCACAATAAAATTCATAAAGTACTTTTTTTTTAATTTTTTATTATTTATTGTGCTTCAAACAATATATATAAGCATATAACATATATATTTCTTTACAAAAAACAATATTTTTCGATTGTTGTAAAACCTCAATAAATTCAGGTTGAAAATTATAAAGAAAAAAGCAAAAATTCAATCTCATCGTATGTTTAGGTTTTGCAAATCAATATCAAAATTGAAACGGGAAACCATACGTATACCATATAGCCATACCATACGGCACATATAAACGCGCTTATACTATCCCATTTTGTTTTTGTTTATATGTGCCCCACGTGGCGATTTTAGGGTTATGTTTTGAAAAAATATTCCAAGATCTAAAATTTGGCTAAAACAAAGAAATATTATGTTTCTTGAATATTTCAGCTATCAAAACATGTTGGAATATTTTTAAACATATGATGGTAAAAAAAGTTATTCGAGTTTTACAAAAAAAAAAATATTTACTTTTGGGTTGCCGAAACACCTATTCACCAATAACTTTTGAACAAGACTGACTTCAGCTGTCAAATTCTCCTGGTGTGTGTAGTCGATCGAAGCGACATCTGTGATATTTTTGTCGAATTTTTTGATTGATGTTTTGTGAGGGAAATTAAAACTGTTTACAGTTGCCCCATGTTTATACTATCCCCACTTCCCCCTATGTGGAAACTGGTGTACCAATTTTTTAATTTATCAGTGGAACTAATAAAATTGTGGACTATAAAAATAAATAAAATGTGTACAAATATTTTTGTGTATAGGAAAGTGTCAGGAAAAAATGATGTTCCTTCATTTGAAAAGGTGATATTAGGTGATATGAAATTTATCTGCCGTTCTTATCACTAGATTGTGTTATGGCCATATATCTGGCACCAGTAATTTGAATTGTGTCAAAAGAACTCGCGCGTAAAATGTCGAATGGAATAATTAACAATATTGTGAAATTTGTATTGCATAACATCAAACTGACGTAACATTGTCTTATATTACTAAATACACAAATAAAAATTTGGTGGATTTATACCATATTGTGAAATTCTTTTCCGTAAAATCGTTACCGTTACCGTTTAATATTTTGCAATACGAACTTCATAATATGTTCCTAAATCACGTTTATGTGTTCGGGAATAGGACCCTTGTAAATTTTGATGTTAGTTATGCACCTTGCTCTGACCGACAAGTCACTGAAAACTCAAATGTTATTTTGCAACTGGTCAAACCTGTTGTCAAGATGCAACGGACATAGTAAACATCAACCATAAAGTAAATATCAACCTCACGATACAGAACAATTTAGATCTAACCAAATTAATGAAAGTGGATGACCATTTATATCACAGAAGAATATTCTGAAAGGTAATTTTTATTAAAATTACTTCGGTTTTGAAAAAACCTAAGTATTGCATTCATGAGCAAAAAGTGAAATTCTAACCACCACTTTTTTTGGCATTTCCTGACGTTTTAGGACCTACTGATTCTAAGACAGCAAAAAAAAAATGTATATCTGTCTACTGGCCGGCCAGCCGTTCGTCTCACTTGACGAAATCTAGAAAACGGCTGAACGGATCTCAAAATTTTTTTTTTTAAATAGGTTAACTCAATGGGAAAAGCCGAAAGAACGATGTGTTCGATGTTCGATGTGTTTGGTACAGGAAGTGTGTCAAAAAAATCGTCAAGTGTGTCAAACAACGAAGTTCGCATATTTTTTGCTTAAAAAACGTTCATTTTAAGTGATTACGAATAGAAACATTGAATTTGAAGAAATCTTGATTGGTAAGTGAGACCAAAAACTAGATTATTGCATTATAACTTTGTCAAAAAAATGTTGTCAAGTGTGTCAAAAGAAAGATTTTTATTTATTTTATTACCCAATTTTTAGGAAAAAATAAAATTAATTATTTGTATGACATGAAATTTCATTCAAGATTTTTATTAAGAGTTTAGCAATGGATCTAACCATTATGTAGTTTAGAATTCTAAGACACTAGAAATGAATGTATTCAATTGAATAGAATGAAAAATTGCTTTGAAAAGTGAAAGATCCGTAACAAAAGTTTTATCTCAATTCCGGTCGGTTCGGGGAATCGAACCGGCGTCCCTCTGATCAAAGTTTATATGGTTAACCATTTAACCAACTCGACCAGCGACGAGATAAAATTTTGTTTTTGGACGATCGACTTAACATCACAATTATTTAATTCATTTTTAATGTCAATTTTTTGTCTTATTTATTTATTCTACGAACACGTTTTACCGTTCTTCATACCTCAACTAAGTTGACATTGAATGAAGAACATTATGGATCTACGAATATGGGAGACAAATCCCAACTAGTGGAGAATGGCCACTAACCAATTTAAATTCAAGATTTTTATTAAGAGTTTAGCAATGGATCTAACCATTATGTAGTTTAGAATTCTAAGACACTAGAAATTCTAAGACACTTTTCAAAGCAATTTTTCATTCTATTCAATTGAATACATTCATTTCTAGTGTCTTAGAATTCTAAACTACATAATGGTTAGATCCATTGCTAAACTCTTAATAAAAATCTTGAATTTAAATTGGTTAGTGGCCATTCTCCACTAGTTGGGATTTGTCTCCCATATTCGTAGATCCATAATGTTCTTCATTCAATGTCAACTTAGTTGAGGTATGAAGAACGGTAAAACGTGTTCGTAGAATAAATAAATAAGACAAAAAATTGACATTAAAAATGAATTAAATAATTGTGATGTTAAGTCGATCGTCCAAAAACAAAATTTTATCTCGTCGCTGGTCGAGTTGGTAAATGGTTAACCATATAAACTTTGATCAGAGGGACGCCGGTTCGATTCCCCGAACCGACCGGAATTGAGATAAAACTTTTGTTACGGATCTTTCACTTTTCAAAGCAATTTTTCATTCTATTCAATTGAATACATTCATTTCGAGAATGAAATTTCATTATTATTATAGAGAATTATGGCATCATAAGTTTGCCGAAAAAATAATGTCAAGTGTGTCAAAAGAATGATTTTCATTTCTTTTTTTAGAAAATAGTAAAATTAGTTATGTGGATGAAATGAAATGTAATGAACGTGATATTATTATTATTGAGAATTTTATTGCATTATAAGTTTGTTAAAAATATGATTCATTTATTTTTTTAGCCAATTTCTTGAAAAAAAAAATCATTGAAAAAAAAGTTTAACTGTTTGTATGACGTAAATGTGACATGGAAATTTTTGAATTTATTATAGGCTTTGAAATAGTTTTTGAATTTTGAAAAATGTTTCGATCTTTGATTTTGAATTTTTGAAATATTTTTAGAACTTTGAAAAATTTTAAATATTTTATTTTATTATAATTTTTGGAATTTTGAAAAAAGTTTTAATTTTTGATTTTGTTATACATAATTTTTGCAATATTTTCAGAATTTTTTTAAAAAAGTTTAATCTTTGATTTTATAATAATTTTTAGAATTGTTTCAAACTTTTTTGATTTTATTTTATTTTTACAACATTTTTGGAATTTTGAAAGAATTATGAATTTGTGATTTTGTAATATTTTCTCGAAACGCTAAATGTGCATGTTTTTGAGTAGTTTGCTGATTGTATCATCTTTTCACTAAATTATGTTAATTTATTTATTTATTCATTTATTTATTCATGTGATCTGTTATGATTTTCATGGCATCGAGAAATTCTTGCTGTGTCCGCTATGACAATATGTCAGAAAATAAACTTGCAATTTGCATTTTGTTGCTGTGGGAATAATGCGTTCACTATTCTCTGCAGCAAATTGGGTTTGTTGGTGTGGCAGTATATGTATGTTTTAATTTATTCATTAGATTTCTGTATAGAATACCTCACAGATTTCGATGAACAAACAAACAAAGATCACTGTAGCATCTCGTCGTTTCCTTTTTTTAATAGCGGCTTTATGTTCTGTGCATTCGGTCCGTTACTATTCCTCAAAAATGGCGGCCGTTTTTTATTCAGTTCATGCCATATAGCCTGGTAGTCGCTGTGGGTGTATTGCCCAATAACTAACCAGTTTGCTGTTTCCTAGAGAGATGTTTGACTACATCAGGTCAACTATTGAAAGCTGGTATTTGACTCTATGAAAGGTTTGTGTTTTGCCAGTATTCACGATATTTACTGTTAGTGTTGCTAATCATTTGAGCAACATTATTCTTCTCTCTTTGCTTTCTCTACTACCATATTCGATAGTCCAGGGACTTTTCTACCGAGCATTGTTTACTAGCTTGTAGATGTACAAACTCCTGGATCAAAGCATTTGGTCGAGCATACCAATTTTATATGTAAATTTCATTGATTCAGGCGCAGACGAAGTCTACCTCTGGATTAACAGTCTTTTCTTCAAATGTCCACCCTCCACACGACCACATAGCTGCTTCACCAGATTTAACTACAGCTCATACGCTGCAATCCAAACTACATACGTATAATATATACCCACATATGCAAAATTTTTTCTCTATTTACCTTGACTACTTATCATATATATTAATTTGGTATCAACGTATTTCCGAAATTCCGAAATGACGCGCATTGCATTTATAGAAATCTACGTTAAAAACAAAATTCGCGTTGAAAAACATAAACAGTGATAAAAAACGCATTTTAAAAGGTTAAAATTTAATCTATGGAAATCTCTAATAAGCGTTCTTGGGGTCTTATCAAAAAATATAAACATATAATATTTAAAATGACCTATTATACTTTTATTACTTTGCGATTTGCTTCAATTTATTCGTAAAACTTATTGTAACTAACCCGGGAATTTAGTTATTGCTTATCGGCATAACGAGCTAAGGTAAACTAATGAAATCAAGCTAAAATGGGAAACCACGGTTTTAATTTTTATTAAAGTTTTTTCTGTAAAAATGTTATCTAGCTTTGAAATTGAAACTATGTGACCCATTCTTTTATGATCTACACAAACTGCCACTAAGGATAATAAGAAATAAGGAGAATTGACCGTTAACGTAACTATCAGCGAGCACATTATGCTCGCTCCTTATCGATTTGTTTTGGGAATTGTTTTTCTTGTGTAAAAATGTGAATAATATTTAGTAACAAGAATAAATATGATAAATACAATATTTTAAATTATATTTATAAATTTTGTTCTTAAGAATATATTTATATCTGCCAAATTCGAATAGAAATTTAAATAATTTGGAAAAGTTGTATGCAAATAATGGTTTATCTTTTCAATTAAAAATTCATATTTGTTATGTGCAAGTTTAGTATTTGTTGAAGTTGGATGAGTTTCTCATGACAACCGTTGCATTGTTTGTTGGATGGTTTATTGTTTGATTACGTGCTAAGCACGTATTAAATATATAGTCTATTTTTCATAATAAATAAACAATAATGAAATGTCCTACAATAATTTACTAAAAACTATTACAAGTGGCAATTTCTAGTTTGGTTGTAGCAATAGTATATTTTCCTACTAGAGATGAAAGTAGTGTTTTTTCGTGTACAGACATTGATCTGTACCCAACTTTAGACTAAAAGACCTCCAATAGGGTACCTAAAAAAACTAAAACTTATGTTAAATTTTTTGGATTTGATTTTGTAAAAAACTAAATACCTTGTAACTATTTTCTAAAACCTTAAAATGTATTTGAGCGCACTATGTTAATTAAAAATAAGTTTTACGATCATCAGTCATGCAAATCTTGTAACTGAGTGCGCGGCAGTCACGAGTTAAAAGTCGAAAAAATCGGTACATCGTGGCAAGTACTTTCTAAAATCTGAAATTTAGTATAGGTGAAGAATATTATTATAATCACAAAAAATATTGTCAGTCAATATATTTCTATAACAGATGCCGTCAGTTTCCAATCAAATATATAGTACTTATAATTACATATAGCCTATAGGTTACGAGTGTCCCTTTGTTTATTTTAACTAAAAATATAAAAACTAGCTCCTTTACCTGAAGTAGCGAATCCCAGTTTTCAAAATATCTTATATTAGAAAAACACTACCCTTCACATTAAAGGAAGATAAATACACAAAAAAATTTTAAAAAAAAATATCTACTAGCATATAAATGTAAAGTATATAACTATAAAACACTCACATTAAAGTCAACTTAGTAGCAAACTGTGGTGGTTTTATTTTCCCAAACGGATTTTCCAGAAAGCTACACGAAGATAAGTTCATAAGTGCAATTATTTTACCACTTATTTCCTTTTGTAATAGTTACCACAAAAGTCTACATTCAATTCACACAATAGTACAGTAGATATAGGTTTTTGGGTGGAAATAATTCCCACAAAGACGGAATTTAAAGTTTTTAGTTCGTTGTTGGTATCTCTTTGATATACTAAAAGTCTAAAAAATCTGGGTGTGCGAAATGCGTTTTTTGACGCCATCTGGAAAAAACATCAAAAATTAAAAATAGTCATGTTTGATAACAGATTACCCGCTCTCGAGAATTTCGCTCTCGAAAATAATATAATAACAGTTGTTAGAAGTAAAATGTTAAAGATAAAGCAGGTGGCAGGGGCTGGAATATGAGGATATATCCCCTCCCTAAATTACCCAAAGTACTGAAAATTTCCGCAATAATCACAATTTTTCTGTATTTTAGTTTAAATTTGATTCAAAGAGTGTTAAGTTGTTTAATAAAGGTATACAAGGTATATCATCAGTGCAAGTAAAAGTCGAAAAGACAATATCCATGAGTTATTTGAACCATTTCCTGGTCACCCTGTGAGTGTCCATGTCGAATGCCACCGTCTGTACACAAATCACAATAATATATCCAGAGTGATCCAAAAATGAAGTTGCATACTAAGGATGAAGTACTAGTCAGCTTCAGTAGAGTATTATCGGTCGGATATACCAACATTTAAATAACATTGTTTGTTTTGTGGTCGCTTTATTGCTGATAGTATGAAACGGGTTAAATCTGGCGTTATACAAGTCCGTACGTAATGTTTCAAAATTCTGTTATGAAGGCGTATAACACCTAAATTGATTTATGTTCAGCCAATGTTCAATCACGATTGCTATCAGTTAATGATTTACCAGCAAGAGATGCCATTTATCACCAAACATGCAGCGTAAATTTTCGAAAATGTGACCCGATCTCAAAAAAGTACCGAGATGTTTCCCAAGACGAATTACATTGCAAGCCTTTTGGTCGTCCTGCAGATAAAGAAAACCATGATACTCTTTTGGAAGTATGTAGGTGGTTTCAAGGAAATGATGAGCCGGTTTCTGTCAAGCAACTGGCTACTAAAATGAAAGACTTCCTACCAGTCACTAATGAACCATCGTCATATGCTGCAAAAGCTTAAATAACATCTTTTGGTAACTTTAATATCTCCAAAAAAGATGGGATGCCTAATATAGTATCAAGCTATGGGTCAAACGGTGGCTAAAATTCTCTTAGATTACCAGAAACAAAAGAAATTAGAAGACCCTGAATTAGAAAAATATCGTGTAATTGAAGCAGCAGCAAAATTGATCAAAACAGAAATCAAACTATTGTCGACTTCAATGGAGTGCTATCCCTCGTCATCAGAAATTGCATCTGATCAGGAAAATAAAAAGTTCTTGCCATCTGTTTGGCAACATTTTTTTGGATATCATTTAGGATATCACTGGTACTAAAGCATGTGATTTAAAGAAGATTTCCATTGGACAGCTTTTGGAGCAAGCGTCGAGACCTAGATCACTTACAATTCCAATTCTTCTTAGTGTTGGTGTGCAGCTTCATCGTGACTTCAGTTCTCGTTTACTTGTGGATGAGCTTCACAGACTTGAATTTTCCGTATCGTATGATAAAATAAAAAAGCACTTGCAGTCTGCAGTAATGGACAATACACCAAATTTTGAAGTTCCAGTAGGTCATTTCGGTCAGTAGATAGCCGATAATGTGGACCACAATATTGCTACCATCGATGGTCACAACACTTTCCATGGAATGGGAATTATAATGCGCAAATCTAAACTACGTGGTGAAGAGTAATTTATTGTCAGAAAAGAAGGTCCTGCGTTTGAAAAATCGGCTTAATGCCACTGATATTTCTGCAGAAGGAAGACTAGAGATTTTTAAACCAATATCATAATCTTCTTCGGCATGAAATTTATTGCGGTCTGAAAGAGCTAAGTATAACATTCATGAGCTCAAAGTGAAATTCTTACCCCCACTTTTTTGGCATTTCTCGACGTTTTAGGATTTTTTACTGATTCTAGAAAAGCAAAAAAAAAAATGTATGTCTGTCTGCCGCACAGTGGGATTTTTTGTGCAATAAGTAATTTTTTCGACATAAAATTTAAAAATGTAATGATGCAGTTTTGTAGAAAATTGATTCAGTATGAAGAATCCATAAATGGTATCCCAAAAAAAAGTTTATTTGTCTTTGAAATAATGAAGTAAAGTCACATGTAAATTCTGGTCCAAAATATTGAAAATTATATATTGTATAGAAGCGGAAGACACTGCTTGGCGAAACATGATAATAATAAAATATTTAATAATAATATTAAATTTTAAAAAACTCCTTGTTTAGTTCGCACAAAATTATTTTATTTTATTTATTAATATTTATTTATAAAATTATTATTAAAATACCTCGATTAATTTCGGTTTATACAACCATTTTCAACCATTTTCCATTTTTAATATTAAAAATTGTTAACGCACTTCTATAGTGTTTGTACGTAAGATAACTTTATTGCTTTAATTTAAATAGTGATTATTTTCAAATATACACTTTTCTGCGTATTTAAAAAAAAAAATTATAAAGTTCGCTCATATGGTTTAAAAGATATGATAGAATAAAATTTGTTCTATAATGTGCCGTGATTGCAAACTTCCTTGGAAGAAAAAAAAGGTTGCTCGGTCGTGCTAGGTGCTCCCGCTATAATAAAATGAAAGGTAAGACTCCATACTATCAATTAAAAAAAAAAAAAGTTTAAATAATTAATAATCTTTTATAAAATCATAAAGTTTATAAAATCATAAAATCATAAAATTTTGGGTTCTATGGGCGGTGGGTAGTGGGCGTGCCCAATTTTTATGAAACTTTATTTTATTCTTAATTGAGGTAATAAAAGGCTCTGTGCCAAATTTCAAAAACTTTGGGCATAAAAATAAATTTTGGGTTCTATGGGCGGTGAAAAGTGGGCGTGGCCAATTTTGATGAAACTTTATATTTTTCTTAATTGAGCTAACCAAAGGCTCAGAGCAAAATTTCAACATTCTACGAGCACTCCTTATATTTTTTGCCAAACATTATATGAACAAATCCCACTGTGTGCCGGCCGGCCGTCCGCTCGTCATTACCTACGCTGCAGAGAAAACCGCTGGAGGGATTTCAAAAATTTTTTTTCCAAAAATAGGTATACTCAGGGGACAGGTCCGAAAGGACGCTGTGCTCGATAACTTACCGGAAGTGTGTCAAAAAAATCATTTTGTGTGTCAAAAATAGCAAATTTTCATATTTTTGGCTTAAAAAACGTTCATTTTAATTAATTACGAGTAGGAACATTAAATTTGGAGAAATCTTGATGGTAGAGATTGGTATGTGAGATCAAAAACTAGATTATTTGCATTATAAGTTTGTCAAAAAAATGTTGTCAAGTGTGTCAAAAGAAAGATTTTTATTTATTTTTTTACCCAATTTTTTGGAAAAAAATAAAATTGTTTGTTTGAAATGAAATTTTATAAGGATTGGTATGTGAGATCAAAAACTAGATTATTGCATAATAAGTTTGTCAAAAAAATGTTGTCAAGTGTGTCAAAAGAAAGATTTTTATTTATTTTTTAAAAAAAAATGAAATTAATTGTTTGTTTGAAATGAAATTTTATTATTATTATTGAGAATTATGGCACTATAAGTTTGTCAAAAAAATGTTGTCAAGTGTGTCAAAAGAATGGTTTTTATTTATTTTTTACCAAATTTTTTAGAAAAAAATAAAATTAATAGTTTGTAATGAAATGAATGTTTGACATGAAATTTTATTATTATTATTATAGAGAATTACGGCATTATAAGTTTGTCAAAAAAATAATGTCGAGTGTGTCAAAAAATGATTTCATTTATTTTTTGAGCCAATTTTTTGGGAAAAAAAATGTAGCTGTTTTTATGACGTAAATGTAATTGAAAATGAAATTGGACATGGAAATTTTTGAATTTGTAATAGTTTTTGAAATATTTTTGGAATTTTGAAAAAAGTTTTAAATATTGATTTTGTAATAATTTTTGCAATATTTTTAGAATTTTGGAAAAGTTTAAATTTTTAAGAATTTTTGGAATATTATCGGAATTTAAAAAAAGTTTAAATATTTGATTTTAGAATAAATTTTTGGAATATTTTTGGAATTTTGAATTTTGGTTGAATTTTGGTGGAATTTTGATTATTATTTTCCGGCAACCTATTGATGTTTCGTGTTAGCTTTGTAATAAATTTTTAAACAGAAGACAAATACTTGTACTTTAACAAAGAGCTATGTTTGATATACATCGCTGCCCAAAACTAAAAACCATGTCCCCATAAAAGTTTTTTGCCGAAAACTATATCAAAATCCTTAACCCAGACCGAAGTCTTGATATTTCAGAGCTGTGAGATTTCAGCCCCTCCATATTTTCCGTAATATGATACCCACGATTTTCTATGATTTTATAAAAAAATTCCAGATGGCGGCAAAAACACATTTTGCACACTCAGATTTTTCTTTCTAGACTTTTAGTAATGTCAAAAAGATACCAATAACCAACTAAAAAATTCAATCCCCGTTTTTGTGGGAATTAGTTCCACCTATCACCTATTTTTGCCATATATCTACTGTACTACAAGGTTATACTCGCACTTTTTTTTTGCTTATTAATTTTCTTCAAATTTTAGCGTTTATATCACTATCGCCTTTTTGTTTTTCTACCATTTTTACTCATTTCAGCCAAAACAAACAAAATGTATAAACCAATAAATAAATAAAACAATA
Organism: Diogma glabrata; assembly: GCA_963693315.1. Classification (NCBI taxonomy): domain Eukaryota; kingdom Metazoa; phylum Arthropoda; class Insecta; order Diptera; family Cylindrotomidae; genus Diogma; species Diogma glabrata. The sequence goes on along the minus strand of OY856188.1, from coordinate 252,180,120 downwards.
GTCAAAAGTATGATAATCACATTTTAATTTTTGAAAACCGATCAGATATCAAAAAAACTTGATCAGCTTACATTTTGAGTGCCAAATTTCCAAATGGCGACTAGTTTCCATTTCCCTTAAAAATTGTTTCCCACCACATAATATCAAAATATCCAAACAAGTTTTCTCATTAAACAACAAAAATATTCATAACTTTATGGTTTTGGTTTTTAAATAATACCCTGGGAAAAAAAACAGAGGGGCCAAATCAGGGCCAAACCCACGCCACACCTTTTGTAGTTTGGGCCAGGCTTAACATTTTCAAACGGCCCAACCTTGAACCAAGTTTGGACTGATGTCCTGGGCCAATTCTGCCAAATCAGGCTTGAGCAAAGTCTGGCAAATAAGACTTTGGCCAGGTCTAATAAACCAATTTTTTTCCCAGCCTTTTAAATGTGTGGAAAGAGGTTGCGGAAAGAGTAACAAATATAAAAGAAAGATAAACATGATATGGCTTGCACATGTTTACAATGCATTAGACTGGTGAATAACGCGGAATATACTACCTACTATTTGACCCCTAACTGCGGTTTTATTTGGTTAAAATTCACTAGAGCATTATCCATTTTGAAACATATACATAGTTAAAATCGTTTCATGTATGTTTTAGTTATCGCTTCTTGACTGAAAGAGTATAATAATAGGGATTAAGGTATATGTTTTAATTTTTTTCATTGTAACTTTTTTATTTTATTTTAATTAATTTATGTATATAATATATAAATATATATCAGGGTCTGGTCCGGACATCCCAATCAGGACTTGATCGGATTATCCCCATCAGGGTCTGGTCCGGATATCCCCATCAGGGCCTGATCCGATTATCTTTATCAGGGTCATCAGGACCTGATAGGGAAAAAGTGTTACACTCATGATCAGGGCCCAATCCGGTTGCCCTACCAGTGTGTGAGCCAGACTATGGCAAACCTGATTCTGCTCGAGACATTTACGATAAATAATTTGTTCATTTGTATATGGGTAGTTCTACACACGAAGGAAGAAAATGGAGCTAATTACGGCACGACATGTTTTTTGCGTAAAAGTTCTGGCAACTAGTTTTAGTTAAATTTGATGACGTTCTTTCAACGTTTCTGAATGTGGCCAGTCAAAAAAAAAAAAAAAAAAAATAGAAAAAAAAACCAAAAAAAAACACAAAAATACAAGAGTCAAAATTAAAAAATATCCTTCTTAATCCTAAATTAACTCAAAATTGTCTCAATATTATCTCAAAATACGAAATAAACATTTAACTAAGTCTGCCTGCATTTAAATCTTCCAGAGGACTGAGAACAGGGGACTGATAATTTATCAGTATTTCGCTTAAAAATGACAAAATTACGTCTAAAACAAAAAAATAAACGGATTCTATACCAAGGCAATTCATATTCACGACGTATAAAATTACAAAATTACCTGTAATTAAAATACTTTTTACGAAAATGCTTGCCAGGGGACTGATAATTTGACTGGACAACACACGATCTTGCTACTAATGATGACTGTTTTGAATGATAAAACCTCGGACTAAGTAAAACACTTGCAATATTATATTTATTGAACTTTAATTAATTCCTGTGACGAGCGATAACTTGATAGAAATATGAATTTCCAATATTTTCAATGTGTTTTGATTGGGCAGGAGAATAATAACAAATTGGTGGGACAAACTTTAATAGGATATATCTAATATGAAATATAGAGTTATGTTATGATTATTTACACATTATTAAAGCACCATTATTCAAAATTATTACTACAGAGTAAATTTGTCTCTACACACTTAGAATCATTGATTATTTAGTTTACCAGCTTTGAATTTCAAGGTGGGACGCGCCAGGGGACTGATAATTTGACGTTTTGAATAATTTTTTTTCTAAGACGTATATTTCGAAACGGGCTTATTTTAGGTGACCAGCTAGACATAGTTAAGGTTTACAAATTTCATGTGAAAACAAAATTTTTTTTTTCATATTGTAACGACTCTTCGTTGGTTCTTTTAGATTATTGAACAAACACGACAGTAAAAGACAGATCTTCAGTTAACAGAATCTCAAACTTTATTTGTCATCAAATTACAGCAGCTTCCGTTTTTCCTTACAATAAATTCCAGGGTCTCCAATTTATGTACGTTAAACTTCACCGCTTTTCCACAATTTGAATCAATAATATTCGGAATGGTAAAATCTGTATTTACTATTCCCAAAGTTCAGATTCTTTCACTATTAGTACCCAGGCTCAAGTACCTCCGATTATTCCTTATACTTTCGAATATTTGTAAAACACTTTTAATTGCAAAATTAAAACTGACTATCTGATATTTTTGTTTGCTTATTTATATCGAAAAATAAATAAATCGAAACTTCTATAATCCACTAGAAATCAATACTACGTAGTCCGTACATCTGAAATAGGCCACACCTGTTTTCATTCATACTTGCATTTGTATTAGCGAACTCAAATTTAATTTATGCAAAATGTATTAGGTAACTCCTTTTAATTCATTAATGTAAACATTTGTATAACAAATTTAATTTACATTAATTTATGCAATACAATTTGCAATACAAGTAAAAGATTGAAAAAGGAGTTAACTTTTAATTAATGAATGAGTAAATAAAATTAACCCATTCTGGACGAAGTTTATTACATTGCCCTCCATTTAGTTTTGTTCGTCCCGAACAATATCAGAGATCGCATTGGTGCTGTTACCTTGGTACGGTGCCAACCTTTGCAAATGTATCACTTTCATCTTGGTACGGGGTCCCTTTTGTATGCGGTAGATGACATCATTAATTCGTTTGATTATTTTATATGGGCCTTCCCAATCTGGCTGCAGCTTGGGTGATCTTCCCTTAGTTCTTCTGGGGTTGTATAGCCATACCAATTCTCCTTCTTGAAAACCGCCACTATTTGCATTTATGTCGTACCTGGTTTTCATTTTGTCACTGGCAATCTTAATGTGGTCTCGAACCTGCTGATGGATTTTTTTCATCTTCTCCCTTAGTTGTCCCACATAATCTGTTTTCGTGGATACCAGACCTCCAGGGATGCCAAACTCGATGTCACTAGGAAGATGAAGTTCTCTTCCGAACATGATATTCGCTGGCGTTTCACTTGTCGTATCGTGCACTGCGCTACGATAGGCCATCAAGAATAACGGAAGATCCTTGTCCCAATTTCTTTGGTTGGCTTCTACTACCTTTGACAAATGTTCTTCCATGGTTCGGTTGAATCGTTCTACCATGCCATCCGATTGTGGGTTCATAGGTGTAGTTCGTGTTTTTCTAATGCCGAGTGTTCTGCACAGCTCTTCCATCAGTTGAGATTCAAAATTCCTTCCCTGGTCGGTATGCAACTCGAGCGGTGTTCCATATCTGCAAACCCATTCATTGACTAATGTTTCCGCGACCGTAACTGCTTCCTGGTTCGGTATTGCATAAGCTTCCGGCCATTTTGTAAAGTAATCAATGACCACCATGATGTATTTGTTACCTTTTGTCGTTTCCGGAAATGGCCCCGCGATGTCTATAGCAATTCTCTCCATTGGGGCACCCACATTGTACTGTTGCATCTCTCCTCGAGTTCTAGTTTTTGGTCCTTTGCTCGCCGCACAAGTATCACATCGCCGACACCATTGCTCTACGTCGGTTCGATACCTTACCCAATAAAACCTCTCCCTTACTTTGGCTAGGGTTTTATTGACTCCCAGGTGTCCTCCAGAAATACTTCCATGCAGTTTTCCCAGTACCTCTTCTACTCGACTTGATGGCAACACCAGTTGTTCTAACACTTTCTTTCCATCAGCGGACTCCCATTTTCTTTTAAGTATCCCGTTGTCCATAAATAGTGAGTCCCATTGCGCCCAGTAGCATTTCACCTCCGTACTTAAAGGTGCGACCTCTTTCCACTCCGGTCGCCTTCCCTCAGTTTTCCATTTCAATATTGGAGCCATAGCTGGATCTTCTAGCTGCTCTCTTTTAATTGCCTCGGTACACCAATCTTCAGGAGTTTGGAACTTGATTTGGTTCACTTTCATTGCCTCATTTCCCTCAGTTCTGCTACATGACTTGCACTCCTCTATACAGGGTCTTCTGGACAGGGCATCGGCGTTACCATGGATCCTCCCCTTGCGGTGTTCAACTTTGAAGTCGTAGTTCTGCAGGATCTCTATCCATCTTGCTGCTTGTCCTTCAGGAAATTTGAATTGTAATAACCATTTTAGAGCAGCATGGTCCGTGCGAATCAGGAATGGTTGTCCACACAAATACTTGTGGAAATGTTTCACAGCCTTGATGATAGCTAGCAACTCCTTCCTCGTGACACAGTAATTCCGCTCCGGCTTTGACAGAACTTTACTGAAGTACGCCACCACTTTCTCATCGTCTCCAACTTTCTGTGACAAAACAGCTCCGGTTCCTTCATTGCTTGCGTCTGTGTCCAGAATGAACATCTTTCCGGATTCTGGATAGGCTAGTATAGGGGCGTTGCATAGTTTTTCTTTTAAACGGCAGAATGCCTCATTACATTCGGTTGTCCACAGAAACTTGGTATTTGCCTCTGTCAATTTATGTAGACTCTTGGCGATATTCGCAAAATTCTCCACGAATCTTCGATAATAGGTGCATAAGCCAAGGAAACTGCGTAGCTCATGAACATTCTTCGGTACTGGCCAATTTTTCACAGCATCAATCTTCTCGGGATCGGTTCTGACTCCATGTTCTGTAATGATGTGTCCAAGGTACTTCACTTCTTTGTGGAAGAGATTGCACTTTACCGGATTCAACTTCATGTTGGCATTACTTATTCTTCTGAGTACTTCTTCGAGGTTCATTAGATGCTCTTCGAAGTTGCGACCCATTATAATGATGTCATCAAGATAAACTAGGCAGGCCTTCCAGGTTAAACCATGCAACACGCATTCCATTAGACGTTCAAATGTTGCTGGGGCATTGCATAAACCAAACGGCATCACATTGAACTCCCACAACCCATTGCCAGTAGAAAATGCTGTCTTTCGTCGATCTTCTGGATGCATTTCAACTTGCCAGTAACCACTCTTCAGATCTAATGTGCTGTACCATTTGGCCCCTGATAGTGTATCCAGTGTGTCATCAATTCGTGGCAGTGGATAGCTGTCCTTAATGGTTACCTCATTGAGCCTTCGATAGTCTACACAAAAACGAGCTGACCCATCTTTTTTTCTAACTAGCACCACTGGTGAGCTCCATGGACTCTTAGATGGCCTGATGACTCCATCACTTTTCATTTTGTCCAGCATTCCTTGCACTTCCTCGTGTTTAGCCAGTGGTAGTCTTCTAGGAGGCTGTCTGATAGGATGAGCGTTTCCAGTGTTGATCCTATGTCGCACGATGTTTGTTCTTCCAACATCTTCATCTCCAGTAGAGAAAACGCTGCTCATCTTCGTTAATACCCTCTTGATTTCTTTGAACTCGGCCGGGTTCATTCTTTTACTAAGATCTTGAAGTATTGCTACTAATGCGGGATTGTTTCTCTGCATGAAGACCTTCTGCTCTTCTTGACAGTTGATTATCTCTTTTATGGTGCTGCATTTGGCGATTTCTTCTCCATGATTGATGACCACTCGTTTATTTGAGAAGTTAATCAGTTGCACTGGAACTACTCCCTCTTTTGCTGCTACTAGCGTTCGGCCAATCATAATGTTTCCCCCAAAGTCGTTGTTAGCTGGCTCAATCATCACAGGTGAATTTTGGTCACTTTTATCTAGTAGCTTAGTCCAAATGATTTTCTCAGATTTTGCCGGGATCTCAGTCGGTCCATCACTAATAACACGGACCTCAGCATTGTCGTTGGTAGCGTGTAGCACTATTTCTGTGTTTCCATATCTCAGTACGTGGCTTCCCAGATCTAATATAAAATTGTATTCTTTCATGAAGTCAAGCCCAATTATGCACTCATCTTCTATATCTGCTACAATAAATCGGTGCCTAAATGAATTTCCTCCAAGGTGAACCTCTTGGTCGCTTTCTCCATGAACTAGAACTGTTTCCCCCGTAGCTGTTTTTAGGGTGAATCGTCTTGCTGTATCGATCTGACTATCACAAACCACATCTGGACGCACTATCGATCTCGAAGCACCTGTGTCCAAAGTCAACATGCACGATTTGCTTCCAACGGTTGCCTCTAAGACTAGACTACTATTTTCTCTTTTTACTTGTGATACCACCAATGTAGGGCATTGTAATTGAGCCAGCTTTCGCCCTTCAAAACTGGCACAATCTAGTTTCCCGAATCCGGAACGTGGCCTCTGTCTTCCGGGTGTGGCTCCCATTTACATTCTCTTCGGATGTGCCCCAACTTCCCACAGTTCCAGCATCTTACTCTGCTAGACCTACTTCGTTGATTTCGCTCGGGCTTATCTCCCAGACTTTTGACACGCATGATCATTTCCTCAAGCGCTGCTTTTAGAGGTTCTTCAGCAACTTCGATCTGACGTACCCTATCTGAGCCATACGCTCTTTTTCCAGCTTCCATTTGTAAAGCCAATGCTAAGACTTCCGCAGGTAGCTTCTTCCCGCTTAGATACAGCTGATTTCTCATTTGCACATCTCGAAGAGCATTGATAAATGTATCAGCTGCCAGTTCGTCTCGGTGTTCCGCGTTATAGTTTGGATATGACAGATTTACCAGTCTCACAATGTCAGCCTCTAATTCTTGCAAAGTTTCGCTGACTCCTTGTTTTCGTGTCTTGAGCTGCATGCGATGGAGAGCTTGCATATGACTTTCCCCAAATCTTACTTCTAAGGCCTCCATTATCTTGCTGTAATCACGCTCTGTCGCTGATAGTGTTTGCAAAATTTCAGCAGCAGGTCCCTTCAATGCCAATATAAGCGCATTTGCTTTTTGCTGGTGATCAACCCCAGTTGTTGCTATCTCAATTTGCATCTTAAATATCTGGTACGATGTAGATCCATCAAATGCGGGTGTTTTCACTCTAGCTGGGGCTGAAGTAGTTGATGGATTGATCATGTTACCTTCTTGGCGTAATTCACTCGAAAGTTTGCGTAATTTCTCTTCATGTTCTTCGGTAACTTTCCGCAGCTCCCTTTCCACGTTGTTGATTTTCACCTCTGCACTGGATATACGTGACTCGATTACTTCACGTAGACTTTCTTGCTTCGCCATCATATCAGCAAATTGTTGTCGTTGCTCTACTTTTTGTTCTGCTGCCTATTTTTCTTGTCGGGCCATCATATCAGCCAGTTGTTGTTGTTGCTCTACTTTTTGTTGTTGTTGCTGTGCTTTTTGTTCTGCTGCCAGAACTTTTAGTTCTGCTGCCTGTTTCTCTTGTCGGTCCATCATTTCTTTCATCAACACCATCATCGAATCAATTGCTGGGGCATTCTGAACCGTAACTTCCTCTGGCTCTACTTCTATGACCTCTGTGTTTTGGCCTGCCTCTTCTAAAACTTTACGCAGCCGGAATGCAAGTTCTGCCTTCGTTCCATGGATTGGAGCATTCCTTTTCTTCAACTCATCCTTCAGCTGGGTCTGGCTGAGATCACTAATATTTACTGTCTTGACCATTGTTTCAATAATCCCACTTCTGACACCACTGTAACGACTCTTCGTTGGTTCTTTTAGATTATTGAACAAACACGACAGTAAAAGACAGATCTTCAGTTAACAGAATCTCAAACTTTATTTGTCATCAAATTACAGCAGCTTCCGTTTTTCCTTACAATAAATTCCAGGGTCTCCAATTTATGTACGTTAAACTTCACCGCTTTTCCACAATTTGAATCAATAATATTCGGAATGGTAAAATCTGTATTTACTATTCCCAAAGTTCAGATTCTTTCACTATTAGTACCCAGGCTCAAGTACCTCCGATTATTCCTTATACTTTCGAATATTTGTAAAACACTTTTAATTGCAAAATTAAAACTGACTATCTGATATTTTTGTTTGCTTATTTATATCGAAAAATAAATAAATCGAAACTTCTATAATCCACTAGAAATCAATACTACGTAGTCCGTACATCTGAAATAGGCCACACCTGTTTTCATTCATACTTGCATTTGTATTAGCGAACTCAAATTTAATTTATGCAAAATGTATTAGGTAACTCCTTTTAATTCATTAATGTAAACATTTGTATAACAAATTTAATTTACATTAATTTATGCAATACAATTTGCAATACAAGTAAAAGATTGAAAAAGGAGTTAACTTTTAATTAATGAATGAGTAAATAAAATTAACCCATTCTGGACGAAGTTTATTACAATATTAATATACGAAATAAGCAGAGCCGTCCAAAATTCCTATGTTTGTAGAACTACCCATATCTCATTTTTCAAAGCAAATTATATTTTGACAAATTTGGTCACCCCGTTTTCATTTCTCATTAAATTTTTTTTAAAGATTTATATATATTTAAAAAATTTGTGTTAATTTAATTTCTGTTATATTCCCCTGTTATTCTCGACTATCATACTCGCCTATTTTACTGGTGACTTAATGGTCATTAACTAACCAGCTTTCGGTGCTGCAAATGGCTGTTTATATTCGCGAAATATAGTAAATATATTTATTCGTAACATGTTTTCTTAAAAAACCGTTGTAACAAAAGCTAACAACACTTTTGAAGCAATTAATTCGTCTCAAAACAAAAAATCTAGCGTATCATGTTTGTTGATAAAGATTATCAAGTAGCCCAAAAAGGATTGGTTTTAGAAGTTATTTTCGTATTTTATATTTTTGTTTGTGTGAAAAAAAGGTATGCTTAAATTAAAAAGAAATTATGATTCCCTCTCACTGAGGTTAATCGTTTTTTGGATTCTATTTTTGTGTAACATTGAGGTTTTACGAGCTTTCTTAGAATTTTATTAATTTTTTGAAAACAACAATAAATAACATTCTCAACATATTTTCTAAATATTATTTATTAATACTTTACACTCTTCCAAGTTCTATATTAATTACAATTAAGTGGTCATCAATTTTCGTTTTAAACCATTCATTCTTCATATAGAAGCGTAGGCTGTTTGAGTTCCTCATCTGTTTGAAAATTTTAAATTCGTATACGTATGTTTTATTTTAATTCTAGAAAATAAGGATTTACGATTATGCTATGTAACGACTGACGATTAATTAAACTAAATTGCAAACTATGTGAGTACGTTCACCCCAGTAATTTTTTTTTGCCTTGGCAATCTTTTTTTTACAAAACAAATGATAAAATAATTATAATTTGCATCATGTAATTTGCAATTACATAGTGTTAGTGAAGTTGTCTACGTGATCTTGGTCGATGGAAATCAATATTTTATCGGACGCTATTTTTATTTTTTATGTATTCAAGTTTTATGATTTTTCTTAAAACAAATTTCTTGAAATCATAAAAATGTATTTTAATAAATTATGTTTTTATTTACTATACACATTCCTATGTCCTATATTAATCACAATTATGTGTTTACTAACTTTATTATTTTTATGAAAAAATTTATTAACATAAAATCAACATCTGTAATGTTGACCTATATAGTGCTAAATCTTTTATAAAAAAATTATGCTTTTTCTTGTTTCAATTAACATTCTAAAGATGCGGTGTGTAATTAATTTTTATAAGGTTTTAAAACGAAAATTTTTTATTTGGAGAAATCCCCAATTAATAATAATTATTTAAATATTTTATTTCTGAAGAAGACATAAATGTCAAAAACCTTAATCTAAAAATCCATAATACCGAAAAAAAAATTAATCATACGTTTTAGCACCCGCTCGAGAGTCAAAAAGAAATTTGTGTTTCTTTTGGTTAATTTGTACTTTCGATAATTCCAGAGTCCAGAACAACTTACTCGGTTTGGAAATTTTTTTCACTGAACGATTTGTCTGATTGTTATAAAAAACTGATTTCTTGATATGTGTGATTTAACGCCAATTATTCTTAAATTATCAAACTATGTATAATTGAAACCATAAAAAAAGTTTCTTGAAAATTTAATTTGTCAGTAAAATAGTAACTAGTGCTCTTTTGCAAATGGTGTTATTTCCAGTAACAGAAACAATTGCCGACTAATTCAATTTTTGACGTAATAACTAGTCCCACAATTTCGCTTCGCAGATTAGTTTGGGCTGAAAGTTAGACCTACTATTTTGGAAAAATAAAAAAAAAGTTGTGCTGAACTAGGCTTCAATGTTTTGCTTCGCAAATGTCATTATGTTAGAATAGAAGAAATTTAGAAGACTATAGTTAAAACTATAAGGTAACAACTATCCGCCATTTTTGTAAAATAGAAAACCAAACGAACAAGTTTAGTTTCTAATTGAGATAAATATTTTATGGAAAAATGATTGAACTGTTTGAAAACTTAAGATTTCTTCAACAGAAATCAAAATTCGGTTATTTCGTGGGACAGTGAATCATCGCTGTTTTTAGGTAAGACCCGCATGAGGGTATTTTTTAAACTTAATTTTTTATTTTGTATGTGCTCTTGATACTCCATATTGAAGCGTCCTCTAGTTTTTCTTTTCTGCATTAATTTTAACCATAAGTGGTCGAGTGACCTATTAAGTGCTTTTTCCAATTTATCTAAAATCAATTCTAAATTTCAATTTTTCATTGTTCCAAAATTTCGAAAATAACTTTAACCTCAAGCTTTTAATTATTGTGCCAAATTTTTTCTATTAAAAATAATGGTTTAAAAATATTTTGCTGATAAAACTTTATTGCAAATTATATTAAAAATATATAATTAAAAAAATTAATGTTGAGGTCTTATAGTCGACGGAACGAGCTATTTTTTGCAATAAAAAATCAACACCTAGATGGCACAGGTATGAGACAAAGTTAATCGAATCGATTAATCAATCGAACAATGACGCTTTTCACGCTTTTAGCTGATATCGACTGACGAACGATGAGGTGTTTACCAACAACGTTGGTAAACACTCTTCGGTCTCTGAAACTAGGGGTCATCATCCACTTCCATTCCTTCTTTATCATCGGTCAACAGAAAACACTCAGTGGGGGACATCTTGAATTGTTTCTTGCTCATTGGTTTCTTCATTTTTTATTTTGCGGCCAAACAATGCAGTTTCCAAGCGTTCACAAGAGTATAATTCAGGGTGTTAATCCAAAGTGTCGAGTACTATTTCTTTCCACGGATGTTGACTCGATAATTTTCGTCTTCTTCTCTCGGCCCTTATAATCTTCTTTAGTTGCTTTTTTCCAATTCTGAACAGGCTGGAGTGGCAAAATCTGATCGTATTTAGTAGCAATAGTGACCTCCATATTATCTTGCCAGTGACAATGAGTGATCTGGTTCTTAAAATCGTACATATAATCATGTGCGCCGTGAGGCAAATATTTTTCGGTCTTCATATTAGTAGCACCGCCAGCTGTATGATTACAACGAACAGTTACAGTTGCACAGAATCCCTTTTCTGATAGCAGGAACAGAAGATGGTAGGATGTAAAGAAGTTATCGAAAAAAAACCAAGGGACGCATAGGGATCTCGATGTTGCCGGTTTTTATCGGATTGTCCACAGTAAGGGATGAAAAAGAACAAATATACGGTTGACGATCAGAGGCATCAACCTTTTTATCGAAAACGAATCGGCTTTCCTAGAATAAACATTTTACAACTGAGACAATAAAATAGGCCACCATCTGCTTGTGTATCGACAAATACCCAAATGCCAATTTGAATAAAATTTCTGTCGAGAATGGCGAAGGATGGACGAAGCTGAAATCAATGAAATATAAATTAAAAAAATCAATCATAATAATGTAATAAAAATTATAGTACCTTGGCCATCATATCGTTGCGATCTAATTCATCATTATTGGCAAAATGGATCGATCTCTATGTACGTGAACGTAAATCTCGTCATTGCCTGTTTTACTATTGCAATTTCCATTGACAACTTCGTCGACCAATAATGAAAATCGGTATTTTTGGTTGCCATTTTAGCGTTCTAAATGAATTTAATGGTTTTTAACTGACTTTCGGTTTCTTGCGAGGTGGAGCGGTTGATTAAGCCGTCAATTTGATCAATTTTGAGCTTCCAGTTCTGTTTCTAAAATCTCGTTATAACCAATATCCTCATGAATGTTTTGTTCAGTCTCAGAATTAATTGCAACGAAATTGTCGTCGGTTTATTTTTTATCCGATTGTTCGTCTACGTCGGGTTGGAGTAGGAGACTGATTTCGTCATCGCTCCAACTATCTTTAATACCTGCAATCTCCTTCATTGTGTGGGTGGGTAACAATAACTTTGGTATATGATCCAGGTTCACTTGAAAATGAAAGATCTGGATTCATTTTAAAATTGGAGAAAATGGTGGGGTCTCCTGGATTCCAATGGTATTGAAACTTGGTATTTAAGGTTTTAGTGCGGTTTTCAATATTTCTGCGTACCAACTTCAGGTTTGTCACTTCCGGTTAAAAAGTTTGTTAAAGGTTTCAATCAATATGATAAAGATTTCATTTTCTTTTGGGGTAGTATATTGGACAAAGTACGGAGGGGTGGGGTCCACCATACAACAAGTGATTTTTTACCATGTTTTTTATGTTTGTTGGGCGCATACAACAATCATTCGTTCGTGAACGAATTTTGATGACACTTAAAAAAAGATGCAGACATGTATGACAAGGAGTTGATTAGTTTTTGAGCGAATTGTTCAAAGTAGTGGGGTCCCCCGTGCACCTGTTTTTTTAAAGTAAGATAACATATGTTTCTGTAAATCGTATTAGATGAAACTTGGTACATAAGCACTTTGTACCGTTCACAACAGTTCTGCATTCCAACCTTCCGGTTTTTCATTTCCGGTGAATTTTTTTTGGCTAGTTTTTGCATATATTTCATTGTCTTTATTCACACTACAGCCTACAATAATGATGTGATTATGATTAAACTTATAAAAAGATTTCAATTAGTGTGAGAAGATAATGATCAACTTTTGGGACACATTGATCAAAGTGGCAAAGGGTCCACCATACCATACACTTTCTTTTCAAAGTTGGTTAGGAGCATACAGACTTCGTTCATTAATCAATTTTGATGACATTTGGACAGAAGATGAAGATTTAAATGGCAAAGAACTGATTAGTTTTTGGACGGTATTGGGATAAGTGTTGGGAGGAGTCTCCCGAGCACCTGTTTATTTGAAACTTCAATAGCATCAGTTCCTGATAATTGCTTTTGATTAATCTTGGTATAAATGGTTAGAGTACATTTGTAACAGTTCAGCATTGACAACTTCCGTTGTTAATTTTTCTATTCTACAGTTTTCTATATAATCTATATATCTATTATAATCTATAACATCGGTTAGCTATTAGTTGAAGTATTTGATGGATATTAGGTATATTTCCAGAATATTTTTTTTTCCTTGTTTTTAGAGTGAATGAAAAATAGCTATTTGCATTACTATGGAGAAAAGTGCCACTTTTCCTCCAGTAGGATGTAGTATACTGCCCGACGCTAAGCGGAGGGCAGTAAACATCAAAGAGAGAAAAAGGTTCTTTGCTCCTGTGTAATGCATATGATTTTTCTTTCTATCCTAACATATTTAAAATGAGAGGGAGGAAAAGTACTTTTCCTCCCTAAGGAGGAAAATATATTTAAAAATATGTATAATTTATACAAATTTAAAATGAGATATGGAGGAAATGTACTTTTCCTCCCTAGGGCGGGAAATATGACTTTCCTCCTGAATTTTTTATCAAAGCAACCTTTAAATCCAAAATTTCACAATCCAATCAAAATATTTGTTATTTGTTGTTGTCATAGTTGTACAATTTGTTTAAAAATGACAAGTATCGTAAAAATATGAAAAAAAATGGCAAAACTTGTTCTGCCGTCGTCAAAATATGAGTTATTTCACTGCCGCCGTAAAAAAAGAAAAAAAATTGACGTTACTTAACAGCTACTTTGATTATAGGTAAAAAAGTAAAACTTTAGCCTTCTTCCAAGCGAATGTAAAGTTCAAAGTTTACAGCCGTTTGCTGAAAAATAAGTTTAGTGAACCTATTCTGTACACGTTTTTCAAAAAAATTTAACATCGCTCGTTGCAATTTTGCTAATATTTGCTATATCATTATAAATTATAATCGAGGACATAATTAACGTTCTTATTATTTTTATATCGCAAACTGGGTTTAAATTATAGATAATGATTTTATATTCATAAAAGCAAAGCATGACATTTTGATTTTTATTATTTAAATTTTGTAGTTGTTTTGTTACCGAGAGGATGTTAACCTGTAATCGATGTATCAAGCTTTTTTGTAAATTGTCCTGTATAAGATGAACTCCATTGTAAAAATATTAGATGTTGAATTTTATTGTTATTTTTCGATTTTTAGACATATTCTTACGACTTGGCATTTTTACAAAATATACGTTTTTGGGGTTGTACTCTAATGGTACTTTCCACACTATTATGCAGTGCAATACATCATTTGTTCGTTTCTTACGTCAATAAATTGGCTATAAACTAAATTGGAGTTCTCATATTTAAATTTAGATTATAGACAAATTCTAGATAAAGAGTTAAGAAACAAAGAAGTGATGCGTTGCACTGCATACAAGAGTGGAAAGGGCCAATCATCGCAGTCACAATGACTATCGCTTTTTATTACTTATATGTTACATCTTTTGTAATAGTATATTTATTTTATATATCCTATAAAGTGAAATATTTAATTCAAGTTTAACAACTTTGCGTAACAAATATACCTTTTATTTTATATAAATCTTTACTTATCGCTTTAATATTTGTCTTTGAATATATTAAATTATTCGTTCTAAACTTAAATGTCTGATGCAAGTAAAAATTTGGAAAACAATTTACGTAATGAACAACTTCCAATTTTTGTTAACAATATTATCAATGTTGATTTCGTTTAATTTAATACTATAAGTCCTTCAGTTTGTATCAACGTAGCTCGTTAACATATTAAACCTGTTTATTTTAATTTTAATTTTAAACTGAATAAAAAATTTCACTAGCATAGTTTATTAATCAAAAAATTTCTACTAACATATATATTATAAAACATACTTCCGAAATTCCTTATCAGTTTTAAGTGATATCAGATTAACATTGACAATAACTCAAAAATGATATGTCAAATATAAATCATAACTTTGATTTAACTTCAAAAGAAAGTAAATATAATGCGGAAGGTGACAAACTATTTGTACTGATTTTATTATATTGTAATAAAATAAGCTTAATTTTTGTAAGTTTCCTTACAGTTTTTATATGATAAATAAATATTTACTATCTAACAATATGTTGTATAAATCAATAAAAATGTATTCGTGTATTATATACATTTGAAATAATCGCATAGGTATGCATACAGATTACAGACGAGACACTACACTAATCAGTTGAATACTTCATTTGTAGAGCTTTTTTGAATGTATTCTTATATTATTTCCAACATTGATGGTTTCGTTGACCATTGAATGAATGTATATTAGTTGATATATTTGTACAATTTAAATGATATCTTATAATACCAAATTACGTTACATTAATGAATAGTTGACGACAAATACAAAACAATTCAAATTTGTCTAGTAACAGTCTTAGTAGTTGTTCTATTTCAGTTTCTGAAAAACTTCAAATGATTTGGTTTCTATTTCTAATAGAACATGCTTGAGACTTCTAATAGAACATGCATCAACCGCAAAATAGCTTTAATTTAAAGTATGTACAAGTGAATGTTTTGAATGAAAATATTATATTTTGCTACCATATTAATTATAAAATATGGAGTGGCTGAAATCTCAAGCTCAGAGATATCAAGACTTCGGTCTGGGTTAAGGATTTTGATATAGTTTTCGGCAAAAAACTTTTATGAGGACATGGTTTTTAGTTGATGTATATCAAACATAACTCTTTGTTAGTACATGTATTTACTTATCTCTGTTTAGCAATTTATTACAAAACTAACACGAAACATCAATACTTTGCCGGAAAATTATAACAGCATCATAAATTAACATAATTTAGTGAAAAGATGATACAATCAGCAAACTACTCAAAAACCTCTCCATTTAGTGTTTCGAGAAAACATTACAAAATCACAAATTCATATTTTCAAAATTCCAAAAATATTGTAAAAATTAAATAAAATGAAACTTTTTTTAAAATTCTAAAAATATTCCAAAAATTATTACAAAATCAAAGATTAAAACTTTTTTCAAAAATTCTAAAAATATTGCAAAAATTATAACAAAATCAAGAACACAAAGTTTTTTCAAAATCCCAAAATTATTTCAAAAATTGTAATAAAATCAAATATTTAAACTTTTTCTAAATTCCAATAATATTCCAAAAATTCTTACAAATTCAAAAATTCAAACTTTTTCCGAAATTCTAAAAATATTGCAAAAATTAAAACAATATCAAAAATTGAAACTTTTTTCAAAATTCCAAAAATTATAATAAAATCAAAAATTTTAAATTTTTCAAAATTCCGAAAATATTTCAAAAATTATTACAAACTCAAAAATTGAAACTTTTTTCAAAATTCTAAAAATATATATAAAATTCAAAAATTCTATATTTTTTTTCAAAATTCAAAAAATATTGCAAAAATTATAACAAAATCAAATATTTTCATATCATACAAATTATTAATTTTATTTTTTTTCAAAAAATTGGGTAAAAAAGTAAATAAAAATCTTTCTTTTGACACACTTGACAACATTTTTTTTGACAAACTTATAATGCCTTAATTCTCAATAATAATAATAATAAAATTTCGTTTCAAACAATGTATTATTGCCTCAGGGGTCACTGGTCTGATTAGACCATGATACGGGACTTGGCGATCCCGAGGTACCTGAGCTATAGTGGGCTCTAGCCTGCTATTGCAAACCGTAAACCTGTTGTCATGTCTAGCGGGAACAGGGACCTTGGCTTAGCCGCCCGGGTCGCGGGAAGGTGCTCCCTTATTAGCACCCCTACTGGGTACACAGAGAGGATTCATGTAGGGTCAAACCATGAAAAGTACCAACCTCTGGGCAACTTGTCGCCCCCAGTTGTATATAGACTTCTAACAGGTATAGACGAAGGCATGTTGGTGACCTTTATTGCGTCTTAACTCGTGGGAACAATATGGATAAATATTTTAGTAACCTTTTAAACTTTTTAAAAATTTTGTTTTCACCTGTTTATTATTTCTTACATCCTATCATGAAATATTGGCCTATGTCATATTTTATTATATGATAGGATTTATTGTTTAGTTGATGAGCCGTTATGCGACTCAACAAAAATTTATTATATTTATTAAATAAATAAAACAATTAATTTATTTTTGATTCACTTTATTGAAAGCCCGTTTGATTTTAGAAAATAAAATTTATTGAACAATTATAAGTTTTAAAACACGAGTTGTTGCTCGACCGAGTGCAAGAATCTAATTAATTGTAATTGCTAATTTTTAACAAAATAATTTTTTATTAACTTCCGTTGATTTGTGTTGTCGTTGTTAATATTTTTATGTTTTGTTTTGATTTCGCCGAGTGTTGCCGCTACATAGTTACCCATTTTTAAAACAAATTATATTTTGATCAAATGACTATTAGGTACATTTGATAAAAAATTTAAAATACACATCCAAAATATTTGTGGATTGAATGACAATCGTGACGCCGTGCAACATCATCTCGAGCACGACCAACTGCATATTCTTATTCTTACAAAAACACAAGTTTCTGAAAACTATCCCTATGACGTAACTCTAAATCCTAAATATAGGCTTGAATCAGCCTTTAAACTTCATCAAGGTGAATGTGCATACATTCATGAGAGTGTTGCATATAAACGCTTTCCAAATTATGAATTACATGGTGATGGCTACAGCACAGTAGTATTAAAGGTTTGTCTACCTGAAATTTCTTTCTTCACAATAGCTCTATACCGGTGTCCAAACAAACATAATCCCAATTTTTTTTAATCTCTTGACTAATGTTGTCGACGAAATTGGAGCACAATTTCAAAATTGTGAGATTATCGTTACCGGTGACTTCAACGTCCACAACAAATCGTGGTTAGAATTTTCCAAAATGACCGATGACGACAACAATGGAAGGCAGGCAGAAATATTTGCAGCATCGCACGACCAGAGGCAGATTGTAAAAAACCCAACTTTCACTCCTCGTAATGGCGGTGATAAAAGTTCTCTCCTAGACCTTTATCTCACATCTATGCCAGATATTACGAGTGTCGATAAGGGTATTGGAAATTCTGACCATTATCTAATCACATCAATTGTCAAAACTGATTTGTTACAAACTAGAGTTCCCAAACACCGTAAAATATTTCACTTGTCAAAAATGAACACCAATGGTCTCCGAAGTTTTTTTCAAGGTTTCCCTTTTGATCGTCATTGTTTTTATACTGACGATGTAAATGTTTCTGCTCAAAACTTTACTGAAACATTCGGTATTAACAAATTCGTTCCTTTTTCAATAATGAAACCGCAACAAAAATATTTGTTTTCGAAAGCAGCCAAATTGGCTCTTCGAAACAAACGTAGATTAATTAATATTTAGATACATAAAAAGAGCTCTGCTAATCGAACCCAATATTTAAGGGCCAACAAAATATCAAACCAGATAATTGAAAACGAAAAAGCAGAGATTGACAGAGCGAAAGCGGCAAAACTTTCGAGTATGTCAATTTCTGACAAAAGCTTTTACAGTGCCATTAATTCTTTAAATTGTGGTACTAAATCTTCTATCCCTCCTATCATTGAAGGTGACTCAATCATTACTGACCCTGCAAGGAAAGCTACATTGTTCGCGGAACGTTTTGCTTCAAATTCAACAGTTTTAGAAGCTCCTAAAGAAATACCCCAAATCCAGTCTTCAGGAGTTAATATGAAAGAATTACATTTCAAACCCAAAATTGTCGAAAAACTTTTAAGGGGGTTAAACAACAACAAAGCCTCTGGTTTGGACAACATTCCTCCTGTTATTCTAAAAACATTTTCAAAAGAACTTGCACCAACTCTCACCAAAATATTCTATAAATCCTATAAATCTGGTATTTTTCCATCCTGCTAGAAGTTGGCCAATGTCCAGCCTGTCCCAAAAAAAGGAACGAAATGTGATATTTCAAATTATAGACCAATAGCCTTACTCCCAGTTATGTCTAAAATATACGAGCACTATATTAATTCACACATATCTAAATTTTTGGAAGACAACCATTTGATATCTGACAGTACGGTTTTAGAAACAAAAATCAACAACCCGTCTATTGAACTATGTGGCACATCTTTGGAATAGCATACTTGATAAAGGTGGTGAAACGTACGTGCAATCGCATTAGACATCTCAATCGCATTTGATCGAATCTGGCATGCCAACTTGATCAACAAGCTCGTTGCGTACGCTTTTCATCCCGCAGTCATGAAGTTGATTCAAAATTTTCTGTCTAACCGATACATCTCGGTATCTATAGATGGCTTTTCTTCTGAGTCTAAATTAGTAACCGCTTGTGTACCCCAAGGCTCAGTTTTGTCTTCCACTTTATTTTTGATCTATATCAACGAACTGTTGCAAATCACCAGTAACCCAATAAATAGTTTTGCAGATGATAGTACACTGCAAAAGTCATTCGTCCCGCTATCTTCAAAGGGTAAAATGCATGAACGAATAAATCCCGCCCACAGAGACGCTGCCATGAATGTAAACGAGGACCTAAAAAAAGTAGCCGATTGGGGTGACCAAAATTTGGTCAATTTTAATTCCACCCAAACACAGCTACTGATTGTCTGAGACCGAGTTTCCCAACGATATTTCAATTAAAATGTGTGACGATCAAATAGACGAATGTAAAAGCATTCGTTTATTGGGAGTCACAATATCCAATGACTTACTCTGGAACGATCATATAATGACCATGGCAAAGAGCGCGTCAAGAAAACTCGGCCTCCTCAATTGACGTAAAAAATATTTTACTTCGCATCAATTACTCCACATTTTTCATTTCAAGCCCTATATTCGTCCCTGTATGGAGTATTGTTGTCAAGTTTGAGGCGCTGCATCTTTTACTATCCTAGCTCTTTTGGACTCTGTTCAAAAGCGTGCTATACGAATCGTTGGTGATCGAAGTTTGACATTAGATCTTGATTCCCTACAACATCGTCGCACTGTTGCTGATCTCGTTGTTTTTTATATATATCGTCACCAACAGTGCTCGGATGAAATCAGGTCCATAACGCCTCAGACATATGTTTTTCCCCGTTTTACTCGTCAATCGGTTTGTGCGGGCGGTCGAACTGTCGAGATTACTCACTGTCATAGTAATAAAATGCAAAGAGATTTCTTTGTGCGCACGTCGTACAAATGGAATGCTTTGCCCGAATCAATAGTCTCGAATGCCTTCAATCCACAAAGATTTACAAAAAGCGTCCACCTATACCTCAAGACGCATGTTGTTGTGGGACCTGAGTCTTAAAAAGTGTCTATGTGTTGTTGTGACACATTTTGTAATTCCTACTACACAACACTTTTTATTAAAAAAAAAAAATTTTATTTTATTTTTTTCCAAAAAATTGCGTAAAAAAATAAATCAAAATCTTTCTTTTGACACACTTGACAACATTTTTTTGACAAATTTATAATGCAATAATCTAGATTTTGGTCTCACATACCAATCCCGACCATCAAGATTTCTCCAAATTCAATGTTCCTTCCTACTCGTATTCACTTAAAATGAACGTTTTTTAAGCCAAAAATATGCAAATTTCCTTGTTTTGACACACTTGGCGATTTTTTGACACACTTCCGGTACAGTTATCGAACACATCGTCCATTCGGCTCTTCCAATTGAAAATAGGTTTATTTTTAGAAAAAATTTTGAAATCCGTCCAGCCGTTTTCTAGATTTCGTCGGTTGTGACGGCCGACAGACAGACATTCATTTTTTTGTTTTTTTAGAATCAGTAGGTCCTAAAACGTCGAGAAATGCCAAAAAAGTGGGGATACGAATTACTTCGGTCTGAAAAACCTAAGTATTACATTTATAAGCTAAATGTGAAATTCTTACCCCCACTTTTATGCCATTTCTCGACGTTTTAGGACCTACTGATTCTAAAAAAGCAAAAAAAAAAAAATTATGTCTGTCTGTCGGCCGGTCGTCACAACCTACGAAATCTAGAACACCGCTGGACGGATTTCAACAATTTTTTTTCTTAAAATAGGTTTACTCAATAGGAAGAGCCGAAAGGACGCTGTGTTCGATAATTGTACCGGAAGTGTGTCAAAAGATCGTCAAGTGTGTCAAAACAAGGAAATTTGCATATTTTTTGCTTAAAAAACGTTCATTTTAAGTGATTACGAATAGGAACATTGAATTTGGAGAAATCTTGATGGTCGATTTGTATGTGAGACCAAAATCTCGATTTTTCCATTATAAGTTTGTCAAGTGTGTCAAAAGAAAGATTTTTATTTATTTTTTTACCCAATCTTTTGGAAAAAAATAAAATTAATTGTTTGTTTGAAATGAAATTTTATTATTATTTTTGAGAATTAAGGCATTTTTAAATTTGTCAAAAAATGTTGTCAAGTGTTTCAAAAGAAAGATTTTTATTTACTTTTTTACCCAATTTTTTGGAAAAAAAATAAAATTAATAATTTGTATGACATGAAAATTTATTATTATTATAGAAAATTGTGGTATTATAAGTTTGTCAAAAAAGTGTTGTCAAGTGTGTCAAAAAATGATTTCATTTATTTTTTTAGCCAATTTTATGGAAAAAAAATGTAGCTTTTTTTATGATAACGGATATGTAATTGAAAATGAAATTGGACATGGAAATTTTTGAATTTGTTATAGTTTTTGAAATATTTTTGGAATTTTGAAATAAGTTTGTAATTTTCATTCTGTAATAATTTTTGCAATATATTTAGAATTTCGGAAATTTTAATTTTTGATTTTGTAAGAATTTTTGGAATATGTTTAGAATTTTAAAAATTTTAAAATTTTTGATTTTATTATAATTTTTGGAATTTTGAAAAAAGTTTGAATTTTTGATTTTGTAATAATTTTTGCAATATTTTTAGAATTTCGGAAAACTTTGAATTTTCAATAAGTTTTGGAATATGTTTTGACTCGATTTTGTGATTTTTGTATCAATCGATCGGGCTTGGCCGCCTCTCGAAAACTTTATGAGATTGGGGTGGTAGGACCTACCCCCACCCCTTACGTCTTTAAGTTTTAGCATAAAAAATAAAAATCTGTATAAAATAAATGGGAAGAGATAAAAAAAATTTAATGGCACCATTATCTTTTATTCAGACCGGCGCAACTTTGGAGTCCAAAAGTTGGTTTGCACCCCCACCAAGGTTGGCAAATATCATGATATTTATATAAATATCAAAATATCTAATATATCAGATATATATCCCTATCCCTACCCTTTCCACACTTGTATGTAGTGCAACGCATCACTCCTTCGTTTCTTCAAATATGGCAACTCCAATTTAGTTTATAGGCAATTTGTCAAACCTATTCGTCTATATCTTCGATTGCACAAGTTCAAATGACGAATACGTTTGCTCGCTTTGTTTTGTTTATTTGCCCAAGTTGCATCATCAATACCCATACAAGGCTGTACAACTGGTCCTGTAATGGTCCATTACTGGCGACATGTAATGCAGCAATAGTAGAGTACTGGCAACCATAACTGAACCATAAATATAATGTAACTGGATGATAACTTTGAACAATAAATGACTGCCATTCAAGGGTCAGAGAAAAAACCCAGCAATGACCTCAGCAACAACCACCCCAATCTCATAAAGTTTTCAGGAGACGGCCAAGCCAGATCGATTGATACCAAATTTGTAAAAAAAATTTTGAAAATTTCCGCGACTGCCCGAAAAAAAACGATAGTTAACTAATTTATAAAATACATGAAAATATCATAGCTACTACAATTTGTTAATTATTGAAAATGGTTTTATTTGTTACTAAATTGTAAACGTCATTTATTCGAGTAGTGTTAAATTGACAGCAGACCAGTTATGAATTTAACCAGTTAGTAGAGAAATTTGAAATTTGAAAAAGATAGTAGCGTTTTTAACATTTGAACATTTTTATTTCTTTGTTTCATACAAATTAAATATTTCTAAGGTTTCTGAGTTATGAGTAAGGAGCGGATGTTCGTGCACTAAAAATGTCCAAAATATGCAGCATTATATGCTCTTAAAATGCCTGAATTATGCATTTAAAAATGCAATAAAATGCATATTATTCAATATAATCTAAAAAAAAATAGGTTTTCAAAAATTTCATTTTATTTATTAAAATAATAAAAATTATCACAATTTTAAAAAAAATATCGTTATTCCTTACAATTCATTCTGTTGTACAATTTATTCAATTTCTGATAAAATAAAATAATGAAAAAATATCACAATTAAAAAAAAGTCCAAGCGGCACGTATATCCGCTAGAAATAGGTAGATTTCGAGATCAGACAGTTTTGTGTGCCAGTGGAATCTGATGTATCAGATCAGTTTAAACAAAACAAACTAATTTCAAACAGATATCGAACAAATTTTAAAAAGATAATGAGCTACCTACAAGCAAAATTATATCTATCCAATTTTGCAACAAACAAATATCAAATCTACCACAGAACATGTGTGTGACAATTTATGACACAAACCTACTCTGTATCATATGTCGTGCAATTACTGCAAAATATCAAAATAGTTTATTTCTAAGAAAAAAAAATTAATTTCTTCTATTCAAATCTTTTATTTTTTTGACTGTTATAAGGTTGACATTGACTGCTATAAGGTTTTTGGAAATTGTAGTTGGGGATTGTTGCAAACATTTTTGTTGAAGCCAACAAGTCAAAAACCTCTAACTGCAGAGGTTTATATTTATAAGAAACGGATTAAAATGTTTCCACAGATTCTAAATTTATGAAGATTTTAAAAATATTAGTATCCAACGGCCGTTATAACGGATTAAAAAAACTACTTTTTTTTCTAGTATAAAGCCTATAGTTCCTTAACCATGTGTCAGATTTTTCTGATTTACGAACTCCTCCAAGATATTAATAAAACACACATTTTTAAGAAAGGTTTTTTGATCTGGCTCCACAAATGCAACCGTGAGAGCGCCGGTTGATTCAAACGCATTTTGTGTTTTACAAGCTTTGTTGTTGGAGCCGCTCACTCAGAAACCTCCAACTGCAGAGGTCTTTTTTTTTAAAGAAACTGATTAAAAAGGTTTCAAAAATTCTAAATTTATGAAGTTTTTAAAAATATTAGAATCCAAACGGCCGTTATAACGGATCTAAAAAACAGAGTTTATTTCTAGTATAAAGCTTCTAGTTTCTTAACCATGTGTTGGATTGGGCTGATTTACGAACTTGTCCAAGATATTAATAAAACGCACATTTTTAGAGAAGGTTTTTTGATCTGGCCTTATAAATGCGACCGTGAGAGTGCCGGTTGTTTTAAAAAAAAAATTTTTTTTGCAAACTTTTTTGTTGGAGCCGCTCACTCAGGAACCTCTTACTGCAGAGGTCTATTTTTAAAACAAATTGATAAAAAAGATTTTAAAGATTCTAAATTTGTCAAATTTTTTGAAATATTAGTATCCAAACGGCCGTTATAACGGTTTTAAAAAATCAATTTTTTTCAGAAAAAAGCCTCTAGTTTCTTAACCACGTGTCGGATTTTGCTGATTCACGAACTTGTCCAAGATATTATTAGAACACACAAGTACAGAAAATTTTTTTGATCTAGCTCAACAAATGCGACCGTGAGAGTGCCGGTCGTTTTCGTTATATCTCATATCGTTTATATATATATATATATATATATATATATATATATATATATATATATATATATATATATATATATATATATATATATATATATATATATATATATATATATATATATATATATATATACATTTTTTTTTTTGTTTTTTTTGTCTCCGCTTATCATATATAGTCGTTTGGCACAAAAATTTTTCCGAAATTCCGAGATGAAGCCCATTGCAATAGGTAGATTTTTATATGAAATCTACCTAAAAAATAATTTAAAGTTTTGCATTACAACTACAAATAATGTAGAATTTTAAGTTGTCTTGAGTAAAATTTGTTCGCTTATCGGTTACAATATTATTGTACCAGGAAAAACTTCTTTCCACTTCACAAGACCTGTGACTCCGTGACTCCTTTCCACTTCACGACACCTGTCGTTTCAGATATTTTTTGTTTAACATTTTCAATTAGTTTTAAGCTTTCGATTAATGTCATGTTCCGTTCTTCCAATTGTTTTATTGTATCACATAAAAACCCATAATTTGATGCGATAAAAATCAAATCATTTTTCAAATCCATTTTTAAAATCATTTCTCGACATGCTTCTACAGAAATTGAATTATCCTTTAAGTCAATAGAATTTATGACGTTTTCTAATAATTCAAAATTATTACAAGCATAAATAACCAGTTTCAACCACGTTCCCCATCTAGTTAGAACAGGTTTTGGTGGTAACGGAAAATTTGTTGGAGCTATATCCCTAAATACTGCTACTCTGGATGGAGCTTTTAAAAATAGCTTTTTTAAATTAGATGCAAATCTATCCACATTTGGAAACATAGTGCGAATTTTTTCACACACTCTGTTTAAACCGTGGTCTGCACATGTGAGATGAATCATTTTGGGAAAAAGATTGACAAGAATTTGCCCAGCTTTAACCATATATGGTTCTGCGTCTGTTACAAATAAAAGAATATTATCTCGATTAAAATCAGGCAGAATTTTAATTGAATCGTCGAAGAATCTAACAATAGCAGAAGAATCAGTTTTGTCGAGAAATTGAGTATTTAATAAAAACACGTCACTATCTGATTCTCCATTTAAAACACCAACAATGGCATTAGCAACAAAACGATTGCCAATATCTGTGGTTTCATCTATAGACACCCATATTTTTTTATTTCGCACTGCATTTTTAATTTTTTCTATTGTTTCGTTGTAACAAATTTCGAGATAATTTTTTCGTAACGTCGATTCTTCGGGTATAATTTCATTTGTATATTTTTCCAGAAACCGTCTTAGTTCAGAATTTTGCACTCTGTGAAAAGGAATGTTGGCAGACACTAAAGCACGACATAAATCTAAATTAAATTCACTTTTTTTCGAATTTGGAATATGCTGGAGTGTTTCTTCAAGAAATTTTTGTTTTGTTCTGTTTTTTCGTTTGAATAAATTTTGATGTTTTAACGTACGTATGTGTTGTTCGACACTTGATTTTCTATTGGAGTTCAGATTTATTTCGCAAACTACACAAAATAAAACTCGACCATCAGTTTTTAATATTTCTGTTCCAAATTCGTTTACAAAGTCATTCAAGCGAGACGATGTCGATTTCTTTTCTTTTGGCATTTTTTGTTTGTAATGTAAAGAATAACTAAAATACTAAATGCTAAATACCACGATGTTTTGACTTTTGACAGTTCAGTCAAGATAACCAACTTCAGAAAAAAAAATGAAAAATTTATAGAATATATTTGGTGATATTTTATTATTTAAATGTTTAGCGGCAAATTTAAAAGTGTGTTTTTTTCAAAAAATACGCAAAATATGCAAAAACAAGCAGTTTTTTTTAAAAAAACCTAAAATATGCAGCAATATACACTTTAATGTAAAATATGCATTTATATGTAAAATAAAAATGATGCCATTTTTGTTAAAAAATCATGAATCGAATTTCTGCTGAAAATAATTGAAATATCTCTAAAGGAAAAAAATATGTATTTGCATAAACATCCGGTCTTTAGTTATGAGCAATAATTTGAAAGAAAACAGAATTTGATCATTTTTAATTTTATTCGACTTTTATTTAGTTGTTTACAATTTAGTAACAAATAAAATATTATACAAGACACGCCAGGTAACTGGTGTTGCTGGCTTAAGAAGGTAACTGACTCGTCTTCGACTCGTCAGTTATATCCTACATTCGCCAGTAAAAACCATTTTACCTGGCATGTAATGTAAAATGCTATTTTACTCGAGAGAAAAAAATCAGTTTTACAAGAGATTAAATCTGCATGAAAATAGATTTTTCATATACCATTGTAGAAATATAGTTATTTGTTTAACAAGGCAGCAAAGTAGTAGATTGACTGCCGCGGCTGATGGGTCATAGCCGAGCGAAGCGAGGCTAGGAATTCAGCTTAGGCAGTCATTCTATCTTGCTGCCGAGTTGAACATATAATTTTTTCTCCGATTAATTACAATGATATGTAATTTAATAATTATCACTTTAAAAATAAAGCAAAATTTAAAAAATGAAAAAAAAAAAATCGCAATTGTTGGAAGATTTAGTTGTTATGGAAATGTAATAATAATTATAGTTTGACAAATTAAAAAATTTCTGCCAGATTCGTGGAAAAATATCTGTTTATTTCTATGAAGTCTAATTATTTTGCTACCTAGGCAGCAAAGTACTTGCTTTGCTGCCTAGGCAGGAAAAGTGCCACTTTGCTGGCTGAAATAAGTCTGCAAAATTTATATTTTTATATTTATATTTTTTTGATTTGTCTATCGGAGAAAAAATCATTTTCTAATGGATGTCTTCGAATACTTTACAAAATCTAACTTTTTTGCTTGAATCTTGATTTTGGAGTTGAAAAAACTCGGACAAATAACGTTTAACATGATAAATTAGTGGGAATTTTAAACTTTTTGTCTGTTGTGAAGAAGAAAAAGAGAAGGGTTTATTTTTCGTCATCACAAACCGTGGGAATGACCTACACCCCGAACATGTCTCTAAATCGGGCTCTGGATTTAGTGAAAACGAGTACGCAACCTACACGTTGCTAAGATTTTATAGCTTTGACAAAAATTATGCCAAGCGTTCTGCCAGCTACAGAAATGCGACAATTCAAACCGAACGACTATGTTAAAATTTTAAAATCTTAAAATTGAACGACATATATTAGTTTTCTTTACGTTATTATATATCATAATATTAAAGGATTACAATCTTACTCCAAAATTGTGAATCTTAAGAATTTTGAAAATACTCCAGTTCTGGGAAAGACAAAATGTAATGTGCTTTTACAATTTTGTGCGCGTCAACAAAATAAACCGAACGTATTCTATATTTTCATCAACAATTAATTTTTCTTGAAATTTTTGTTTTTTAGTGAGTTTAACGTTTAATTTTCAATTATGGTCAAGGATAAAAACCTTTTGTAATTATTAGTGATAAAAATGCCACAATTTCTTTGGACCTACGACAACGTATTTTGAATGATAGGCAAGCAAGATTATCCTATCAAATGATATCGGATAAATATACGATAAGTTAATTTACCGCTAACGAACTTTGCAATAAGTCTAAAAACACCGAATCGTTGGTAAATCGCACAAGGTGGGAAACTAGGTTTGTCAAACAACCGCTAGACAGGACCTCTACCTAGTCGTTCGCACGTTTAAAGTAATACCTACAAAATCCCCTCGGGAACTAAAAGAGAAATTCAATCTTGGTGAGTCCACCCGAACAATTCAATGAAGATTAAAAGAAACGGGATTACTTAATAGTTACCAACTACGCCAACCTTTTATAAGTTAGAGTGTTAGACAAACAAACGTAAGCGTTTGAAATTTGTCGAAAAAGATCAGATGATGGACAAAAAATTTTGGCACGCAGTATTAGAATCTGATGAGTCCAAATTTGAAATAACTGGCTCAAAAAATAAGAAAAGAGTCTGACGTTGTCGAGGTAAGTGTAACAAAGGACAAGTTTTTCAAGAAAACTCTAAAGTATGGTAGTGGTTCCAATATGGTGTGGGGATGTTTTGCTGCTAATGGGGTCGGTGAGCTGGTGAATATCGATATAATTATTATGGCGATAAATGACGTACAGATGATACCCGACAATAATTTAAAGAAATCACCGCAGTCCGTGCATCTTGGGCGACATTATACCTTTCAGCGGAATAATGACACCAAGCATACCGCAAAAGTTGCTTTTGAATTTTTTAGGGAAAAAAATAAAAATGCTCGATGGCCTCCACAAAGTCCACCCCACTGAAAATCTATTTGCAATGATCGACGAAAAAATCGCATCAACGAAGAGGTCGAACAAAGAGTTGTTTAACTTAATTAAGGTAACGTGGGATAACATTGGTATTGAGATGACCGCAAAGCTTGTGAACAGCATGCCTAATAAACTCCAACCTGCGAAAAATAATAAGGAAGGTCCCACCGAGTATTGAGACCCCGAAATAAGTTGAAGTCGTAATTTAAACTTTTAAATTTTAATTTTTTTTTTCAGTCGTTCGGTTTGTTCTTTTGCTATAATTTTTGTGATGCTTTCATTATTTATTTTTTTTTTTTAAAGTTGTGATTATTTTAATTAATTTTATTTTTATTGTAACTTGAAACTATTGTTTCATATATAAATTATATTGATATAAAACGTCAATAAATTATTTCTCACACATTTTTGTTCTGTAAGCACCCCGTTCTTTTTGATTTATGGCATATTGTACCTCATAAGTTGCATTTCCGACAAACCGTAGAATTTTGGCTTTTATGAATTTAGAACACAACTTGGCTGAAAGTTTTTCGTTGCGTCACCTTCGTTAAAATTTTGAATAAAAAATGTTTGCATAGTTTCTAGACGCGGGAGATTATAACGAATAAATCGATAAAACCTTTTTTTGTTGCGGTGAAGGTTCCGGGTTTGGTGAAAATATTTTAAAAGGGATCGAATCGATCAAAGAATTTGAACTGGTTCTGGTGCGTTGCATTGCGGTGATTATATTGGAGTAAACTTGTGGTGAACGTTGTATTTAGCTAAGAATTCTATAAACTTGGTACATTCAAAGGAGGATCCGTTATTCGATTGTCCTAGATTTGAATTGCAAGCTTATGTAATGGAAAGTTGCTTCATTGGTAAACCAATGAAGTGGCATAGCAGGTCGCGCAAACTAGCTTCAGTAAGTGGGATCGAATAATGTATACCTGCTGCTCCAGCACAAATACCAGTATTGTACGCGTGTCTCATGATAAAAACGGATTAAGAAAAAAACAAGTGAAATAAGGAGACTCTGGCGACCCCGTATATGAAAGAAATAAAAACCGCGATCACCTCGCCCAACCCCACAGTTTTCAGCACACATTCACACGCTCTCATACCTCATACCCCCCCCCCCCCCCCCCACACACACACACATGCACCCCATGTGTATACGCACACGCACACACCGTGATATGTCTAAAGATAGATTTAAAGATAAAAAAAAGAATATGACTCACCCCATAGTTAGTCCAGATCCAACTCTTCTCTCCTTCGAACCCCAATTAATAGATCATCTTACTTATGTTAATTTTAGAAATAAAATTAGTTGATCAACCCAATCGATAACGAGAATTATTGAAATTGTGAGCAACAATATAACTGATGTACTCAAATAAATGCTGGCAGTAATGGTGTAAAATGGTGGTCAATATAATAATCGAAGCATTGCAATTGTTGAACTTATTTAAGCGGAGGTCATCAAACAAGGTTGGAAATTGTTGAAATTAATAACTATAATATCCCCGATGACCCAAAATCTGTCCAAATTGCAAATATATTATTGTTGAACTGAATAGATATATTACCGCTGATGACCAAAAATCTGTCCAAATTGCAAATATAATATTGTAGAACTGAATAGATATATTGCCGCTGATGACCCAAAATAATGTCGGCAATCAAGGTACCAAAAAAAAACATTGACGACGACAATCTTTCAAGCGGTTGATAATTTACGTTGAACACTCTTGACGTAATGACCTTCTTAAATGTTTTTGTTAGCAGCACTTTAACGTTTGTATCAAAATCAAGGTCAGCAATTATTCAAGCTGATGGCAACAGGACAAATGATGAAAACCAACCACATGTCGTCGGCAACTGTAGAACTGGTTATCAATGGCCAAAGACAAATAACGTATTTCTTTTCGTTGTTTTCTTTTATTAAAATTGTATGAATGCAATAATAACGAAACGAACAAATGCATTCCCTTTTTTGTTTGATTTATTGTGTTTATTTCACTACACAAACGAAATTTGACACAAAAAAAAATTCTATACTAATTCAAAGTTCAATAAATTTTTCTAACAGTTTATTTTACTAGATTTTTGGTAATAAATTTACTAGTGTAATCAACACAAAAAGATTATTATCTATCAATTTTACGTTACAATAAAAAAATTATGGTTATACCAAAACTAATTGTATAATAATAAGATTTTAAACATTCTCACCAATAAGTCCTATTAATTGTGTCGTTTGTATCGACCGCCATTTACAAAACCAATCACTAAAATTTTCTAAGCATTTTATAAATCACTAAAATTTCCTAAACATTTCCTTTGTTCTTTTTATACATATCAAATTTGCACATGCGATCACATAAATGATAAATTTGATTGATCGAGTTTACAACCGAGAAGTTATATTTAAAATCTAATTATTTACACAAAAACAAATACTTGGCAATAAAATCACTACTTTTGGCAAGAATCTTAAATAAATAAATAAAAAAAACCTAACTTGCTTGCACTCGTTAAGTATCTTCCAGAACTATTCCAATTGGAGAATGGAATGATAATGCAAGACTAAGTGCAAGAGGACCTCTATCGGCTGGTATTTATAGTTGGTGAAACACGTCGAATTCGTTCAGTTTTCGTCACAGTAGGGGTTCAAAGTATGGCATCACAACAGATTCACAAGAAAACTGAAAACTAATAGAAAAACTTTAAAATCTCTTATTTTGTTGGTTTTTCAAACGTGCTAATGGCTAGTGATGAGAATTCAATAAGCAATAAAATATAATAATTGAAAGGTTTGAAAAATTGAGACAATAACTTGGAACGACGCTAAGGAACGATATTTTGAAAAATGAGTAACACAAAATGCGAATTTAAGGGCCTGATTTATTACATCATAACACTTAGCAGTTGAGTTGCGCAGAGGTTCGATCAAAACCTAACGCGAAAATTAATCGAGGAAAATGAAGATATACCTCCTTGTCTACATAGTTTCCACCTTTTGACCGTGGATATGGTTGAAGAAACTACGTACAGCTTTTAAAATATGAAAGAAATATGTGATGATAGGTGGACGTAAATTGATGTTATAATCTGTGCCGATGTTGCAGATACAGTAGTTGGCAGTATTTTCTAAAGTCGGCTTGCATCTTGCGTCACCATTCAATTGAAGTGTATCAATCAGTCAGTTTCACTTGATGAAATGTTAATGTAGATATTATTTGAATGTATATTTATTTTATACGAAAGACTATGTTACTGTACATTAAACTGGTTAACAATTTTTAATTCACTAGATTTGAATATTTGAAAATTTTGAATTATATAATAGAGATTTTTTGAGCACTTAAACTCAAGATATTAAGTATTTTGGATAGCGTGTCTGCCAAAACGAATTTGAACCATGGCACTGATGTGGACAGTTCGAATCTCAATGCGAAACACGTATATGAGAAAAATGGAGTTTTTCTCTGAGAAAAATCCAAAATATACTTTCGATTTGAAAAAATCAAAATACTTAATTGCTTGAGTTTAAGTGCTTAAAATATCTCTAATATATAATTCAAAATTTTCAAATATTCAAATCTAGTGAATTAAAAATTATTAATGTAGATCTTTCCATTTACAACTTTCATGTTTACCACCTTCTCCAAGACTGACTTAATTGAGGCTTTGTATCATATAGAGTTTTAATTTCAAAAACTGTGTGCTTTCCATACATACGCGAAAGAGCATTCGAAACACAATTTAAAACGCTAATACGGTACACAATCTTACAGTCGAATCCCGGTAACTGCAAACTCCAACCTCCATTTGTTGTAGTAAAATTTTCGGACCCATGACCCATGACTTTAACCTACTGACCACAGAAGGTTAAAGTCATGGGTCATGGGTTTTCGAAATTTTTTAGTGAACGAAATGTTTTAGTGAACGGAATGAAAACAAACCGACTCATTTTAGTGATTTAAAAAAAGATTATTATCGTCTTTTAATATCTTTGGTTTGTCTGGTTCATGTCGGTTTACCGATATTTAAATTTGGTTCTTTATCAAGATTGATGATTGGTAAAAAGTTGTTGTTGTTAAATGTTGGTTATGAAGCAAGAGGTTAGCATTTTTTTTTACACACAATTAACTGACTGTAGGAGCTAATTTCTGTAGACGATCCAGTAGAAAAACGGTTGATTGGAGAATGCAACATAAATTGCATATTGAAAAAGTTCAAAGACGAAAAAAACTAAAGCGTGAACCTTAAATCTCAAATTTAGTCAACACTAAATTTACTTTTAAATCTGGGAAATGCGGTACCTGTTTTCCAAAACAACCAATACATCATCCTCTTAAGAAATTATTCCTTTGCACAAAAAACTAACTCTTTCAATTGCAAAACTTACTTATTTTTTTTTAATAAAATGTTGATTATCTAATGTTCTTAATGTTATCACTATTTTTTTTAATGTTACTTTGTAGCACGTAGTGATTGCTTCGAATGATAAGAACTTATTAAACATTAAACTATTTATTTGATTTAATATAAAAAATGTCATTGATTTTTTTTTTCTTAAAAATAATATATGTATGTTGTATTGTAACCAGTAGTATGTATTATGTAGCCATTTGAACGATAAAACTTTATTGCTAGAGAAAGTAACCGTAATGACGTATTTTTTTAACAAATGTTGTTGCATAGTCTGCGACGATATCGATATTATTTGTTTTGTATATCTGAAAAATTTTTAAAGCACCTATTGCATTATTTTCAAACAAATTCTAGCGTGTTTTTCGAAAAGTAAAATTCGAAATTTAAGTCGAAAAAAACGTTATACTTTTATACAATCAACTTATCTCTGTGGATCACGATTTCGCGATTGTTTATTCATCTCGATTAAAAGTATTTTCTCGTTTATTGCTTGAACTTTTATTTTCAATAAACAAAAAGTCAGAACAGTGCGAATAAAATTCGCTCGTCAAGGGTTTTTTTTTATTAATTAGTTAGACATGTTTAGCACACTAAATATAAAATATTCATTATTTAAACTGAATATCTGAAGATACCATGTCAACTATAAAGGAAGGAGATGAGGAAAATGGAAGGAATGGGGATATAGGGATAACTATACTAATTGTTTTAAATGATGATGGACATTTTCTTTAAATTCCTGAGGGGAAAATTCATCGGGGCATTCAGAGAAAGGCATTGAGTTCCACAATTTGGCCACTCTATTAAAATAGTCGTTCTGGAAGGACACAGTTCTACAACGAGGTATTTGTACAACAAATGGATGGGATAACTCGACAGCTCTTGTTTGTCGATTATGCTGCGCACACGATGGAAGGATATTTTGAATTTCCTTAGAAGAGAATTCGCTAAAGTTATATTTATAGTAGATTGACAATTCAGCCACATTTCTTCTGTGCTGGAGTGAATCAAGCTGGTCCGTTAGTTCGGTATTACTAATCAACCGTATTGCTTTTCTCTGTACAGAATCTAGACATTTTATTGTTGACTGACAAGCACCTCCCCAAACATGACAGCAATACTCTATACATGGACGAATAAAGGACTTAAAGATTAGCAAAATTTGCTCGGGATTGAAATACATTGACTTAAGAATCCTAATTTTTGCATTGCAGATATAGCGAGGTTGAACACATGTTTATTCCATTTCCGGTTATTTTGAATATCCACTCCAAGAAGTCTAACTGATTCAACCTCACGCAATTCCTCATGGTTTATCTTAATAGGGAAATTTTTATAGCGCTCTATTCGTGAAAGACGGCATAGTTTGGTTTTGGTTGGATTAAATGAAACAAGATTACGATCACCCCTTTCCATTATACGCTCCAGATCTTTGTTGATAGAATCAATTAGCAGCTCCCTATCAGTGGTAACTGCAGTATGAGATCGAAATTTAGGAGATGCATGTGATGCATGCAATGTGCTGTCATCAGCAAAACTGTGGATTGTGCAACTGTGCAACTGTGCACTGTAGAAATAAGTCATTAATGTATAGAAGAAACAAGGTTGGTGAGAGTGCAGAACCTTGGGAACCCCAGCATTGGTTGTGAAAATATTGGATGTGATACCATCTAAATTAACATAAAATTAGCGACCTGTAAGAAAACTATGAATCCATGAAACAGTAAGATGGTCTATGCCATAAGATTTTTATTTAGCTATGAGATTTTTATGCCATACACTTTATGAAATGCTTTAGAAATGTCAAGTGAAATGCTGACTGTTTGACCATGGTTTTCTAGCGATTTGTTCCAGAGATGGGATACGTAGGCTAACAGATCATCTGTTGCATGACTTCTACGAAAACCGTACTGTTTATCATCAATAATTCGCGACATTTCCAAATAATCTATTAAATTGTAGTTAACATATTTTTCAAATATTTTAGCTAAAACCGACAGAATCGCAATTGGTCTATAATTGTTAGGGTCTATCTTACTGCCTTTCTTTGATATGGGTTGAACGCTGGCCAGCTTCCAAGAATCGGGAAATATTCCGGTTTTATAAGATAAATAGATAATGTTTATTAAAATTGGAGCTAGTTGCCTAGCAAAGTTTTTAAGAATGAGGGGTGGAATACCATCGGAGCCAGCAGATTTGTTGATATTGATAGAAAGAAGCATTTTCCGTACAATATTGCAACGAAAAATAATTGGCTTCATTTTCGTTACAACTGATTCCCCCAGTTGTAACGAAAACGAAGCCATTAATTTTTGTTGCAATATTGTACGGAAAATGCTTCTTTCTATCAATATCAACAAATCTGCTGGCTCCGACGGTATTCCACCCCTCATTCTTAAAAACTTTGCTAGGCAACTTTGCTTGGAGCTTGGAACAAAACTTTGCTTGGAGCTAGAGCTCCAATTTTAACAAACATTATCTATTTATCTTATAAACCGTAATATTTCCCGATTCTTGGGAGCTGGCCAGCGTTCAACCCATATCAAAGAAAGGCAGTAAGATAGACCCTAACAATTATAGACCAATTGCAATTCTGTCGGTTTTAGCTAAAATATTTGAAAAATATGTTAATGTTATGAGTGTAGGAGAAGGGGTGGTTCAACTATGTGTGAGTTTTCTGCGAAAATACGACCCAAAAGATCCGTCTTCTCTTTCGAGTCGCACACGGGAATGTCATTCAGAACCAGAAGGTTCAACTAAGGTTGGATTAGAGGATCGAGTAAAATTGTTTTGGACTGATTTAACTGCCTGAAAGAAACTACGAGAGCCAGATGGGTGCTCGTCGAATTTCTTTGCTTTGTTCTGGATAAACGCGTCTTTGTCCAAGTCTATTTTGAATTTACTAATATTTCTGGCTTTCTTATATGCGCTATGGGTTCCAGGTGTTTTATTAGCGTTATACGTCTTAAATGCTTTTCGTATTCCTCACTGCCTCATCAACATCCCGCGTGAACCTAGGCTCAGTTTTAGAAGTGATTAATCGATTTGGAATAAACCGCCGCATTCCGTCTTTATGACTTCAGAGATTCTTATTGCCGATGTGCTAGGATCTTGATCGACACAACAAATAGTTTTCCAATGTGTTTCATCATAAAAGTTTCTCAGTCCCTCCCAGTCAGCGCGTTTATATTTCCAAACGCGACGATGATTTGCTTTAATTTGTATCGGTGATGTAAATGCACTATTGCTGATACTAGTAAATAGTCCGATGTTCCGAGGGGTTGTTCAACTTTTGTTTTCGTAGTATCTGGTTCGTTTGTCAAAAACAGATCCAGCAAATTATTGTTATGATGTGAATTGTCTGGGATTCTAGTGAGACACTCTATCATTTGCGTCAAACCGTGATAATCTGCTAGTATCAGTTCAGCTTGTCTTCCTACGTCGTCAGTGCGTGGTGAATACTTAAGCCATTCTTTATTATGAATAATAAAGTCACCAAGAATGATCAGTCTTGCTTTGGGGTAGTCCGTGGTAATCTTGTCTAGATTAGCCGATATTTTATCGAAAAAGGGACATCATGGGGGAGAATTTGGGGATCTGTATAATCCTATTATAAACATAATTTCATCAACACCTGAAATCTTCAGGGCTATAGAATTATGGTGCTTAGAGTTCAACTCGTAAGCATTAATTCTCATACATGAAAGTGAATTTCGAACAAATACACAGACACCATGCTTGTTATAAAAGGAATGTTCCAATTCGTAACTAGGCATCCGGTATTTATCGAGATCCAATTTCGATGCTTTGCCACTAACAATTGTTTCGGTAAGAAACAATATATCGGGTTTATTTTTTTCGATGTAGTGATGAATCTCGTTTAGATTCGAATTGAGTCCTCTTATGTTGGTGAAGTCAATGCTAAGCTGTTGGTTCACTCTGCTGCCATTTTGTTGAGACAAAGACTTATCCTTTCACATTGCAGGTATAGATACTGAAATTCGGCCAGGCCTAAATTTCAACATTACACAGTACAAAAGAAACTGGGCATCTCTGTCACAAAAACACGATAGCAGGTGTCATGCAACAGTAGCACGATAAGAGAAAAGCAAAAAAAATGGGAACACAAAAGACACTAACAAAATTGAAGAGTACAAATAAAGGGTTAAATTCGAAATTCCTACTAACAACTAAAACGAAATTTTACATTTCCTATTACCAAGCAATATAAAACAAATGTATGCTTTAAAATAATAAATAAATTTATTACATCAAAGCAATAAAAGGTAAAATTTTACCTGCCTACCGCCTGGTAACAGTAAATATAAAATACCAAATAATTTTTTAATAAAGAACAATCTCAGCAATTATATAATTCTACGCCTCCGTTCTTCAACACTTTTATTTTCATAAACACTAACACAAGCACTATAACACACACTTATTTTTCTATTTTCGAATATTCTTTTTTGTTTTTTTTTCCTTTAAAATTTAGGAGACAACCTTCTTCGTCTGACTTCGATTGATGAAATGACGGTTGAGGCTTCGCTATATCTTTCATTAAGGGTTTATCAAATTTCCTATCTCTATGAATTTTTTCAAATTTTTCTGTCAATCAACGACGAATCGTATTTGTTGCACTTTTTTGACAATAATTCAAAAACTGTGCATCGGAAAATTCTAAAAAATCTTTTGATGTTGCTTAATTTTGGTGCCCTTTCAAATGACATCCATGACTCATGCGAGCAAAAAACATTTTTTCACCCTTCCCATCTCCTAAACACATAGAAATAAAATCACTTGAGGCTTCGCTGTATTTTTCGTTAAGGGTTTATCAAATTTCTTCTCTCTATGAATTTTTTCAAATTTCTCTGTCAATCAACGAAGAAACGTATAGGGAGGGGGGGTCACTTTTTTGTGTTGCACTTTTTTTTGACAATGATTCAAAAACGGTGCATCGTAAAATTCTAAAAAAATTCTAAAGCTTCTTAATTTTGGTGCTCTTTCAAATGACACCCCACTTAACCGGGTTTTAAATGGTGTATTTACCCCTTCTCATATCCTCTCCCTTAATAAATATAATTATTAGTATTTGGTACTTTACTATATTTTTCTTTAAAAACTTACTAATTTTGCTATCACTCAAAATACTTTTAAGATTTTGGATTACTTAGGCTCGGAGCTAGTCGAGGAAAGAAAACATAAAGAAAACGCCATTATTTAGAATTAAACAAAAAATGGTGGGGTGTAAAATTCCAAAATACATTTTTTAGAAACACTGAAGTAAAGTCGTTTCATATGATACCCTACTTGACTCGGTATAAAAATGTATTTTCTCAAAGGCCTTACATCGTAACCCTGTTAACCAAACGAAAAACATTTTATTTATTTTTCAACTCCTCATTTTGTGTGGTCCGATTAGTTTTATACGCTTGCCAAATTTCAGGTTCATTGTATAAATCCAATCGAGATAATCGAAATAATGTGAAAAACACGTTTTACTCTCACTAGTAGTGTTCCGTATAAAAAACGGAACCCTAAAAATCGAAAAGAAAAGAGAATTTTAATGAATAGAATGGAATGGAAATGTGTTACGAATGTATAATTTTTAATTCATAAGACTTGAATTTTGAATAAAAATAAAAGTGTAGAAAGGTTTTTTTCATATTTCGGACCGGATTCGAACCTTTCTCATCAGTGCCTTGATTCGAGTCTTCAGTCAGACACACTATCCACTACGCCATCGCGGCAATTGCATTTTGAAATTTCATCATTATTTTGTCTAAGTAGTTGAAAATAATGAGGAAATTTGAACTTTAAAATGCCATCGCCTCAAGGATTCAGCACCGATGTGGAAAGTTTCTTAATTGAAAAAAAACTAAAATTATTTCCTTAGTTACTTGAGTTTAAGTTGCTCACAAAAAACCTTAATATACTTCTATTCAAAATTCTAGTCTAGTGAATTAAAAATTCTAAACCAGTTTGATGTGCAAGAACATTGTCTTCGTATATACAAAAATATACTTTCAAAATAAGATCTATATTCTAGAATTTACAATTTATTAGTATTTTATCTCTTCTGGGAAAAAACGAATTTTCGTTATCATGTACTAACAGCGAAAGTAAACTTTTTGCAATGTACAATTTCTCATGTTTTTTTCATCCTTCTCAGTTCTTTATAATTTTAATAATATTATTTTAAAAATTTATCGTTTTATATTTAATTAAAAATTATAAGGAACGTCTGTGTGATTACCATACGCTTTACTATTAAAAAACAATCATGTCAACAATCAACCTAAGACCTAGGCCAGTGATGGCGAACCCGCGACTTGCGGGTCATGGACTGACCCGTGAGACATTTTTAAATACCCGCGAGAATATTCAGATTTATCTAAAATTTGAGGTTTAAATATTTTTATAACAAATCATAAATAAATCTAATTCTATAATTAATTTGTAAAATATAAAATTATTTTTTTAATTGTAAATAGAATCTCAAAATATAGCACAGCTTGCAATCCATGTAAAATATACAAATCTGTAAATATAGGGTGACCATTTTTTTCTAAGTGAAATCAGTACAACATTTTAAGAGTTAAAATATGTACTATCCTTAGTCTCACCTAGCCTATGTCTCTTCTAAGTCGAAAGGTTATTGTGTAAAGCGAAATAGAGAAATCTGGTTTTCATTTTTTTAGTAGTTTAAGGAAATTTCGTTGAGACTTGAGACCAACACCAGTAGTTAGTAAAATACAATTTTCCGCCACGATTGCTTGGCAAAACACAGGGCTAAAATTTTTATATATATTTTCCGTGGGAAACTGCCATAATTTAAAAATAAAAGTATTTTTTTCAAGTAATTTTTATTACAAGTTCATACCAAACAATAACTCGTATAGTTTTATTTCCGTATTTAAATTGGAACTTAAAATAATATTTAACAATTTTCTTATAAATCAGTACTTTCAGTACATAGAAATCAGTAAAAATCAGTACCGCATATGTCTATCAGTACATAAGCTAGAAAATCAGTACTGTACTGATAAATTCAGTACGAATGATAACTTTATGTAAATATAATGAGAGAAGAATCCATAATTAGTGAATTTAACAGGAAGAACAACAGGTGCACCTATTATGCATGGATTTAAAGAAGCATTGGAAACAATGAATATTGATATAAAGAAGATTGTTTCCGTAACTACTGATGGTGCTTCAAGTATGGTTGGCAAAAACGTTGGATTTATTAAACATCTCAAGCAAAACATTGAGCGTCTATTAGTGGAATTTCATTGTATTATTCACCAAGAAGTAGTTTGTGCAAAAGAAGGATTGCAACCATTTTCAAAGGTTATGTCAATAGTGACAAATATCTCAATTTTATTTCTGCACGAGCCCTTAATAAGCGTCAATCTGAAATTGATTCTCTCCTCAGTATTCAGGTCTTTTAATGTATAGCAACGTTGGATGGCTCAGCCGTAGTGTGGTATTAAATAGCTTTGTTACTCTTCTTGAATAAAACTCTTTCTACTTGTGAAGGGTGTATATTATCCTGAGCTAACAAATTTGCAATGGTTAAATGATCTAACGTTCTTTTGTGATATAACACAACACTTTAACCTTAACGAACTTAATAAGAAACTTTAAGGGCAAATTGCATTAACTATATATCAAATTATCAAAACATTAATTCGTTTGTTTTAAAATTAGACAAATTTACAGATGATTTAAATGTGAAAACTATGACATATTTTCCACGTTTGCGTGCACAATTTGAAAAAACGGTGTTTTTTGGTAATTTGAGGGTGGTTAATGAGCTATTGAGGTTAATGAGCATTCAATCATTAAATATGTATCAATTATAGAAGAAATCAAAGAATCATTTAAAATCAGATTTAATCAATTTAAACAACTGGAAACTACTTTACCTCATAAAATTAAATTCAAAAACATGGAACTAGAGTTCTTCAATAGGTTGAATATTAATAATTTAGAAATCGAATTAGTCGAATTTCAATATTATTGTTTATGTATAAAAAAATTCAAAGATTTGATTGCAAAAATAGAATCAAATAGTTCCCAAATGAATTTTAATGAGTCAGCCGACGAAAATATTAAAAGTATTATTATACATTTATCTGCATAAAAAATTTAGCAAATGCTGGATTAACAATGTTTGGATCATCTTATTTCTGTAAGCAGCAATTTTCATCCTTAAATTACATAAAGTCCTCGGAAAGAAATCGGCTCGGGAAAGAAATAACTGACGCATGTGTGAAATTAAGGACAACATCATATCAACCGGATATACAAAAATTAGCGTCTCAAAAGCAGCAGTAAATTTCACATTAGTATTTTTTTTCTAAATAAAAGTTTGATCAATGTTATAATAATAAACATATAAACTACTTTATTTTAATTCTAATAGTGACCCATGACTCTAAATTGAAAATCTTATAAATTTATTTTGACCCACCAGCAAAAAAGGTTCGCCATCACTGACCTAGGCAATCCATTATATCATTTTTTTTTATTTCTTTACATATATTGAATATATATCAATGATATTTTCATCCTGTTTGTTACTGCAAGAGGTAACTAATTGCTATGATAAAGTTGAGATCAACGGATATTTTTCTGCAACTTCTAGAAATGTTTAAAATAGCCTTTGGAATATATTTTGTTCATATTTTCAATAGTCGATCTGTGAATCTGTTTGAAATATTTAAAATGTCAAAATCTGTAATAGTAATTTGTTTGTTTTTTATCACTGCTCAAATTGTCTGCTATGTGTAAGCTGGAGGTAGATAAAACTACTGTGCTCAGAACATACATGAGCTTATTTCATACTTTTTGAAAGCTAATACCAACGCACTTTCTAAATGGTTGTTTGACCAATAACAGTGGTATTCGTCAGGAAACGGTAAAGACATGCCAACTTAAAACGAA
Organism: Diogma glabrata; assembly: GCA_963693315.1. NCBI lineage: Eukaryota > Metazoa > Arthropoda > Insecta > Diptera > Cylindrotomidae > Diogma > Diogma glabrata. Next base: position 252,137,590 of record OY856188.1, on the reverse strand, counting down.
AAATATCAGAATCCCAACATGTTTACCAGCTTTTTGTTAATTTATATCAGACATACCGCTCTCCCAAACAAGATAGTTTATATTTCCGCAGGGAGTAGGATACCGTGGGATCGATCACAAAATAATAGGGGACGGTGGTGTTAAACGACCTTGGTAAAGGGACGGGCGGAACCAAACGGCAAAAATTCATTCATCAATGCAATATAAAACGAAAATATGGAGGGGCTGAAATCTCAACGCTCTAAGATATCAAGACTTCGGTCTGGGTTAAGGATTTTGATATAGTTTTCAACAAAAAACTTTTATGAGGACATGGTTTTTAGTTTTGGGCAGCGATGTATATCAAACATAACTCTTTGTTAAAGTACAAACATTTTTTTTATCTCTGTTTAGAAATTTATTACAAAACTAACACGAAACATCAATACGTTGCCGGAAAATTATAACAGATTAGTCCAGTAACTTTGTCGCCTAGTATGCGTCAAGTCCGGTAGTTCTGATTTTTTGCTGACTTGTTTATGATGTTGGTCTAATGAATAATCCAAGTTTGTGATTTCGAGCACCGAACGCAACTTCGTCAAAAATCGAAAAAACCGCGAAAAAATCGTTATTTTTGCAAATTTTGGTTTTTGAAGTAGACTAAATTTGCTACAATATGATACTAGAACTGTCTCTGTAGACCCAATAGATTTCGAGATTAAGCCTTTCAAAGTTTATCACTTTTTTTGAGATTCGCAATTGTTTGCAATATACCTTTGTAGAGTTTTCTACATCCCTGTCCTAATAATTGTATTAATAAATATATGTGTGTGGTGGCCGATGAGAAAAGAAGATTATGTAATTGTACCTGATCATTTTTGTGGTTACACTAGCAGATATCCCAGAAGGTGACGATCTCTCGGATGTCGAAATAGAGGATGACTTGTGGGCACAAGACGTCGGCGAATCGTCACCATCCCTGATGGGGATATGCCATCCAAATACGTTGATCCAAAAACGGACGAACCTAAAGCGGGACCTTCCAAGAGGGCTAAATTAATTTAATTTTTTGATGTTGAATGTTACTCAATTTCCTAACAAATAAACTTTCTAACTTTTGTTGTACTTATCTTTTTACTTCATTATTCGTAGTTTAGCTTAAACATCATCGTTCACACTTCTTATTTTCTTCTTTAACATCCCATCATAAAAGTACATTGCTTCGATAGTATATTCAGGGTCAAAATTCATTTGGAACGAAAAAATTGCTAAAAGTTGCGAAGTTCGAAAAAATGATAATCTTTGAAAGGCTTACTCTCGGAAACTATTGGGTCTACAGAGACAGTTCTCCTATCATATTGTAGCAAATTTAGTCTACTTTAACGTCTAAGAAAAAAAGAAATAACTAGTCCCTTAGGGTTATAATCGCCAAAATTTGAAAAAACAAAAAACGATTTTTTCACGTTTTTTTCGATTTTTAACGAAGCTGCGTTGGGCACTCGAGGTCACAAACTTGGATTATTCATTAGGCCAACATCATAAACAAGTCTGCAAAAAATCAGAACTACCGGTTTTGACTTATACTGTGATGTGTAAAGTTACTGGACTAAAACTTTGAAAGGCTTAATCTCGGAAACTATTGGGTCTACAGAGACAGTTTTCCTATCATATTGTAGCAAATTTAGTCTACTTTAAAAACGTCTCAAGAAAGGTTAAAGAAAAAACTAGTCCTTTAGGGTTATAATCGCCAAAATTTGCAAAAACAACGATTTTTTCGCGGTTTTTTCGATTTTTGACGAAGTTGCGTTCGGCGCTCGAGGTCACAAACTTGGATTATTCATTAAGCCAACATCATAAACAAGTCTGCAAAAAATCAGAACCACCGGATTTGACGCATACTGCTATGTATAAAGTTACTGGACTAGATCATAAATTAACATAATTTAGTGAAAAAATTATACAATCAGCAAACTACTCAAAAACCTCTCCATTTAGCGATTCGAGAAAAGATTACAAAATCACAAATTCATATTTCTTTCAAAATTCCAAAAATATTGTAAAAATTAAATAAAATGAAACTTTTTTTAAAATTCTAAAAATATTCCAAAAATTATTACAAAATCAAAGATTAAAACTTTTTTCAAAAATTCTAAAACTATTGCAAAAATTATAACAAAATCAAAAATTGAAACTTTTTTTAAAATTCCGAAAATATTCCAAAAATTAGAATACATAAAATCAAATATTTAAACTTTTTCTAAATTCCAATAATATTCCAAAAATTCTTAAAAATTCAATTCTAAAAATATTGCAAAAATTGAAACTTTTTTCAAAATTCCAAAAATAATAATAAAATTAAAAATTTAAAGTTTTTCCAAATTCTAAAAATATTCCAAAAATTCTTACAAAATCAAAAATTGAAACTTTTTTTAAAATTCTAAAATTATATAGAACAAAAATTCTATTTTTTTCAAAATTCTAAAAATATTGCAAAAATTATAACAAAAACAAAAATTAAAAGTTTTTCCTTTTTTTGACACACTTGACATTATTTTTTTGACAAACTATAACAAAACAAACTTATGCCATAATTCTCAATAATAATAATGAAATTTCATGTCATACAAATAATTAGTTTTATGTTTTTCCAAAAAATTAGGTAAAAAAATAAATAAAAATCTTTCTTATGACACACTTGACAACATTTTTTTGACAAAATTTTGTAATGCCATAATTCTCAATAATAATAATAAAATTTCATGTCATATAAATAATTAATTTTATTTTTTTCCAAAAAATTGGGTAAAAAAATAAATAAAAATCTTTCTTTTGACACACTTGACAACATTTTTTTGACAAAGTTATAATGCAATAATCTAGTTTTTGATCTCACATACCAATCCCTACCATCAAGATTTCTTCAAATTCAATGTTCCTACTCGTAATCACTTAAAATGAACGTACTTTAAGCCATAAATATGAAAATTTGCTATTTTTGACACACATAATGATTTTTTGACACACTTCCGGTACAGTTATCGAACACATCGTCCTTTCGGGCCTCTCCCTTGAGTATACCTAGTTTTAGAAAAAAATTTTTTTTTGAAATCCGTCCAGCGGTTTTCTAGATTTCGTAGGTAATGACGGACGGACGGCCGGCCGGATGGCCGACAGACAGACATTTTTTTTGCTTTTTTAGAATCAGTAGGTACTAAAACGTCGAGAAATGCCAAAAAAAAGTGGTAGTAAGAATTTCATTTTTGGCTTTCAGACCGAAGTAATTTGAGGTGTCCTTTTTATAACAAATTTCACAAATCGAGTACTAACTGTATAAACACATAGAATATACTAGATGTTACTATAGTGTGTAACAAGTCGAAAAAGATTGAGTAATCACGACATTGTAATAAAATGAACTATAAATTAAATACTTTGATTACATACTTTGACTTTTGTTTATTTTGCGATTATAAGATCAACTTCAAATTCAGCTGTTTAGTTGTTTTTATTTATATATATTTTTGTACTTTAAATTTATTTATGTTAATTTCAAGCAATGGAATATGCATTTTGTTTACAATATATATAGAGTTAGCGATTGGAATAAATGCAAATCTAAACACGCAGGTCGTAGATATAAAATAAATAAAAATATTAGTAGTAGTAATAGTAATCGGATCTACTTTATAAAACGGCAATAGAAACTTACATTACGTTGCTACGCGAAGTATGAAAGTATAATCGATTTTCAATTTACAGTCCAAAACGCATCTATTTTTTCGACATATGCACGAGTTTATTTAAATTGCTTTTTTACAAGTTAAGAACGTCGTTATGAACACGGTTTCAAAAAAAGATGTTAATCCTATGAACAGTGTTCAGTTTTACAAAATGTTTTAAACGTGCTAGCCACTGATATAAAGAATCCAACAACAGAAATCTTACAAAAATTCGTTAGAAAAGTTAGTCATAAAAAATAGAGTAAAATCTTCAAGTGTTTGACATTATATGAATTCTGAGAAAAGCGTAACGCTGAAAATTACGTTATATTCGTAATAAATATCAAAATATGTCAAATTTTTATTGTTGAACTAATTTAACTAAACACTAAAAGAAATTTTTAAAAGATATTTGTAGAACTTTATGTTGTGATAGGCAGTTGAAAAATTAAAGAGAACATCAATAGACGCATTGTCTAACCACACTTCACAATTTTTGTTTCAAATATTAGAACTTTTTAAAATTTGTTTTCTTTTGTTGTGACCTGACAATTCCCGATTTCCTTGAAACTTCAGTATGTAATCGATAGTATGTATATGAGAAAAAAAATTAAAACGAGTTTCTTATTTTGTCGCTAGTTTTGACACAGTGTGGTTCGAAATTTGTTAAGAAATTTAGAGACTAGGAAAGTTCAAAGTTCAACTTGCTCGAACGGATTAACCAATTTTAATGCTATTTTGTTCGTTTGAAAAGTACTAAGTAAGGCCTTATAAAATATTGAACTGGTTATAAAAGTTATGTTTTTATATGATTTTTAAAAATTTTAATTTTTCAAAGATTTCGATTTCAAAAAGTACCTTTTTTTCTTTGATTGTTATTTACGCATACACATACACAAATTACAGCTTTATTTTTCGTTTTTGTGAAAAAGGTATTTGAATATATATTAGTTTAATTAGTTTGTTAGTTAGTTAGATTAGATAGATTAGAAAGGGTTGGACAGGTTGCACGAGGCAGAACTTGTCCTGGGACGCAGACGCTACGGTCCATAGCGCCGCGTCCGAGTTTTGTCTCATAACAACTATTCCACAAACCTTTCTGTAAGTTTAATGAAATCTAAAACCTGCATTGGCGACAGTTTCATTGTGCCAGCCTCTACAGTTTGAGAACTAAAAATCCTAACACTGACCCTAGAAAAAGCTGGGCAGTGGGCATACACACAAAAAGTACTGCGAGTCATCCTCCTCTTCAAGACAACACCCACACACATGACTTTCACTAAGTCCCATGGTAAAAATGTGTTTATTTAGATGTCCGTGTCCTGTAAGGACTCCACCGACCACAGTGCTGAGAGTTATCTTTTTCAGATTTTGTAGAAAATTAACTTTTTTATCTGAAATGCTAAAAAACATCCTACTTTGTCTGCTTGTTGATGACGCATTTAACAAGGCCTTCATTTTGAGGTCGGCATCCACCTTTAATAGTGATAAGGCAAACGTTTTGAATAACCTAAGGCGGGTTCTGGACCTGAGTATTTCATGCCTGCTCCAACCCTTGCAAGTTCATCCGCTTTTATGTTGCCCGGAATGCCACTATGACCTGCAACCCACCGCAAAATGATATTGTTGTGTTGCGCTATCCTACAAAGATTTTTCCTACACTCATTGAAGAGTTTGGAAGTAGTCTCTGGGTTTACCAGTGCTTTGATAGCTGTTTGGTTATCCGAACAGATGCAGATTTTTTTTCCCTTGCAGACGCAGACGCAGTTATTACATGCGTGCATTCATTGATAGCATATACCTACGCTTGAAGAACTGTACAAAACCGTCCAAGCGAAATTTTTTTGCTGCTTATGACATTATCTGCTTCCAGGTACACGCCAGCTCCCGCATTTCCATTAAACAGTGAGCCATCTCTTTAGAAAACATAAACCTCGGTGGAGGACCATTCGGACCAAGTTCGCTCTCTAGAAGAGATGACCAGTTCAGCGGGAATTAGATTCTACTCTAATAATATTAATAAAAAAAACAATTAAAATGTTTTTATTAATTATAAAATTTTTATTGTATTTTATTTTAAAAAGAGAAGTTAACACTTCAATTACCACAATAAATCTAAAATCTTATTTCTAAAATTTATCTTTCAATATTTATTTGAGTGATGCAAAAATATGCATCACGATAAAAAATAATTTTATTTGTTTAATTCTCAAAATAATTTATCTTTAGTAACTTAAACAATAATATGAAAAATGCATAATGTGCATTTCGATAAGATGAATTTTTTTTTATTTTAATATATTTTGAACTTAATAAATGTATAAGAATTTAATGTTGAGCAATTCCACGTCGCCACAACATTGATGTTCCCGACACCCTCTGATTTCGATAAAATTTCATATACAGACTAGCGGGACCTGGCGTGCTTTGCTACGCCTATAAATAAAGTTTGTGTGTATAAATTTTGTTGGCGTAGTAGCAATAATTTCAAAGAGTAGTAATGAGAAATGATTTTCTATTTTTTTTAAATATGAATGTAAAAGGATCACCACTAGTTGATCAGCAAAATATAAAAATTAGTATTATATATAAAACAAAGGATATATAAAAATACGCGATCAATTAAGTTTTAAGGGGTGTAAGGTTTCAGGTGTGTCTCTATATTGAACATTATACGGAACAAATATATATTCAAAAATGTTTACAGTGTTCATGCCGTTTAATATATTGTTACGATTGCAGAAAAATCTAGACGATTACAGAAAGATCTAAACGATTACGGTCACTTCCAGGAAAATAAAATCAACAAAACACAACAGAAAGTGAATGAAATAGTGTTGTTGTTGTTGTACATGTTCTTAGAATTAAGGTCTATTTGTTTTATGATTTTATAAATCAAATCAACGTAACGTAAAATAATCGAATATTCTAATATTTTCTCAAGGTTTCTAAAAAGCTACCTAGAAATTTCTAGAGATTAAGCAGAAGGTATATAAGGAAATTGTTTCTTGTAGTTTTTAATTAGTTTATTTTAGATCTGCGACAGTAAAGTGAAATTAAATGTAAAATTAGTTTTATTTTAAACCTGCGATAGTGAAGTTAAAATTATAAAAGTGATCTTTAAATTAGTTTTTGTGTAAAGTTATAAGTGTAATAAAGTTATAAGTGTTTTGAGTAGAAATATTTTGTGTATTATTTTGAACGTGGTGTACTGGAAATTTCTACAATAAACCGTTGGAGTTTCTGAAGCTGTTGAAAGAATATTCTAGTTGGGAATATTGTTTGCTGTATTGTTTTCCTATTGTTGTGGAACAATTAAGGTGTGGAATACTTAATAAAACCTAGTGTTTGTGCTTACTAATCAGTGATCGAACTCAGAAAGAGATTGGGAATTGCGTTTATCGAATTGTGAGTTTAGCCAATTCGAAGGAGGTTAAGAAAAACGTAACATTGGTGACAGTGGCGGGATTAGTTAGCTGTTAATAATGGTTTTATTAAGTGATTTGAAGGTTCTTAATTTAAAGAAAGAACTAGAACAACGTGGATTGGCAACAACCGGCAATAAAACTGAATTGACGATACGGCTTCGAGAAGCTATGGAAGCTAGTGGAGTAGTTGTGGAAAGTTACCAGTTTGGAGTGATTAGTCCAAATAATGATCTAGTGGCAGCTGATGAGGAGAAAAGTTTTGTTGCGGAAACAACAACTTCATTGCCATCTGGAAATTTCGATTTTACGCAGTTAGTGGCTATGATGCAACAAATGAGTTTGAACATCAGTCAACAGATAAATTTGAATATGAATCAAAAATTTGATCAACAAAGCTGCAACATCAACAGTTGGAAACAGTCAACAATAACATGGCTGTTAATAAAGAAGAAATTACTGCAACACTTGCTGCAAATAAAGATGAGATGAACCAGCAAATAAATGTGTTGAAAACTGGAATACATCAACATTTGGATGAGAAACTATTACAAATGTCAACTGCATTCGATGTAAAAGTCGAGAAAATTGAAACAGAAATTCAGGAGTTTGAACATAAAATGTTGACGAAAGTTGATGATTTTGAAAAGAGGTTGCAGCACGTTGAAACGACTAAAGTTATTTCCCAGGTGGTACATCAAGTAGCAAATATCAAACTAAAACCACCATCATATGATGGAACAACATCGTTCGGCATCTTCAAGCTCCAGTTCGAAACCGCAGCAGATCAAAATGTTTGGAACGCTGAAAATCGTCTAGCTGCATTAATAGTTGCTCTTAAAGGGGAAGCAGCTGAAGCATTACAGGCAGTGCCGGAAAATGATCGGAAAAGTTATGCAGAGGTGATGAATGCATTGGAACGTAAATATGGCAGCGACCATAAAAAGGAGTTATACAGAATTGAGCTAAAAGGTCGCTTGCAACGAAATGGTGAATCTCTACAGGATTATTCCTCGGCTGTAGAGCGGCTTGTTCATTTAGCACACTCAAATACACCACCATATTTCATGGAGAAGATGAAGATCGAGGCGTTTACTGATGGTATTCGTGATCCTGAGACAAGGAAAGCTGTAATGTTGTCGCCAAAACCAACATTCGCTGAAACTATTGCTTATGCCTTGACAAATGAAACTGCACAAGCAATTATAAAACCATCGATTAAAATACGCCGGGTAGAGTTGGCTGATGACAACGGTTATAAACCAAAACTACGAGAGAGTGTCAGAAGTGACAGAATTCGATGCTGGCTATGTGGCAAGTTGGGCCATATTTCGAGAGAATGCCGAGATGTTAGAAGGAAACGAGCAAGATCAACATCGCCTATGCAGCGTCGTGCAGCAGAAGAACGGGTGCAGCAAGCTAGAGAGGACGATGGAGCAGCACCGAATCAGTTAAACTACAACGAGCCAGCCTAAAGGGGCGTAAGCTGGCTCCCACAACCGACTGCCCCATAACCTTCATCCACGTGTCGAGATTGACAAGGGGAGGTGACAGCCTTACTGTTAGGGCTAATATTGATGGAAAAAGTTGTGTCATCACGTTAGATACGGGAGCAACAAATACAATTGTCCGCACTGATGTTGTGAAAGGGAAACTAAAACCAGCAGGAAGATACCGAATGCAGACAGCTACTGGCGAAAGTGCAAGTATTAAAGGAAAGAAAGTGGTCAACTTTGAAATCGGGAATACTCACTTTCAACATGAAGTAATTGTAGCTGACATTGTGGATGAAGTAATCCTGGGAATGGACTTCATGAGGCCAAATGGATTCGTTATTGATGCTGGCAAAGGAGTACTCACGTACGGAAATATTGAGTTGCCACTCCAATTTAATGGTGAAGATTCAAATTGTGTTCGTCGAATAATATTAGATCACAGGGAAAAGCTGTCACCCCAATCAGAAACAATTATTTGGGGAAAATTGGAAGGAGGTTCTGGGACACCCAGGTTGTGGGTTGTGGAAGCCAATAAACAAAATCAAAATTATAAAGAAGTCGTAATAGGAAAAACCTTAGTTAGATCAGATGCTGACTACAAAATACCAGTAAGGGTATTAAATCTGTCAGATACACAGACAACAATTAAGAAAGGATCGATCATAGGACAATGCGAAGAGCTAGCTAAAATAATAAAATGCGAGCAGCCAAACATCAATAGCTTGGTCAACACAAAACAACAAAAGGCAGAAATGGAACAACTTGTGCAGAAATGGACAGAAGGGCTTTCAGAAGAGCAGAAGAAAGCAGTACGTCAATTGTTGGAGCGACACAAGTCTGTATTCTGCAGTTCACCTGAAGGAAATGGCAGAACCAATTTGGTAAAACATCGTATTGACACTGGAGCAGAAAAGCCGATACGCCAAGCACCAAGGAGATTACCATTAGCTAAAAGAGAGGAAGCTGATAAAATGGTGAGAGATATGAAAGAAGCTGGTGTGATTGAGCCTTCAGACAGTCCCTGGAGCTCACCTGTGGTGTTAGTTGGCAAGAAAGATGGGAGCTTGAGATTTTGTGTTGACTACAGGAAACTAAACATAGTTACGAAGAAGGATAGCTACCCATTGCCTAGGATTGATGATACACTGGATACATTATCGGGCTCAAAATTGTTTTCAACATTGGATCTGCAGAGTGGTTACTGGCAGGTTGAAGTTGCGGATGAAGATCGGGAGAAAACAGCGTTCAGTGTAGGGAATGGACTATGGCAATTTAATGTCATGCCATTTGGGTTATGCAACGCGCCCGCAACTTTCGAGAGATTAATGGAACGGGTACTAAAAGGCTTGCACTGGAAAACATGCCTTGTATATTTGGATGGCATCATCGTCATGGGAAAAGACTTTGATGACCACTTGAGGAACTTGGCGGAGGTACTGGAAAGGTTGCAAGCAGCCGGTTTAAAGTTAAGTCCCAAAAAGTGTTCACTTTTCAAGGAAGAAGTAAAATATTTGGGACACAAGGTTACGGCAATGGGAATTCATACAGATTCTGACAAGATTGCAGCAGTTATGAACTGGCCTAGACCAAAGAACCTACATGAACTACGAAGCTTCCTTGGATTGTGCACATATTACAGACGGTTTGTGCCAGGATTCGCCAACGTTGCCAAAAGTCTGCATGAGTTAACCAGAAAAGATAAGGCATTTGAATGGAATGAACCTCAGGAACAAGCATTTGTGGAGCTCCGCAGGAGATTGTGTACGGCTCCAATTCTATCCTATCCTATACCAAATGTTCAGTTTATTTTGGATACGGATGCCAGTAATGAAGGTATAGGAGGAGTATTGTCGCAGAAAATAGATGGTCAGGAAAAAGTGATAGCTTATTTCTCCAAAATGTTATCAAAGCCGGAGCGAAATTATTGTGTTACCCGGAAGGAATTATTGGCCATTATGGAATGCGTCAAACATTTTCATAAATACTTGTATGGTCAGAAATTTCATCTCAGAACTGACCATGGTGCGTTAAGATGGCTACTTCAGTTCAAAAATCCAGAGGGACAAGTAGCACGTTGGATCGAACGGTTGCAGGCGTACGATTTGGACATTGAACATCGAAAGGGTACTGCACATGGGAACGCTGATGCATTATCGAGACGACCCTGTCAAGTTGAATGCAAGCATTGCAGTGACAATGAATGGACTGCTGAAGCCATAAGGAAAGATCAATTAGAAGATCCGGATCTTGCACCCATCATCGAGTTCAAGGAAAAGGGTTGCAAACCAGTATGGGGAGAAATTTCTGATAAAACTCCAACTTTGAAGGCGTACTGGGCGCAATGGGACAGTCTCCTGTTAGAGAATGGATGCCTAAAGAGAATATGGGAAAGCTCAGATGGCAAGATAAAGCAATCCCTTACAGTGGTACCAAAAGGGAAAATAGAAGCAGTACTGAAGGAGTATCACGAAGGAACGAGTGGAGGTCACCTTGGGATCAATAAGACTCTTGCAAAAATACGACAACGGTTTTACTGGTCAGGGACTCGGCAATCAATTGTGGAGTGGTGTCAAAAATGCGATAAATGTGCGGCGGTGAAAGGACCCGTACGAAGAAGTCATGGAAAAATGAAGCAATACAATGTAGGTGCTCCATTTGAAAGGATCGCAATGGATGTAGCGGGACCATTTCCAACAACTGATAATCAGAATAAATATGTGCTTGTGATCATAGACTACTTCAGTAAGTGGCCGGAAGTGTGTGCGATTCCCAACCAGGAAGCAACCACAATCGCTGAAGCTGTGATAAATAATTGGATTAGCCGCTATGGAGTTCCTATGGAGATCCACACAGATCAGGGACGGAACTTCGAGTCAGCTGTATTCCAGGAAATTTGTCAAATGCTGGGGATTAACAAAACGAGGACGACAGCTTCACATCCACAGTCAGATGGGATGGTTGAGAGATTCAATGCTACTTTGGAGGAATTTCTAGCAAAAGTGGTCAGTAAGAATCAACGTAACTGGGATCAACACATTCCTGTATTTTTGATGGCATACAGATCAGCAGCTCATGACACCACGACCATGACACCAGCTCAAACTATTTTTGGAAGTGATTTAAGACTTCCTGGTGACCTCAAATTTGGAGCGGTACCATCAACATCATTGTCTGCGCAAGAATACGTCAACCGAATCAGGAAGAACCTTGAGGATATTCACAATCTTGTTCGGCAGAGGATACAACTGACCAGTGATAAAATGAAAGCCCGATATGATATAAGATCTAATAATAAAGGTTTCGAAGAAGGACAATTAGTATGGCTACACAACCCACAACGAAAACGAGGGTTATCACCAAAACTGCAAGCTGCATGGGAAGGACCTTACAACATTATAACGAAGTTGAATGACGTAGTTTATAGAATTAAGAAAAGCCATCGAGGCAAAGCGAAAGTAGTACATTTGGAAAGATTGGCCTTATACAAAGGAGAGCTAGATCCTGTTCGGGACGAACAGGCTTAAGTGGAGGGTATTGTTACGATTGCAGAAAAATCTAGACGATTACAGAAAGATCTAAACGATTACGGTCACTTCCTGGAAAATAAAATCAACAAAACACAACAGAAAGTGAATGAAATAGTGTTGTTGTTGTTGTACATGTTCTTAGAATTAAGGTCTATTTGTTTTATGATTTTATAAATCAAATCAACGTAACGTAAAATAATCGAATATTCTAATATTTTCTCAAGGTTTCTAAAAAGCTACCTAGAAATTTCTAGAGATTAAGCAGAAGGTATATAAGGAAATTGTTTCTTGTAGTTTTTAATTAGTTTATTTTAGATCTGCGACAGTAAAGTGAAATTAAATGTAAAATTAGTTTTATTTTAAACCTGCGATAGTGAAGTTAAAATTATAAAAGTGATCTTTAAATTAGTTTTTGTGTAAAGTTATAAGTGTAATAAAGTTATAAGTGTTTTGAGTAGAAATATTTTGTGTATTATTTTGAACGTGGTGTACTGGAAATTTCTACAATAAACCGTTGGAGTTTCTGAAGCTGTTGAAAGAATATTCTAGTTGGGAATATTGTTTGCTGTATTGTTTTCCTATTGTTGTGGAACAATTAAGGTGTGGAATACTTAATAAAACCTGGTGTTTGTGCTTACTAATCAGTGATCGAACTCAGAAAGAGATTGGGAATTGCGTTTATCGAATTGTGAGTTTAGCCAATTCGAAGGAGGTTAAGAAAAACGTAACAATATGCTTTCTTTATGGTAGGTTATTATAAAAGTTACAAAAAAATTGTAATCGTGATGTCATTCAATGGTCAGCAAGGGCAGTTAGAATAGTGACAATACATTCGATGAAGATGAATACAAACACATTTACAAATTTTAAACATACACACATTATTTTTATAAATAGAAGATAATGATTTAAAAAGAATTAAAATTTTATTTTGGAGTTTTGTATTAAACTTCAAGGTAGTACTACGGGTGAATTCATAGGATGAGAAATATTTCTATTTAGTCAACATTCTCAGTCATTGTAGTCATTATTGGTTGTTGCAAATCAATGCGAAACTAACATCTGACACACAGTCAATATATTGCCATATATAGACAACATTAAGGGAATATTAATTTTTTGGAGTTTTGTGAGTGATTAAGCTTAAAGTAATTGTTGAAAGTAATATTCCCGACAATAAGTAATTATTGTCGGGTCGGGATTGAACTTATACTTATCAGAGACATCATTCCGACAGACGTTGTCCTGCATGATATTTCAAGCGATTAGGATATTAAACAAAGTATGAAATGAAAGACAAATAATATAATAATTACATTATTTTTTATTTTGAAATAACATCAATTTTTCTAAAAACAATTCATTATAATCAATATTGTTTGTTTAATTTTATCTTAATGCAAGTTGATGCACAATATTTTTAGTCAATTCCTGAGGAGTATAAATGAATAAATTTGATGGTTTTCCAACGCGAGAACACGCCACATATAATTGGCCATGTGAAGGGGCCGGATTTTCTAGATCCAACCCACAAATCGACATTGTTCGACCTTGTGACTTATTAATAGTCATGGCAAACTCCAAGCGAATTGGAAATTGCAGACGTCTGAACGGAATGGGTGAGTGTGAAGGGATCATTTGGATTCGTGGCAGAAGAACAACCCCACCTTCAAATTAGCCATTGTACCGTTGCATAGCTTAGGTGGATTTAAATTCCGAAGCAAAATGATAGGTGAGCCAATTTTTAATCGCAAGTTATGTGGTGGCATTCCTGGTAGATCCAGCGAATTAAAAAGTTCAACAGGATAGTTGACTGCTTCGTCAGGATCTGTAACAGTGTCGATCGATTTGAACAATATCACATTGCCGAGTAATGACTGTTGTATTTTGAAGTTAATAGCGTCAACATCGATATTTTTTGCGGCTAAAATAGCTCGTTCACGAGGCCACGCATGATTAATTTAATTAGCAGCGCCATCTGCCGGGTTGATTTGTGAATCTAAACCATCCTGGGCGTCACCCAAACACATACAAAAAATTCATTCAAATCGGTCCAGCCGGTTAGGAGGAGTTCAGTGACAATACCGACTGCAGCGCCATCTGCAGATCTGATTTATGAATCTAAACCGTTCAGGGTGCCACCCAAATACATACGATAAAAATCATTCAAATCGGTCAAGCCGTTTAGGAGGAGTTTGGTAACAATACCGACTGCAACGCCATCTGGCGGGCTGATTTGTGAATCTAATCGATCCAGGGCGCTACCCAAACGCATACAAAAAAACTCATTCAAATCGGTTCAGCCGTTTAAGAGGAGTTCAGTGACAATACCGACTGCAGCGCCTCTGCCGGCTGATTTATAAATTTAAACCATTCGGGGCGCCACCCAAACGCACACAAAAAAATTCATTCAAATCGGTCCAGCCGTTTAGGAGGAGTTCAGTAACAATACCGACTGCAGCGCCTCTGCCGGGCTGATTTATAAATTTAAACCATTCGGTGCGCCACTCAAACGCACATAAAAAAATTCATTCAAATCGGTCCAGCCGTTTAGGAGGAGTTCAGTGACAATACCGACTGCAGCGCCTCTGCCGGGCTGATTTATGAATCTAAACCATTCGGGGCGCTACCCAAACGCACACAAAAAATTTCATTCAAATCGGTCCAGCCGTTTAGAAGGAGTTCACAATCATACACACGTACAGTAGAATTATATATATAAAGATATTTAATTACAAAATAAAAATACCGTTTCTTTCAAAAAATTAAATTTCGCTCTAGGGATGACACAGGGTGGCGGCAAAGTTTTAGGGGTTTGCGAAACATGAGTATCTTTGAATATCGATTGCTAACGATTGACTAAACCGATTTAAGTTATTTTAAGCTCATTGGAAAGGTAATTGATAACTTATAAAGAAAAATACTTAAAACTTTTTTTATAATTTTTTAAAAGTGTATTAAACTTAAAAAAATTTCAAAGATAGCGCTGTTGGGGGCACCCTCACTTTTACCACTTTTTTATTCCAGAAAAAAGATGTTTAATTAGTTCGTAATCTAAAACGAAAGTTTCCCAGGTATATAATTTCTCGTTTTAAAAATAAAAGTTTTACAAAATTTTCATTTCCGTTTTTTTCTTCAATTTTTTTTAACGAATGCAGTGAATCATCTATATAACTCAACCCACCGGAATTCTTGTTTTATAATAATTTAATGACCATTTAACTATTTTAAGGATACAAATTAAGTATTTGAGGTTGTGAATGCTTTTTACATAATTTATCTTTTCATCCATTTGTACCTGTCCGAAATTAATTTTAAAGGCATGGAAAAATCAAGTACCGTACTTTGTTACCTGTTAATGATAATACCGATCATAAAATGAGAGCGCAGTAATGAAAATAATAGTCTTTAGAGATATTTTGAGCGTATGGACGAATTCTACAAGACGAACAAATTCGCTTTTGCGTACGTAAATTAAACACAAGGTTTATCGAACATAATTTATTCTGAACTTCAGGTGTAACATTTTTTAAAGTTTTTGAACACTTGCCGATACCAAATGGTTTTAAACAATGATATTTACTCATGTTTTAAAAAAAATTATTTTAACTATTAAAACACTTTGAAGCTTCTTTGCTAACACAACACAAATATTTTTTTAACAAAATTGACAACTGAATTTAGTAATGATGCTATACGCTCAAAATATCTCTAAAGACTATTAGTTTCATTACTGCGCTCTCATTTTATGACAGGTATTATCATTAACAGGTAACAAAGTACGGTACTTGATTTTTCCATGCCTTTAAAATTAATTTCGGACAGGTATAAATGGATGAAAAGATGAATTATGTGAAAAGCATTCACAACCTCAAATACTTAATTTGTATCCTTAAAATAGTTAAATGGTCATTAAATTATTATAAAACAAGAATTCCAATGGGTTGAGTTAAATAGATGATTCACTGCATTGGTTAAAAAAAAAAATTGAAAAAAAGCGGAAATGAAAATTTTGTAAAACTTTTATTTTTAAAACGAGAAATTATATACCTGAGAATCTTTGGTTTTAGATTACGAACTAATTAAACATTTTTTTTTCTGAAAAAAAAAAGTGGTAAAAGTGAGGGTACCCCAACAGCACCATTTTTGAAATTTTTTTTTAGTTTAACAAACTTTTAAAAAATTATTAAAAAATTTTAAGTAATTTTTTTTATAAGTACTATCAATTACCTTTCCAATGAGCTATAAATGACTTAAATCGGTTTAGTCAATCGTTAGCAATCGATATTCAAAGATACTCATGTTTCGCAAACCCCTAAACCTTTGTCGCCACCCTGTGTCATCCCTAGAGTGAAATTTAATTTTTTGAAAGAAACAGCATTTTATTTTTTCATATCTGTATATGAAATTTTATCGAAATCAGAGGGGGTCAGGTCACATACTAGAACAAATGCTGTTGCGATGACGTGGAATTGCTCTGTTTACAGTTTGTAAAAATATTATCTTTTGTTATTTAATAATTTTCTGGAATTCAAATATTTAAATGTTTTGGAAATAAAATATATCTGAGAATCTTGTTGTTTAATAATGGGAAACTTATTAATAAAATTACTGATAAAGAAACATGCATTATGGTTTAACTAATATAACTAACGTAACTAACTAGAGTTGTGTCGTATGACATTGACAGATGCATATGACAGAAATACAAATGACATAATAATTGTTGTTATGTTGCAGTCTGCGGATGTAACTCGGGCCTCTCAAAGTTATATACTTTGGTCATGCTAGCTAGTTAGTTTATAAAAAATTCTAAATAAGACTCTAGAGAAAAAATCCACTGAACAATTTTTTACTTATTTTCAAAAATTGATTTTTCAAACCAGGTCTGGATTTTTTCAATTTTTATAATATAAGAATTAAAACTTGAGTTATTTTCGTGCTAAAAATTTCGTGTAAAATAAGTAAAAAATGTTTCAGTGTAACTTTTTTATAAAGTCTTATTTAGTACCGTTTAAACAAGAAAAGTTCAATGGACTCGCTAAATTTGTTTTTAGTAAATGCTCCAAAGTACTAAAAATTTTAAACTAATATATATTAAATCTCTGGGACGATCATATGATGGCGATGGCAAAAAGCGCGTCAAAAAATTGGGTTATTGCCAGTGATGTGTGATATCTCACGTTAACTCGTATGTCAATAGTCGGGATTTTGGGGTAAGGGAGAACTACGACTATCAAATTTTAATTACAAAAAATTAACTAACCTTCCCATAATTGATGGTTATCTGGACGCCTGAAATTAAAAAAAAAATTAACAATTCATATCATTCGTTCAAAAAAAAAATATTAATAAAGATTATTTAAATGATTAAAACTAGATACTAAATTACGGTATGTCAATTGAAATACTAGTTCGAATATAACTATAATTATCAAAATTATGTTGATGTTGTTGTTGTGGGTGCTGCTGTTGTAAATTATTTAAATTAAAATGACTATTGCTTGAAGCCGAATTGTTGTACCAAAAATAACCAGGAGATAGTAGAACTATTAGGTAAATACGTAAATTGTTGCACAAATAAACAGAAGATTGTTGAATAAGTTATATACATAAATTAATTTGAATGTAGTGACTCTTAAATGAGTTTATATAAATAAACGAATTGTTGCTCCAAAATAAAGAGGTGATTGAGGAAAATTACGTGCCATGATTTCATGGCACCAAAATAAACAGTTGTTTGACGAAAATTTGTGTAACTACGAGAATTGTTGCACCAAAATAAACAGGTGATTGTTGAAAATTATTGTAACTGTAAATTGTTGCCTCAAATACATGTGATTGTAGCGATGATAGTAGCGATGAAGTTTATGTTGTGTGGAAAAATTAATCTAATTGTAAACTTGCCCGTCATTATTGATACCAAAGAAAAGAAGAAATCAAATAAATTGTATAAAAGATGGCAAAAAATAAATAAGTAATAAAATTGTTGTTAGAAATGCATTATTTTCTTATGTGTTTCTTTCTGTTACGTTGGTCACGTTACGTTGGTCACACAATTTTTTTTCAAGGGAACCTCTTATTGTATTTAGCATTTGTAAAAAACGTATGCATATTTAAAAACAGATAACTTGTGCTTTATAAAAACCTAAATTTGTGTTTATTGAAGACATACTTTCAGAGAAATTGCTTTGTAAGTGTGAGTAAGTTTTACTGTAGTACTTTTTTTGTTACGTTGGTCACAGCATTGAATTTTGTTATTATTACTTAATATATATTTAATTTACTGCTTTTTATTATTGATAATGTATTTCTTACATGCATAATAGCATAAAACAACAAATTCCATGAAATAACAATGTTTTTTATGAGAGTTTGGTTTAGAAAAATCGAAAAAGATCAAAATATTTCAAAATCAAATTACATTGATTTTTCGACTGCTTAGTTTTTTGGATATAGCCAAAATTTATTTCTGACCTGATTGAGTGTTGAAAAGTTAATTTTTTTCTAGTCCAAAACAATTTTTTTTTGTAATTTTCAAAAGCGCAGTCTTAGATTTATGTTCAAAAATATGAAAAAAATTTTCTGTCCCCAGTTAAGAGGGGGGTTAACTTCGATAATTACAAAAGAAAAAAATTGGAAAATTCATGATTATGGGCAATGTTGTAAAGATTGAATGAAAACTATAGCGGTCGGCTCGTAATTTCAAATGTTATTTTGAGGGGTTTGAAGGTGGAAATTTTGAAAAAATTATTTTTGACCTTGTTGATGAATAAATGTTGACCTTGTCATATGAAAGGTTAATTTTTTCTAGTCTAAAACAATTTTTCTTTGTAATTCTCAAAAGCGCAGTTTTCGAGTTATGTTAAAAAATGTGAAAAAAATTTCCTGGACATTACTGAACCTAACAATTACTGTGGAACCTGTTGTAAAGATTGAAGGAAAACTATAGCGGTCTGCTCATCATTTCAAATGTTATTTTGAGGGGGTTGAGAGTGGAAATTTTGAAAAAAAATTATTTTTGACTATGTCGAGTGTCATATGAAAAGTGAATTTTTTTCTAGTCCAAAACAATGTTTTTGTAGTTTTCGAAAACACCGTTTTTGATTAATTTGATTAAAATTCTAAAATTGGTGTTTTTGTGAAGGACTATTCACGTAAAATAATCGTAGAAGATGATAAATTTTGCTACGTTGTAGGAAATGTGTATTACAGTAA
Organism: Diogma glabrata; assembly: GCA_963693315.1. NCBI lineage: Eukaryota > Metazoa > Arthropoda > Insecta > Diptera > Cylindrotomidae > Diogma > Diogma glabrata. Next base: position 252,118,226 of record OY856188.1, on the reverse strand, counting down.
AATATTGAGTGAAACGAATTAAAGAACGAAATTATGAACAAACAAGATCAGATTAGATCAAAACAGTTTAACAAATCAGATGAACTCAACTTCAGGCGAAAGGCGTTAGGTTGAAAAATTATACGATAACGTTTGCTATTTGATAGATCATTTAATATTGTTGCGTTGCAAATGTTCTCTGTGAAGTTGATCACTAATTACAAACATTTTTGAAATTTTTGAACTATTGAACTACTGTTGAACTAGAAAATTGTTACAGTCAAGTAAATCGAGTTTGGGGATCTCTTCTTTTCGTTAGGTCTGATACAGAACCACTAGTGCAGAAAAATAGTAGGTACCATCACTTCGAGTTTAGCTCTGCTGGCAGTCATTGTGAATGTTCAACTAGCTGAAGTTCAAATCCTGTTGGTATACCAATCTCCCCAGTGTTCAGTAGACAAATCACTCGACTGTGTTAACAATGTACTCGTTGGCAATAATTTGACGACACTTTCCTCCGTTTTTTCCGTTGTTGTCAATAAAAATCCTCAAAACTGGCTCTCAAACTATTTTCTACAAAACAATTTATAAAGAAAAATTCATGAACAGTTGAAGCTGCAACAATTGATAATGTATTTTCCAATATAAATAAGTTATAAGCTGACGTTATTGACGCTTTCTTTAGCCACCATAAACGGCTTTGGGTAAAATGCAACCCAACGTGAAACTATGCCAACAAAAACTGTTGTTTTCTCAAATATTATATACACGGAACCCTCGCAATTATATTCGCACTTGCCTGACTTTTGTCTTATCGAACAATGTTGTTGTAATAACGTCCAAAACAAATTAATTTTTTTTATTAGTTTAATTCAATTCAATCGATTAGTTCTATATCTCGGAGGTAACCTGCACTATGTTACTAGTAAATTACATAGAACATAGTGCAGTTTACCTCCGAAGGTACTGAGTTTTATATGGGTTCCAATTTATCAACTGTATTGGTTGACTCAGTTAATTGGAAATCCGGTGTGTTGTTAGTTGTAAAACACTTTGATATAGATGGGAGTCGAACCTGTGTCCTCCAAGCTCAAAAACCAGCGTGCTAACCACTAAGTCACTCAACATACAGTTTAATTCAATTATGTATAATTAATTTAAAAAGGCACGGAATATTTTTCTTTAAAAAAAAATACAAGACTCACTTAACTTAACCTTAACCGTTTTGTAATGTGGAGAAGTAATGTAACTGGTTTTATTTTTACACATAAAAACCCAATTTTATACAATTTTCTTTAAAAAAACATCAAAATGATGGCAAAAATCATAATAATTTCATATAAAAAGTTATTTGCTAATTGTTTTTAATAATTTATTTGTTAATAACTGAAATATTAAGCGAAACTCACCACCGATGATTGCAAAGGTACCTGATATATGTTTTATGCTTGTTTCATAATCACTTGTTTCATAATCTTTATGATTTATATCCGATCGGCTCCCACGAAATAAGGACTTTTATATGATTATTTTCGTAAAATTTAATGAAAGCAAAAAACGAAAACAAGATAAAAGAACCAATAAACTTATAGTGTATTCTTTTCGGCTGTACCGAACAAGTTCCAAGACCGAATTATCGAATTATGTATTCTTTTGGAATGAATTTCAATACAAAAATAACTCGGTGTTGGAACTGTACTGAAATTTGTTCGGTACAGCCGAAAAGAATACACTATTATTGTTCTAATAAGGGATAGAACGAATAATATCAGTTTACATCGATAGCATAAGATCGGTAAAACAATTTTAAAGAATTTTACTACAGCGCTGATGCTGGTAATTCTTTTAGAACTAGCCGTTTCGTAACATTGTATGAAAAACTTATTTTTGTCGCTAGGAATTTTTTGAAGAATATCGCGATTTTGTGCGAATTGATAAAACATCAATTTTTTTACAATCATTTAGAAACTGATAATGATTTAGTCAAATAAAATTTTTTTTGAAATTTAAAAATTAGAATTAAGAAATAAGTTCAAGGTTTTTCAAAAATAAAAATACGTTTTTTGAGGTATAGTGTTTGCAATCTTGGTATCCGGGTACCCGGATACCCGGGTATTTATGACGATTTTTCGGGTATTTAATATCCGGATATTTTGGTCGAGTACCCGAACAACAAAAGGTCCAGTTTTTTCTCAATAAAATTTACAAAATAAAATTCATTCAATTCAATAAAATTCTCTTTTTGCAAATTTGAATTATTCTTTATGCTAGTTGTTGACAAATAATTCTATTCTAACCATACAAATTGCAATATGTCCATAAACATTAAGCCAACCACATCCGTAAACATTAAACTGCCCTCTAGTTAATTATTATTGTTTGGATTACGAAAACAACAGAAAAACGACGAAGAACACATAACAAAATTTATGGAATTTAAGTTCTTATTAAAATTAAAATTAAGTCATAAAAAATTAAGGATCTTCATTGGTTATTTGTTTATATTTAGTTTAAAATAGAAACGGTAAATATATTATGATAAGTTTTTATTTAAGATTTATGCTAATAATTAAAATAAATGTAATCAAAATGTCATCGAAAGTTTGGGACCAGTTCAGGAAAATGTCATCAGATAAATCTCGGTGCCACGTAGTTGGATGCGCACGAATAATTTCAACTAAATGGGGAAATACGTCAGCAATGAAAAATCAAATCGTATAATGATGCGGCTAATTATAATATTGAAAATTTACAACTTCTAAAATGTATTGCTGTCTACACAAGATCTACTATAGATAACAGTGGTACTACAGTTGATAAAGAGCTGAAAATGTTGGATGTAAATAAAGGAAACGGAAAAAAATGATAGAAAATTTAAATCAATCGTTATTGACCGTGAAGCCAACATCCACTTTATCGGAGCACCCTTTTTCTATTGCAGGAATTTAAAAAAAAAATACGAAATCGGATGAAAACAGCTACCCTAAATGCTTTAATATTTTTAAAATATTATTTTACAATTAAAAAATGATCAACTTTTAGTTTACTACTGTGAGGTTTTTTTATTGTTTTTCATCTTTTAATTTTTTTATAACTACCCGGGTTATCCGGGTAATCCGGGTAATTTGGAAAATATAAATCGAGTAACCGGGTAATTTGAAATCGGGTAATTTGCAATCACTATTGAGGTATTTAGTATTTACCATTTCATCGAATATGACTGCCAGAATAGGTTCATTTTGGGAGCGTTGGCGAAGTTTTGACCAATAGCGATCTTTGGTATTTGTTACCCCCAGTTCTGAGTAGCCAGGAGGACAAATGGTAAACAATAGATTTTTGTAACACTACGAATAATCTACTCCATATTTATTTCGATTGTACTGTTAGACGTCTGACTATATAATTATAAACAAACGTATATAATTAAGTAAGATTTAACTATTTAAAATGAGTCATTTTGTAGTAAAAATGTATTTTTAGTAAAAATGTTAAGCAAAACTAAAATTATTTATGTTTTTCCTTCTCATATTTTTATTTTTATTGATTATGTTTGTAGACAGACTTTCACATTTTAAATTCAAAATATTTATTTATTTTTCACGTGCCGAATTCTTTCTTTTTACCAACACACTCAAAGCGTGTTTTGAGTAAATTTATTGTCCGATTCTATATACAAACAGATACTTGAATTTTGTGAAATATTTGTATTGAATTTGAAGTAACTTTAAATAAACAAACAAAAAAATGTAAATTAAGCATTTGATAGGAATTATATTTATGTTGTAAATTTATTTATTTACAGGAATAATGAAAAACGTAAAGAAAAATCACGCGATGCTGCACGAAATCGGAGAACAAAAGAAACAAAAATTTTCACAGAATTGGGACAAGTTTTGCCTGTCCGACAAGAAGAAATTGATCAACTCGATAAAGCTTCAATAATGAGATTATCAATTTCATATTTAAAAGTTCGTCAAATGACAGATTTATGTAAGTAGTGTAATTGTTTTATTGTTAATTTTTTTATTATATTTTAATTGTTTTCATTATAGTCCCTGGGCTGACGCTGATTTCATGTGATGATTACCACATATTTTATACTTCGTGAGGCGCCTGTCCTTGACGAGGCCAAAAACGTTTGTTCTACGATTTTCCTCAAATCGGCCGCTTTTTCGTTCGGTAAGCTCCGAAAAATGCCGATTGCCCGCGATCTTGTAAATTTGCTACCACATTTTTTTTTCTGTGGGGGTTGGAAATTTGTTTTAGAACACGAGGGTAAGCTTGTCCGACAAATATGTGTCTGCTATTGTCGAGTCCGACAACTGATATTTTAGTATGTTTGGGTTGTCGGACTAGACAATAGCAGACGAATTTTTGTCGGACAAGGTTACCATCATGTCTTAAATCAAATTTCCAACCCCCATAGTTAAAAAAAAATTACAAGATCCCGGGCAATCGGCATTTTTCGGAGCCTGGCGAACAAAAAGCAACCGAATTGAGGAAAATGGCAGAACAAAAGTTTTCGAACTCGTCAAGGACAGGCGCCTCACGAAGTATAAAATATGTGGTAATCATCACATGAAATCGGCGTGGGCTCAGGAACTATTAATTCTTTGAAACTTTGTACTAAATTTACTACTCTCGTTTTTATTGATGGGAAATTATTCTAAAATTACTTTAAATCTAATCTTCAGGATTTAATGTAAAAGCGCTCACATCAAGTAGAATTGTCGAAAAACTTTTAAAGAGGTTAAACATCAACAAAATTTGCGAACTAAACTTTTGTTCTGGATGGTCGGATGGAGGGATCAATTTTGGTTGATTTGTATTTCGTTTTAGTTTTGATCTACCGGTGTTGCAACCCCGCGTACTCCAGTCTCTGATATTGGGATATCAGATACTAATGTCAATATCAGTGAAATAAGACAGGCCAAGGTGATGTCTAAAAGGTACCAGGGGTTTGGGAATTGTTAATGGTAGTTCTCTCAATCTTAGTTCATGTGTATTCTTTTATAATGTCATACTTTTGCTTTCTCGCTTTATGTAACTATATTTTGGCTTTAATGATTGAGGAAAACCGCGTCGCTTGAACAAGGAATACTGACTGGATTATTAGGAACCCAATTTTGGTTTTGTTCGTGCAACTTTTTTTGAAAGATTATTATTTTATAACTTGATTATTTTATGACTGGCTTTCGTTGCGGTCGTACAAGCACAAGTGATGCTGAACGCCCATAAAGTGTACCAAAAAACGTCGAAAAAATCAATGATGTTATATTGAATGATCCCAAAGTGAAATTGAGGGAGCTATAACACAAAAAGTCATATGGCAGTGTGTTCAAAATACATGATATTTTGGGTATGTAGAAGCTCTGCACACGATGAATTCCGCGTTTGCACACAGGGTTCCAAAAACGAATTCTTGTTACAACTTCCTAGCAGAACTTGGTAATGTTTACGCGAAATTCAAAAGAGTTTTTGGGAAGATGCAAAACCATGGATGAAACATGGATCTATTTGTACATACCGGAATCTATGCAACAGTCAAAACATTGGGTTTCTCCGGGTGAAAGTGCTCCGAAGTGTTCAAAAACAGCAATATCCGGTGTCCAGCAATGTACAAGAAAGTATATGACTTCCGCATTTTGGGATGCGCTTGGAATAATATTCATCAAGTATCTTGAAAAAAGTAAAACGATAACTGACGCATATTATTCGTCATTATTGAATCCTTTGAAAATGGAAATCACAGAATAAAGACCTCATTTGAAGAAGAAAAAAATCACTTATCATCACGACAATGCGGCTGCTCATACATCGCTCATGCGCCTTGTTATTGCACGAAATTGGATTTAAACTAGCTCATGAGCCACCGTATTCGCAAGACCTAACCTACAGCTGTTTCCAAACCGGTAGAGATTGCTCACCAGTAAACTATTTCAATCAAAAGACTTAATAGCTGATACTCAAATAATATCGCTTCATCCAAATACTTCTCCCTACTGTTCTGCTGCAATTATATAATTGAATAGTTTTGAATTGAATAATTTGAAACCTATGTTTCGGAAATGAAAATATAAAAAACGACAAATCTTTCAATCCAACATAATAATTCGTATGACGATTTGTTTTTGTAGAGAAACCATAACATTTTATACGATAATGTGTAAACAATTTTCATTTTTCTCACAAAAATAAGATTTTAGTTACTCTTCTCTTCGTTGGAATTCGTATGTTTATAGTAAATACATTCAAAAAATTGAATCTTGAAAAGTTTTGTGTTGAGTCTATAGTTGGGAATTCCACCACTTTTCTTCCCTTTTATAACAAAATTAAGTTTTTATTCTATCGCATGGAGGAATATGTAACTGTTAATTTATATCGGCTACCAAAATACATTTTGTTGATGTTTGTCGAAAAACTGTACTTTAGAATTTAGATAATCAAATTAAACTTGTCTTATTTTCGAACCCGAGATACAAACCTTTTTTTAGAACAACAAATATTTTATTTTTAAAGTTCTAAAAATTTTATTATTATAAATTTTTTCTATTTTTTAGTTCCAGAAATGAATAAGAAATCAAAAGAATCTAATACAGAATTAAAGCAAAAAAAGGAATTTAAACTACCAAAAAATATTGAATATCTAATTCAAGCTTTAGATGGATTTCTTCTTGTACTATCTGGCGATGGTGATGTTACTTTTGTTACAGAAAACGTTCAAGAATTTTTGGGAATATCTCAAGTAATAATAAAAAAATAAATAATATGTTTGTATTTTGTATTAATATTAAGTTTATATTTATTACTGTTTTAGATTGATTTAATGGGACAACCAATTTGGGATTATAGTCATCAATGTGATCATGATGAGTTGCGTGAGGCTTTGATTGGACGACGGGCCAGTCGGTCGGAAGTTCAAAATGGTAAAATTGGTGATGATGTACAGCCAATGGTACATCGTGATTTTTTCTTGAGATTAAAATGTACGTTGACAAGTCGAGGTCGCAGTGTCAATATTAAAAGTGCTTCATATAAAGTTAGTATATTTTTACGATATGTTAAATATTTTTGTAATATATGTTCTCGTTTTTAGGTTATACATGTAACGGGTCATATTTTGGCGAATGAAGGACAAAGACAATTAATATCTGTGTGTTGTCCGTTGCCACATCCATCAAATATTGAAATTCCAATGGGTTCGTCAACGTTTTTAACAAAACACAGTCTTGATATGAAATTCAGTTATGTGGATGATAAGTAAGTTGCTTGTTTTATAGCTATCCAGAAACATTATGACATTATTTTTGACTCTGGGGTCACAAGTCTTAAAAATATTTTTAATATAAATTTTAGTTGCCCAACTAAAGGAATCGTGTTGGCTGTGATCTTAACATTAAGTGTCACTGTGATATATTACACGACACATATATTACTTTGATGATTCACTATAAAATATTAAGTTTTCCTTGCTCTAAGCTAGATTTTGAGCTTTGACATTCATTTATTTAAGCGATCTCACATGGTGATATCGTCTGGATAATACACTATTTTTCAACCGATAATTTGAGGAAGACTTGATGTATAAACATTGCGAAGACAGAACTCCTCCTTGAGGTGCACCGTTCTTCACCTAAATATTTCGATTATTCACTGTGGATGGTTATGAATAGATCTAGCTAATCGCACCGAAAGCTCATAAGAATGTGCGGCCACCAGAATGAAATGTTCCTGAAATGTAGGGTATATAACTGACATTGTCGTTAATAAACTGCAAGGTGTCGTCTAACAGTTTGTAAATTATTCTTAACGTGTTTTAGACACTTTCTTGTGGGTGTGCAGTGAACTGTTTATTGAATTCATTGTCAGACCTCTTATTGTTAGCTGAGTGAATGTGGTTTAAAGAAATAACAATGATGCCTGATTTGGGCTGCAGTTCTGACAACTGGTTAGTCGTTTGTCATGATTTTTTGTGCCTGCATTGGAATTGAACTGTTGAAGGTCTTTTTCCACTTATCACGTTGACTGTTTTTCTTAATTTTAGTTAGTAGTTTTTGCTTACTTTATGGATTACGTTCATCTGCCAATCGAATTACCTGCGTTTCAGTTTTAATCTAGGATCATTATTGAGATATGAGCCGATGATAGCACTCGTTTTGTTTCCCAGTGGGATGCGGTGGCGAGCGACAAATATGAAGAACTATATCAGTTTGAAGTTGTAAGCGCGAAGAATGATTAATTCAGTATGCTGAAGTTGGATTGATCGATTGATTTAGATAAACGAAGGGTCATTAATCATTTGTTAAAATAGAATTTTATGTCAAATGCTGACCGTTCATGTCATCTATGAATTGTGTGAACATTATAGTTTTTTATGAAATTAGTTATTTAATATGTTTTTCCTCTAGAACTGTTACAGTTATGTTGTTATTCTTCGGAATGAAGGAGTATCTAACTTTGTTTGGGAAGACTGTTGTTGGTTGTTATATAACTAATCGATGTTCTGTTGTTGGACAACTTAAATCACGCCTCAAAAAATTAATATATAACAACAGTCTTGGATCATATCTGTAATTACAAAAACTCGAGATATGAGGTCGTATACCTTTTGCAGCATTTGTTTTTCAACCTCTTTTTTCCTCAACTTTTCTTATAATAACTTAACTACTTTTCTGTCAAAACACAATTTGGTAAACATGAAATTTGTCAGTTTGCTCATCAAAAATAAATTGGTAGCAGGGTCAACATATGAATGTCACCTCCACATACATACAATCGTTTTAAATATATTTTTTAGGTGCAACGGTTGATTGTGTTATCTTAAGTTTCGATAATTGTTAGCTAATTTTTTCTCTCTGTCGATTTAACTAAAATTATTTAAATTGTAACCATCTTGATGATATTAAGCAGCGTTTCCAGTTTTTCTGAATCCATTATGAGAAATTCGATCGATCATTTTGAGAGATTTGAATATTTTTTTTTAGAAATCTTACACATTGTATATTTTTTTGTTAAGGTTTGTGAACTTTTTGAAGAATTGCTTACGGTTTTTTTGTCAAAATACCTTCTAATTCATTCAACTGACATTTATATGTCCATGTCCACCATTCCATGATAGTTTTTGAGAGTTTTTAAACTATTGAAATTCTCTATTTCGTATATCAAATTGGTTCCACGAGCGAAATATCTTATCGTCTATAATTCTAAAATCCAAATTCTTTATTGTGGTGAATGACACCTGAGCACTTTTAATCGTTACCTTTAGGACGTCCTTTCCACTAACATATGACTAGATTGATAACGGGCGCACTAGTTTCCGACATTCTTTTGTAAATTGGTAACAAATGTAGATAATACAACTATTTGTGTTTGCCACTTTGCAATTTTGTAAAAAATGCCATCGTCTAAATTTGATGCCACTCTAAACTATTGATTCGGGTAAAGCATTCCAGTTGTACGCCGTACGGAGAAAGAAATCCCTCTGCATTATCCCATTATGACAGTGAGTGATCTCAATTGTTTATCTGTTTGCACAAAGCGATTGACGAGTCAATGGGGAACAAAATACAGTTGAGTCATGATGGATCTGATTTCAACCGAGCTCTGCTTATAACGATTTTTATAAAAACAACGAGATCAGCCACTGTGGGACGACCGATCCAGAGTAAGTCGTTGGAAATTCTGACGAATGAATTCTGTCACACTCGCATTCGTTTATTTGTTTTTGACACATTCTAATTGCAATATCGTTGGGAAACTTGGATCTGGAAACAATCAATAGCTGTGTTTTGGTCGAATTAAAATTAACCAAATTTTTGTCACCTCTATCTGCAAGTTTTTCTAGGTCTTTGTTTACATTTATAGTAGCATCTCTGCAGGCGGGATTTATTCTGTCTCGCATTTTACCCTTTGAAGATAGCGGTCGAATGATTCATGCAGTGTAGATACTATTATGTGCAAAACATGTATTGGGTTACTGGCGATTTCCAACAAATCGTTGATACAGATTAAAACAGTGGGGAACAAAACTGAACCTTGGAGCACAACAGTTTTAATTAATTTAGACTTGGAAGGAAAGCTTACTATTGATACTTCCCAAGCTATAAGGTCTATTATTTGTCACATTTCGATATTACGAGATATTTCGAAATATTTCGACAACTTTGATTCGCAGAATGCTTTGCTTTGAACTCGGTGGTTTTGGAAACTCCTAAAGAAATACCCCAAATGCAGTCTTTAGAAGTTAATATGAAAAAGCTTAATTTCAAAAGCTTTTTCATATTATCTTTTAAAGGCTTTATTTGGGGTATTTCTTTAGGAATTTCCAAATCCACCGAGTTCAAAGCAAAGCATTCTGCGAATAATTTGGTTTTTCTTGCTAAGTCATTAACGATTAACGATTTGGATCTCCGTTAATAATAGAAGGCGTAGAAGATTTGGTACCAGATTTTAAAGTGAAGAAATTGTGAAACTTTTGTCAGAAATATAGTCAAATGTTTTTTCGATTTTGCTCTATAGCGTGGCATCATCAAAGAATATTCCATAGCTAAAATAGAGAGGTCTTCCGTTGACTGACTAGAACTCACTTGCCAGGACCCTTAAGCTAGCGCCTTCTCTACTGAAATCTTACTGGTATGGCCAGTGGTATGTGATTTCTCACATTAACTCGTATGTCAAAAGCAGGGAGTGAAGTACAAGTCATGAGTCTGTCCTGCATGGTAAAGCCCCGTTTGATATACGAATTCAGAATTTTCAGCCTTCTACAAGTTCATAATACATTAATTTCACCAATACATTATTGTATTAGTTGAGACTTTATCCTTGCATACCAAGTGTTATGAAAGGGTTTTAAGAAAAAATAAAAAACATGTAAATATGTTTTGCGCTTACCATCAATTAAAATCGACAATCGATGATTCTGACAACCATATGTTACTACAGCGCAATAGAAGTAAGAATATATTTTTTTTTAAATAAAAAGTGTTGTGTAGAAGGAATTACAAAATGTGTCACAACACATAGACACCTTTTAAGACCTAGGTCCCACAACAACATGCGTCTTGAGGTGTGGACGCTTTTTTTAAATCTGTGGATTGAAGGCACTCGAGACTATTGATTCGGGCAAAGCATTCCATTTGTACGATGTACGCACAAAGAAATACCTTTGCATTTTATTACTATAACAGTGAGTAATCTCGAAAGTTTGACTGTTTGCACAAACCGATTGACGAGTTAAACGGGGAAAACATCCGAGCACTGCTGGTGACGATATTTATAAAAAACAACGAGATCAGCAACAGTGCGACAATGTTGTAGGGAATCAAGATTTAATGTTAAATTTCGATCACCAACAATTCGTATAGCACGCTTTTGAACAGAGTCCAAAAGAGCTAAGATGGCAACAGATGCAGCGCCCCAAACATGACAACAATACTCCATACAGGAACGAATATAGGACTTATAAATATGGAGTAATTGATGCGAAGTAAAATATTTTTTCGTCTATTGAGGAGGCCGAGTTTTGTTGACGGGCTCTTTGCCATGGCCATTATATGATCGTTCCAGAGTGAGTCATTGGATATTGTGACTCCCAATAAACGAATGCTTTTACATTCGTCTATTTGGTCGTCACACATATTAATTGAAATATTGTTGGGAAACTCGGTCTCAGACAATCAATAGCTGTGTTAGGGAGGAATTAAAATTGACCAAATTTTGGTCACCCCAATCGGCGACTTTTTTAGGTTCTCGTTTACATTTATGGCAGCGTTTCTCCGGGCGGGATTTATTCGTTCATGCATTTCACCTTTTGAAGATAGGGGGACGAATGACTTGTGCAGTGTACTGCAAAACTATTTATTGGGTTACTGGTGGTGATTTGCAACAGTTCGTTGATATAAACTAAAAAAAAGAGTAAAAAATGAGTCTTGGGGTACACCAGCTTTTATTAATTTAGACTCAGAAGAAAAGCCATCTATAGATACCGAGATGTATCGGTTAGACAGAAAATTATGAATCAACTTCACGGCTACGGGATGAAAACCGTACGCAACGAGCTTGTTGATTGAAGTTGGCATGCCAGATTCGATCAAATGCTTTTGAGATGTCTAGTGCGATCACGTACTTTTCACAACCTTTCTTAAATATGCTATTCCAAAGATTTGTCACATAGCTCAATAGTTCGTTTGTTGATCTTTTGTTTCAGATAGATAGATAGATAGATAGATATCAAATGGTTGTCTTCCAAAAATTTGGATATGTGTGAATTAATATAGTGCTCGTATATTTTAGATATAACTGGGAGTAAGGCTATTGGTATGTAATTTGAAATATCACATTTCGTTCTTTTTTTTGGGACAGGCTGGACATTGGCCAACTTCCAGCAGGATGGAAAAATTTGTAGAATATTTTGGTGAGAGTTGGTGCAAATTCTTTTGAAAATGTTTTTAGAATAACAGGAGGAATGTTGTACAGACCAGAGGCTTTGTTGATGTTTAACCCCCTTAAAAGTTTTTCGACAATTTTGGGTTTGAAATGTAATTGTTTCATATTAACTCCTGAAGACTGGATTTGGGGTATTTCTTTAGGAGTTTCTAAAACTGTTGAATTTGAAGCAAAGCGTTCCACGAACAATGTAGCTTTCCTTGCAGGGTCAGTAACGATGAGTCACCATCAATGATAGGAGGGATAGAAGATTCAGTACCACAATTTAAAGAATTAATGGCATTGTAAAAACTTTTGTCAGAAACTGCATACTCGAAAGTTTTGCCGCTTTCGCTCTGTCAATCTCTGCTTTTTCGTTTTCAATTATCTTGTTTGATATTTTATTGGCCTTTAAATGTTGGGATCGATTAACAGAGTTCTTTTTATGAATCTAAATATTAAATAATCTACGTTTGTTTCTAAGAGCCAATTTGGCTGCCTTCGAAAACAAATATTTTTGTTGGGGTTTCATTATTGAAAAGGGAACGAATTTGTTAATACCGAATTGATTTTTTTCAGTAAAGTAGAGCAGAAACATTTACATCGTCAGTATAAAAACAATGACGATCAAAAGGGAAACCTTGAAAAAAACTTCGGAGACCATTGGTGACCATTTTTGAAAAGTGAAATATTTTACGGGTTTTGGGAACTCTAGTTTGTAGCAAATCGGTTTTGATAACTGATGTGATTAGATAACGGTCAGAATTTCCGAACCTACCCTTATCGACATCGACACTCGTAATATCTGGCATAGATGTGAGATAAAGGTCTAGGAGAAAACTTTTATCACCGCCATTACGAAGAGTAAAAGTTGGGTTTTTTACAATCTGCCTCCGGTCGTGCGATGCTGCAAATATTTCTGCCTTCCTTCCATTGTTATCGTCGTCGGTCATTTTGGAAAATTCTAACCACGATTTGTTGTGGACGTTGAAGTCACCGGTAACGATAACCTCACAATTTTGAAATTGTGCTCTAATTTCGTCGACAACATTAGTCAAGAGATTAAAAAAATTGGGATTATGTTTGTTTAACGACCGGTATAGAGCTATTGTGAAAAAAGAAATTTCAGGTAGACAAACCTTTAATAATACTGTGCTGCAGCCATCACCATGTACTTCATAATTTGGAAAGCGTTTATATGCAACACTCTCATGAATGTAGGCACATACACCTTGATGAAGTTTAAAAGCTGATTCAAGCCTATATATGGGATTTAGTGTTACGTCATAGAGATAGTTTTCAGAAACTTGTGTTTCTGTAAGAAAAAGAGTACGCGGTTGGTCGTGCTCGAGATGATGTTGCACGGCGTCACGGTTGGCATTCAATCCACAAATATTTTGGATGTGTATTTTAAATTTTTTATCAAATGTAATAGTCATTTGATCAAAATATAATTTGCTTTAAAAATGGGTAACTAAACAACAAATCCCATCATACAACAAAGCATGACATAGGCCAATATTTCATGATAGGATGTAAGAAATACTAAACAGATGAAAACAAAATTTTTAAAAAACTTAAAAGGTTACTAAAATATTTGTCCATATTGTTCCCACGAGTTAAGACGCAATAAAGGTCACCAACTGGCCTTCGTCTATAATTGTCAGAAGTCTATATAGAACTGGGGACGACAGGTGCCCAGAGGTTAGTATTTTTCATGGTTTGACCCTATACGAGTCCTGTCTTGTGTGTACCCACCAGGGGGTGTTCTTAAGGGAGCACCTTCCCGTGCGGCTAGGCCAAGGTCCTTGTTCCCGCTAGACATGACAACAGGTTTACGGTTTGCAAAAGCAGGCTAGAGCGTACTATAGCTCAGGTACCTCGGGTTCGCCAAGTCCCGTACCACGGTCTAATCAGACCAGACCCCTGAGAATAATAAGAATATAATTTTTTTAATTTTAAGATCATAGTCCAAGGACTATGATGTGTTTGTTTAACCTTTTGTCGATGTAATTTGTTACTCTGACGGGCGGTTTTGAACACTTGAATGGCTGACTAAACTTCTTTTGTAATCGTTAATTTTTACCTTAAATTTAATCCTCATCGGTCTTTTTCTATACGTTTGGAGTTTTACTGAAAATTTGGTTACTCCAAATTTGTTGCTTGGGTATGTCTGAAAAATTTAGTGCTCCGTTTTGAATTCATCTTTTCTGTAGCTAAAATTTCCTCTCGTTTAGTACTTTGTTGGTTTAATCGCGTCAACCATCTTTTCACTTTTTCAAATTCTAAAATTTCAATCAAGGCCTTGCCAACTCCATCTTCAGAAGCAATCCTTATCTCGGGGTTACATTTCTAAATTGTCGACTTCCTGTACCTACATTGATCTATCGACTAGAAACTCATGGTAATGCAATTTTTGTTTGTGAAATTTGCAATTCTTGTAATCAAAATTAAGAAAAACACAACTTAATATTTAATTATTTTTCGGACTGTTCGTGTTAGATGAAAGTGGTTTAAGCTAAACATCTTTTCTGGCTAAATCCAAGCACTCGCTAAAGATGGTAAAAACTAATCGATTACATTATTAATGCAAGTCATATAGGAGGATTGAGTAGAGAAAGGTAAAAAATCCATTTGGTGGTCAATATTGAATTAGTTAAATCCAGAGTTTAAAATAAAACGCTCCTTATATAACTCCTTTACTCAGTTTTTTCAAAACATAATATATCACTCCCAAATACAGGAACGAAGATAAAACAATATCATTCTTACTCCTTATACAAAATGAATATCAACTTTCAAATACTGACACATTTCACTTATGCTTCAAATTTGATGCTTTGCAAAATAAATACAAATAAGTACAAAATAAATAATTTTCCTGAATGTGTTGTTCAATTTTGCAAGTATGTATTGTTATAAAAGTAAATAAAAAGGATGAAGAAAAAGTACATACTAATTTTCTTCTTTTGCAAATGTAATGAAAAAAATAAAGGAGTGAAATCGAAAAAATAAAAATTTTGCTCTTACAAGGAAGAACGATATTGAAAATGTAAAAATTTTAATTTGTGGATACTATTTTGAGGAGTGAAATGAGTGCTCGAATAAAATAAAATTGTAAGCTATAATCAAATCTAAAATACAATAATAGATTTCTGAATTATGAGACAAAAGATTTTCATGATTTTTAATCTGTTTGGTATGCTGTCAATAATATTAATATCTGTATATGATAAGAAAAATTAAACAACAAAATGTGAATTTGACTTCAATCAATACAACTGTGTCTGAAATAAACAATTCATATCGTTGCTAGTAATAGTTTTGATATGTTCCAAAGATGGCATTCCAACATACTTCTGCCAAAATTTGAGAAATTTAACGACTGAGGTTTTGTCTGTTTTCAAGAGAAACTGCAAAATTTTTTCTAAAATTTCAAAGTTGGTTCAAACAATTAGAATTTTGCACGCAATTTTTTTGATTACAAAATCATTGATATAATCGATGACTCAGATAATCGATTATTTAGGCTTGATTATTCAGTCTTTTAAGTACTGGTCGTACAGTAGTGAAGATGCAAGAAGTGTAAATATAAATATATTGTTACGTTTTTCAATCTTGCTTTGAATTTGCTTTACTCTCAATTCGATAAACGTAATGCCAAAACAGTATGTTTTATTAAGTCTTCAACTCTTTTGCTGTTTCACAACAACCGGAAAATAATACAGCAAGCAATATTCTTATCTAGAATATTCTTCCAATAGCTTCAGAAACTCCAACGGTTGATTGCAGACATTTCCATTGTTGTTGTGGAACAATTAAGGTGTTAAATATTTAATAAAACCTGGTGGTTGTGCTTACTAATCAGTGATCGAACTCGGAAGAAACTTGGGACTTACGTTTATCGAATTGAGAGTAAGGCCAATTCGAAGTAAGGTTAGAAAAACGTAACATTGGTTACAGCGGCGGGATTAGTTAGCTGTTATAATGGTTTTCTTAAGCGAGTTAAGAGTTCCTGAGTTAAAGAAGGAACTAGAACAACGTGGATTGTCAACAACCGGAAACGAAAGTGAATTGATGCTACTGCTACAGTTCTGTTGTGGAAACAACAATTCAATTGCCACCTGCAAACTTGGATTTCAGTCAATTAATGGCAGATATCGATCAAATCAATGCTAATATGGTTGCCAATAAACAGGAAATGAATCAAAGTTTGGCTGCTACTAAGGAAAAAATCAGTCTCAACATCAATCAACAGCTGAAAATAGTCAACAATAATATAATTATTAATAAAGAAGAGATTACTGCAACACTTGCTGCAAATAAAGATGATATGAACCAGCAAATAAATGAGTTAACAAATTAAAATACATCAACATTTGGATGAGAACCTTCTACAAATGTCGACGGCATTCGACGGAAATGTCGAGGAAATTCATAGGAAATCCAAGAACTAGAACAGAAAGTACTCGATGGAAACAAGAAGGCACTTTCCAAAGTGGATGATTACGAAAAGAGGTTGCAGGATGTAGAAACAGCTATAGTGATTGCCCAGGTGGTACACCAAGTATCAAATATTAAATTAAAGCCACCATCATGCGACGGTACCACTTCATTCGGCATCTTCAAGTTCCAGTTTGAGACAGCAGCATACCAGAATGTTTGGAACGCTGAAAATTGTCTTGCTGCATTGAGAGTTGCACTTAAAGGGGAAGCAGCTGAAGCTTTACAGGCGGTGTCAGAAAATAACCGCAAAAGCTATGCAAAGGTGATAAAGCGCTGGAAGGAAAATATGGCAGCGACCATAAAAAGGAATTATTCAGAATTGAGTTAAACGGTCGCTTGCAACGGAACGGAGAAAGCCTTCACGACTATTCTTCGGCAGTAGAACGGCTTGTACATTTAGCACACTCGAATACTCCACCATATTTTATGGAGAAAATGAAGATCGAGACATTCATTAACGGTATCCGATCCAGAAACCAGATTTACAGTACTGGTAACACCTAAGGAGATGGTACAGAGGATGTGCATGCCTTCTGCTGGATGCAGAAAAGGAAATGTAGATGGGAACATCAGAGGAGAAGTATTGGTACACAGAGGTTAAAGCGACATCAGATGCTGGGTGCTGGCCGGCGGCCGCTGGGTATGTGATGAGGAGGGTCACATGGCACGGGAGTGCATGAAAACTAAAGAAGTAGATATATCGTCGTCTTCTGAGAAGAATATGGGAGTCGAAGACAAGTTCAGGAGCAGCAGTAGGAAACTCCTGTGTTGGATATGTAGGAAATCGGGCCATATCTCACAGGACTGCAGGAAAAGAAAGCGTGAAAGATCTTCATCTCCTATTCAACGGAAGCTCGTTGAAGATAGAACTGTGAAACCAAGAAGTGAGGAGAATGTTACCTACATCCTAATTTCAAGAATAGCGATAAATGGTGAAAGTTGGGGTATCAAAGGCATTTTGGAACAATCATATGGATTAAAACTACAAATGGTAACTGGAGAATGCTCTGATATAGCAGGGAAAAGAATCGTTGAAATAAAATTAGGGAACAACTGCTATCAACAAGAGGTGCTAGTGGCAAACATTATGGATGGAGTCATTCTGGGGATGGATTTCTTGAAGGCGAAGGCGTCTTCGACTTTGAATGTGGGATTCTAAAGGGTAATAATGTTGAGATGCCACTACTTGTGAATGAGGCAGAGTCTACAGATATTGGCAACGATGAAAAACTATGCAGTGCAGAGGAAAATTTAGAACCATCATCCAAACAGATGAGGGAGAGAAAGTTCAACCGACACGAACGTTTAAACAAACGCCGAAAACTAAAAAGGAAACAAGTTCAGGTGCATAACGAAGTGAGCAACTTTAGTGAAGTGGTTAAAAGGAACCTTCAAACTGGAACGAGTCGTAGCTACAAACAAGAAAAATTGGAATGGTTCAGAGATACTTAATGGTGAAAAACTCAAAGGACAAAGAAAAGAAGAACAAAGTAGTGAGAAACGCGACTCAATAAGGTGGACCGACATAAAAGAAAGTGATAGTCAAGGACTTAAAAAAGGAGAGGAAGTAATTTTAAACAGTCTGAAAAACAGGAAAAGAAAAAATAAAACACAAAAGTTTGAATGCAACAATTGGAGGAAAGATTTAGAACCTGAAAATCTTATTAGGGACGAACAGGCTTAGGTGGAGGGTAATGTTACGATTCTACATAAACGTAATGAAATATACAACAAAGTTCTATTTAACTTCAATTTCCCCTATTTCAAACGATCAATCAATATTTCAAGGTTAAATTCTTTTCTTAGAATCAGAGTCAACATGAAATAAATGATTTAATGAATCAAATCAACATAACGTAAAATAATCGATTATATTGATATTTTGTCAAGGTTTCTAAAAAGTGTCTTCGAATATTCTAAAATTATGCAGAATTGTATATAAGGAGTTTCCTCTTGCAAAATAGAGATAGTTTTATTTTAGACATGCGTTGGTTAAAATTGCGATAGTTTAAGTGGAATGTGATATAATTAATTGTAAACGAAACTTTATTTCGTGTATATAAAACCGTGTAAATAGAAGAAGTTATTGTTAAAGCCAGTTTTTGTGAATAAAGTTTTAAGTGTTATTGAGTAGAAATATTTTGTGTATTATTTTGAATAGTTGAAAGAATATTCTAGTTAGGCATATTGTTTCCTGTATTTTATTGGAATGGACTTAATGGACCGAATTTTCAAATCACTGCGAATTTAGTAAATTTAGAACGATTTTAATTTTTTTTGCGAATATCTGTGAGCAATTAAACTCAAGCAAGTAATGAAATAATTTGAATTTTTTCAATTGGAAGGTATGGTTGGAAATTTCTCTGAGAAAAATTACACTTCTTTCCTATTTGTTTCGAATGATCTCGAACCTTACTCATCAGTGTTATGTTCGAATTCTATGGCAAACACGCTATCAACTACGCCGAGGCGATGACAATTTCGAAGTTGAAACTTCGGTTTCTATACCGTTAATATTCATAGTTTTCTTTTTTGAAAGGTTGAGAGTAAAGAGGAAATAAATAAACCATTTAACAATTTAAACCCAGTTGTGAGTATAGTTTTCTTTGGAAAAGCACTTAAGTAACGTTACATTTTTTAATTTGATTTTCCGTCGCAGAGTTTTTATGATGTTTCAACCAAAAATGCATTTTCGAAATTTATTGTATGTTAAATGTAAATAATTAAAATTCATCTATTTTATTTTTCAATTTTCAGACTATTTCCGTTATTAGGTTATCATCCTAGTGATTTATGTGGAAAATCTTTATACGAATATCACCATGGAGAAGATTCGGAAAGTTTGCTTTCGACGTTTAAATCACGTAAGTACTTATTACTTTTAATATATTCAAATATTTACTGTGCTCGGTTAAATTGTAATTACTTTACTTTGAATGCATCGACTGTATTCATCGTTATATAATAATTAGTTTTGCTAAAAATAATGCATTTTCGTTTTTATATCTGAAACACTCTCACTGATAAAAATAAAAATGAAATGATAATTCTAAAACAAAATTCATTTGAATTCCTTTATTCCATAACATATATAAAATTAAAATGACATCTTTATTATTTGTTATTGTAAAATGATTTTTTCATTTATTTGAAATGTAAATAAAAAAAAATAATTAAAATTGGAAACATTCCAAATCAGTAAAGGTGAGAAACACAAGATGTTCGTGGTTTTTTATAAAATCCTTGTATCATAATATCGGTTATTTATATAAAATTTAAAGAGGGTTTGTTTTTGATCCTGACGAATTCAAAAGTTCTAAGTAAGAAACTTGTACCATGACGTGTTTTGTTGTATTAGTATAACAATTTAATTAATTGTTTACCTAACGTTTGAACAAAAAAATCTATTAAAAAATCTTTATAAAAAGTATTTAAGGCCTCGGCCTTATTATAAATTGAATTTAATCGATCAATCAAAATATGTTGGTTGTTGTTTTTGTAGACAGATTGTTTTTTTAAAAATAAAATGACAAAATTATCTGTAATGTGTTTATGTTTAAAATCATAATCGTTTGTGTATAAATAATTGACGATAAATATTTAGAGATAAGGTTTTAAATTAATTTTTTATGCAAAACAAAAAAAAATATCTATCATAAATCAAACAACAACACAATATTGACTTAATAAATTTGCATATAAATCATATTTAAAGTACAGATAGTAATTAATTAATTGGTTCGTTTATCAACAAACAAATCTAATAAACTTTCGAAATTTAAAAAAAAATACTATTTAGATTTTAATTTGTTTTTATAAATGGTGATCTTAATTGTTGGATTAATATATGTACATGTACAGCAATGTTGTAGATAATTTTATACTAATCGAAAGCTCTCAATATATTTATTTATTAATTAAGGAATTTTTAACATTATTTTTCTGTCTAAATACCACACACAACTTTATATTGATTAGTCTGTATGTTAAGATTATTCAATTTACTCCACAGTACAGTAGTAATATCAGATTGTTTTTACGTGTCATGATTTTTAGGTTCTGCATATTTATGAGCATAGATTATTCGTTAATCGATTCGATTATTATTCGTTATTCGATTAATCGTTAATTTAGAATTTTATATTGTGGCGATAAGATTCAAAACCTCCTAGCTCTAAATCTCGGTCAAATTTAGTTTATAAATTCCCCTAAAAAACTGCATTAGTTATTGTCAGAGTTGATCTAATTACAGTATTATTCATGTAGTTCAAACAAAAATTAATTATGATGATCTGAGTATTGACGTTAGCTAATTTATGATTTTGTATTTTCTTCTGCGATTCAGAGCAAGTATATTATGATTTTAATGCTGTTAAATGTCGACAAATTAATCGACTCCATAAGAATCGTAGTCTATCATCTTACTAAACTTGTTCGACTTCTTAATATAAATGATATTGACGGTTTATTTTTCTAGATGTACAACCTTACCTCGCTGTTATTTTTTAACTCTATAAATCACGTTATTTAATTTGGTGTAGCGGAGAAAGGTCATACGGAGGTTGTAGCTTTGATGATAACCCTATTTTTCGTAATGTGTTGTGCAGGTGTCTATTGTTAAACTTCTTATCGTTAAACTTTCTCATGGTCTTTATTGTTAAACTTCATATCTAAGACGGCATTCCCGACGGACTTTGTGTGGTTTAAAATTCAAATGGAAAATCGATGCATCATCTGAGATAATAGAATTATGAGACAATCATGCTTATTTAGACAGTTTCATTTTCTGCAATTAATTTCAGCATTTTGAAATTGAGTTCTGTAGCCTCAATGTATTTTGGACATTATAACTCCTTATACTTTTCAAATAGACCAACTGAATGTTGCGGCGAATTGATAACACACATCAGTGTTATCAATTTCAAACGGAGTTTTGGTGGCATACAAACAATGCAAGTTTCATCCAATCACCTCTTTCATTCAGGATCTACTTCAAGCTTCTTTGTTAAACTCTCCAAACGCTACGTATCAAATACAAAATTTTCGGAAATTTCTAAGTATAAATAATGCCTAGCATTTTCATCCTTATTTCATTCGAACCATACTGTCAAATGTGTAAAACGATTCTCGGTTCTCTGCTTTGCATGTTTCTCTTGTCCGTTTTGAAAATATACCATCTGCGTATCAGGAAGGTGCACTGCAAGGAGATAGACTGTGTGTCAGGCGGCGCCATCTAATATATAATATCGTAAAACAGCGTTTCATCCCTATAAACAGACATACGATGATAATTATATATGTTGATGATTTTTTAGGTGTTTCGTCGTTTTTGTTGACTTCAGAAACGGACACTCCTGGGTGACCTAATTGATGATTTCCGATTTCAATTTCTGCCCGCCCTTGCAATGTAGCATATCATATATCCAGCATTGAATTCTGATACTTTGTAAATTTAAAAGTGGTTTCGACTTGCTAATACTGTCGGACCTCTATCGTGCGTATTTTCAATGATAGTTTGAACCACCCGCTTCACTGCTAACAAATATTTTTTCATATTTTACCCCCATTTAACTCAATTCTCCATAGTTAATCATTTTTGTTGCTGCCATAACGCTATTTGTAACGTTTCAACCGTTTTTTGTGCCACTTTTAGTTTATTTTAAATATCGTTTATTGCAGCAAACCGATTTTGAGCGTTTTAATATTTCTGATCTGCTGCTGTCTCAAATCGGAACATAAATATACGAAAAGGGGCTGTACCGAGTTGAAAAATTTTAATGTGTGCGTGTCAGACAAGCTGTGGAGAAAAAAGGAACTACTTGACCTATTGAAACCAGGTTGAATTTGGTATCCAGGTATCTTAGGTCAATTTGACTTCAAATTTTTTACAAGATTTTGTACTATGTTTGGACAATTTTTTTGTTATCGTGAGCTATAGATATAGTTTATGCGATTGCAATCCTGTCCGTGTGTGTGTCTGTCTGCATGTGAGCTAGATATTTCAAAAACTACTTAATCTATTGACTCCAAATACTTAAATATCTTAAGCCAATATCTCCTATGGCATTGGTTTGCAGATCCGCAGGTCAATTGCGACTAGAGATATTGGGATATTGGTCTCTATGTGGACACGATATCTCTGAACCTACTTTTTCTTTTGACCCCAAATTTCGTACACATTCAATGAGCATACATGGCAAACCATTAGTTCTCTTATTTCTTAATTTTTCTCTTTTTTTGTAATATATTGTTATATAAAGTGTTTCTCGTAGCTTTCGTTTCTCGGGTTAACACCGCTCTAGTTAAATTTCATGGCTTGTGCTTGTGTTGTAAAATTATATTCGTTTATTTTTCTCTTCCATAAAAGGTATTTTTGCAACTAAGTGACTTGTACACAGAGTTTTCAATTCTATTTTATTACAGTACAGTCCTTAAAATTTTATTCATTGGCTAATTTTTTTTTATTTTTATTTCGTGCTTACTCCTAAGAAATAAATTTTTATTTTTTTTTAAATGGAACATTTACGCTAAAGGAGATATTGTCTAAGATTTTTTCTAGTCTAGTAGGACCAATTGGGTTCGATAATATCAAGCTGTGTGAGTTGTAGTATTGAAAATAAGCCTTTGCCTAAATTTTTGGGAATTTTTCTGGGACTAACAAAAAATATAAGGTGTGATATCTACTCACACCTTATATTTTTTGTTAGTCCCAGAACACATGTCGTTTTTTCTTAGAAAACTTTAATGATATGTTGATTAATGATATGTTTAAATTTGTTGACAACTCGTTGATGTTTCGTGTTAGTTTTGTAATGCATTTCTGAGCAGAAATAAAATACTTGTAAAAGCATCTCTGCACAAAACTAAAAAGAATGTCCACATAAAAGCCTTCTACCATTTATATAATATAATGCAGTTCATTGCATAAACAAAAGTCTTAAAAATAATGAGATTCTATCATTCAACTCAAAAACGTTAAATATATAAATAATTTCAACCTTGACAATAATCTTGAATTTTTTTCTAAAATAAATTTTATAACTGAAGAAAAATATTAAAGTTTTTAAATCAAAATAATAATCACCAAAAATTTCTTAATTAAATATATAACAACAATTCAAACAGCTGATTTCAAAACTAAATTTATAGATTTATAATTTTGTGGGTTACTTAAACTGTTGCTAAAATAATCACTTCAGTACATTTTTGAAATTTTTAATTCAACTCAATTAAAATAAGTTTGTCAGTATGAGAGAATAATAATAAATTTATATGTATTCTGGTGCTGATGTATCGGAGTGGAGCGTCTTTTCTATCTACGTTGATAAACAAAATCTTATTATTTGCCAATTGAAAGTAAGAGTCAGAGAATCGCTTTATTTAATCAAATAATAAAAAAATAATAAAAAATACGAGAGTTGGTAATAGCGTCGTCATAATTTTATTGTTGAAAATTTTGTTCAATCAAATACAATTTAAAAGTAAATTAAATAATATCGTTTTCGTTCTTATTATTAATCGGTTAGTTATGTTTTTGTTTATTGTTAGAACAACAAAATAAAATAATATAAATATATAAATTGTGATTATTTGATTTATCTAAACATAAACAACAAACCTTTCTATAATATAATATCTTGTTGATATATTATCCAAATATACTCATTACACATATGTGTAACCTGACGCTTGATCTAGTTGCATATTAAATTTTATTTATTAATTTAATATCGATAATTTAGAAAAAATCGTGACGAGAATAATTCTTAAATTTTATTATTGTTTTTTAAAAATCATGTAAAGCCAGCCTACACAGTTGTATAGAATCCAAAGAACATATTTGCTGACAGTTTTGGAAAGGATTTATTGGCTAATACCTATAATTTAAAAAATTACTAAAATTATTTGACATAATTGAAGTAAACTTTCCGAATTAGCGTTGATTTCAAATAAATTAACTATCACTTAAATGCTTTTTACTTAGGGCATAATTAAAATTTATGGTAAAAGACAGCAAACAATATTAAATTTCTGGTCCGATAAACACGTATGAATACTATTCTAGAAGTTTTAGTTTGTAGAATTAACAACCGTAATTATTTGCTGGAATATGAATTACTGTTTTAGTATTCCGAACTTTGCTTATCATTTGTGTGTGACTCCAGTATATGATGAAAAACAGTATGCCCATTCCAACTGAATATAGTGAAAGTTAAGAAAAGCCTATAAGAACCTCTAAAAACACTAAATTATACGTTGCAATTTCGAGAAGAAAAATTGAATGCTTTCAATTCAAATCAATATTCATTTATGTTTTATTTAATGGCGTTATCTCAGAAAATATTTTCTAGCCGATAGACCTAGCAGTTTAAAAAAAACATTGTTGTTGTTGTAGCGACAGTTTTGGTGCTAATCCTCCGGCTCCATGTCCAGGTTCAGGAACTCTGCTACTGCCCTTGGGCGGTACCACAAATCTTCCTTTGTCAAGTTTGTTTCATTTTCAGGACAATTAAATATGTGGTCTACCTCGTGTGGCGTGCCCTCACATGCGGGACACTTGTCATTAATTTCAGGATCAATTCTACTCATGTAGTTGTTTAGGATGCGTGACCAACCGGATCTAAGTTGAGCAAGGATGGATCTAGTGCTACGGGGCAATTGGACTTCTTCGGCAGCGACTTTTGGTGGCTTTCTATTTAGAACACGATTTGGAATATAGTTCTTTATTACGTTTTCGACCGTTTTGGAGTGGAGTGTTTTTAAGCCAGTTCTATATGTGGATTCGTCGATGATACCAGAAACCTGGCTCTCTCTGATATCTTGCAGAAAGCATCTCGCTGTCTTCCTTATGTCTCTAGGTGGTTCTATTGTAGTTAAGATGTCATTGCAAGGATGTTGCTCTTTGTGACAGGCCAACAGATATTGTTTGGTTAGCATTTCATTATGTTCACGGACCGGCAATATGTTACTTTCCTCGTGTAGGTGATCACGGTGGGCCATCAGGTGACATCCGGTTGCGGTTCGCAAGGCAGCATTTTGTGTTGTTTGTAACTTATTCCAGTGAGTGTTGGCAACTTGAGGGGTCCATATGGGTGCAGCATAATTTATAATGGGTCTTCCTATTGCTTTGTACGTTGTTAAGATCGTGTTTTTATCTTTGCCCCATGAACTACCCGCTAGTGCTTTCAATGCGTTATTCCTGTTTTTCAGACTTGAGTTTATTAGTTGTGCATGAGCATTAAATTTAAACAGTGGGTCGAATATTACACCCAGCAGTCTCGGATTTTTTACTGTAGGAATAAGTATGTTGTCTATGCAGATGCTTAGTGTTGAATTTACCTCCTTCGTCCATGTGGTGAAAAGTGTAGAGGTGGACTTTTCAGTGGAAAGTTTTAGTTTTCTGGTTTTAAACCAATCATATAGAGTATTAACGTAGGTATTCAGTATATTTGTGAGTTGCTGCAGGTTATTTCCCGTTGCAAGCACTGTGCAGTCGTCTGCATATGATGTGATAGTTATTCCTTCTGGTGGAGTAGGCAAACTGCTTAGGTAGAGATTGAACAATGACGGTGAGAGAACTCCGCCTTGAGGAACTCCTTGTCTTAGCACTCTCATTTTGGACTTGCTGTTACGGAACTCAACATATGTTTGCCGACCTCTGAGGTAATTGCACAACCAGCGCTTCATTAAACCTGGCAAGTTAGTATTGAAGATATCATCCAATAGAGCAGCGTGCGATACTGTGTCGAATGCTTTTGACAGGTCAAGTGCGACTAAAATTGTTCTAGCACATGGTTGTTTTTGATTCAGACCATGACTGATCTGGTTTTGTATTTTGTGGAGTTCGGTGGTTGTACTATGTGCTCGCCGGAAGCCATGTTGGTGTGGCGCCCAATT
Organism: Diogma glabrata; assembly: GCA_963693315.1. Classification (NCBI taxonomy): domain Eukaryota; kingdom Metazoa; phylum Arthropoda; class Insecta; order Diptera; family Cylindrotomidae; genus Diogma; species Diogma glabrata. Next base: position 252,091,421 of record OY856188.1, on the reverse strand, counting down.
GCAGGATCTTGTCAGCTGAGGGAGCAGAAGTGCTTCGATGAGTTTTGCGACCGATGAAAGAATGGATATTGGTCTGTATGACTCTCCCTTTTCTTCCGGTTTTCCTGGTTTCAAAATGGGGCTGATTCTGGCCGTTTTCCAGATATTTGGTATCTGTAGAGTGTTTAGAGATGTATTAAGTGTAGTAGTGAGGAAGTTCAAACCTTTGGGTCCGATGTGTTTGAGCATGATGGCTGAGATGCCGTCGGGTCCTATAGCTTTTGATGGCTTAATTTTCCTTATTGCATTCTCCACCTCTTCTTCGGAAAATATAATATCCTCCAAGTTGTCAGTGTTAAGTTTGCGCATGTGTCTCAACACTGATCTGGTCTCTTTCTCGTGTTTACGCTGCTTTTCTGTAAACTGAATGTTAAATTTATTTGCGCATTTCCTGTGGTTTTCAATGGGGATATCGTCGAAGGAGATCATGCAGTTATTTTGTGGTTGTTGAGGATGAGTTAGGCCCTTAATGACCTTCCAAAGACTTTTACTAGTACCCAGGTTTGATTCTCTCACTAACTCTCTCCATTTGTTTCTTTTATGGTCAGTGACCAATTTGTTAATTTGCTTGTTCAGGTCCGGAATTCTGGAGTCGGCTGGATCTGCTTTACGGATGTCATCTCTTTTATTAGAAAGCACACACGCTTCATGTGGAAAGTTTGGTTTTATTTTTTGGATTCTGCCAGCTAATATGTAGCGAGCTCTTGCCTTATTAAAAATTTCTCTGAATTGTTTTTCTCCAGAGAGGGCGTCAAGTGGTAAAAATTGCTTACTAAATTCATTTTCGGTAAAATTTGTAAAGTTTTCCCAGTCAGCTTTGTTAAAATTAATATATGTCTTTTTCTCGGAATTTATTTGATTTATGGAACGGCCTTAAGACACAATCACCTTAAAATTATGATCGGCACGTGGTCTGAACCCAGTGCAATTTCAGTTCTCCATTCTGCAACTGGCATTAGTGACATACTGGCAAGGGAGATATCTGGAGAAGAGTATGAGTTGTTTGTTACCCTTGTCGGTTGTTGTTCGTTGAGGACTCCAAAATTGGAGCCGTCAATTTGATCAGCAATGCTTTCACCTCGTGGATCAGTGTTTAGATGTGAGTGCCATAGATCATGGTGCGCGTTCACATCTCCGAGAATTAGACAGTCTTTGGTATAAAATAGATGTCCTATGGACGGTTCATAACCTATATCACAGCTGCTTACTGGTGGAATATAAATATTGACTAGTGTTATTTCCGTATTGCTGGATTTTATTATAATTCCTTGTTGTTCTAGGTGTTTGTCAGTTCCCGGTACTGCAGGTAGTGTGGTTGTACGGTAAATAACACTTTTGTGGATGATAAAGGCAAGACCACCACCTTTGTTTTTCCCTCTATCCAGCCTTATAATTTTATAATCACAGATACTATCACTAATCTTAGATTTAACATTTAATTTTGTTTCTTGGAGAAACGTAATTAGAATATTATTATTGCACATAAAGTTTATTATATTGTCGATCTTATTCGTGAGACCGTTGCAATTTAGTTGCATAATTTTTACATCACTCGGAGTTTCCGGTAGCGTGTTCATTTGTAATGTGTTTTGTTGTGGACTCGTATTGGTATTTTGATTTGATGCTTGACAACATGGCGCTATGTAGTTCTTGGTCCATTGTTTATGTGTGACAAGACCTGAGCAGTTCTTGAGGTGGCACCATTCCTTGCAGGTATTGCACTGGATAGATGTTGTGTTTGCTCTTAAGATGTTTTTACATATTGTACAGTGCGATGTTTTAGTTGGTCCTGGATTTGTTTCAATACCAGCCATGACGAGGAGTATTTGAAGCAGTGAGGCCAGTGACAGCTGCTTCTTTACCAAAAAAATGGAGCGTCCGATTTGCACCTTCCGTCGAAATTGTTGTGATGGTCCTTGGTCGGAATTGTGTTCCGAGTGCTTCTGGGGCGTAGACCCGTCCATCTTGAGAAGCTAAAAACAAAAAAACGTCATCAATCATTGCTAATTTTATCAGTAATGTTTGAAATTTAACGGTTGTATCTCAACTGTTGTCATTTTACGATAAGAGAACAGTAAAAAAGTATAACTTTGAATACTTCATAATCTTAACTCTCAAATTTTGTCGATAAAAACATTTATACAACAAATACAACATTTGAGAATAACATTTTTTCTTGTATTTTGGTTACATTTTAAGCCTGAACGAAAATTGTTGATGCATTCGAATTTATTTGCTTTCTTTGTATTTTCAGTTAAAATGAAGGGATCTTGGATATTTGTTACGGTTAAGTAGAGAAAAATTTAGAGAAAGCTAATTAGAATTACATACTATTAAGAAAATATCGTAGATGTTTAATAAAAAGGGAATAACATATTTTCATAAGGATAGTTTGTACACTGCATATGAGAAAGTCAAAGTGAAATTTTTTTTGCAGTTTAAGGTTCCGCAAGTAATGAGAGTTAACAAACTCAGAGCTTTTAACTCTACTCGGTTTTTACTCGGAGTTGTTATTTGACTTCAAAAATCGATTTTTTTTTCAATTTTTCAAGTTCATTGACTACTTTTATTATACAAAAGAGGCATTTACGTAACTTAAAATATCTGTGCAATTTTGTTCTATTGAAAATTAAACGAAGAATTCAAAAATGGACTAATAAAATTTTTACCTTCGGGAGGGGCCTTACAAAATTGTTTTTAAACTTTAAACAATATTTTCTCAAAGTTCGCCCCCTGTAATCTACCCCAAAAAAAATCACAGTTTCTTAAGACATTCAACTCTACGTTTTTTAATTTATAGAATGTGACTACAAAAACTGCCTTCATAAGGACTTAAGTAAACATTTTATTAGTCCATTTTTGAATTCTTCGTTTAATTTTTAATAGAATAACATGACCCCGATATTTTTTGTAATTTTCGTAAATGTCTCTTTTTTTTTAATGAAAGTAGTGACTGAACTTGAAAAATTGAAAAAAAAATTTTGAAGTCAAATAACTCCGAGTAAAAGCCGAGTAGAGTTAAAAGCTCTGAGATTGTTATCTCTCATTACTTGAGGAACCTTAAACTGCAAAACAAAAATTTCACTTGGACTTGCCCATGTATATTTTATACTACAGTAAATACGATAAAGATTAATAAAATTTAACTGAATAGGTTGAAATATATGTGCATTCGTGCGCTTATAAATTCCTGTTTTAGTTGTGTGTGTGTGTGTGTGTGTGTGTGTGTGTGTGCGTGTGCGTGTGCGTGTGTGTGTGTGTGTGTGTGTGTGTGTGTGTGTGTGTGTGTGTGTGTGTGTGTGTGTGTGTGTGTGTGTGTGTGTGTGTGTGTGTGTGTGTGTGTGTGTGTGTGTGTGTGTGTGTGTGTGTGTGTGTGTGTGTGTGTGTGTGTTTGGGCACTACATATGTCCCTCTTTTTAATTAAAAAAAAATTTTTTATGCTAACATAAGCTCAACTATGTTTGGAGACAAGTCCGAGAAAAATTTGTTTTTTAAAAAAGTTATAATGAAGGAAGTACAAAAACAGGAATTTTACTTTGCAAAGGAATAAATTTAATAATTAATTTACTTTCATTGTTCGAAGTTACTAAAAATTACTGGAAATTACTGAAAAAAAAATTATTTGAAAACCACAACCTTGTCTTGTCGCCGAAAACCTTCTCTTTGTCGTCGCTAAACTAATCAGAACTGCCATCTTTAGTGGTTCCGTCCACCTTAGTAGTTGGACAATTGAACAAATCTTCTGGCTTTACACGGTGTTTATCCACCTGACGTATTTTGTTAAAAAACTTCTGTCATTCTTGATTTTGTTGTGAAACACAGAACATTTTCTTGTCAGTTGAACTTCAAATAACTCGAGGCTAACGACTTCAATTTTTAGTGCTTCGTTTTCTGGCGTCCAAATGTCGTTAATATGGGAAAATACTCTCTCAGAGAGTGCATTACATGTTGGAATTATCAAAGCGAATTCGATTACTGCCGGTAGCGAACGATCAGCAAAATGACGAAAGTTTATCCATTTTGTTTGAGTAGACGATGCAGATGGTGATGCTTCATGTAATAATTTTGCGCCAAGCAGGCAAATTGTGCAACAGTTTTATCAGCGTCCATTGGCAACCATTGTCAACATGTCCTTAAATAATTAAGTGTGGTCGAATGAAATATTTTTTTTTAATTTTTTATGCCTTCCAACAGAAAATACCATCACTGAAGTACAGGAAACATTTTAATAGCCTTGCGATTTGATGCGTCACTCTCTATTGATACGGAATTAGCGGATGCCAATTCAACTTTGATGCTTTACAACGATTCGGGGAGCACAAACATTGGAAACGATCGCCGCAATACGAAATTTTTGTTGTTAAAAAAACTGTTGAAAAATATTGCCTTGGCAATCGGTTGAACGAAACGGTTGATTCTAATGAATTTTGTGAAAGCACTCACATAGGAGTTTTGCTTAAAACACGTTTATAGTTATGTCTTTGCTAGTATTTTATCGTTAATGGAAACTAACCGACCGGTATTGCCGACAGGCATACCAATACTGGTTTGGTGATTTTTTTTTAGTTTTTTATAATAATACTCAATCAATATTTATAAACAAAATAAACTAGTAAACAAAAATTTTATTTTTCAATATTTGATAAATATCAGTTTTAGCATCATCAGCTGAAAATTCAGCTATGAAAAAATCAATGCAGAATCGTCCAATCCTTAATGAAAATCCTCTTATTTTTTCCTCTTTTTATTTTTAAATTTTTTTGGGGATTTTTGTGAGCTACTAAAGTTAAAAAAGAAATAGTTTGAATTTTTTCAATTCGATGGATGGAACTCAGAGAAAAACCCAATTTCTCCTTTGCGTGTTTCGATAGATTCCGACCTTTCTTATAGTGCCATGTTTGAATCCATTGGCAAACATACTATCAATTACGCCATCGCCTGATGATTTTTTCGAAGTCAAAACTTTATCTTCACTTATTTATTTACTTAAGTTGAATTTCTTTAGAATGGAATTGTTTTAGCATGGTAATGGAGACACAACTTTTAGTTCGTCCGTCATGCCGGCAGTGTTCAATCTGTTGATTACAATCGATTCATTATAAGGATTTAGACTTTGTCGTTTGCGTGAGGTTAGGGATGTTTTTCAAGATCTTCTGGGCACTTAAGCGATTTTTCATAAGGTCAGCAGAAGTTAATCCGGAATGTCTTTGGATCGAAGTTTTAATAAGTGGAAGTTCCAAGGAGAATAAGTGGAAATTCGTTACTCCAATACGGAGAATTTGATTTTGCGTAAACTGAGGATTTTAGATGGCGAGTTAGACGTTCTTCCATAACATTTTTATGGGGGTGATAAGTGGTTAATAAGTGGAATAATTTGCTTTCAACTGACTGTCTTGATCAGTCGTGATTTCGAGTGGAACATAAAATCTCGAAATGTACTGTTTAACAAAAGCGTTGGACGTTTTTATGTCAAACCGTGGTAATGTTTCAGGCCGTCGAGTAAATCGGTTTATACTTGATAATCTGTAGTTGTTGTAGTTGAATTGAGGTAATGAGCCAACCAGGTCAATATGCATATGTTCAAACCGTCCTGGTGGAATATCTAAACGACCACATTCTGACCGCTCCTGTCTATTCATTTTTAATTTTTGCCATGGAATGCATGTCTTTGACCAACATCTTCTGTCAAGGATCATTTTGGACCAAAAGTACTAATCTTATTTTCGCATTAGTCGTACTCAAATATTAGAATATTAGCTCCAGTTAACGTTTAGGATTTAAAAAAAAAAAAAACGTTTAGGATTACGAGAACCACGTTTCGATTTTGACGCGATAACGGTAATCAGAAGTTTTGATCGGTATTAACATGAAACATTCGACCCTCGACAAAGTTTCAAAAGTTTTTGATGCCACAATAACTTCCTAACAATTCTCTGTCAAAAGCAGAATATTTTTGTTCGGTGTGGGAGGTTTGTTTTGTAATTGCTTCAATACGTCACTCACCGCACTCACTGAAAGCATACGTGCTGATTCGAAAAATGCCGAAATCCATGTGGTGAGCTAAAGGAAATATTTGCATTGCGTTCCTAATTCATATTTCGTTCTAAATTCGAATAGTCCAAAGGGCATGTTGATTTCAGTCTTGTGAATGTTATCTTCGGCGAACGGTATTGTGATACGCACGAACAAGGTTTTTTTTCGAGAAAATGTCGCAGTGTTTGAGGTTAAGGGAAACGTTATGAATGTGTGTGAGTGGTTGTATCTGTCTGGGATCGTAATTGCGTTTAAATGATGATAGAGTTCTTACAAGGCCAACAATCACTCCTGTCTGGTACCAACTGTTCTGATAAAATTACATAATGCATACAAAGAACTCTGCCTGCTTAATTCTAATTGGAACATGTTTTTGAACTCGTTTCTTGCTATTTTGTGTATTGCAGCGTCTTAGGCGAGCGTCTTGGGCGAGAAAATGGTAAATGTTATTCTGTTAGAATTCTATAGATGACAAGCGCGAGTTTGGTTGCTTATTTTTGGTTTTTATACCAACGGACTAGCCTTTTCTTAAATATTAATAATTCCACAAATCCACAAATTCTTCTTCTTAAAATGATTTTTACTTTTGATAGGCTATAATGCAACTAAATAGTTATGCTAAACAATTTAAATAAATAATAATATTAAATTACAAAAAATATAAGAAAAAGATTCATGTGAACATTTTACCTTCAACATAGAAAGAACCAAAAATGTTTAATGGCTTAAAAAATCGTAAGTAATTCGCGATCGACGGCATCAAAGTTGAAGGATTTACAACTTCCGTCAGGTTGTTGTTGTTGTAAAACAGTTCCAACTGCAACATTAAATGCCTGTTATGCTCAGCGGTTTTAGCCGTGTGTGCGAGCATTCTTGCCTTTACTAGACACCTCTTGGCTTTCACAAAAATTTCTGCATAATTTTGAAATGCGACCACGAATATTTCTTTAGTTTTCCTTACCTTTCAGAGAAGTCAAATTTTTTGTTTTATTGAAAGTTAGGCATGTTTTAGTGTTAATATAATTAATTATATATTAACGTCTCTAAATATCCGAAGATACCATGCCAACTAGGGATTAGAATCGATTGAAAATTAAGTTTCTTTTAGAAATTTATGAACGCCGACTTTGAACTTTTGAGGATTATAGTTATCAGGGAAAACCCACGATGGTAACGAATTCCAGAGATGAGAGACTCTGTTGAAAAAGTCGCGCTGGAAGACTACAGTTCTACATCTAATTAATTGAACCGTAAAAGGGTGGGCCGTTTACCGATGCTCTGGTATAACGCGATAGGTTTGCAGACAGGTAAAATCGATTTGATCTCTTCTTAAACTGGTTCATCTATAATATTTTTGTAGAAAATCGTCAAATCAGCAACATTTCTTCTATGCTGCAAGGAATCAAGGTCATTAGTAAGATTTCAGTTACCAATCAATTGTACCGAGAGCAGTTATCTCCGCTGTACAGAATCAAAACACTTCAAACTACATAAATATGCTCCACCCCATATGTGAGAACAATATTCCATGCAGGGATGTATAAAAGATTTGTATATTAAAAGAAGCTGTTCGCTACTGAAAAACTTACGACATCGTCCTAAAAACCCCAATTTTTGAACAGCCCTCTTCGCTAGGCTAAAAATATGGTAATTTCACTTCATATTATTTTCAACCTCAACTCCTAGAAGTTTCACGGACTCTTTCTCCATCAGATATTTGGTTTCAAACTTCAACGCAGAAAAGGGTCAGGTGTTGACAATTTTTTAAAAATAGCAAACTTGTGTTTTGGACGTATTGAATTCAACACTGTTAGCAACACCACAATCAAAAATAGTTTTAAGATCAACGTTTAATGAATCTATCAAATTTAATCTACAGTTATTAAGGGCTAAAGGTGAATAAAATCTAGGTGCAACATTAGATGCATGAAGAGTGCTATCATCATAGCAAAACTATGGATAGGATTAATTGTTGAAACCAACAAGTCATTAATATAGATAAGAAAAAGAGTTGGGGATAAAGCGGAACCTTGAGGAACTCCTGCATTAGTCGAAAATACATCCGATGAAATATCCTCAACATTGACTCGAAATTTTCGCTCAGATATAAAACTTTGCATCTAGGAAATTAGTGGCTCATCTAAACCACAATATCTCAATTTGCATATAAGATTTTTGTGCCAAACTTTGTCAAATGCTTTGGAAATATAAAGAGCAACACCGAAAGTCTCACCAAAGTTTTCAAGGGATTTGTTCCAAAGATGAGTAACAAACGAAAGCAAATCTCCCGTTGCTCTTCCTTTTCGGAAGTCGTATTGTCTTTCATTAAGTAATTTGGAAGACTCTAAAAAGCTCATTAAATTAAAATTTATATATTTCTCAAAAACTTTAAACTACTGACAAAAATGAAATGGGTCTGTAATTGGATGGGTCAGTTTTGCTACCCTTTTTCGCAACTGGCTGTAAACTAGCAATTTTCCATATTTCAGGAAACATCCCTTCAGGCTCAGTTTTGCTACCTTTTTTTGTAACTGGTTGTAAACTAGCAATTTTCCATATTTCAGGAAAAATCCCTTTCTCATAAGATAAATAAAATATATTAATGAGGATAGGTGCTAGCTCCCTAGCAAACGTTTTAAGTATAATTGAAGGAATATGATCAGGCCCAGATGCCTTGTTGGTATTAACTAGTAAAAGCATTTTTCGAATAATGATTTTACGAAAAATTATGCGCTTCATTTTGAGCGATACTTTAGGAATAGGTCTTGGTTGGAAATGGGATTTGACTAATGTAGAATTTATAGAAAAAAAAAATGTCCTAGCAAATTAGCGTTTTCTTTTGGGTCAATAATATGTATATCCCTATCAACAAGAGGAAAAGAAGATTTACAGAAATTACCTTGGATAGTCTTAGCGGCTTTATAGAAGTTACGCGAACCAGTTGAGAGTTCAGAAAATTTAGAAGCTTTTTTTCAAATAAAATAGATTTTTCTCTTCATCTGAATTCGTATATTTAATTTTGTAGAGATTAAATTATGATCTGACTCACCTAAACGCTCTGATACTGTAAATTGTTTTAAATATGGATCATTCGTCAAAAACAAATCAAGTAAGTTGCTACTTTGTCCTTTGGCACTCTGGTAGGCTTGTCTATTATCTGAGTGAAGCTATGATAAAGAGCAAACAGCTCAGCCTGTCTACCTATCTCATCAGTAGAGGAGCTGTGTATGAGCCATTCTTTATTATGAACATTGAAGAGAAGAATAAACTTGGCATTAGGATACTGAGCCAACCTATCTATCTTATCAGATAGATCATGAAATAAATTAATGTTCTCATGTGAATTAGGAGAACGATATAGTCCAAAAACAAACAACGTTTGATTAGGGCAAATAATTTTTAATGACACCATATTGTGGTGTTTAGAGTTTAATTCAATTTTTTTAATCCTTACATATGGAATAGAATTTCGAACATAAGCGCAAACACGATGTTTGTTGTAGAATAAAGATTCTAGATCATAATTAGGACAAATATATTTACTCTTATCTAATGTTACGGCTCTCCCACTGATAATCGTTTCTATTAAAAAAATAATATCAGGATTGCAACGTTCAAGATGTTGGTGGACCGATTTGAGATTGACGTTCAAACCCCTTTTATTTGTATAATTGATTGACAATTTAGACATTTCAACTCAACGTTTCTGGTTTGAATTTCAATCACATTTAAATGCAACCAAATAGATAAATAAATAATACAATTTACTTGAGTAGAGAGAAAAGAAAAACCCAAATTGCATTCAAAATAAAAATAAAATCTAAATTGGCAAACCAACAGCTCGAAAACTTGAATCTATGTCTAAATCTCTGCTGCCAAATTGACAATTCATATTCTGAAATCGCAATTGAACTCCGAAATTGAATTTTTAAGAGAAATAGATCAAAATGTGATGTACCGCAACTAATAAAAACTTTAGTAAATAGGTATACGGAAGGAAACAATAATAACACTACAATATTACATTAAGGGCCAGTTTCACCATCCTCAGTTAAAGTTAAAGTTAGTTAACCGCCACTTAACTTGAATCGAGAGATAACTGAATGATACAAAATACACTTAATATTTAGCTAACTGAAACTGGTGAAACCCATTTCCTTTAGTAAAGTGACAGTTATGTTAAATTTAACTTAACTTTAACTTAACTGAGGATGGTGAAACTGGCCCTAATTCACAACAAGAATTAATGTCAACAAACAAACTAAATTAATCAAAATAAAATCAAAATCTTTTTAAGGAAAAATATATAATAAACTAAGTAAAATCTTATCTTGGAACTTCTTACTTTTTCTTTAAATTCTTTATCCAAAAACAGAAACTGTTTTGCTTATTATAAGAACTGAATCTAAAAAATTATGTTGTAAATTATGAAACTTTTTGCAATCCATACAATTTTCGACCGACCTAATTTCGAAACAATGAGAAAATTTTAAACTTTAAAAAAGTTTATCATTCTCATCAGGGCTACCTAGCCGACTACATAAACTACCAAAAAATGTCAACGCTAAATATAAACCAAAAATTAGGTTACAACTTTAGCAAAGTGTAAAAAAACAAAAAATTTACATAAACTTATATTTAATAGATTCAGGTTTAGTCAATTAATTTCTCGAGTGATCACTGTTTTGTTATACTCTAGACATACTAGTATTGAATAACAAACTCGTATCGGTGAGAAGAAGATGACTAGTCTTCACTTGTGTCTATTGACACATAATCAACATGGATTGTATGGATTGCAAAAAGTTTCATAATTTGCACCATAATTTTTTAGATTCAGTTCTTATATTATTCTTAATGGGATATTTTCCATCGGGGTGATGTTATATCACAAATAATTTACTGAGTTAATTGTTTTGCTTTTTATTATTATTTTATATTACCTAAAAATAAAGACAAAAAATTATTATTTGTTTTTCCCTAAATTAAATATGGTAAAAAAATAGAAAAGAAAATGAATTATTTTATTTTAAATTTGTATTTAAATTTAAATTTTTCTTGACAAAAATAAAACGCAGCCGTTCAGTCTGACAGCTGGCCTACTTTTTAAATACTAATATATGACGAATATGTAGTTTGGCAACGTTTGGTCCGAATCGACGGTAATAGTTAATCATACCAAGAAATCTTTGTGTCCACCGAATGCTAGTGGGTATTGAAAACTGTTCTATTACTTGAACTTTAGTATTCGATAGTAGAATACCGGCAGCAGCGACTTAACATTAACTTTTCTTTACTATTAATTGTTAATCCGAATTCTGCGAGACGTTGAAATCTTAATCGCAGATAATTCTTTTGTTCATTTGTAGTTGTACTAAAAATCAACAAATCGTCAATGCAGATAAACACGAAATCTAACCCGATGAAAACCTGATGTATGAATATTTGAAAAAATGAAGTAGCGTTTCTCAATCCAAAAGGCAAAACGTATGCTAACCAAATTGTTGTGTAGTTATTGCTGTCTTGTGAATGTCCCCCTATGCAATGGGTATTTGATTATAGGTTTACACTAAATCTATCTTCGAGAAAAGACAGTATATCCCTGGAGATGGCATGACAAGTTCTGGATGTGGGATATTGGATAGCTATCGAAAAACTTACCGCATTCAACCGACGATAATCTCCACATGACTTGCAATAATTATAATTCTTCTTACCAACCATATGCCGAGGAGAAGACGCTTGCGATGATGACGTCTGCGTATACAAAGACTAACCATATTATCAAACGTTGGTTTGGCTACTGTATGCTTCTTAGTATCGAGACAACGTGCCCATGCAAACTGTAACAAAATCGTAACAAAATCGCAAGGGATAAAATCACCCACATGAGTTGATTTAAGTAAGTTTTACATTTTTCTTTACTCTGGCGTAAATTTTTTTTTATTACTTCATATCGAAAGGAATCACACTGATTGGTTTCATGTGGTTGACACATTTTGTAGTTCCTAAAAGTAATTCTGATAATTGTCAACCTTCCGTTTTTTGCTATCATAAAATGATCACGAACTTCTAACTACTGATATATTAGCTGGTTAGGTTGGTAGTTAGATTCCCTGTTTGTGAAGAAAACAATCAGTTTCATTTAATGTGTGCAAATTTGTTTGTGACTTGAAAACGCCCGAGCAGAAATTTGTCAGGGCTCAAGTAGGGCCCTGTTTAGATTTGCCCTAAGCCGGATCAGGCATTGGTAGGGCTGCCTGATTGGGCCCTGATCATGAGTGTAACGCTTTTGCCCTATCAGGTCCTGATTGGGATTACCGGATCAGACCCTGATTGGGATAATCGGATCAGGCCCTGATTGGGATATCCTGACCAGACTCAGATATATATTTATATATTATATACATAAATTAATCAAATTAAAATAAAAAAATTACAATGGAAAAAATTAAAACATACATACCACCTTACTGACTATTATTATAGTCTTAGCCGAGAAGCTATTACTAAAATATACATATAGTCTTAGCCGAAATATACATATAGTCTTAGCCGAGAAGCTATTATTAAAATATACATGAAACGATTTTAACTATATATTTCTAAAATGGATAATACTCTAGTGAATTTTAACTTATTTAAATTTCATCTAGGGGTCAAATACGAAAAACCTGATCAGGGCCGGATATATTCAAATGAGGTTAACCTTAAAAGGGTATTCTAAATCAGGCCCGGAACAGGCTCACATCAGATTATCCTAATAGGGATTGCCCTTGTAGAACTGAACAGGCCCTGACTGTATTCAGGTTTTCCATAACTAATTTCTGCTCGGGCGAATACAGGTTTCAACAAACGTTCCACGGACGTAAAATTTAATGTTATGAAGGCGATGATTCCGATTTAGTTTCCAGCTCAGTTGTTTATCGCCAAACCATTAAGATTAAACAAATGAAGAATTTTGTTAGCAAATCAAATAGTTCCCACTACCCTTTTCTTATATTTATCAAAAAAAAAAAACGTTATCTTTTTATGGTTCTATTCTTATGTTTATCAGAAATAAATTCCAAGTACTCGTAAACCAAATTGGGAATGTTGTTGTTAATGTAATTGAAATTTAAAAATATTCAATAGTTGAAAAATATAGCAACATTTTTAATGATTTGCCATAAAAATCAAAAGAAAATTTATTATGTGATCGAATTGAAATAATAAAAAAAAATTTGTTCGAAAAAAACTACATATATTAGTGACATTTTTATTACACTTAAGAACCGAAAAGTATAATAAATGGTTTAGTTTATTATTACTGATATTGTTTGTTCCAATATATACTATTACTATTTCATATGGTTTTTCAATTGAAAATCGAAATGATAAATAATAAATAATTTGAATGTAATATTCTTGAAATTTTTATTTATGTCATATTGTATTTTTTTGTTAACTTACTAATAACTAATTGTAATGTATTGGCTTTATATGAGTTCGATATTCTTTAGAAAGGTTAAAATACATATGATCTTAATATATTATTATTAAGAATTGATTATTGTTCTACATACGTTTAATTGTATGTCTTATTTAATAAATGGTTAATATATTATTCGAATATGAGTAAGTATCTCCTTAGGGGTTCGAGAAATTATCTAGATTAAATGATATCACTTTTTTGATTATTTATCCGTTTGAGTAGACTTACAACTTCTCTACTTTACTTTTACATCACATGTTACTTTAATTTTCTTACTTGTTTCGATTGTACATTTAAATAAATCAAACAAACTGTAATTATTTTCTCTCCTATAAACAAATATCTCTATAATTATGACATATAAATTTATAAAAGAAAATAAATGAATAATCTTCCCACGTAACTATACAAAAAACTTTTACATTTAAAACCTTCTCAATATATATGTCAATATCATTTTCTAACTTCATAATTTTTTTCTTACTTTAATTTTAAAAAAAAAATAACAATCACTTGAAATAATAATTGAATTAATTTAATTTTATTTAATATTATTAATAATAAATAAAATATTACATTCAGAATTATTCACTGATTTATCATCAAATCTGCTTGTGATCATGTTTCAAGTTTTTATATTTAAATAAAATTAATTTATGCATTTAAGATTTTAATCTTAATATTATAAAAAAGAATTATATGCTGATATTTTGGTGAATAGATTTCAAAAGCTTTTTTAAAGTGTTTCAACACCCGATTGTTGGAAAACGAATGTTTGCTTATAAAAAAATTTAAAATGAAAAGTCGAGAAAATCAGAATGATTCTATTGTAACCGCCACTATGTGCGTAATGAAATTGATTTGTATATAGAATTAAAAAATGCGCTTTTCAACCGTTTTTTTTTACAATTTAATAAAAGACATCATATTCATAAATAAGAATTTAATTTGATCTGATCCAATTTTTTTCTTCTTGGTATAAATTAGAAATAGTTCAATAAACTTTAGTTATATAAGAATTATTTTAAAATTAATCAACAACAATTTTTTTTTATTTGTAAAAAAATTTAATATTAAAATACTTCAAGAATAACAATTTAAAGAAAACCAATTACCACTTTTGTACAACCCTCATTTCTAACTACAATTTAATTATTAAACTTTTTTTTAATCATACCATAAAAATTAAAAAGCTTTTTCTTAAAAAAAAAAGTTTTAAAAATGTCTCAAAAACTAATGTTATAAAAATATAGTTGAACGTTATTTTAGTTATAAAATTTTATTTAACTTTAATTATTTTTTATTGAAGAAAAATCTAAGTTGCAAAATCGACAAAATTTTTAGTTTTGGAAAAATGCTATATTTTTTTATTATTAATACAATCGTTCAAGATTTAGACCGATTTTCAATCCACGTTTGGCTACGAATTTTTGACCGAATTGGTCTATCTCTCAATTTGGTATGTGTAATGCCTCAATCTCCTTTTGCTTCTTTTTTATTGTGAATGAAAACACCAGGCCTTGTATACGTAAACTTCGCTATTCGCTACTATACCGCGCTCTGTATACAACGGTCTTCATTTTGTAATTCAATTTGTTTACATAAAAAGTAAATTAATAAAGAAGTTTCAAATAGGAAACAAGATGTTATGTTAGTGTTAAACCTAGTTATGGAATATTATTTGATGATGGCACGCTGTTGCTTGGTCGAAGAAATAGGCCTCATATAACTATGTCTAAAAGACAGAGCGCCACATGATCATTGAATATGCATGCCACTAGCTGCATTTTGGACACCGCATTTTAGTTTTGTTTTGTCAATTTTTTTAAAAATTTGCGTTTTATATCTTATTATACTTTTTTTTCATTCTTTCAAGAAGTTTTGGCCTATATGACGTACTTTATTATGTGAGAAGATTTACTGTTTACTTATTCACTCTTTAAGAACAAAACAAAGAAATTTGCATTCAGACAACACCTTGGAATGCATGTTGATGTGTGACCTAGTTCATTAAAGTTTTTTATGTGATGTGACACATATTGTGATTGCTATTACACAACACATTCTATTTAAAAAAAAATTTAATTGGCTTTTTACTTCTTTTATATCCGGTAGGCATCACCCTAAATTGTAATTTCAACCTCATTTTTCTAAGATAAGGATTCGGAAAAATTCCAAACTTTTAGTTTTGCGTCCCCCCCCCCCTAAGTTTTGCGTCCCGACCCGACACGTACCTTCTCTTCGTGGAATTTAAAATGAGAGGTTGAAGATACATAAATTGGTTGCTCTCCAACATAAAGATTCGCATTGTGCTCAAGATAAAAAGTGTTTTCGACTAGCATTTTATTCGTGTACACCCAATCATAACCATATGAACAAATGCCCCATTTTAACTGATCCGGTTCTGATTATAGGTTGTCTGAACCGATATGGATAGTGTAAGGTGTTGCTCTCCTGTCCAGATTCCGGATCAGGCTACCTGATCCGTCCTCTATAAGTGTTAGGAAAACACGCCGATACACCGATTACATAAGTTTAAATTTGACCATTTCCGATTTTCTTGAAACTTCGATAATCGATGGTATAGTAGTAGTAAAGTTAATACTTGTTGTTATTATTTTTTTCACTAGTTTTGACACGGGGTGTCTCGAAATTTGTTAAGAAATTAAGAGACCAGGAAAGTTTAAAGCTGAATTGTGCTCGAAAAAAAAAACGATTTTTGAGATATGAGTTTTGAAGTAAATCATGGTTTAAGCACCGTCTAGCGGAATAGAAAAAAATTATCAATTTCCAACTAACACATTTCGATTAATCAATTTTTTTCTCTTTACTTAAAAATATACGTAAATCGCATGAAATTTGTAAAATCTATCTACCAGAACTTCGTGAAAAGGCCCAAAACTTATCACGCGCATAACTCAGATTCAGAGCACTGAAAAAATTCAGAAATAGTAGATTTTTATACAAATGGTGAAAACGTCTCTTTTTGCGTGACTGGAACGCAAAAACGTTTTTACCACGCGTAGAAAACGCTATTTTTTCTACGCTTGTAAATATAAATGATAATATTTACAAATTCATCTACTAAAAACTTACAAAACGACATATCTAAATTTGACTGTGTAAAAAATAAACAAGATTGTATTTATATATAGCATTTTTGCCAGTGTAAAATAATGTTATTATTGTGTTTGCCTACAGATGGAATAATAACAGGCGAACACAATAATAACAATATTTTACACTGCTAAAAATGCTTTATATAAATACAATCTTGTTTATTTTTTACACAGTCAAATTTAGATATGTCGTTTTGTAAGTTTTTAGTAGATGAATTTGACAATATGAATTATGAAAATAGTTCATATATTTTCTCTAAAACTTTTACAAATATTTTTTATCGACTGTAAGTCATCGTTTAAAGTATAAATTTAAAAAATTGTAGGCAAAGTTTCATTTAAAAACAAATAAAAATAAATTTATTTATTTATTTAATAAATTCTGTGTCAATAAGTCATATGGGGATAACTCGAGTTATGACATTATGCCTTTCCGCTTTTTTCGGTTTCGCCTTTGTAAGGAGTACATTTTACTCTTTATACTGTTTTCACCTACGACTTTTGATGTGAAATCTAAGACAA
This sequence comes from Diogma glabrata, assembly GCA_963693315.1. NCBI lineage: Eukaryota > Metazoa > Arthropoda > Insecta > Diptera > Cylindrotomidae > Diogma > Diogma glabrata. Next base: position 252,074,234 of record OY856188.1, on the reverse strand, counting down.
TGTGCAAAAGGGAATAACTCAGAAACATTTTGTTTTAAATTTGTCAAAAGGGAATAACTCAAAAATTTGATATAAAAATAATAAATATCTGAAGATATTACTTTTTGTCAAACGAAAAATTTAAAACTTGTTAAGTATAAAATAAGTTATTTCCTTTTGTCAAATAATGGTTGATGCCTATAAAGGCATAAGGCTAGATATTTATTTAAAATTAGTATTTTTATTCTGACAAATTGAAATAACTCAACTTATAATTTGATGCACCAGAGAATTTGATTTGACAAAAGGGCATAAGACGTTAAATCCACGATAACTCCTTCAATCTAAATCTGAGATAGAAAACAATCATTAAATATGACAAAGCTAATTCGTGTCATATCCCGGTATTTATTTCAATCTACACATATACAATTTTATCACAAAAGAGTTTTAATCGTAAAATCGCTCTCCTGAAAAGTTAGAAAAATGAGTTATCTATCCCCTTATGACTTATTGGCACATAATTTTTTTTAATTTTTTTTTGGCGGAAAGAACTCAGAGAATATATTTTATATCTGACAGTTAATTATCGGAGGAAAAAATTATACGATATATCTGATACAAATTTTATTTTATCGCTCCGATTTCTCCGATATAGAAAAATACACACTCGTTATTAGTTTAATTAATTAATTACACACAATTGATATAATGATTAGTTTCGATTCGATTCGATCAAAATATTCAAAATATTCAATCCCTTCAAAATACTGCGATATTGACAGAAATAAACACAGCAACCGAAACAACAACAGAAACAGTAAATCAAATTCAATCTCAAATATTCAATCAAATATTGAATCCTTTAAATAACCACCACCTGTAGGTGACCACCGAAACTTATTTACTTTCAGTGACTGGTGACTGAAAACATTTTCAGTCACTACTTGGAAAAAGTTTCCCTTTCATATAGGTACTATATATTAAAATGACATTTTCGTAGCTTGAAATAGAAAAATGCTTTTTTTCTTTCGTTTATAATACAATAATACATCAAAATTTTTTAATATCAAAAATTTAAAAAACGTCAAAAAATGTTTGTTTTTTAAAAATAATGGGCCCTATTCAAAAAAATTCTTTTATTCTTTTATAAAAATCTTTTAAAAAACGTAAAAGAAATCAAAAATAAAAGATTTAAAGAAATTGCTATTCGAAAGTATTGTTAAAAGTTTCTTTTATTTTGAATGTCGATTTTTTCGAGATCGAAAAAATCTTTTATGTTTATTGTTCAAATGTCAAACATATTTAATAAAAATGGCATCAAATATAATTAGTAAGTAAATTTAATTGTTGTACTTAATTGTAATTAAATATATTAATGATTGTAATTGTATATATAGTTATATATAATTGAGCCAACATAATTAAACTATATAAATATTTATATATATTAATTTTTCTAGATAAAAAAGGGAGAGAAGAAAAAATTTCTATGGAACAAAAAGAAATATTTGTTTCTTACATGGAAGAGAATAGATTATTTAGGAGCAAAAAGTGTACGGATCAGAGCGTGGATTATTTATGGGAAGAAGTAACCACGCTTCTTAACAGTGCGAAAGGTCCTAAAAAGACCAAATCGGATTGGGGAAAGGTGAAATATATTTACATAGTACATATAAGTTTAACTAATTTTGAGTTTTCATTATTTTTAGACGTTTGACAACTGGCGCTACAGCGTCAACTTTAAGGCCCGTACATTTAAGGAGGGACTACTTAAAACTGGCGGTGGAACATCTAAAGCTAAGCCACTCAACGAGCTGGAATTAAGGGCTCAATCATGTTGGGGAAAAGTTGTGGTTGACGGATGTCCAGGGGTGGAAGAGCTAGGTTTCGAAACGATTGAAACGATATACTTAGATGGAAGCGAAATCGAAACAGTTGATGTAAACCACATTAGTGGTTCACCAAGTGCCATTCCACCAAGTTTACAGGATACTCCGCGCAGGGATGAAAACAACCGACCTAAATCTGGTACATATTTAAAATAGTTTGTAAAAGCATGAAAACGTTTTATTTATTTTGTTTTTTAGATAGAGAATTCAACTCCTTCATTGTAAAAATTGAAAATCAGCGGTCTTTGGAACACGAACAAATCCGTGAAGAACTAAAAGATATTAACAAAAACTTAGAAAAACTCAATATTAATATCGAAAGATTGGCTAACGGAGTGTTAAGCTTAGCCGAAAAGCGTGGTCACATCGTCCCATAAACCACGCTCTGATCTGTACCTACCCTTTTTGCTTTACGCTTAATTATTTAATATTCTATTTGAAATGTGATTTAATTTATTTATTTTTATTTGAAATGTGATTTTATTTATATTTTTTATAGTTGATTTTTAATGAAATAAAGTATTTTGAAAAAAAATAATTGGTGTTTGTTGTTATTGTTGTAACCCATAATTTATGTCTTTAGGCCAAGGATAGCAGCAGTTTCTTTGTGATTTGTCCATATTGAGCAAGCTTACAGGTTAAAAAGATTCTTTGCTCGATGTCATGTGATCCAAAATTGCAACTAGTGTAGATATCAATGATGGTGTTACCTATTTTAGCAGATGGCACTTTCCAGACACAATTAATGATAGTGCTGTCCTTTTCAATCTGTGTAAACGTGTCTACGTGTTTCAAAACTAAAAAAACTCAATTTTTTTTTAGTTTTGATATATACTATTGTCGATGAAAGCATAGCTTTCGAAATACGTATATAGTAAAAAAAAACTTTTGGTTAACAAGAAATTGGCGATTTTATTTTAATTTATTAGTGAAATTTATTATAATACTTATTAAGTTTGAACAAAAAAAATTATTAAAATTATGTATTACTATTATTTTTTTTCTTTACTTCTCGAGACGGACGGGTCTACGACGTACATTTTAGATTTATTTATTCGTATTTTTAAACATATTTTAGGTATATCTTAACCTAGTGTGTCTCGATATATGGTCAAAATGGCGAACTTGTAAAACATTAACGGCCGAAGCATTTAAGATTTCAAAAAACTATTTTGGAATAACTGAAAACAAAACCCGGTAAGAACAACTTGATTGAAAGAAACGGAGTTTATTATTCAATAAAAGACAGATTTTGTTAAATTTATTAAATAGTTAACTCTGTTTGTTGCAATCAAGTTGTTCTAACCGTGTTTTATTTTCAGTTATTCCAAAATAGTTTTTTTGAAATTTTAGTTTAGTTTAATGGTTTAAATAGTTCGAAATTTTAGTTTATTATTATTTAATAACCATTAAATTATTAAATGAAATAAAAGCATATGAAATTAAAGCATATGCTCTGCATACCGGTTGCGAACTTGACAACCTAAGTTGCGCCAATGGCAATTAATGTTGTTGACTTCTGTTTCAATTTCTTCCCCAGGCTGTTGGTTCTCTTCATTTTCTTCATCCAAGTCAATTGCAGTGTCATTTAAAAACATATTATGAAGTGTAAAAACCGCATAAATTATTTGGGCCGCTTTTTTCGGTGAGTAATGCAGTACTCGGTGCCGGAATAAACAACGAAAGCGCGTTTTAACAATGCCAAAACATCTTTCGATGCAATTTCGGGCAGATATTAATTTTTTATTAAATTTTTTTTCCGAGTCAAGTAGTGGTTGACTATAGGGAACCAAAATCCACGGCTCTAATGGAAACCCCGAATCAGCTGTGCATAGAAATATTTGCTTAAATATTCACATCTAAACAATGTTTTGCAATTTACCTATAATAAATTCGCTCTGCGCCTGGACCGAACTATATCTGTTTGAGAAATGGCTTCTTAGCTTTGAGGTTTTCCAAACAGCAGAATCGTGTACAGAGCCAGGAAAAGATGCATTTGCATACAAAATTTTCATGTCTGCATTGCAACACTAAAAATAAAATAATATTTTGCTCGACACATTCAAACTATAAGCCAAAGTTGTTAAACTTACTACTAACACGTTCAAACTATGAAAACCTTTGCGACATAAGTATAAGTTACCTGGTGTTTCCACTGAATTTTCCGGAGGAGCAATTAATGCGATGTGAACCCCGTCAACTGCAGCAACTATATTGGATAACCCGTATTTTTCTTGAAATCTATTGATCAAAATATTTATATTTTGTATCACATGTAATTGGTTAACTCAACTGTATGAGGTTAATTTTACCTGGTTTTGCTTTTAGTTTTTTCCAAAATAGTTGTAGGAAATTTTAAATGCTTCGGCCGTAAATATTTTAAAATCACGTTCGTCACATTGGTAACACATCGAGACACACTAGGTTGAGATAAACCTAAAATATGGTTACTGCCAATGGAAGCTTGATAGCTTCCTTGGCCATAAAAATGACACGTTGCCAAAACCTTAAATAGATAACATATAAGATTTTTTAAATATGAGTTTTAAAAAAGACTACGTACCTGCGTTTGAAATGGAATAGATTTAAAAGTTGATTTTGATTCTAGTTCTGATATAAGTGTTAAAACACTTGATTTTTCTAGACGAAAATATTTGTGGAAAACACTACTTGGCAAATCCATAGGCTTACTGGTCTTTCGGATTTGTCTTAAATTTTGTATTTAAATTTTTTCTAAAATAACGTACGAGTGTTGTTGTTTGTAAATAGTTTTGTATTAGTAATCTAATTCATGACTAAAAAAATATTTTAGACTAAGAACTTACGCAGCCACACGTTTTTCCTGAAGCCAGAGTCTTCTTGTGATATAGAAATCCATTGTGATAGAAATGTGAAGGAAAATTATTTAATTAAAGTAAAAATTTCAGTTTAGCGCTTTCTTTTATAATAAAATAGTGAGTTTCGTATCTTTTATTAAACGTCAAAATCTTTTACGCCAAAAAGATTTATAAAATAAAATTTTGGCGCTTGAATAGCAATTTCTGTTATATTTTCTTTTATTTTAGACAGATTCAAATCTTCATATAAAAAAAATAAAAGATAAAAGATTAACAGAATAAAAGATTTGTATTGAATTGGGCCCAATAGCCCTATTAATTTATTCACCTTATATTATGTCTAACATAAATAGAAAGATTAGGTCCTCTGCATCCTTATTATGAAATCCTTATCCTTATTATGAATTTATAATATTTATTATAAAAAACTAAAAAATAATCAAAGGGAGGACCAAGGTAAAATTGAAAGTTTGATCCATTATAACTTTTAATCCTTTCATTTTCACAAATTCTTTTTTTATAATAAGGATGCAGAGGACCTAATCTTTCTATTTACCTAAAAAAATCAACTTTTTATTAACGGGCATAAAATAGGATTGTACCCTAACCTGTGCACCGCTATTTGAAACTCACATGTATAACTGTTATTTTAAAACTGAACTAACTTTCGTAAACGTTACCTTTTATATATGTACTATACAAAACCATATTCATATCTCTAAAAAATTCTAGAAAACAAATTGAACTTAAACAACAAAAACATAACAATACGATCTTAAGAAGTAAGTTGTTTATTTACCTATGCTATAATAGACTGTGTAGTTTTATTTTATTTTCCTATTAGATAAAACTACAATTGCCTATTCTGTGTTGTTTTGTTTTTGCTATCTTCAAATATTTATTCATTTGTTTTGAATTGTTTTAGTGGAATTATTTTCGCCAAAAACTATTTTCTAGAACAAGGTATTTTATTACATCGTACTCCATAATCGTAACAATATTGTCTCCTTTTGTCGACGTCCATCAACTTCATTTTTCATAGGCAATAAAATGAAACAATTTTAACTGTAGTTGAGGGTATGAGACTGCTAAGGAATTTCTCACGGGCTCAGGCCTCAACCACTTAACCTTTTAACTATTTTCCTTATTTTCGACCTTCTCTAAACTAAAGTGCAACATGTTTTTCGGAAATTGTTTGTACAGATCAACAAATGCGACCGTAAGAGTGCTTTATGTTTATTTTTAACCTGGCAACCAAGCCATAACCAGAATATTCGGGCAATTAAAATTTCGTGAATTACCCGGGTACCCGAATATACGAGTCCTAACTTTGTGCCGCTTACTAAAAACAAGTTTACCGATTCTATTGAACTTTTTTTTAAAATGTCTTAAATTGAAACTGATAAACTAAATTGAACTTGATAAACAAAATTGAGCTCAATTTTTTTTACTTATTTACACATAAAAAATTTCAAAAATTTAATTTTCAAAGATGGCGAATCTCAAAAGTACGTTTTTTCTTTTTTTTGGTTTTCCCAAGATTTAGTCTTTTACTAAAAACGTACTCAAATTATAGACATGCGTTTTGTCTTATTGCGAGAAAAATATATTTGAATATTTACTTACAAAATTCTGGATTTTCCTTAAAGCTTTTTCTTATAAAACCTTTTTATACCTTTTAAGCAAGTGTTTAAAATGTTTTGAAATATAAAAAAAAAATAAAAAATGGTACTTTTCGTAATCGTCAATTTTGAAAATTAAAATTTAAAAAAATTCGTAAATAAATATAAATTGTATTATTGTAGTATAAATCTTTGTAAAGCCTTACTTCCCACATTTCAAACAAAGAAACATTTATTAAAATCGGTTAACCTGGCTCGACTACAATTTTACTTTAAACTTTCTTAATCTCTAAATTTCTTAACAAATTCCGAGCCACCCTGTGTCAAAACTAGTAAAAAAATAAAATATTAAAAACACGTATTAATTTTTTTTGTTATACAAACAATCACCGAAGCTACAATGAATGCTACAATTCACATCATCGGCGTCTTAATGCGATTTTCCATCGCATCGAATATTTTTTTGGTGTCCAAGCTACCTTGCAAGCTCTTGTTAATTTTAATATTAAACTTAAACTTTTGTAAGAATGTTCTTGATGCCGAAGTTTTCTTGAGTTTAATAGCATCAAATCACCTTTGCATAAATAAGGGCACAGCGGCAAAATCGGCAACAAAGATTAGTGAGTTAAATTATGTTATATTTACATTTTCGTTTCTACATAGTTAGGAACTGCCTTAGAAAAAAGAACGCCAGTCGTTTAATCCAATTTTCAGTAGTTGTACCGAATCAAGTTTGAGTTTAGACTTATGAACAATTTCAATCAGACATGTGTTTTTTCCCGTTTAACTCGTTAATCGGTTTGTGCAAACAGTCAAACTGTCGAGATTACTCCTGTCATTATGTCATATTAATGCTAAATGCTGAGGAATTTTTTTGTGCGTACATCGTACAAATGGAATGCTTTGCCCGAATCAATAGACAGGAGTGCCTTCAATCCACAAAGATTTAAAAAAAAGCGTCCACCAACACCTCAAGTCGCATGTTGTTGTGGGACCTAGGTCTTAAAAGGTATCTATGTGTTGGTGTGACACGTTTTATAATTCCGACTACACAACACTTTTTATTAAAAAAAATGTTAGCACCTGACTGTCATTGTTTTTCGCGTTTTCGTATTAAAAATTTATTTAAATAGCTAATGATTTACAAAATGTTACCATCCTACGTTAACTAACTTTAACGTTATATTCGGCTTTTATATTTTCAACTCACGTTTTTGTAAGTAAGGATAGTATCCTATAGCAGCGACAAATTTAAAAATATCAACGTAATATTTTTTATGGTCTAGAACATCGAAATAACTTCAAATAGAAGAAATTTCAGTACTTCAATCTCAAACAATTTTCAATACCTATGAATTATTATGTTTTTGCTCTAGTATTTTACACTTAAAGATTTTTTATTTTTTTCTGTCTGAGCTTATTGATTTCCCTTGTAGCACTTTTCTTGTTCTATCATATTTATAATATTTATTTATACTTAAAAATAGGTTTAAATTTTTTTTGCCAATAATAATATCACAATAGGTATTATTAATATAAGTACCTATATTTAATAAACCTGTGCATACATAATAAAAATAAAGAACTGAAAATCAGAAGTGTGTGTACTGTATAAACTGGTTACATAAAAAAGGCTTACATCGAAATTTTAAAAAGGAATTATATTTTTCGACAATCAAAATAGAAGTTTTCACTAGAGTTGCTAGTTTATTTACGTAGTCAGTTTCATTAGTATTTTTTTTATTACGGTTAAATCACCCACGTAACATTATATAATGAATTCATTTTAAACAAGTTCATTGATGCCTGGCAACAACTCATACAAATATGCATAAACACATATTTCATTTATAAAATATGAAGGGACTGAAATCTCACAGCTCACAGCGGTTATGGATTTTGAAATAGCTTTCGACAAAAAACTTTTGTGAGGACATTGTTTTTAGTTTTGGGCAGCAATGTATATCAAACATAAAACTCTTTGTTAAAGTACAAGTATTTTTTTATCTCTGTTTAGAAATTTATTACAAAACAAACTCGAAATATAGCTGCAGTGAGACTCTAGAAATACTATTACAGACCCACTTCCCGGGTTCTACATGCGTGAGCTCGAAAGAGGAAAATATACTAAACTTTGGTTCGTTGGATCCTGAAACTAGGGAGGTTTCAGACCAACTAGCCAACAAAATCTTTCCCCCCAACATAACGATTTGGGCAATCAAATCGTTCGGACCGTTCAAATCCCCAGAGGGCGACGGAATATTCCCGATCTTCCTGCAAAAAGGTTTACTTACCATTCTCCCATACCTCGAGCGTTTGTTTATAGCAAGTTTTAGTCTTACGTACATTCCTCAGATATGGAGAGAAGCTAGAGTAATATTTATACCCAAGCCAGGCAAGAAATCGAACGAAGCCAAATCATACAGACCAATAAGTCTTACATCTTTTCTTTTGAAAACGATAGAAAAGTTGATGGACTACTACATTCGGCATGTATGTCTTAAGCAAGACCTTCTCAACTCATGCCAACATGCATATCAAACTGGGAAATCTACGGAAACGGCATTGCATAAAGTCGTGAAAAAGATTTAGAGCGCACTGACATACAAGGGGGCACTTGCATGCACATTTATGGACATACATGGGGCCTTTGATAACGTGCATTTCAAAGCTATTGCTGAAATGGCTACTAAGAAAAATCTAAACACGCACATTTTGACGTGAATGCTACAGAGTCGGGAAATTACAGCCACACTAGGAAATACTTCGGTAACTGTCAGGGCCTCTAGAGGATGTCCCCAGGGAGGAGTACTCTCTCCGTTGCTCTGGCTGATATTCGTTGATGATCTTCTAAATAGACAGAAAAATTCTGACTTTAACACTGTAGGCTACGCCGACAATATAGCAGTCATCGTGAAAGGTAAATATGACTCTAATGTCAGTGAACGAACCCAGGCAGCCCTAGACCTCGTGATGAATTGGTGCAACGAAGTTGGGCTGTCTGTCAATACACAAAAAACTAGTACCGTGTTCTTTACCAACAGAAGGAGTTTTAATTTCAATCCGCCTGAGTTTAACGGCGAACGGATATAAGTAGTCAAAGCGATTAAGTATTTTGGTGTGATCCTTGACAGCAAGCTCACTAAGAACTCACACCTAAAACAAAGCAAATAAGGCTTTCTTCGCGTGTAGAAACTTGTTTGGGAAACCTGGGGATTAAGCCCCAAAATGATACTTTGGTTACATCAAAGTATAATAAAATTTCTGTGGCCAAAATTAAACCAGATATCTGCTCAGACAGTGCTCACAAAAATACAGAGACTTGTGTGCCTCTATGCCACAGGTGCTTTTAGAACCACAGCAACATCTGCAATGGAGGTACTTCTCCTACTTCCTCCATTGCACCTATACATCAGATTTGCAGTAGCATCTAGTACTCACAGACTGCAGGTAGTCGAAACACTCAAACCTGGTAACCTTACTGGCCATCTAACGATCCTTTTGGAACTGCATAACGAAGTGGAGACCTACTACATTTCGGACTGTATGCCAAATATCACTGATCTAGATAGACGGTTTAAGTTAAAATAGGGGCCAGGGAAGGAATCGAGAGCTACTTACAAACACTACCATCTAATGCCAGCATCTGGTATACGGATGGATCCCAAACTAATGAAGGCGCTGGTGCAGGGGCGTTTGGTCCCAGGGTTAGCACTGGGTGTTTTTGCAACAGTACTTCACGCCGAAATCTTTGCCATCAACTACTGTGCAATGCTGTGTGCCGAAAGAGGATACTGAAACACAGATATATACATTGTTTCTGATAGTCAGGCGACGCTATTGGTTCTGAAGTCGACGCGCTTCTACTCAAAGCTAGTATGGGAATGCTACCTGAATCTACAAAAAATTGCATAAACTAGCCGCATTACACTTTTGTGGGTACCTGGTCACACAGGGGTATACAGCTATGTAGTAGAAGACTTGCTAGGCAAGAAGGGCACCACTACAAAATTTATTGGTCCAGAACAGTGCTTTGGATTAACAAAGAGTTCGCTCAAATGCGCTGTTCAAAGCTGAGAACAGTAACAAAATAAACAACTACGGTGTATTCGGGAAGGTCTGCTGCACTCAAAAATTTTTTTACTCAACTTCCCCGTCTCCCCTCTTAAAACAATCGATCTTGAGAGGGAGTCTCTGAAGATATTAACATGGTGCGTGACAGGACACGGTCCGATAAATTACCACCTTAACAAATTAGGCCTTGTTGCCTCTGACAGATGCAGATTCTGCAACTCGGAAGCAGAAACCATGGAACACATCATCTGTAACTGCTCTGAACTTGCATGGCGCAGTTATATTAAACTCAGTCAAGGGAGACTAGCACTTCCTCTCCCAAAAAGCATTAGTTTAATCCAGCTAATTAACTATATTAAGGGGATCGGATTCGACCACATTGCACATTCTGCGGTGACATCGACCCGCGACGTCATCTGCATTATAACAACATCAGGGTTAAGCACAATAGATCTCTAGGTCGCAGTGTTCCTCGAACTAGCTAACTAATTAGTTCAGCTTCGGGATCCACCACGGGATCCACGTTGCCGGCAAATTATAACAGATTATAAATTAATATAACTTAGTGAAAAGATGATACACCCTGTAAACTACTTAAAAACCGCTCCATTTAGCGTTTCAAAAAATATTACAAAATCAAAAATTCACATTTCTTTCAAAATTCCAAAAATATTGTAAAAATTATAATAAAATCAAAAATTTAAACTTTTTTTTCTAAAGTTCTAACAACATTCCAAAAATTATTACAAAATCAAAGATTGAAACTTTTTCCAATATTCTTAAAATATTGCAAAAATTATAACAAAATCAAAAATACAATTTTTTTTTAAATTTCAATGATTATAATAAAATCAAAAATTTAAATTTTTTCAAAATTTTAAAAATATTGCAAAAATTCATAATTCAACAATTCAAACTTTTTTCAAAATTCTTAAAATATTCCAAAAATTTTTACAAAATCAAAAAAACTTGGAAACTCTTTTCCAAATTCTAAAATAATTGCAAAATTTTTTAATTCACAAATTCTTTAATTCAAACTTATTCCAAAATTCTAACAATATTGCAAAAATTATAATAAAATTGAAACTTTTTCAAAATTCTAAAAATTATAACAAAATCAAAAATACAAATGTTTTTCATAACTCAAAAAATATAACAAAATCAAAAATTTAAATTTTTTCCAGATCAAAAATTCAAAAAACAGAATCAAAAATATAAACTTTCTTCAAAATTCCAAAAATATTCCAAAAATTATACTAAAATCAAAAATTTCCATATCGATATTTTATGTTCGATAACATTTCATGGCAAACAAATAATTTCATTTTTTCCCCAAAAATTGAGTAAAAAAAATGAAAATCAATCTTTTGACACACTTGACAACAATTTTTTGACAAACTTATAATGCAATAATCTAGATTTTGGTCTCACATACCAATCCCCACCATCAAGATTTCCCCAAATTCAATATTCCTACTCGTAGTCACCTAAAATGAACGTTTTTTAAGACAAAAATAAAATCTAAAAAAATCTTACATGCCCCAAATTTTGTTTTTTTTTTGGACCATTCTCTATTTAAATAACCACTAAAAATTTTGGTGTACGTCTGTGGGTGGGTGGGTCTTTGGGTTTGTGGCATTCCTGCCTAGGATCTTGATGAAACTTTGGCAAATTATCCAGGTTCACTTGAAAATGGAAGATCTGGATTCCTTTCAAATTTGGACAAAATGGCGGAGGGTCTCCCGAACACCTGTTTAAAGTTTAAATCTTCAATAACTTCTAATCCCGGCATATGATCTTATGGAAACTTGGTATATAAGGTTTTAGTACTGTTTCCAATATTTCTCCATACCAACTTCCGGTTTGTCACTTTCGGTTAAAACGTATTTTTTCAGGAATTTATCCCTACTGTAGCCTACAATTATCGATCGATTTTCATGAAACGTTGGTAAAAGCTTGCAAGTAAAATGAAAAATATTTTATCAGCTTTTGGAGTACATTAGATAAAGGGTTGGGGGTCCATACAACAGGTGGTCCTGTCCACCATACAACAGGTGGTCCTGTCCACCATACCACAGGTGGTCCTGTCCACCATACAACAGGTGGTTTTTTCCACAATATTTTTTATGTTTGTTGGAAGCATTCAACATCGTTCGTGAATGAATTTTGATGACACTTTGGAAAAAGATGCAAATATATATGGCAAGGAAGTGATTAGTTTTTGAGCGATATTGAACAAAGTGGTGTGGGGTCCCCGGAGCACATGTTTTTTTGAAAGATCAATAACATCTGTACCTGATAATCGAATTGGATGAAACTTGGTACATAAGCATTTAGTACGGTTCACAACAGTTCTGCATCCCAACTTCCGGTTTGTCATATCAGGTTAAATTTTTTTTTTACTTTTTCTCGTACAACAGAATTTATGTTTGTTGGGATACAACTGCTTTCTTTAATATTTTTATAATTAGAACTACGCGAAATCTATAACATTGGTTAGCCTTTAATTACAGTATTCGATAGATATTAGCTCACTATATATCCAGAACACTATGTTTCCGGAGCTGTGGTGAAGTCAACGTTTGCATCAGCGTCGCAATATATTTTTAGAAATATTTTTTCAGAATCAGTAGGTCTTAAAACGTCGAGAAATGCCAAAAAAGTTAGAGTAAGAATTTAACGTTTTGCTCGAGAATGTAATACTTAGGTCTTTCAGACCGAAGTAAAAGAAAGTCCTTTAAAATACAATCAATTTTTGTGTTTATCTCAGTTCTTACTAATTTCAATAATGTTACGTCCCCTTCTGTCGTTTAATTTCCTTCTGTTTATCAATCATTAAAAAATATTTTTTGGTATGATCCACAGCTTGCTGTAACCAAACAAGCTATACTTGTAGCTAGCTATGTTCGATGTTTTAAACAAAACATTTTTCTGTTTTTAATCTGTTCTATAGGCCGACATACGGCAACGCTTAAAACAAGTTCGGTGTTACTAAAAAGGCTAGGATTATTGATTGTTTTACTTATCACAGTTATTTATCCCGACCATTTTTGCTTACATAGTAAAACAGTGATAAATAAAAGTTTTAATATCCAAGAGAATTTAAAAGTTTGAATTTGAATTGCATCCTACAGTAAATTCATTTTTAATTGAAATTAATTAAAAAACGATTAATCAATAAAAAAAAATTATTTCTATTTATAACCAGTCAGAAAAAATATCGTAGCATTTGTTTATTTTTTTATATTTTTTATGATATTTTTGAGCTAAACGCAACAGAAATAAATGTCCAGTAAAATAAATTTAATATACACTTATGCAAAATGATTGCATCCATGACGTTGATTGTAGGTTTGTTTGTGTGAATAGACCGATACGAATTCTACGGGTGTGATAAAACTCAGTTTCATACCAATAGTAATAGCAGTGAGATGTCACTAGCTACGGTGACATCTTAGGGGCTTAGGGCTGATATCAGATGAACTCTATTCATTTAACGGTCTCAATCTTGGTTATGGCAAGACAGTGTGTCATATACGATCAAGGAATATGGTACAAGCTGGATTATTGGTAATTAGTTTCGTTCCTGCAAATTTTTTAAAAATCCTTTAATGAAATATTGACCCATGTCATATTTTATTATGTGAAAGATTTTATTGCTAAGATATCAATTCCTTAAAAAAACATAAACCAAAGCAAAAAGCAAGATTGAATAAATCTGGAATTATCTAGCTTGTATCATTTGACACAAATTGTTGGATGTGAAAACGAGTTGAATTGACGAAGCGCTGTAAAGAGCAATTGATAGAATTAATCTGGTTTTTGCTATCTTCGCCATCTAATAAGCAAAGATCGCCTATCTTCGCCTCAAGTCCCTAATTTAGTCGAAATCACAAAACAAATCAATTTGTGTTTAATTGAGACCGTTATAACTAATGATAACTTTGGCGCAGTCCAATAACTCGATTGATTTTAACTTTGTCTAGTGGACATGCTAACATTATTCTAGTCTGGAAAAAAATTGAAGTGGATCACGGTTGGCCGTTGCGGTCAGTTTTGAAGCAATGAAATATATGAAATTTGTTTGGGCTCTGGATATTTCTGTTGTTTTTGGTTCTCTATCTAAAAAATAAAACTTTGATTCATAATTGGGATGGAGCCGGCATCATCAGATATTTGTAAAATTGATTTGGATTCACATTCCAATGGAGCTCCGCGTACTGTAAAACCAAATCGTATAACCATTTGTAAGTTTTTGCGCTATCCGATGTATGCGGAGGATTCATACATCACTTTCAGAAAAGAATCGAGTTGTCATTCTGTTCCTGTTCAGAGACAAAGGATATCGTTAACATATCTCTACCAAAACTCGATTTGTATGGAGAGAAGAAGTGAGTTGTGAGTAGCCTATCGACAAATTTATAATATTTGTTGTCAAAGAAAAAATAACTTTGTTCGACACAATTTTCAGAAATGAACGAGAGTTCTCTCTTGTGAGGAGATGAGAGAACTGATTCATTCATAATAACAAGTTCTATTTGGTTGAGCACACTAACGGGGTTGATGTGAGTAGACTGGTAACATCCAAAGAAATAAGCTTATAGTTTAAAGGAATTTTTACATTTTTAATTTTTGAAATTAGTTCAACTGAGTTTTTAATGGAATGTTTTGAAAGAAAACTAAATTTTACTGTCATTTTACTAAAAAGTTTAAAATTTTTTTGACGGTCACCTTTTGTATAGTTCTCAGTTATAAATCAGTGTGTTTCCGAAATTTGTTCCTGCAGACATTTTATCCTCTGAATAAGGGACGTATGTCTTGTTAGTATGGACCTTTCGTACAAAATAATATTAATAATATTGCTACGGGATAGCGTTTATCCCCACAGAATCCTAAATTTGGGAATCTCTTATTATCTGAAAAAAATCTAGCCTATCATTCCAAAGGGGAACGAGGAATAAATAAAAAAATTAATATATTTACTGTAAGTACCTTAACTTATAACTGTTGATTGAAGATTTGGTCTATGTGTTCCAATTCCCTTGACTAATCAACCAACTGTATTGGATGAACTAATTTGTGAACATCCGTTGCTGCTGCTGAATTACACCTTCGTTGTTCGAAATGCCCAATTGAACATTGCCTTTAATCCTTTAACTTTCCACTTCATATTTTGCTTTAAATCCATACGGTTTCTACAACCGGAAAATCCACCATACACTCGACTGTTTCTAACTGTGGTAATATGCTTCGATCACTGTTATCCTTACTACTCATACTTTCGATAACATCATTGGATACTTTATTTTTCATGTACTGCCACTTTTATAAAGCAATCTTTTTCCTTTATGATAAATTAAGTATAAACTTAATGATAACAGAATGAAACACTTTGTTAAAAAATATATATATATTTCATCCAAATCACACACTAATGAAAACAAAGTTAACCTTTTTTCTGTATAAATTAAAACAATTTCTTTTTAAACTCAAAATAAAATGGAATTAGTATTTTTTCTTTAATACGTTTTATTGAGTGTTTAATAACAATCTCAATTCAACATTTTGGTTGAAGACCCAAAAACAGAAAGACAATATTTTCAAACAAAAATGTGTTTTTGTTAATTCTTTTTGACATCTTATTTCTCTAATTTCAATTTTTATTATTTTCTCTTTGTTTTCACGGCACAAACATATAAATTTTTTTCTAAATTTTACTACGACGATTGTAGCTAATTAAAAAAAAATGAACTAATTGAAACTACTTATAAAAAAAAATTAATTTAATTAAAAAATTTCAATTACTTAAACCGAACTTAATATTACTTAATACTAAGAGAAAAAGCATGAATGCAAAATTACTTGAATCTTTGACATCCATGAGAAGAGTGATTTTTTAAAAATAGGAAAAATGTGATTTTTCCTTTTAGACATCTCATGATGTCAAGACAAATCGTGTAATACTCAAAATTCAAGAAAGATCAATAACGACATCTGTTTATTAGAATTGGAAATAAAAATTTAGTACGTTCGTTTGTTTTTTATAGTATATTCGAAATTTAACTAGCAGTTGAGTATTAGAAAATTTTAAATTATTGTTAATGTGAAAAATGAATGGAAACTAATGAAATACATTTTTATTGAATTGAAAACAAAGAGGAATTTGGTTTTATTATTGTTTTGCGATTATTGCGATCGTTACAACATGAATTCAAGGTAAAAACCAAGATTTTTACTCTTGAAATCACAAAAACGTCGCCATCCCCTCTACGTCAGAAACCACCAAAGCACTATTAAACTTAAACTAATAATAGAAATTCTAATAACTATTTCTATATTTATCCTATTTTTTTAAATTAATCGCAATAAAAAAAAATAATTTTAAAAATGGTGGTAACTAAAATGGACTCATACGAGATATGTACACGTACGTCAGCAGATCAATATGATGATAAATGTGGAGGTAATGATTTGGATCCGCCTCACTCTATAGTGTGAATAATACCCAAATCAATACCTCGAAATTGTAACTCACATTAAACCAATGACGAATATGGGGATCGCGTATGAGTGCATTACTAGTAAAAAAAAATTATAATAACTATAGTAATCCTAAATTAAACACCTATTTAAATTCTAAAAACCGAAAATTAAATCTATAACTATAATAACTAATAACTAAGAATAGATGTTTAATTTATGAGAACTAATAATTCTAACAACTAAATTTAATTTTATAAAAAAAATATATTGAAAAACTTAGGCTTGGTGTATAGAAAACAGACGCTAGAGATTTCGATGGTAAAACCCGCAAAATCACGAACTCGCAATCACCAACAATAGTAAAACCAATTAACAAAAAAAAATGTAGTTAGTGCGCTGTAAATGAAAAAAAAATAATGAAAAACGAAAAAAACAACGAACGCCCCAAAAAAACTTTGCAAAAACAAACTTGTAAAGGAACAAAAAGGAAAGACCACCGTCGTAGCTAATCTTTGTTGAATCTTTTACAGAAATTCCTAAAATATTATACATGTAGAGATATGATTTATTTATTTAATTTCAGATCTACTGAAATAATTATATATACCTAAAACTAGTTATTGACGATAGCACCCCTAAAATATATTTATTTATTTTTAAAAAAAAAAATTAAAAAATAAAAAATATTCAAAAAGGATGTTTATTTATTGGATGCAACGTCCTAGCTCAAAATATTGATTTATTTTTTTAAAAAATAAAAAATATTTATTTATTTCTTGACGTATTGCTTAATTAATAAAAAATTTATTTTATTTAATTACCTAAAATTATTTAAATTTAAAAAAATTATTTAGTTACCTAAAATTTAATTTACGAAAATTTATTTTATTTAATAAAAATTATTTATTTAATTTTTTTGAAAAATTTGTTTGATTTATTTTATTTTTATTTAATATAATAAGAGATTCCCAAAATCTAGATTCGTCTGGAGACACATAAAAGTAAGTATGGCTACAATATCCATTTTATTTAGTATTTGAATTATCGCGTTCGCGAGCCCACTCCAACAATGCATGTGAGAACCGACTAGAAAAGCCCCTAACGACCAGATTCTACAGAACAGTATCTCCCCAACCTAACAAAAACAATCGCAACTGTCACGATTAGACTCTAGGCCCATTTCTACTGACCCAGCTGCGGTTGTTCTACCTAAAAATAAATTACCATTAAACTAATGCCATAGTCGAAGAACGCTCCCGAACACCAGACTTCAAATCCTAAACTTAATGAAAACTGTCTATTGCAAGCTAAATGTAAGAGTGGAAAAATGTTGAAGTTGTGTGAGGTGAAGCCTCGATCCTGTTAAAAAAAATGATTGGTTCTCCTCTTCATTTCGTTAAAGAAGCTTCTGTGCAGGGAATGGTACTACTGGTTTGTACCTAAGTACAGACCAGCAGTAGTCACTCCCTTATCACCAGAAAACTCCTTCTGAAATGAAGAGAAGAAACCAATGAACTTCGATCGCATGTCCATAATGGACAGAGGCGATCTAAGAACATAATTATGTTAAGGAGATAAGCCCCATGGATCCTTTGTTAGAGGTACCGCTGAGAGAAATTATCAATTACACACTTGTAATCATTACACAACAATAAAAAAATTAACACCCAAAAAAAAATCAATTAATTCTAACAAACGCTCAACTGTAGTGGAATGTACAATATTTTCATCGCGAAATTAAAAATAGTTCGAATCTACCACAACCAAAACAGGATTTTCACCGATTATAACCATTAGTGGTAAAGAAATTAAAATCATGTATTTGTTTCACGCAGGCCAAAATGCACCGTTAAAACGAGCATCAGATTCCAGATCTAATTTATTAATGTATAAATATTTAAATATGATCTACTATCCAATTCCTATCAATGTATAATATTTGCCAAAGCTACTCACAAAAAGTTCAAATGGCTAAATCGTTTCATCGGTTTGGTTTCTTAATTTCATCTCGTTGGTGCTATTGTAACATAACACTCCACACAAACCACTACATCCGCTTCCTATATACCAAAAATATGTACAAATATGTACAATTATACAACAATTACCCTACTATATACACTATGTACAATGACAGTATAAAAAAACAGTCTCCGAAAAAAATTACTGCCCCAAAACGGTTTTTTTCCAAATTCAGAACAAAATACATTTCAAAGATGCACACAATTTCCCGGGGCCACTTGCGGTCCCAACCACCGTCGAGGGTTCTCTCCCCTGTGATTGGACTCAGAGATAGCGTTCTCTTCAGCCAATATCTCCGCATAAGCGTGCATGACTGACGAGAACTCTACCTCCTCGGCCAACCACGCTGCCTTCTGCTTCTTCCTCCTACTCTTTTTCTCCCTCCACCTTTTCCTATCCCTTTCTAGCCTCCTCAATCGATATCTCTCTCGCGCATCCATCACTTCATCCACACACTCATTCACTTCATCAACTACCACTTCTCCTACCAACTCCTCATTCATCTCATCCACTTCCTCCACTCCATGCACTACCTCATCTGCCCACTCATTTATCTCCTTATTCATCACTCCATCCGCCAACTCATTCACTTCCTCATTTACAATCTCACTTATCACTACATCCAACCATTCATCATACTGCTCATTCGCTATGTCATCCATCAATTCTAAATATAGTTGATTCCTTTTCTCATTCAGTTCTGCATTCATTTTTTCCTGTTCCCTCTCATTCACCACATTCATCACTTCACTCACAATCTCATGCATTACTTCATCTACCTCATTCACACCCGGCTTAACCGCTGCCTGACCCAACTCTCCTGGCCCCGGCCGACGCTTGCTCCTAAACGAGCCAAAATTTCTGACTGTGTGCATTTTTGAGTGTAAGAAATATAGTGTTAATCCAAATACAATTCTACACTATTGTAAAAACCAAATTAAATGTTAGAATTAGAATTCAATCTTTAGAATATTATATTTAATTAGAGAAAAACAAATAATGGTATTTTTAACACTGGCTCTACCAAGAACTCAAAGACCAAAAGGTTAATGCGAAAGCAGAATACAATTTCCTTTCAAATTCTAATAAGTCTTAGAATTGCTTATTATTTGTCTTCTTCAAGTAAATATTTATATATCCCAAAATTAAATGTACCTGTGCAGCATTTAATAGTCATTTGAATTCGTTATTGCAACTACCGCTGAATTCAATTCTCAAAAATTCCTTTTAAATTTATCAAATTGTGAAATTCTTAAAAATTATTAAAAAAATGAAAAAATTCTATATATATTTGATATATATGTAAAAGAAAAATATACATATAAAAAAAACCCAACTGGTTCTTATCCAAACAAGTTCGAAGTCAACCAAACCGGTTGACACCGCCCAAATACATGAAAAAAAATGAAAAAAATATTTTTCGCGCCGAAAATAGCTCTAAATAACACAACAAATTCGTACCTAACGGTAACAAAACTCCACCGTAATCACGGTATTATATTACCAAAATATTCCCCCGGTCCGTCCCTGTTTCGGCGCCAGATTGTTAGTATGGACCTTTCGTACAAAATAATATTAATAATATTGCTACGGGATAGCGTTTATCCCCACAGAATCCTAAATTTGGGAATCTCTTATTATCTGAAAAAAATCTAGCCTATCATTCCAAAGGGGAACGAGGAATAAATAAAAAAATTAATATATTTACTGTAAGTACCTTAACTTATAACTGTTGATTGAAGATTTGGTCTATGTGTTCCAATTCCCTTGACTAATCAACCAACTGTATTGGATGAACTAATTTGTGAACATCCGTTGCTGCTGCTGAATTACACCTTCGTTGTTCGAAATGCCCAATTGAACATTGCCTTTAATCCTTTAACTTTCCACTTCATATTTTGCTTTAAATCCATACGGTTTCTACAACCGGAAAATCCACCATACACTCGACTGTTTCTAACTGTGGTAATATGCTTCGATCACTGTTATCCTTACTACTCATACTTTCGATAACATCATTGGATACTTTATTTTTCATGTACTGCCACTTTTATAAAGCAATCTTTTTCCTTTATGATAAATTAAGTATAAACTTAATGATAACAGAATGAAACACTTTGTTAAAAAATATATATATATTTCATCCAAATCACACACTAATGAAAACAAAGTTAACCTTTTTTCTGTATAAATTAAAACAATTTCTTTTTAAACTCAAAATAAAATGGAATTAGTATTTTTTCTTTAATACGTTTTATTGAGTGTTTAATAACAATCTCAATTCAACATTTTGGTTGAAGACCCAAAAACAGAAAGACAATATTTTCAAACAAAAATGTGTTTTTGTTAATTCTTTTTGACATCTTATTTCTCTAATTTCAATTTTTATTATTTTCTCTTTGTTTTCACGGCACAAACATATAAATTTTTTTCTAAATTTTACTACGACGATTGTAGCTAATTAAAAAAAAATGAACTAATTGAAACTACTTATAAAAAAAAATTAATTTAATTAAAAAATTTCAATTACTTAAACCGAACTTAATATTACTTAATACTAAGAGAAAAAGCATGAATGCAAAATTACTTGAATCTTTGACATCCATGAGAAGAGTGATTTTTTAAAAATAGGAAAAATGTGATTTTTCCTTTTAGACATCTCATGATGTCAAGACAAATCGTGTAATACTCAAAATTCAAGAAAGATCAATAACGACATCTGTTTATTAGAATTGGAAATAAAAATTTAGTACGTTCGTTTGTTTTTTATAGTATATTCGAAATTTAACTAGCAGTTGAGTATTAGAAAATTTTAAATTATTGTTAATGTGAAAAATGAATGGAAACTAATGAAATACATTTTTATTGAATTGAAAACAAAGAGGAATTTGGTTTTATTATTGTTTTGCGATTATTGCGATCGTTACAGTCTGCTTACGAAAAAAATGTTTATTTTCAGTACTGCACCATAGTTTATAGTACTGTACCATATGCAATCTTCTAGAACCCACTTTTACGCCAACGATTACTGTGATTACTGTTTAGGGGGTGAAGAGCAGTCTGAAGTATGAAAAACAAGTATTTTTAATAATTTTTTTTGTCAAATTAAATTATTATATGGTGTTTTAACTTGATTTTACCTAAATTTGAAAATTTGAATATATAAATTTTATTCGAAGTTATCGCCATATTTGTTGAACTCTGTTTCGTAAGCGACGCTTTGCGGTGACCATCATAACCATCATTAGGTTCATCTAAAACCGTTCAAATAAAAAAAATATTATTTTATTAGTTAATCTATTCCTTAAGCAAAGAATTTTATTTTTGGAACATAAACAAAATGGCGACCTCTGATAATTTACTGCCGGATTTTCAGGAAAAATGCAACAGTTAATTGTTTAATAAAAATAGAAGTTTAAAAAAAAAAAGAAAAAAGTTAAAACATAATATAATAATTTAATATTGTTGGTTTTTTAAAATAAATTAAATTACTGACCAAAAAAATTGTTTAAAATACTTGTTTTTTTCATATACCTCTGACTGCCTCTAACCCCTTAATGGATGTTTGGAATTTATTTCCTCATGGCAGACTTATTTAGACTTATTTTAGTTGCTGCGTATTGCGTCGTTTTTGGGGTTGCCATCATAATTATCAAAGTTATTTTATTTTACTTTTGTTTCATAATGAGAGTATACCTACATAGATCGTAGAAAAAATCAGCATTTTGTTTAAAATAATTTAAGAAAAGATATAAAAGGTGCTTGAAGCTAGGACGTAATATTACTTCGGTCTGAAAGACCTAAGTATTACATTCATGAGCTAAAAATGAATTTCTTACCCCCACTTTTTTTGGCATTTCTCGACGTTTTAGGACCTACTGATTCTAAAAAAGCAAAAAAAAATATATGTCTGTCTGCCGGGCGGCCGGGCTTCAGAAGCTACGAAATCTAGAAAACCGCTGGACGGATTTGAAAATTTTTTTTTTCTAAAAATAGGTTTACTCAATGGGAAAAGCCGAAAGAACGATGTGTTTGATAACTGTACCGGAAGTGTGTAAAAAAAATCGTCAAGTGTGTCAAAACAAGGAAATTTGCATATTTTTTGCTTAAAAAACTTTCATTTTAAGTGATTACGAGTAGGAACATTGAATTTGGAGAAATCTTGATCTAGATTATTGCATTATAAGTTTGTCAAAAAAATGTTGTCAAGTGTGTCAAAAGAATGATTTTTATTTATTTTTTTACCCAATTTTTTGGAAAAAAATAAAATTAATTATTTGTTTGAAATGAAATTGTATTATTATTATTGAGAATTATGGCATTATAAGTTTGTCAAAAAAAATAATGTCGAGTGTATCAAAAGAAAGATTTTTATTTATTTTTTTACGCGATTTTTTGGAAACAAATAAAATTAATAATTTGTATGACATGAAAATTTATTATTATTATAGAGCAATTCCACGTCACCGCAACATCGATGTTCCCGACCCCCTCTGATTTCGATAAAATTTCATATACAGATAGCCAATGACAAAATAAAAATACCATTTCTTTCAAAAAATTAAATTTCGCTCTAGGGTGGCGGCACACAGGGTGGCGGCAAAGTTTTAGGGGTTTGCGAAACATGAGTATCTTTGAATATCGATTGCTAACGATTGACTAAACCGATTTAAGTCATTTATAGCTCATTGGAAAGGTAATTGATAGGACTTACAAAAAAAATTACTTAAAATGTTTCAATAATTTTTTAAAAGTGTGTTAAACTTAAAAAAAATTTCAAAGATGGCGCTGTTGGGGGTACCCTCACTTTTTCCACTTTTTTTTCCAGAAAAAATTTTTTTAATTAGTTCGTAATCTAAAACGAATGTTTCCCAGGTACATAATTTCTCGTTTTAAAAATAAAATTTTTACAAAATTTTCATTTCCGTTTTTTTTTCAATTTTTTTTTTAACCAATGCAGTGAATCATCTATTTAACTCAACCCACCGGAATTCTTGTTTTAAAATAATTTAATGACCATTTAACTATTTTAAGGATACAAATTAAGTATTTGAGGTTGTGAATGCATTTTACATAATTTATCTTTTCATCCATTTATACCTGTACGAAATTAATTTTAAATGCATGGACAAATCAAGTACCGTACTTTGTTACCTGTAATGATAATACCTGTCATAAAATGAGAGCGCAATAATGAAAATAATATTCTATAGAGATATTTTGAGTGTATAGCATCATTACTAAATTCATTTGTCAATCTTGTTAAAAAAATATTTGTGTTTTGTTAGCAAAGAAGCTTCAAAGTTAAAATAAATTTTTTTAAAACATGAGTAAATATCATTGTCTAAAACCATTTTATGGAAAAAAAGTGGTAAAAGTGAGGGTACCTCCAACAGCGCCATCTTTGAAAGTTTTTTTAAGTTTAACACACTTTTAAAAAATTATTAAAAAATTTTAAGTAATTTTTTTTATAAGTCCTATCAATTTACCTTTCCATGAGCTATAAATGACTTAAATCGGTTTAGTCAATCGTTAGCAATCGATATTCAAAGATACTCATGTTTCGCAAAACCCCTAAAACTTTGCCGCCACCCTGTGTCATCCCTAGAGCGAAATTTAATTTTTTGAAAGAAATGGTATTTTTATTTTGTCATTGGCATCTGTATATGAAATTTTATCGAAATCAGAAGGGGTCAGGTCACATGCTAGAACAAATGCTGTTGCGATGACGTGGAATAGAGAATTATGGCATTATAAGTTTGTCAAAAAAATAATGTCAAGCGTGTCAAAAAATGATTTCATTAATTTTTTTAGCCAATTTTTTTGGAAAAAAAATGTAGCTGTTTTTATGACGTAACTGTAATAGAAAATGAAATTGGACATGGAAATTTTTGAATTTGTTATAGTTTTTGAAATATTTTTGGAATTTTGTAAAAAGTTTGGAAAAAGTTTTAATTTTTGATTTTGTAAGAATTTTTGGAATATTTTTAGAATTTTGAAAAATTTAAAATATTTGATTTTATTATAATTTTGGAAAAAGTTTCAATTTTTGATATTGTTATAAATTTTTGTAATATTTTTAGAGTTTTGGACAAAGTTTGAATTTTTGAATTTTTAAGAATTTTCGGAATATTATTAGAATCTAGAAAAAGTTTAAATATTTGATTTTATTCCAATTTTTGGAATATTTTTAGAATTTTGAAAAAAAAATTTTTTCAATTTTATAAATATTTTTAGAATTTTGAAAAAAGTTTCAATTTTTGACTTTGTAAGAATTTTTGGATTATTTTTGGAATTTTGAAAAAATTAAAATTTTTGATATTATTATAATTTTGGAAAAAGTTACAATTTTTGATATTGTTATAATTTTTGCAATATTTTAGAATTTTTGAAAAAAGTTTTAATCTGTGATTTTGTAATAATTTTTGAATTTTTTTTAGAATTGTTTGAAAATGCAGTTTGAATTTTTATTTTATTTGATTTTTACAATATTTTTGGAATTTTGAAAGAAGTACGAATTTGTGATTTTAAAATATTTTCTCGAAACACTACATGGAGATGTTTTTGAGTAGTTTGCTGATTGTATAATCTTTTCACTAAATTATGTTAATATATGATCTGTTATAATTTTCCAACAACGTATTGATGTTTCATGTTAGTTTTATAATAAATTTCTAAACAGAGATAAAAACATACTTGTACTTTAACAAAGAGTTATGTTTGATATACATCGCTGCCCAAAACTAAAAACCATGTCCTCATAAAAATTTTTTGCCGAAAACTATATCAAAATCCTGAACCCAGACCGAAGTTTTGATATCTCAGAGCTTGAGATTTCAGCCCCTCCATATTTTATAATTCAAATTTGGATTTTTAATGTGCAAGTTTTGTATTGGTTGAAATGTAAATCGGTTTTCAATACTAATCGTTGTCATGAAAATATTGATTTGTTTATTTTAAATTTTGGCAATCTTCTTTATATAACTCGATAACATCCTGTAAGGATAGAGTATCTCTTAAAAATGCGATAACACGCGTTTGTGTCCTTTTCTCACTTATATACTTCCTAACTTAATAGAACGAAAAGTTAGTTAGTTTTCAACAAAGCATATAACTTGGTGTGTAATGCTGTTTTTGTGAGACTCAACAAGCCCGTTTGGTATATTCTGTCAAGTTAGATCAACGATTAGCCACAACGAAATCTTTAAAAATCAAAACTTAATTCTTTAAAACTATCAAAAGTTCCAGACACTATGTAACCTTTTACATATATAAAATTGCGTATTTTTAGTATGTTATGAATTATGAAACAGACAAACTAAATCTTTAAATCAACACGTACGTAAACCATAAAATCAGATTTTCAATTTTACTTGTGGTTTTTTTTGCATTTAAAACTTCAAAATTCAGATTTTCTATTGTGTTGTCCCAAGCATTGCAAAAAAGAATTAAAAGTCAACTTTGAACCTTATTTGGGTTGAAGTGAAACCATTAATAAATTTTTTTAAATAAACAAATTTTATAACCAAATAAATTTTGTGTCTTGTATATTGTTGTAACACATTGTTTAAAAATTAAAATAAATTCAGAATTTCTTCTTAATAAAAGCAATTCCATTTGCTGTTTTATGTATTTCAATTTAACTTTTGTTTAGAAGAACAACAAAAAAAAAATTGTAGTTTTCCCTTTTTTCAAGTAAATTTAATATTAATAGAAAATTCATAATGACAATAATAATCCAGACTGAAATTCGTGATAAAATTTTATTCAAAGGTAGTTACGTAGATGGTTGGGTTGATATAAAAGCTAAATAAAAAATGTCACTAGAATTTATGTTTTTTTTTTTTTCGTTTTTTATTTACTTAACTTTTCCTTTTGTAAGAGTTATTTATTATGAAGGATCAGATTGTGGGTTAGACTCGGTTTGGTATTAACTGTTTGTTTGTTTGTCAGACTGTTTTCAACTCAAGTTGAATTCCAATTTTTTCAGATTGTTGGGAACACAAAGTTAAGATCGATTAAATATTTTGGAGTTTTTAACCTGCCGCATACAGCATATTTAATGTAGTTCATTCCCAGAATTAGAATTTGAGCACTTCTCAGAGACTTAATTTTGTATATCTAAACTCTCCATTTTAGGTGAGTGTTATGATCGTATTATTATCAAAAACAATACAATTTCTTGTTTGTTGTTATTGTAACGCATAATTCGTTCACTTAAATCTTTATGAAGGAAACAGTCGCCTCTGTGAGGTTTGTCCTTAATGAATTAATGATAAAACTATGCAAGGCTAAAATAGCTATTTATGTACTTAGGGCGTTATGTAGGTTATTGCGCCCGGAATGCGACGTAATCTAGCCCGAGGGCCTCTGGTCCGAGGGATGGATGTCGCTTGATGGGCGTAATACCCAGTAACGCCAGTGGTGCATACAAGATTTAATGCTTCACTTAATAAGCTAAAAACTAAGAAAGAATTTAATTTGTTAGTCTATATTGATATGCAAAAAAATACAACTGTATCATAGTATGCCAAGAAAATAACTATTTTGAAGTTTAAAATAAATATTTGTTGTTTGTACGTTGCTATGCAAACAAATTCTCCTAAAATTTGTAGCGTATGACAAAAACATTGTATGACGTTTAAAATAATTTGATAGTTTTGGAAAACTTTATGATCATTTAATAACTAAAATGTTGCTAAAAATTTTTAAACAAAAGTAAAAATCTTTTACTACCTTAAATTGAATAAGAACTATTTACGTTTTGTAGACAAAACTACGGCAAAAATAATTTTATTTAGTTTTTTAGCGTCTTAATAGCGGGCGTTATGAATTCATAATGCCCTCTCATAACGCCCCGGCTTTTATGAATGTGTTTATATATCGCGTATCCAAGACATTATATCAACTTTATATCATTGTGAAGCATAAAATCTTTTGGGCATTTAATTAAATGCCCGGCGACGTGTAACTCAAAATTATATTTTGTTGATACGTACACAATATTTTTCATGAAATTTGCAGATGAAAAGTTGTTTATGGCAAATTAATTTAATTTGTATGTATAATAGCATCATAAGAGAAATAGTTATTTATGTATCAAGGGAATTATGAGGATGTTAATTACCGAGGGAAACGTTTACTACCCGAGGGCCTCTGGCCCGAGGGTTAGTAAGTTTCACAAGGTAATTGACATCTAATAATTAACGTGATGCATAAATTATTTTATGTTTTACTACTTAAAACATTTATTAAACTAAAACATTTATTTTTATCAAGTATTTTTATAAGATGAGTTTGCGTTTTAATTGATCTAGTTAGTTTTTGTTCACTTGATATTGCTAGGGTATTGTTATTCGTTACTATGGCTTTATGTAAATAATTTTGTTTTTAAATAAACAATTCTTTTATAACATTTGCAAAAATGAGTGACGTCTGTAAAAATATTTCTCAAAATATATTAGAAAAGGCTGAAAAAGCTCGCTCAACTCTATTGCCAAAAAAATCTGAATCAGTGTACCAAAAGGAATACGACATATTTAAAATATGGATTAATAAGAATCAAATGACAGAGTCGAAGAATGTAGAACCAGTTGTACTCCTCGCTTACTTTCAGGAAATGGTAGGTTTTCCTTTTAATATTTTAAAACGTAATTGCCATTCTGACTTTTTTTATATTTTTTTGAAGTCTGAATCATATAGCCCTAATTCCTTATGGACTAAGTGGTCCATGCTAAAAACGATGATGGAAATGTACGATAAAGTAGATATGAAGCAGTTTTATGAAGTAGAGGCGTTTCTTAAGAGAAAAAGTAAAGGTTACAAGCCGAAAAAGTCAGAAGTTCTTACCAAAGACAACGTAATCAAGTTTTTAAGAGATGCCCCTAATGATGACCATTTACTTCATAAGGTGGTTTTGATTATGGGCTACTTTGATGGATGCAGAGGTCAAGAGCTGCTGAACATGACAACAAAAGATATTGAGGATAGAGGGTCTGTCATGGTAGTAAATATCCCAAAAAGTAAAACGGACATTCAAAGACAGTTTACTATTGTAGAAGTACCTGAGTTTCCTACACTATTTTTAATCAGAAGCTATATGTCTTTACGAAAGTCCGGTATTGAAAGATTTTTCTTGACATATAGGGCAAAACGGTGTACCATGCAGCCAGTTGGAAAAAATACGCTTGGAAAAATTCCAAGCAAAATTGCTTGTTTCTTAGGTTTGCCAAACCCAAATTCCTACACCGGTCATTGCTTACGGCGAACTTCTGCCACTGCTTTAGTAAATGCTGGAGCAAGCATGACAACTTTAAAGAGACATGGCGGATGGCGAAGCAGCACGGTTGCAGAAGGGTATTTGGCAGATAGTCTGGAGTTAAAAAATAAGACTGCACGATTGCTAGTTGAGATGCATGATGTCGAAGCAAATAAATCATTGAACTCCCATATAGAAGTAATAAACTCCAGTGCAAGTTCAGTGGAAAAATCGTTGATTTCTAGGGGAACAGAAAATTTATTTAATGGGAAGTTTGAAAATTGCCAGTTTTATTTGAACTACTCCGAAAATAAAGGCGAAAAAAAATAATTTTTTTATAAGTTATTATAATTAGTAATTACTATTGTTCAAATTTTTTTTGTGTTCTAAAATTATAATAAAAATTAGGTCTATTATGAATCCATAACTCCCTCTTATAATTCCCTTGGGAATTAAGAATTCCATTATTATTTCGGTAACTAAGGTCTAAACGACTTATAATAAATCAGTAAAACATAAAGAACTTTTTAGCCCAGTCATTTTAGAGATCAACCTCGGAATGAGAGATAGTAAGCTGAATTTTCGTATATACCTTCATTTTGCATTTCTAAAAGTTGCCTCAAAAGTCTCATAAAATCTCGTGTCTGCGTGGTAAGTTATTCAAGGTCAAAGGTAACAAAAAACACTTTCGCTTTTATCTTGGTTTCTATTACTCCAATGACGTCAACATGTATAATCAAATTTGTATAGCATAAAATTTGCTCCAAATTTTATTTGCAACAATTTCTCATACGCTCAGCCGTTTTTGCGATAGATGGCGGTGAAGTATTTTTCTTTATTTCTTGACTCTGCTGCTATATCAGCTGTTTGGTCACAAAATAAACACAGTTTTTTAAATCAAAAACTTCATTCCTTTTTTACGAGGTACACTGGATGATAATGAAGGTGATCTTATTCTAAGCGTCGTTTCGATGCTGCTATGGAATTTTTACTGATGTATACTTTTCACAGAAGTTAAAATATTTAAGAAGTCTATGTAACCATCATTTCAATCGATACTTGTAGTTTTTAAAGTTTTCAAGCCACGCATCACATTATCAAAATCACCTTCTGCAAGGGGTTTCTAAAAAATAAAACACAAATCAGCCATAACTTTCAAAATTTTACGTCCGTCGTTGCGCAGATCGGAAACGAGAATAAACGACAATTATTTAAAATTCAAGGTAATATTCACGATTGACATTGCATTACAGTACGTATGGCTGAGCGCTATGCGCTCACCGATTTCTATCGCAAAAACGGTTGAGCGCATGAATAATTGTTTCTAATAAAATTGGTCGTAAATTTTATGTTCTACAATTTCTGTAATAGGCGTTAACATAATTGGAGCAATAGAAACCGAGATAATCGCGAAAAACTGTTTTTTTAAATTTGACCTTGAATAACACGCGCTGCAGACACGAGATTTTATGAGACTTTTAAGGCAACTTTTAGAACGCCAAAATGAAGATATATACGAAAATTCAGCTTATTATCTCTCATTCCGAGGTTGACTCCTTATTTATGCTAAAATCACTGAACTGTTTGTGATGGTGATTCAAAGAGTTGTTGTTTAGTGATGTTTTTTTTCGTTAGAAACGGAAACGGACGTTATTACATCACATAACGTTAAATGTGAAAGTTTATGCAAATAAATTAGATTTTTCTTGGAATGTGACATAGCATTTGGAATCTGACATAGTGTGCCTTTATCAAAAGCTATTCAGAGTTATTAAATGATTCTATTAGTTCTGTCATTACAATTGAAAAACTTAACTATATGAATCTACTGTCTCATAGCATGTTTCCAACTTAAACCATTCCACCAGAAAAAACAACCGACTGACAAAACCACACAATCCATTTGCACTATTATAAAATTTCGATTTTAATAAATCAGTTATCTACTGCTACGTTATGGTGTTCATTATAAATTGAAACCCAGATACTCTCTTTAATTCCCATAACTCAATGTTGCTGACGGCTAAAACTAATATTAGTGAATAAGAGGAGTTGAACTCCCTCAGCCTGGGACGAAAACCAATACAGTCCTCGAAGTGCATGGATTTTAAATTATGTTTTCGTTAAAAGTTTTACACTGCAATCGATGTTTCAAAACACTTCAACTAAGAGGAAAAAGTTGCATATAAAATCTATAACCCACAAGATAAATATCTTTGTATAGGAATGAGTTTCTTTTTTGGGGTCATGAAGGTTACATTATTAATCGACGATAAAATTATTAATCAACATTAATTTTTTTACTATCAATATTTCATCCATTTATCTAATTTCTTCAAATTGTTTATCTTAAAGTTTTTAAAGAGTTTTTCTGAATTCCAAATTTTGATTTCTATAAAAAATATTTCCTAAAAAATTCAATGTCAACAAATTCTTTAATTACAATTTTGTTGATTAAATTCTTTGTAATGAGATATTTTTTGTTACATCAATTTTTCCTCTGAGACAAGTACAGTTGCTAAGGTTTTGCTGATGGTGTTTTGGTATATTGCACAGTGCCATACTGTTTGTGAACCTAGATTTAATACTATTTGAAGAATAAACAGAGCAACTTTGTTGGAGCAGAATACTGCATTTGGGAAGAAGCGTAAGCTAGGATCGATAGAGCGAATGTTGACGATCATTGCTCTAAAGTTTCTGAGTAGTTTCGGTAAAAGAACCCAAAAGTGTCTAAATCTTTTCTAGTGAAATTCTCTTTGTCAAAGAAGGAAGTTTAATGTCAAGAAAATGTTTAATATTCTGAGAAAATTTATCGCTTTGTTTTCAACACTTTGTTTGATTTGGATAAAATAATTTTGGTTTCTTCCTTCCATTTGTCCATTTTTTCCTATTAAGTGAGGAAATATTTTTTGCCAATTTAGTCAATAATGCTTTGGATGCTATTTAGCGTTTCCATAGATGTATTAATTTTAATGGTCTAACTAACGGTTTCAATTCTCAATCTTAACCTTTACTTCCAAGCGTGATTGCGTTCTGAAGTCTCAGTTTTCCCTTATCTATCATGTTTTTCCATATATGGCAAATTAAGAGAGTTTAACCTTTTGAAATTTTGTAGCACGTTTTAAAATATTTTTAGTATTAAAGAAAATTACCTTCGCAATGTATTTTAGTATGCGAGTTGCGCGCTGCTAAGCGAGCACAGGGATAACAAATCAGATGCAGATCAGAAATCAGAAACAATATCAGATATTGTTTCACAAAAATTTAAATTAATCTTTTAAATGTCAAACTAAGCTTAAAACAGGAATAAATTATATATTTCACTACAATGGTTTATGTCACAGTGCAAAAAATCTGACTTTTTGAAAGTGTTGACAACATCGAAATACGTCGCATTGTGATTCGAAATTGCAAAAATTATTATTTTTAAACGCAATTTACACATTTATTTCATTGAAATAAAGTAGAAGTAGCAATAACTTCAATCGCTGCATTTTTGTGGAAAATCTTGCATTCTTGTGAAAAGCTTTTGGACAAAAACAAATGGTTTATACTAAATATATCTGTTCTGAACCAATCCAAATCGTAATCTAACTGCGCATATCAAAAACAGTTAGCTATATGGCTGTGAAGTAACTTCATTATATAGATTTATTATTTCGGCCGAGCTTTCTGGTTAAATTTTCCTAACCAGTTTTGTTGTATGTCTCCGACATTAGGTCGTCCAGTATTATTGGAAAGATTAGTAAAACTTTGGCGAACATTTTCCACATTTTCTATAATGCATGACAAACGGATGTCCTTTGGTAGAGCATTCGGTGTTGCATTACACCATTTACCGTCAACGGCACCACGCGTTCGGGAATCTGGGACCATTATGACATCATTGAACAAAAAAAATTAAGTTAAAACAAAAAAGAAAAAAAAAGAGAAAATCAACTAAGAAAAAAATCAATAAAGAGAAGTAAAAAAAGTAAATAAAAAAAAAACACATAAAGTAAAAAAATAGAATAAAATTAAAAAAATAAAAAATTAATTTAAATTAAGGCAAGTTTTCCTGTATTAAATTGAAGTTGGATTTTTTATATATATTTTTACTTTTTTGTTCTACTTTGAACTGCCAAAGTCTCGTCTCAATGCTTCTAAACAAGAATGGGTTATGAATACTTGACATTGCTATATTAGTTTGTTACCCTCTTTATCGCTTTTATTTTGATATTTTTGCTCGAAGTCAAAAGTTATCACAATTTCTACTTTCTAGTCACTTAATAATCACACTGAAAAAACATGTTCTATTTCCAATGGAAACGCGGTTGTCTTAATCTCGCCGCGTTGACGGATATAAAGAATCGAATTGCGAAATTGATTCAACAGCTGTACAGTTACAGAACGGTGTAGGTAGAGGGTAACGTGTCTCAACTAGATGTCAGTAGCAGAAAATTCAAGCCTTTTCGGCTGAATGTTCATTATCCATGTCAATTTTCCTGAAATCCAGTTACATTATTTACAGCAACCGTTCTTTTTATTCTTTCGATCATCTGATTCTGCTGTGTGTATCCGCGCCTCTCGAATAAAGAAGATAAGTTTCGAGTACCACAATTTTAACCAAATCTATTGTATTCATACTTTGTTTTGACTGAGATACGGCGTTTACCTGTTTTATTTACATACTTTTATTAATAATTTCTTGTCGTGTTAATTATCTAAAATCTGCATAAGATTAACACATGAATATGCGAAGACTTAAAAATATAATTACTTTTACGTCAATCATTTAATATTGTTTTGGTTTCTTTAAAAACTTCTATAAATCATTTTCCAAAATATTGATTTATTTATTATAAATATTTATTCAAGATTTTTTTTTATTATTGATTATACTGATATATGTTCAATAAATAAATTAAATCTGATTTGTATATTCCCAAATGTCTAATGGAATTGTCGATTGGTTGGTCGATTTATTTATTTTTATTTGTATATTTATAATCTGTTAAACGCTACGATATAGATTTTGTAAAAATGTTGCTATGTAACAATTGTTTGTCCTTCTCTCTCTCGTTTTTGTGATGCACGTTACAACACTAATTCACGTTTCTGATTTATTCGTACCGTACCTGTGCTGTCGACAGTACATGTTTTCTTTTTATGATCTTATGATCGCCTTACATAAAGCAGCTGATTTTTTTGTTTATATATATTTTTTCTTAAATTTAATTTTTATTTTTCGACGCTTTAACTATTTATATAACTTTGGCACGTGAACAGCAGTCAGCCACCATATAATTTTTTTACAAATAAGAAAATACGATCAAGCATTAATAAAGCGAATGTTAGATTACAATAAAAATATTATTTAATATTAATTATTTTTATTTTATATAATAAAAACTTATAGGAAATATAAATATTATATTATAGAATTTAAAGCTTAGTTGATAATTTTTTTTGGTAAAGGTATTATCATAGTTCGTTGGGAACATTTTTACTATAGTTACTATACTACAGTCATACTAATTTTGTATTTTTTTATTGTAGTTATTGATTTATATTTTATATGTTATTCTTTGAAAATACATATGTATATATATTTTTTTTGGCAAACAATAAGCATTTTTTTAAAATGAATTCAAGGTCAATTTAGTTTATTTTTGTTTTGGAGTAAATTGTGATGTAAGGCAAAATTGCGACTTTGTCTTAGATAATTTTTTTAAATTGAAATTGCATTTTTATTAACTGGACCAGTTGTTACATAAAAAATTAGGTTTTCATTAATTAACCAAAACTATTGTTTAAATGATTTTAATGTAATACTGGTACACATCTGGTGATAATGTGCTCATAAAACAAAACGTAAATAATCTGTCTTGAAGCTGCATACACACAGTTGTATTAGAATTAAATTACATATTTTTGAGTTATTGTAACGTTAAATACAAGCTTATTTTTACACACTTTTATTTTACGATATGACAGTTGGCTTGAATTTTGTCATTATTTTTTTTAGCATTTTCCCATAATGGATTAGTCTCAAATTTAAAAGATCATTATATCATTATAATCGAGGTCATATTATACGTTTTTGT
This sequence comes from Diogma glabrata, assembly GCA_963693315.1. Classification (NCBI taxonomy): domain Eukaryota; kingdom Metazoa; phylum Arthropoda; class Insecta; order Diptera; family Cylindrotomidae; genus Diogma; species Diogma glabrata. Next base: position 252,038,981 of record OY856188.1, on the reverse strand, counting down.
AATTGTTATAATGAAAAATGCCTTTAACAGTATTTGCTTGACATGAAACAAAAGCATAATTTCACTAAATTGTAAGTGAATCATAAGTTTCTAGAGATTAATGCACTGCTATATAAACACAAACAAATCTATTAAGATTAGCGGCATTAGATTCAAATTATTCAACATTCCAAGTACCCGGAGCGGGTAGTCAATTATTTAGTATCTGACATATCCGGATAGATGTTCTCACTAATTATTGATACTTTTTACTACTGAGCGATTATTTTGTAAAAATGGTATGAGAAATATTAAATAATCTTAGACATGTTGTCTATTGGATTATTCTAGTTTTTCCAACAACGTATATGTTTATGTTTGTCTTATGTATGTTTCTGTTATGTTGTCTTAGCTCAAATAAGAGCACTCAGCGCAATCTACATTTTGTTATTTGTTTGAACTCTGGTTTTAATTTGTTAGTCAAAGATTTAGTTTTTCGTTCTGAATAAAATTGGTTGAATTTTTCCGACAGTTTCCATGAGTTTAAGTATAAAGATTATAATTGAAAATTTGTTAAATGTTTTGAAAACTTTAAACTTTACAAAAAAAAACAGTTAAATTTATAAAACTTTCCAACATTGTTTATTTGTCTACTAAACCAATTCGATAGCTTGTACCCAATAATATAAGAAATATTTATTGTTGAAATTTTTTAACATCATCATTATCCCTCGTCCATGCTATACTATAAATTGCGGATTATTGTATATTAGTTCAGATAAACTTTTCTTTAAGATTTCCTTCCTTTCTAATCCGAACATTATTCTTTTTTTTTATTATTATTTTGTTCGAGTTTTTCTTTTTTTGTTGCTTTTGGTGAACTTTATTTTTTGCTACAAGTTGAATGTATCTATATGAGTATTAATAATTATTACATAAAAAGTTGTTAGTATTTTTTTTGAGTTGTTGGAGTTTGAATAAAAAAAAAATGTTTTTGTTTCTTTCACAATCAGCGTCATTGTGCAATAATTTATAAAAGTTGAAACAATTAAAATAAATCTTTTTGCCTTTTTTTATAAAGTTCTGTTCTATTGCGTTTAAAATTATGATTAATTTTTTTTAAGTTTTCCAAGTTTTGTATCATTTTTGTGTTTTCCTCCTATATGTGAGTTCAAAGTTCACTTTTTTTTTGCCATAAGTTAAAATCTTTTCAAAAGTTCGTAGCAGTCACGCGCTATTCCTTTGTCGAAGAAATAAGTCTTCACATAAATCTATATATGGGTTTTATTCATTGAGTAAATAGTCCTTCGGCCCACGCCGATTTCATGTGATGGTTACCACATATTTTATACTTCGTGAGGAGCCTGTCCTTGACGAGTCCGAGAACATTTGTTCTGCCATTTTTCTCGATTCGACCGCTTTGGCGTTCAGCAAGCTCCGAAAAATGCCGATTGCCGGGATCTTGTAAATTTTTTTTTTAACTATGGGGTTGGAAATTTGATTTAGAACACGAAGGTAACCTTGTCCGACAAAAATTTGTCTGATATTGTCTAGTCCGACAACCCAAACATACCAAAATGTCAGTTGTCGGACTAGACAATAGCAGACGAATTTTTGTCGGACAAGGTTACCCTAACACAAAAGTGGTCGAATGGGTTATTACTAAAACAAATTGAAAATAAAAGCGGAAAAAAATGTGGTAGCAAATTTACAACATCGCGGGCAATCGGCATTTTTCGGAGCTTGCCGACCTAAAAAGCAGGCGATTTGAGGAAAATCGCAGAGCAAAAGTTTTCGGACTCTTCAAGGACAGGCGCCTCACGAAGTTTAAAATATGTGGTAAACATCACATGAAATCGGCGTGGGCCCAGGGACTAAAAGAAATGCAACCTCATTTCAGTTTTGTCCCTTCTAAAATATTTGATTGTTACTTCTTATAAGATTTTTATTGCCTACATTTTATCATAAATATTAGTTGATGTCATATTTTATGAAATTATTGGATGTATTGTTTGGTCTATGTTTTACATTCTTAAAAAAAAATTTGCGTTCATCAACGTCTAAAAACGCATGTTGTAATTATTAAAAAGCGGTGTTTTTTGTATCTTCAAATTATTGTATGAATAAAAAAAAATAAGAAAATAACAAATGATTAAAATTTATCTCACTCTCTTTTAATATTTATTTTTAATACATATAACCCAGCGTGACGATCACGCGAATACATAAAATTTTTTTCCCATAGAAAATTGCCCAACGCGCCCAAAGAAGATTTACTTAAAAAAATAAGAAATATTTAATATTTTATCGTTGTTATATTTTGATAATTTTTTTTATTAATTATGTAATCAGCAGACAAATCCTCTACTGGAATGTATAGTTCATTCATTGTTGATATGCTAGGAGCATGAGTTGGAGCATACATTTGGCATATTTGTCGTTGATGGGCCAGCAGTTTGTGAATAATGAATATTGTGTCATATGAAACAAGCTTTGCAACTGTTTTAGAAGGTTGATCTTTCTGTAAAGTAATTAAATTAGTGCAGGTTGTGTTATATCTGTAACGCTGATTATGTTGTCTGTGTTTTTCTTGACAATGTCTATGTTTTCCTCCTCCTCAACTGTTAGTGCTAATGGATTTGATACTACGTCTATTATTTTGTAATTTTTTTCGTTGTTGTATTTCCGTCATGTTTTTACTACTTATGCCATCAGTGGAGAAGTCCTCGCTTGAAGATTCTTCATCTTCTTGTCTTTTCCTTTTATCACCATCTGAAGATATCTTCAATAGATACCATGTGAAATACAGGGTGTAAAAAACATGAATAAAAAAAATTAAACAAAAAAGAAATTAAAAAATTAAAAAAAATATAAGAAAAAAATAAATAATAATATAAATTTTTTAATATAAACTATTATAATTTATCTCACTCTCTCTTTTAATATTTATTTTTAATATAATGGCGTGACGATCACGCGAACACATAAACATTTTCCCATACAAAAGAGGTTTTCACTCCAAAAAAAAAAACAAATAAATTAACAGATATTGTCTTTGCAATTTTAAAATTTTTTTAAATTATTATTAAAAAATTTTGGAGGTTCAAATAATCAAGATGTCTATATCTTGATTATTCCCATCATTCAAATCTTAGTACTAAAAAGGTTTTAAAATGTTAGTAAAATATCAAAATTGTGTCTTTTTTAGATAAATTCGAAATTTTTATCTTTTCTTGCGTTAGAGTAAATTTCAAGCTGTTATAAATAGGAATAATGCTCAGAATTCTTCCGTCGAAGTCTTTAAGACTTTTATATTAATTCTCCATTTAAATAAATATTTGCGTCTTACTTGTAAATACTCGTGGCTGCCTGACGTCCGATATTGACCTATAGGTCGCAAAATAGCAATTGTAAGGGATAAGCCACAGAAAGAGAATAGTTACATATAATAATAACAGGCAGATCATCAAAACCAGTATTATGATTAGATTTAGGGCTACAAAGATGCTCAAAGATTAGATCAACATTAAAGTCAACGAAAGTTATGCTAGCAATAACTTGGTCGTCGAACCTAGCTAACTCAAATGACTGAGACACTTGTACAAAGTTTGAAAAGAAAAACGTTTAGTTAATTTTTTCAGAACACTCAGATTCTTGAGAATAGAATTTTGCTCTTTCGTATTTATGAGAGAATTTTTTTAAAAGATGTTTTGGTTATGTCGAATCCTATCCAATCCGGGACGAAAATGTTACAGTGCTCAGAATAAAAGTGCAATACAAAATCAATGTTTTAAGAACCAATGTTTGCTTTTAATCCGATAAATACACCATCGCCTCGAAAATAGAACGACTATACTCTATGAGTTAAGAGCACGTAGTTGCTAGAAAAAAAATTTCGAATCAAAGACATCGATTGAAAGCCATGTATTAGTTAAGACAGCAATGTCATAATCATTCTAACTTAAAGCGAAAGAAAATTAAATAGTTTTTGTCCGTAGGCCCTAACATTCTGGTAGTAAATCTTAAATGAAGATAATTCAAAAATATTAGAACTATTTGATCCAATTAACCCCTTATCCTGATCACTATATATAATATTGTGATTTACTTTAAGCTCTCTAAGTGGGGGTGCAAAAAAGGTTCCACGGTTTTGGACAGTTTGTCTTTTACCAGAAGACCATCAGACCAAACTTCAGGCGCAATCATTAAATCAGACTTTCCACTTAGAACACCAATTTTAAATTATGCATAAACCACGGCTGTCATTATCTAATTTATCATTTGTCATTTATTTATCATTTTTGATTTTTTTCTTGATTGGTAACTGGAATATAGTTTAATAATAAAGGACCATTTGTAGTTCACTTTCTTAAGGGAAAACAACCGGGCTTTAATATCTTGGTAATATGGTTTTTACTTCTTGTGCTTTAGTTACGGTGTTCGCATCGGACATCTAATCATCGATGTAGATATCGTTCCAAATTGCTCCGAATGCCAACGGGTATGCATCTTGGAATTGCTTGACTAGTTTTATTAGGGTGTTGTAACGGATTATAAACCAAAATGTTCTAATAGTGATGTGGCATTTTCACGCAATAATACACGCAGTCAGTATTTTTCTGGTTAATAGGAACTTGGCGATAAATTTTTTCAACATCCGCTGTAAAAACTATCCGGCTCGAAGGACCAACGTGAATTGTATGATAGTACATATAGTTTTTTGTTTTGCTACGGTTTAAAAAAAAAAAAATAATTAACACGGTTCACAGGTAATGAATTTTGGATATTTAATTATAATGAATTTGCTACCAATTTTTGGGAAGGTATCAGAACTAGCGTTTCTGTACCTTAGTTTAAATCATAACTCCTTTAATTTTCCAAAACATTTTAGTAAACTACAATTGTTGTTCACCTTCACGAGAGGTTATATTCGTAAGAAAACTCTACCGTTTCCAACTTGCAGGTTTAATTTGGATTCATCGAAGAATGTCACATTATTGCACATTTTGATTCCAATAAATGTGCTCTTGTGCCATATAGAGGGGGTATCCCAAACATCTGTTTATTTGAGACTTGAATAACTTTAAGTTCTGGTATTCGAATTTGATTAATCTCGGTACATATACTTTTAATGCGGTTTGTCATAGGTGTGAAAGTTATCGAATCAAAACAGAAGGGAAAGCGGCCGAAAAGATTTTGATAGTTTTTCTAATAACGTTATTATTGATCCCTTCTTAAAATAAACATGTTCGATTTTGCATATTGGAGAAAGTATACGTAAATACGTATGCACATAATTCTTTAGTTAACCTATCTTGACCTTTAATAAACTTATTTTCTATAATATAAAATTTGCACATTTTGATATTTTTGATTAACATCGATACAATCTAAGGTTATTATCATTTTATCTATAAGAAAAATGTCTCCCACACAATCCCCTAGCTAGACTAATATTTTAATTGGTTGTTTTTTAATAAACATAAAATTTGAATGAAAATCTGTGTATGTGCTTGAAACAAAGAAAATCTGGTAACCAATTAAAATCTGAGTTTAGAATAGAAGTAAAATGATATTTGTTGATTTTGTAATTTATTTATATTCATAATTTTAAAATGGAAAATCTGATGAAAAATGGAAAACTTATTTTTTGCAAGAAAAGCTAAATTAAATTATACATATTTCACTTAGTTGTCTACACAAAAAGCATTACGAATACATATAGTAATATTTGTTTTTCAAATTATGGAGTAATAACCATCTTATTTTACTACGTAATAAAACGACTCTATAATATAATCTTACTAAAATATAATAGCATATAATTACCACTACTCTGGTGAATTGATAGAATTAGCAACTCAAACCATCTATACAAACTGCAACTCATACTTTATTCTATTGGTATTTTATTTTGATCATACATAATTAAAATACGAATTTCTTTAATTTCACCAAAAGAAAGGAAAAGAAAAGAAAAACAAAAAACTTTGAAATGGTTTTGTTGTAATAAAAGTTTTTCTGAAATGCAATCTATCCACTCAACAGTTGTTTGTTCAACTCTTGTTGAATTATATTTTTTTTTTCGTTCTCTTGCACTTTTTCATGTTATGTGCTTTTGCGAGTTGTTTTGTTCATTATTATTATTGTAAACTTTGGAAAAGAACAAAAAATTTAATTCACTTTTTTGTTTGGTTTTGTGTAATTGTATGTTGGAAATTCATATAACCGTGATAAGTTTTTTTCTTAGTTATCAAGAAGTTAAAACAATAAATGTTTTTTGTTTGTTTTAAGTAGTTTGGAAATTTAGGGATCAAACGTTTTCTGTAGATAGTTCAAGATTTGAAATAATCTGAAATAAACTTAAACTAATCAAATGTAGAAGTGGTTGTATTAGATGGAATATGTTTATGATGCGGGTTTTTGTCTTTGGGTTATATATATTATTCAATCATTTACCTTTTACTGATGATGTTGCTTTCTATAAAAGAAGTCTCTAATGGTGCTCAAATTATATCGGATGCATCATGCTTCAATGTGAAAAATAACATCTTTTAAATGCCCCTCTTGGCACTTAATGGCTCGTTTTAACACATTTTGCATTACGTTGCGCAATGTTTCGGGCTCTAGGTTTGCAATTTCTGTACGATCGTATATTCGTTTTAGTTCCTGAATTGTTTGACGTTTGTTGACGTTCCGCCAAGGCACAAACAAAAAACCAGATGCTGCCAAATCTGGTGAATGAGGTGTGTTGGCCTCGCAAAATCTCCATCTTTTTAAAATTATTTGCTTATCGAAAAGTTCTCGCGCAGAATAGCTATTGTCCCTTTCGCATTATTAGCAGTAGCTCCATCTTGATGGAACCATATGTAACGATGATTGAGAGCTACCTGAGAGGGTGTTATATTCGCTGATACACTGCTCTCGGATTCTACGTAGCCCAAATTGCTGCAGTTTTATTTGCCGGTCGTTGTGGTGCATCTCTCGGCAATAGTTCTTGGTCTATTTGAATTTTGTTTGGAAATATCCTCAGATTAACTTTCAGAATGCGTCGGAACTCGTAGCGGTGTTCTGGATATGCCTAACTAAGGAGTACGTTGACGAGTAAGCACATATGAATCCGTGTGAATACTTTCTTATACAGCAAATATAGCTTGTTCAGGTGCGAATAATTAAGGTACATTCGTGTGTCATCACCTCCTGCGCCCCGATCCTTAAAACGGGTCAATAATCTACTGATTGTATTTGCACTGAGAGACGTTACGGTGTTATGCTGAAGGTATTTTCTTTTCTGTTGTAATAACTGATCGTCCAGAAAAACACAAAAATTCGGTACAGAAAAACACAAAATGTGCTTGCACTCAGTATGATGACATTATAAAACTTTATAAAATTCTTTATAATCTCCAAAAAAATTCAATTAAAAATTTTAAAATTAAAAAAGTTATTAGCATTTCAAATCAGTCCGTTCAAGTGGGTCTACCCTGTACAAGTAAAGCTGAATACTATTTCAGATATTTAAGCCACTTATTTTGAAAATTTTCTTATCATAAGTGACCAGCAAATCGGGCGATAAGCAAAGCTCAGTCGTGCGCCAAAGATACATGAGGACGAACCCTATAAAGTGGAATTCAATGCGCCAGTGTTAAATCAAAACGCAATAAAGCAGCTGGTATCGACGATATAACATCCAAAATGATTGTATATTATAGTGAAACTCTATCTGCTCGAATTTTTGAAGTTGTTTAAATGAGTTGGAGGACTCAAACCAAACCTCAGGACTAAAATTCAGTTATGCTAATATCAATGATAATATCAAATTATAGTGAACTCACTCTCCTTCGCTCATCATATACGATCTTCCATACATTTTGCTAGTCAAAATTAATCCATTTGCTGAACAACTGATTGGAGAATATCAACGCGGTTGCAAGCGAGATTCATTTTCCACCGATTTACTAATTTTGTAAAGGATGATTTTGAAAAAATGTCAACACACCCAGTCAACCAATTTTTCGTCGAATTTAAGCAGGTCTATACGACTATCTCGAGCGAGATGATCTATGTGCTGATCTTGTGCCAATGAGAATCCATGGTTAATAAGTATCACTATGCTTAAGCATAGCTAAAAAAATCCTAATTAATAAATCTCAACTTTGTTGATTTTGTGTCGCATAATTAATCAAATAAGATTTTCAAGATAACTGATTTATTGAAACACGAGTTGTAAAAACCATTTCTCTTTCAATCTGAGAAATATAAGAAGTTTTCGGATGGAATTTTAAACCTTAAATGCTACATTCGAATTCTAAATCGGTAAGGTCACATTTTGATTCTAAACTGTAGAAGTCACATTCGAATTCTCAGTAGTAAAATTCTAGACCATTGAAGTTAGTATTCGAATTGTGAACCGATAAAGTCGCATTTGAATTCTAAACCACAAAAGTAGCATTCGAATGCTAACCTGTAAATTTTCGCATTCCTATTCTAAACTGTATAAGTCGTATTCGAATTATAAATCTTAAAAGTGACATTCGAATTATAAATTGTAACAGTACCATTTCGATTCTAAATTCGCATTCGAATTCAAAACCATAAAAACTGCATTCGAATTCTAAACCGTAAAAGTTGAAAACATTTAAATTCTAAACCTCAAAAGTTGCATTAAAATTCTAAACTTTTACGCTTTAAAATTCGAATGCAGCTTTTAAGGTTGTGAGTTCAAACTCTAATCTAATGCGTTTGAATTCTTATCCTTAAAATTTGCATTCAAATTCTAAACCGTAAAAGTCGCATTCGCATTCTTAACCATTACAGCAACATTTCGATTCTTAACCGTAGTCACATTCGAATTCTAAGCCGTAAATTGCATTCGAATTCTAACCTGTAAATGTCGCATTCGAATTCTATACTATAAAAATCGCATTCAAATCTCTAAATATTCGAATTCGCAAAATCGAAGCTGACTTTTAACCTAAATTTCGCATTCGAACTAATATCTGTAAAATTGAAATCGAATGCTAAACCTTAAAAGTAGCATTCGAATTTGAACTTTAAAAGTCGCATTCGAATTCTAAACCGTAAAAATTGCATTTGATTTTTAAACCATGCAAGTTACTTTCATATTTTAAACCTTAAAAGTTGCATTTGAATTTTAAACCGTAGAAGTTACATTCGAATTCTAAGCCCTAAAATCGAATTTGACTTTAACCTGTAAATCGCAATCGAATTCTAAACTGTAAAAGCCGCACTAGAATTACAAGCCGTAGAAATAGCATTCGAATTCTGGATCGTAGAAGTAGCCATCGAATTCAAAACCGGTGTCTCATTCGAATTCTAAACCATAAAAGTAGCATTTAAATTCTAACCTGTAAATTTCGCATTCGTATTCTACACTGAAAATTCGTATTTGAATTATAAACCTTTAAAATCGCATTCAAATTCGAAACCGTAAAAGTCGCATTCGAATCTTAAACCTAAAAAGTAGCAATCGTATTTTAAACCATAAAAGCTACATTTGAATTCTAAGCTGTAAAAGTCGCATTCGGATTCTAAATTGTTATAGTCACATTTCGATTCTAAGCTGTAGAAATTCTAAACCGTAAATGTCGCATTCGAATTCTAAGCCATAAAATCGTATTTGAATTCTATCCTGTAAATGTCGCATTCCAATTCTAAGCTGTAAAAATATAGTCTGTAAAAGTTGCATTCGAATTTAAACCTTAAAAGTCGCATTCGAATTCTAAACCGTAAAAATAGCATTCGAATTTTAAACCGTAAAATTTGCATCTGAATTCGAACATGACATTTCGCATTCGAATTCTAACTGTAAAAGTCGTACTTGAATTATAAGCCGTAAAAGTAGCATTCGAATTTTAAGTCATAAAACTCGCATTCGAATAAACCATAATAGTCGCTTTCGAATTTTAAACCGTAAAAGTCGCATTCAAATTCTAACCTTAAAAGTAGCATACGAATTCTAAACCGTAAAATTTGCTTTCGAATTCTAAACCGTAAAAACCGCATTCGAATTATGAGCTGTGAATTATGACCATCAATTACGATCTATGAGCTGTAAAAATTAATTTCGAATTATGAGCTAAAAGTCAAAAACATTCGAGATACAAACCAAATCGATCGATTCTGAAAAGTGCCAAACGATATTCCGTTTAAAATAAAAAATTAAATTAATGAATTAAAAATTACATTATTAGTCTTAGAGTTGTGAGTTTTGAGTGTTTAATAAATAAATGATCAAAAGTCTGTAGTAACCCACTGCAAGATTCGCAGACAAATCTTCCCAAAAAGAGGAGAAAGAAATTTGGTGTTACAACAAAATATTTTTGAACTAATATGTCATCGTGATCTTTTGTATAGTGAAAGTTATTCCAATCTAAATTTCATATCAGTTTATAAATAAACCTTATTAAAAGCTTCTTTATTATAAACTTCAAAGTTTTACTAAACATTTCATAAAGTTCAATATTCGACGATTTAGTTACCGTAAATATTTTAATCTCAATTCATATTACTTGTGTCTAGGGTAGTAACATAAATTTCAAAAACTCTTAAATTTTAATCCTAAGAATTATAAATTTTTCTATCTCACGATATTTTCTATTAAAAAATGCAAAACATTTTAACTCTAATTATTTTTTAATTAGAAATTAAGAAAACATTTTTTCACTTTTTTTTCCATCATCATATGATACAAACAAAAACATCTTATCTGTTACATTAATGTTAAGAATGCAGAAAATTTATTTCCAAACATAAAGTTTAATCAAACTTTCAAGTAAATTTTTAATGCAACCAAACTGTTGAGTATTATTTTACTGTTGAATGAACTTTTCTCGAAAAAGTTTTTTACTTCAATAAATTAATTATTATGTTTTTCATTTTGATTTTCCATTTTCTTATATTTTATTTTTATTATTTAAAAACATCAAATTTTACACTTTGATGATATAGTAATGAGAACCTTATTAGGGATTTATGTTGTAATATTAATCCCCTTGTTGAGCATATTTTATATCTGATAATAATATTTCGAAGGAGTTTTTGTTCGTTTTGATTTCAATTAAAATATTTTTTTTCTTTTTAAAAAAAGCATATATCCAAATATATGTATATCTGAAAATATGCAAATAAAATATTACAAAAAACGTAACTCGTATGCATTGAATTATTGTTGAACAAAATAAATAAATCTCGCAAGCTTATTAAATTTATAATATCAATAATTTTTCGTTAAATTTAAAAAAAAAATTAGACAAAATTAGGAAAGCTTATCGTATTTTCATATTAGTTATAATTCCATGCTTATGATTTTTCGAATCCTTGATAAGGTCGAATGAGGGTGGAAAAAAACAGAGAGAATGAGAGAGAGAGAGTGCAACAACCTTATAAGAAACCAAAGCAACTTGTATTTTTCTACATTATGAAAATGTTGTACTTCGAACTTCCTTTTTTGTAAGTCTTACTTACGGCAAAATTGTTTTAATAATTTATTTTATGAAATTAAAATATTATAATACATATGGAGGGCTCAGAATACAAGTGAACCAAGTCCATTTTGTGCTTTTTTGTGCTACAGAGGTTTAAAGTTAAAGCTTTATAGATGAAAAACGTGTTCTAGACAGAGTTCTGAAAACTTGACCATTTTTGATCTTCCTGAAACTTGGCATATAAGTAGTATGGACAAAATAAAAAATACGACTTATTTTAAAATTTTTTTAAAGTGCATAGTTTGAGCATAGAGGGCCACCCCAACATGCATGAAAAATGAAAATTCTGCCAATCCGATGTAACTTTGAAATTAAATTGCTCAAGAACGGCTTTACCGATTTCATCAAACTTTTTTTTTGTTTGATAGATGATTAATTAGTTGTTTGCAAAAAAAAAATTAATTTATTGTTTTTATAATTAATTTTTAAATAAAAATATTACAAAAACTTTTTTAAAGATAGCGCTAGGGTCAAAGATCAATTGGAATTTAATTAATTTTTTTTCTGAAAATAGTTCTATCCTTACTATAAAATATATCAAATTTACAAAGAGGCTAAAATTCTTGTTCTTGAGATATTTAATTTTAAAGATTTTTAGTACGGCTGAAATTCGAATTTTTCTTTATTTTTTCAAACAATTTCCATTAACAAAAAATTTTAAAATCAATTAAATTTTAACTTTTTTTATTTTTTAAATATAGTTCTAACCTTCCTTTAAAATATATCAAATTTACAAAGAGGCGTTAATTCGTGTTCTTGAGATATTTAATTTTAAAGATTTTTAATCCGATTAAAATTCTAGTTGTTCATTATTTTCTCAAACTTCAGTGGTTAAAATTTTTTGATGATAAAAATTGTTCGAAAAAATAATGAACAATTAGAATTTTAGACTGACTTTGTCAGCATTAGTCATCAAAATTACCTGTTAACGTTTTTTTAATTATAAATTAAATTTGTTTAACTTTATGTGGTCCAGCATATGCCGAACAAATGACAAAATGCCTGAACATATGCCTGAACAAAATGCCTGAACTTCTGCCTGAACAAAAAATTAAAAATGGACTTCGTTCATTTGTATTCTGAACCCTCCATATATCACCCAAATTAATCATGTTGTAATGTCTATGTTTGACGTTTTTGTTTTCAAATTTAATTTTTGTTGCACTAACATAAAACCGATTCTTTTAAATTAAATAAGCATTATGGCTTTAGAATTTCTCCCCCGATTTACAATGTGTTCTTTCCAAATATGCATTTTGATAAAAAAAAAAAAATTGTTGTAGTTATTACACAATGTATATTAAAAGTAGTAAAAGTGGTAGCAAATGGATGTTGACTGAGATATTGTATGTCAATAATTATATTTTTTAAGTTTTCACGTGCCAAATAAATTTTTAAAATATGTTTTCAGGGTATTCTTCTGTTTTAATTTTAGATTATAAAATATACAGGATAAGCAATATTATATATATTTTGCGTATGCACATTGCACACTATAAAACTATAAAAAAAATTGAAGCTATCTTTTATATTCAAATTTTATATTGAAAATAATTTCCACAAAAGAAAAGGCTCCTGTAAAAATAAACACAAAAATACAGGATCCCATGCAGAATTCTCTTTCTATTTATAGAAAAAAATATTAGTCTTCTATTGCCAGAAGGAAGTAACTGCCAAACAATTTATATTTTATTTTGTAGAATGTCCCAGGAGTTTTTGTGGAATGTCCCAACCAGATAAATTAAAGGGAAATTAGCAGCTGCTAAGTTTAAGTTTACCAACTGCACCTAAAATGGGAGTTGGGAAGATAAGGTTAGAAGATTTAATGACTGCGTTGAGCTCACCACTGGATAAAAAATTGGTCCAGACATTGGAGCATTTAGCAACAAAGGAAGAATTTGTTAAGGAATTAAATAAACTCAAATATGAAAATGCATTATTAAAGGAAACAGTAAAAAACCTTGTTGTCAATGAAAAAGCTCACAAGCGAACGGTAGAAATATTACAAAACCAAAACCGTCGTCACAACAACCGTCGTCACAACACAACAAGGAAACAACATGAAAGATATTGTTTTATTTTTGTTTTAAAAGCGTTTCGTATTAGGGGCACAGAAAAAAGTGGAGTTTCAAACTCAGGAAGATGTGCAAAATGTAACAAGAAATTCTAATAAACTAAAAGGTACAACCATCTTTGTAAGCAGAAACCTCACCAAACAAACTCACGATAGGAAAAGGAAACTATTCTGGCTTAAAAATAAACTAACAGCTATTGACAGTCCAAAAACAATCAGAATTAGTTATGATACGATAGTAGTGGGAGGAATGCAGTTAGTTGATAGGCAGATAGATGATGATGACAGGATAATAATCTCTTCAATTTTGATTTCACAGAAATATTTTGCAATATAAATTCTTTAAAACCAGTAGAATAACAACCAAAAGCCGTCTCTTCTAATATAAACAATAGTTTACTAAAATTTAAAATCTTAAGGCTTGAAACCACATACAACAGAAACAGAAACAGAATTTCATACAAATTTTACAGAAACCGAATTTTTATCTGTCAAATTTGTATGAAATTCTGTTTCTGTTTCTGTTGTATGTGAATGCTCTGCTTTAGCATATAATGTTAATGGGCTTGCGAACAAAGTGCTTTTTCCGGTTTTTTTTTGAGTTTATTAAGAGTCATGACATTTTTCTATTATTTAAAACGTGGATTGGGAAAGAAAATATATCTTAATATGAGAAATATTTAAGTGGTTTTGATTTGCTATGGATACCTGCTATCAGGGAAAGTAAATTCGGTCGAGCACAAGGTGGATCATTGTATGGATTCAGAACAAATAGTATAGAGAAATATCATTTGATATTTAACTTGCAAGGTAACAATTTTTTTATTTCGCTTAGGGTAAATAGTTTTATTTGTAGTCTAATACCAGTTTATTTAAATTGGAACAAGTGGGAAGCAGATTTTGAGATTTTAACCCAAGCATAGTTGAAAATGTTGGTAATAAAAATTGCAAAATAATGGTAGTTTTTAGTGTAAGGATTTGTGTAGAACAAGAACTTGATGAGAATGCTATCGGCACTAGCTCTTGTATTTCAGAACGTAGGCTCTCAAAAGATAAAGTTATAAATTTGAAAGGTAAAAATTTTCTAGAGTTAACTGAAGATTATGGTCAAATCCTACTAAATGGTAGAACTAAGGGTGATATTAACAGGGAACTCAAATTTTTAGAGAGTTTGGGCTCGTCAGTTAATGATATCTATACTGTATCTGATGTACTTCTAAATTTAAATTTTAATTTCAGTGTTGAATCCTAAAAAATTATCGGATCATATGCCAATTGTTCTATCGATTATTGTTCTATCGAAAATGGTTTCCAACAGTCTGAAAATCCACTACAACTCCTACCTCAACTGTTATGGGCCAAACAGAACACAGAAGTATATGCTGATATGCTGATAATATCGAAAAGAATGGCGAAATCCATTCACAAGAAATTCTAGCAGTGCTGAGAAAGGCCAAAAATAAAAAAACTCCTGGCTATGATAGAATTCCGGATGAGTTCTATGAAAATGCCCCCGTAATGTTTTTGGAATTTAAGCAAATCTAAAATAATAATTTTACCCGTGGAGGTCGACGAACTTTAAATGAACATTGGCGTTTTGGTGGAGAACCGATAGAGATTGTAAAATCATACAACTATCTAGGCGTAGTGCTAACACCAAAATTATCCTTTCACCCGCATTTAAAAAAAACTAAAAGCAGTTAAATCTGGCATAAATTGTATTTGGAATGAATTCATTTTTAAAAGCTGTGTCCCCTTTTCCAGTAAAATCAAAATTTTTAAATGAATCTCTAGAGCTTTACTGTGTTACAGCGCCCAGGTATGAGGTTTTCTTTAATATCGCGAAGTTGAACAATTACAGAGATTTTTGCTAAAAAAGATGTTCTGTTTACCCCAAAACATGCCAAATTACATGTTATATCTCGAATCCGGCTTACAGAAAACAGAAAACATTTCAATACACTCATAAAATGCACTTCAACTATATAGTTAAAATTCTACAATATCCAAATCATCGTTTACCAAAGGTATTAGCTTTAGAAACTATCAAGTTAAAACCGTTTTGGGTTTCGGAATGGTACACCTTAGGTGAAAAATGTGGTTTATCGGTTTGTCTAGAGAATTTAAATATACAAGATTTAAAGCTGCAGACGAAGCAAATCTTAAACAAGTTAAAGGAAATAGACAAATATGAATTTGTTAATGAAGCTCGTAAATCCACTTTTCATGGTGATTATTATTACTTAGAATATATAATTGTACCAAAATACTTCATTGACAAGATCGCGTCGCATAAAATAATGGTGATATTTAAAACGAAGGAAGCTCTTATTAATTTGAACGCGGGGGTTCAATTGAGGGTTCCCCTAATCGAAAACCTTAACCAATTTAGCACACATCTGTCAAATTGTTTGTTTTTGTTTCTTTTACTCTGTGAGAAACCGAAATTTCTTCCAAGAGTCGTGCGTAACTTTTTTTTTTGATTCAAGATTATTGATATTAGCACAATTATTGCTATTTTTTTAAATCTACAAGAAAAAAGATATACCTCAAAATAATAATAGTTTCTCCCTCCCTGTTTTTTTGTTCATAAAATTTACAGAACAATCACATGTTTGATTTTGTTATAACCAAACATAGTTTTGAAATTTTAATGAAAAACAAATTTGTCAAAAAAAAAGGTTTGTCAGCAAATTGTCATAACATACTTTAAGAATAATAAAATAACTTAAATATTTCTTCATGCCGTGAGGCTTAAGCCTTAATGCTTGCTCTTTATAAAATATTTGAATATTTGAACTAATCACTGAAAATAACTCAATAAATTTAAATTACTCTCCTAATTATTTTTCCGTCATTTTATATAAATTTGAACAACTATAAAGAAAACTTTTAATATTTTTTGCCATTTTAAATTTAGAATTGTTTTTCATTTATAATTTTATAAGAAAGTTTGTGGCTTGCGTTTACGAAATGAGAACCTGAATTGACTCCGTTTTGACGTCCGTTTATACGAAAAGAATGACGAGAAATTACTACCTAGTCGTCTTCTTCTACCTATGAAGTAAAACAAAAATAAAGTTATTTCGTTCTGTCTTCAAAGCAGTTAAATAAAAAATTAGAATTTTACTCTAAGAATGAAATAAAAAAATAAAAAATTATAACTTGCGAATTAAATTCGAAAGAAGTGTAAAAAGTGAAAAGAAATTAAATTGAAAACTTTGATGAAGTGATTTTCGAGAAAAGTCGAAATTTGTACTTAATTACAATATTATGGCAAAATTAAAGTCGGTTTGTAGTATTTGATTTCGATCAAATTAATTAATTTGATCGAAATTTTCAAACCATTTTTTCGATCGAACATTTTGATTTTTTTATACAATTTTTTTTGGTTAGTTTTTATTCAATATTCTTTAATTTCATTTTATGTAAAAAAAAACATGTTCTCCGATTCTCTGAATATTCTACATTTGTCGATGTAGAATATGTAGAAAACCATCCATGTAAAAATTAAATTCTACAATGAAGAATCATGTTTGCTGATAAAACTATTCAACTTCGTCCAGAAACTCAGTTAATTCCAATTTATTTTCAGATATTTGTATTAAAACGATATTTTTAGAATTTTAAAGTAGAAGTTTTCATTTTATCTCTACATTACACGGCTGAAAGCGATTTTTTTATATAAGCAGCACTGCAGTTTTTTCTAGTTCAATACTTTTTGTTTGGTTTTCAAATTCAATATTCATGGAACTGATTGGGACTGATTTATTTAAAAGTAACATATTCTCTAAATAATATTCTACATTTGTCGTTGTAGAATATGTATAAAGCTATCGATGTAAAAATAAACAGGGGTTGTGGGTGAGCACCAAAAACGGGCCTTGATGGTTAACTTGAAAGTGGAATATCTGGATTCATTTCGAAATTGAATAAAATTGCATGGGTCTTCCGAAGACTTGTATTGAGCTTGAATCTTCAATAACTTCTAATCCCGGTTTTCAATCTTATTGGGAGTTGGTATATAACGTCTTAGTACTGTGTCTAATATTTCTGCAATACAACTTCCGGTTTGTCATTTCCGCTTAAAAAGTTTTTTGTTTGAATTTTTTTTAAAGTTTTGACCCCATGAAACGTTGGTTAAGAAAAATTTATTAGATTAGATTTTGTGGTACATTGGACAAAGAGTTACAGAGTTCACCATACAACAGGTGATTTTTTCACTTTGTTATTATTGTTTGTTGGGAGCATACAATATTCTTCGTGAATTATTTTTGGGGGCACTTTAAAAAGGCTTGCAAATATGTATGGCAAGGAGCTGATTAGTTTTTGAGTGATATTAAACAAAGTGGTGAGGGTCCACCGAACACCTGTTTTTTTTTTAAAATTGAAAATGGAATTGGATGAGACTTGGTACATTATCATTTATTCCGTTTCGAAATAGTTCTGCATCCCAACTTCCGGTTTTTCACTTCCGGGAAATTTTGTTTTTAATTTTTCTATTCGTACAACAGAATATGTCTGTTGGGATACTACAGCTTTCTTTAATAAACTTATTTTGATGAAACTTTAGAAAAATATGGAAATTTATATGAGAAGGGACCGATAAACTTTTGAGTGATATAATTAGAACTACGCGAAATCTATAACAATTGTTAGTAATTGAAGTATAAGCTCACTATATATCTAGAACATTTTGTTTCCAGAGCTGTGGTGAAGTCAACCTATACATCAGCATCGCCAGTATTTTTTTTATTTAAACGAAATAAACAAAGGGTCTTAGACAAAAGATTTTCAAGGAAAAAAGCACATATTTATTGTTTATAAAAAAAATGGAATGAAAAAAAAAACAATCAGATACATACTATTTCTTATTTTTTCGAAAAGCTGTAAAAGTTTCAATCAAATCCGTTAAGCGCCAAAAAGGTTTTTTTAGGAAGGATATCGAGGAGTATACTTGATTTACTTGACATTTTCAAATAATATGTTCGATTTTTTAAAAATTGGTTTTCCAGAAATATTAAAAAAACCAATGTATTATCATATTGCCATGACAATTAGAAATTGTGTATCGAACAGTTCACCAACCTCAATTAGACACCGTTCTTAATATCTTGAACTGAAATTACTACTTTACGGAAATACTAATTGAATTAAAGTTACATTTGTACCCATTCTACTATTTACTTAGTTCATGTTACATAAACTTACAAAGTAAAATATCTACCAATCGTATCCTTCGTATGAATCATATAAATCTCTACAGTTAACTAGTCTTACTATGGTTGAGAGACTTGTAAACGTTTGTTGCATATGCACTGAACAACAATATTTCCAAAAACTAGAACATCAGACGATAAACACAATCATTTTGAATTCTATAAACGTCATCATTTTATGAACGAAAATAAAAAACTTCAATCGTTTTAACACAAATAAATTCGAAGTGCATTTCTCTGTAACAAAAACAGAAACTGGTTGAATATTACGTGATTCTTATTAATTTAATTTAAAAAATAAAATTATTTTATTTCTTTCTATTTTATATTGAGCACAATGACACCCAATGCTACCTTATGCTTATTATTATTTTAAATATTAGAAAAATTACAAAAACAAACAAAAAAAATACAAATATTCATGATTTTTTGTACTGGAAAATCATAAAAAGCTTCTTGATTTAACTTTCCTTTTATTTCTATTTGAAATCATAAAAATCGTAATCTCTTATATATTTTATAAAATTCTATTTTTAACTTCAACAGATTATACAGAAAAAATGGTTCGTTCTTATTTTCTTAAAATTCACCCACAATTTACCGATGCAATCTTAAGTTTTTTATCTCTTTGGTAATACGTTTTGTACTTCGTTTCGTGTATATTTGTCGTGAAAATGAGTAAGTCTTGCAGTAATTTACTTTATATAACAGTAATGATACCAACAACAAAACACATTTCCTTTCGTTAAAAATATCTATGTAAATTTTTGTCATATCGTCTAAAATTTAAAAA
This sequence comes from Diogma glabrata, assembly GCA_963693315.1. Taxonomy (NCBI): domain Eukaryota; kingdom Metazoa; phylum Arthropoda; class Insecta; order Diptera; family Cylindrotomidae; genus Diogma; species Diogma glabrata. The sequence goes on along the minus strand of OY856188.1, from coordinate 252,019,409 downwards.
GGGATAAAGGAAAAAAAAAACAATTTTTTTGATGATGCCAGGGTGAATGTTCTTGTTCGAAGTCTTTGATAGAAAGGAACGTTATGTAAGCATTTCTATTTGTTGGTTACCAATGTGACGTAAGAGGTTAAAGTGGTGAAATTTTTATGCATAAGTTTTGAAAATGAATTGAATATTTTGACTACCCTGTATCGTATACCAATTGTTAAATATATATGTTACATCTTTTTTATTTCAATGTTTCTCTGTTGAGAAAGGAGAAGAAAACCCGAGTATGATGCGTTCAATGCACCTCAATATTTATTTAATATATTACAGACGACACAATGCCATCAGGAACTCTTACTTGTTTTGTTTTTGTTGTATATTCGTAAGATTGTGTTATACAAGTAAAGAAACTGTCAAATTATAAAACACACATATTTTTATACAAAGATTTACAGACTTATTCGTACTAAGACAACAAGAAAAGTTTTTGTTAAAAAAAAGAATAACAAAGATTAGAAACCATTAACTTTAGAGTTGATGTAAAGATGTTAAATGAAAAAGGATATAAATTAGAAATTTTAATGTAGTCAAATTATTTGATCTGAAAATGTGTTTTTTGTTGGGAAATTAATGGTTCAGAAAATTTAATAATTTAAAAAAGGTTGAGACGATTTACCATAGAATATACCATTGATTGTTATGGCTAAATATATAATTTACATAAATGTAAAAAATATATATTATGGAATTGGTCTCCAAGTTGGTTATTAATTAAATAATTATTAAATTTGTTGATTTAATAAAAATGTTTTATTTTTCTAACAACTTTTATAAAAGTTGTTAGAAAAATAAAACATTTTTATTAAATCAACAAATTTAATAATTATTTAATTCATTGATTGTTGTTCGGAATAATGATAAGGATAGTAGTTAGTACTCATATAGGTTGTTAGTGAAAAATATGAGCGGTATTTAAGTGAAATAGAGTAAGAAAAACTAACCAACCACAAAATGCTACGATCGTTTCGAAAAACTTCCAAGTGTTGATCAAACCAAAAAATTGAAAAATTGAAATTATTAAGAATTGTATAATTTTTAGAATTAATATCTACAATTATTAATAACTGTAGAAAATTTTCTTTGTAAACATTCATTCAACATAATTCTAAAAATATGAAGGGGCTGAAATCTTAAGGCTTCAAGATATCAAGACTTCGGTCTGTGTTAAGGGTTTTTATATTGTTTTCGACAAAAGGCTTTTATGTGAGGACATTGTTTTTAGTTTTGGGCACGGATGTTATTAAACATAAAATTCTTTGTCAAACTTTGTCACAACTAAAAACACAACTACAACTTTTTCAAAATTCTAAAACTATTCCAAAAATCACATCAAAATTTAAAATTAAAACTTGTTTCAAATTTCTAAAAATTTTCCAAAAATTATAACAAAATTCAATTCAGAATTCAAACTTCGTTCAAAATTCTAAAAACATTCCAAAAATTAAAACAAATCAAAGATTGAAATTTCAATATTGCAAAAATTACAACAAAATGAAAAATTCAAACTTTTTACTTCGGTCGGAAAGACCTAAGTATTACATTCATGAGCTAAAAGTGAAATTCTTACCCCCACTTTTTTGGCATTTCTCTACGTTTTAGGACCTACTGATTCTAAAAAAGCAAAAAAAAATGTGTATCCGTCTGCCGGCCGTCCGGACGTCACAACCGACGAAATCTAGAAACTTTTGAATTTTAAAAATAGGTACACTCAATGGTAAGAGCCGAAAAGACGATGTGTGCGATAACTGTACCGGAAGTGTGTCCAAAAAATCGTCAAGTGTGTCAAAACAAGGAAATATGCATACTTTTTGTTTAAAAAAACGTTCATTTTAAGTGATAATCAGTAGGAACAAAAAATGTGGAGAAATCTGAATGGTCGGGATTGTTATGTGAGATCAAAAACTAGATTATTGCATTATAAGTTTGTCAAAAAAATGTTGTCAAGTGTGTCAAAAGAAAGATTTTTATTTATTTTTTTACCCAATTTTTTGGAAAAAAATAAAATTAATTATTTGTATGACATGAAATTTTATTGTTATTATTGAAAATTATGGCATTATAATTTTGTCAAAAATATGTTGTCAAGTGTATCAAAAGAAAGATTTTTATTTATTATTTTAATTTTTTGGAAAAAAATAAAATTAATTATTTGTATGACATGAAATTTTATTATTATTATTGAAAATTATGGCATTATAGTTTTGTCAAAAATATGTTGTCAAGTGTGTCAAAAGAAAGTTTTTATTTACTTTGTACCCAAGTTTTGGGAAAAAAATAAAATTAATAATATGTATGACATGAAATTTTATTATTATTATACAGAACTATGGCATGTTTGTCAAAATAATAATGTCAAGTTTGTCAAAAAATGATTTCATTTATTTTTTTAGCCAATTTATTGGAAAAAATATGTAGCTGTTTTTATGACGTAAATGTAATTGAAAATGAAATTGGACATGAACATTTTTGAATTTGTTATAGTTTTTGAAATATTTTTGGAATTTCGGAAAAAGTTTGTATTTTTGATTTTGTAATAATTTTTGCAGTATTTTTAGAATTTTGGAAAAAGTTTTAATTTTTGATTTGTAAGAATTTTTGGAATATATCAAGAATTTTGAAAAATTTAAAATTTTTGATTTTATTATAATTTTTGGAATTTTAAAAAAAATTCAATTTTTGATTTTGTTATTATTTGCAATATTTTTAGAATTTTGGAAAAAGTTTGAATTTTTAAGAATTTTTGGAATATTATTGGAATTTTTCAATTTTTGATTTGTTATAATTTTTGCAATATTTTTAAAATTTTGAAAAAAAAAAGAATTTTTGAATTTTAAATATATTTTTAGAATTTTGAAAGAAGTTTCAATTATTGATTTTGTAATATTTTTTGTAATATTTTTAGAATTTTGGAAAAAGTTTGAATGTTTCAGAATTTTTGGAATATTATTGGAATTTAGAAAAAGTTTAAAGATTTGATTTTATTCTAATTTCTGAAATACTTTTGGAATTTTGAAAAAATTTTGATTTTATTTAATTTTACAATATTTTTGGAATTTTGAAAGAAATATGAATTTTTGATTTGTAATATTTTCTCGAAACGCTAAATGGAGAGGTTTTTGAGTAGTTTGCTGAGTGTATCATCTTTTCACTAAATTATGTTAATATATGATGTTATAATTTTCCGGCAACGTATTGATGTTTCGTGTTAGTTTTGTAATAGATTTCTAAACAGAGATAAAAAAATACTTGTTCTTTACTTGAAAACTAAAAACCATGTCATAAAAGTTTTTTGCCGAAAACTGCATATATCAAAATCCTTAACCCAGACCGAAGTCTTGATATCTCAGAGCTGTGAGGTTTCAATTAGTGTGAGAAGATAATTATCAGCTTTTGGGACACATTGATCAAAGTGGCGTTGGGCTTACCACACAACTTCTGACTTTTCACATTTGGTTTTTAAAGTTTGTCTATAGCATCCAGACTTCATTAATTAATCAATTTTAATGACACGTTGAGAAAAGATGGAGACTTTAATGGAAAAGAACTGATTAGTTTTTGGACAATATTGGGTAAGTGGTGGGGGGCCCCGGAGCACCTGTTTTTTTGAAAGCCCAATGACATCTGTACCTGTTAATTAAATTGTATGAAACTTGGAACATAGACATTTAGAACAGTTCACAACAGTTCTGCATCCCAACTTCCGGTTTTTCACTTCCGGTAAAAAAATTTTTTTTGTAATTTTTTGAAGTTTTTTCAGTGTCTTTATTGACACTACAGCCTACATTAATGAAGTGATTATGATGAAACTTATGGAAAAGGTTTTAATCGGTATGAGAAAATAATAATCAACTTTTGGGATACATTGATAAAAGTAACGGGGGTCTACCATACCACTACTGATTTTTCACACTTGGTTTTTAATGTTTGTTGGGAGCATACAGACTTCATTCATTAAACAATTTTGATGACACTTTAAGAAAAGATGGAGATTTGAATAACAAAGAACTGATTAGTTTTTAAACGATATTGGGATAAGTGATGAGGGGCCTCCCGAGCACCTGTCTATTTGAAACTTCAATAACATCAGTTTCTAATAATTGATTTTGATTAAACTTGGTAGATATGCTTAAAGTATGATTTATAAAAGTACTGCATTTTAACTTCCGGTTTGTCACTTCCGGGTAAAAAGTTTTATTCTCAGGTTTTTGTTTCTACTGTAGCCTACAATTGCAGATCGATTTTCATGAAACTCTGGTAAAAGTTTTCAAGTAATATGAGAAAGGCTTCATTAGCTTTTGGGATGTACTGTTGTCAAGTTTGGGGCGCTGCATCTGTTACCATCCTAGCTCTTTTGGACTCTGTTCAAAAACGCGCTATACGAATTGTTGGTGATTGAATTTCAACATTAAATCTTGATTCTCTACAACATCGTCGCACGATTTCTTTGTACGTACAAATGGAATGCTTCTCCCGAATCAATAGTCTCGAGTGCCTTCAATCCACAAAGATTTAAAAAAAGCGTCCACCAACACCTCAAGACGCATATTGTTGTGTGGCCTTGGTCTTTAAAGGTTGCTGTGACACATTTTATAATTCCTACTTCTCAACACTTTTTATTAAAATAAAAATAGCTTTACTATCGGTCCTATCCAAAGTCTATGAGGATTATATTAATACACATATTTTAAAATTTCTGGAAGTAAATCATTTAATAGCCGACAGCCAATACGGTTTTCGATAAAAAAAGATCAACTACCAATCTATTAAACTATGTAGCACATTGTTGGAACAGCATACTTGATAAAGGTGGTGAATCATACGTTATCGCTTTAGACATCTCCAAGGCATTCGAACGACTCTGGCATGCCAACTTAATCAACAAGCTCGTTGCGTATGGTTTTCATCCCAATGTTGTGAAGCTGATTCAAAATTTTCTATCCAACCCATACATTTCGGTTCCCTTAGAAGGGGACCCCCTCCCCACTTTAGGTGCTCGGGGACCCCCCACCACTTTGATCAATATCGCTCAAAAACTAATCAGCTCCTTGCCTTACATAATTGCATCTTTTTCCAAAGTGTCATCAAAATTCATTCACGAACGAATGTTGTATGCTCCAAACAATCATTAAAAACATAGTGAAAAACCACTTGTTGTATGGTCCCCCCAGTCCTTTGCCCAATGTACCCTACAGGGACGAATATAGGACTTGTAAATGTGGAGTAATTGATGAGAAGTAAAACATTTACATCTATTGATGAGGCCGAGTTTTCTTGACGCTTTCTTTGTCATGGCCATAATATGATCGTTCTAGAGTAAGTCATTGGAAATTGTGACTCCCAATAAACCAATGCTTTCACAATCGTCTGGTCGTCACAAATATTAATTGAAATATCGTTGGGAAACTCGATCTTTGATCTGGAAACAATCAACATCTGGGAATTAAAATTGACCAAATTTTTATCACTCCAATCGGCGACTTTTTTTAGGTCCTCGTTTACATTTATGGCAGCGTCTCTCCGGGCGGGATTTATTAATCGTTGATGCATTTTACCCTTTGAAGATAGGGGGACGAATGACTTGTGCAGTGTAACTATAACTATATATTGGGTTACTAGTGATTTGCAACTGTTCGTTGATATAAATTAAAAACAAAATGGGAAATAAAACTAAGCCTTGGGGTACACCAGCGGTTATTAATTTAGACTCAGAAGAAAAGCCATCTATAGATGCCGAAATGTATCGGTTAGACAGAAAATTTTGAATCAACTTCACGACTGCGGGATGAAAACCGTACGCAACGAGCTTGTTGATCAAGTTGGCATGCCAGCTTCGATCAAATGCTTTTGAGATGTCTAATGCGATCACGTACGTTTCACCACCTTTCTCACCTTTCTCGCTGGGCATTAGCGAACTTCCAGCAGGATGGAAAAATACCAGATTTATAGGATTTATAGAATATTTTGGTGAGAGTTGTTTTTAGAATAACAGGAGGAATGTTGTCCAGACCAGAGGCTTTCTTGTTGTTTAACCCCTTTAAAGTTTTTCGATAACTTTGGGCTTGAAATGTAAAATTGTTTCATATCAACTCCTGAATACTGGACTTGGGGCATTTCTTTAGGAGTTTCTAAAACTGTTGAATTTGAAGCAAACAATGTAGTTCCGCGAACAATGTAGCTTTCCTTGCAGGGTCAGTAACGATGAGTCACCATCAATGATAGGAGGGATAGACGATTTAATACCAGAATTTAAAGAATTAATGGCACTGTAAAAACTTTTGTCAGAAATTGACATACTCGAAAGTTTTGCCGCTTTCGCTCTGTCAATCTCTGCTTTTTCATTTTCAATTATCTGGTTTGATAATTTATTAGCCTTTAAATATTGGGATCGATTAACAGAGTTCTTTACAGAGTTCTATATTGGCCTTTAATTTGAGATATCGGATTTCGGTCCATTTTTGGGGACGGGCTGGACATTTGCCAACTTCCAGCACGAGGGAAATATAGCAGATTTCTAGGATTGGTAGAATATCTTAGTCAAAGTTGGTGCAAGTTCTTTAGAAAAGGTTTTAAAAATAATGGTTTGAATGTTGTCCATCCCTGAGGCTTTGTTGATGTTTAATCCCTTTAAAAGTTTAGCGACTATTTTGGGTTTAAAGTGGAGTTCATATTAACTCCTGAAAACTGAATTCGGGGGTATTTCTTTAGGAGTTTCCAAAACAGTGGGGTTCAGAGCAAAGCGGTCAGCGAATAAGGTAGCTTTTCTTCATTGGGATCATTGACTATTGAATCATCATCAATAATAGAGGGAATAGAAGATTTGTATCAGAATTTAAAGAATTAATGGCACTGTAGAAACTCTTGTCAGAAATAGACGAAAAAGGGACGAATTTATTGATTGAAAATTGGATGATTTATGTAAAGTTTTGAGCAGAAACATTTACATTGTTAATGTTAAAACAATGACGGTCGAAAGGGAGACCATGGAAACATTTCTGAAGACCATTCTTATCCATTTTTGAGTAGTGAAATATTTTACGAGATTTGGGAGTTGTAGTTCTAAGTAAACAAGTTTTGATAACTGATAAAATTAAATAATGACCAGAATTTCCAATACTACCTTTTGCGACATCAACACTCGTAATATCTGGCATTGTGGTAAGATAGAGATCAAGTTTCCGCTAGTTTTCCACTATTGTCAACATCGTCGGTCGATTTGGAAAATTCCAACCATGATTTGTTGTGAACGTTAAAGTCACCGGTAATGATAACCTCACAATTAGGGGACTGCTCTAATTTCGTCCACAATTTTTGTCAGTAAATTAAAAAAGTTTGTGTTACGTTTGTTGGACCGGTATAAAGGTATTGTAAAAATAGTAATTTCTAGACAAATAAGACAAATCTTTAAAACCATTGTACTGAAGCCGTCACCGCGTAACTCAAAATTTGAAAAGCGTGTATACGCAACACTCATGAATGAATGCAGATACGCCTTGATGGAGTTTGAAAGCTGATTCAAGCCTTATATTTGGAATTAAGCGATTCTATAGAGAGAACATTTTCAGAAACTTGTGTTTCTGTAAGGAATAGAATATTCGGTTTGTCGTGCTCAAGATGATGTTACACGTGGTCATGGTTAGCGTTCAATCCGAAGATGTTTTGAACATGTATTTTAAAATTTTTGTTTGATTCATATATGTGTTGTCCCTGCAAATTCCGTGGACGTGCCGCTTTATGGGCGGGTGGATTGCGCAAATTTGCTTTACCACTTGCAGACAGATCCTTTCTGTAGTACTTTTTTTTTTATTAATTAGTTAGACATGTTTAACACACTAAATATGAAATTATCCAGATTCTTTGAATATCCGAAGATACCATGTCAACTATAAAGGAAGGAGATGTGGAAAATAAAAGGAATGAGGATGTAGGGATAACTATACTAACTGTTTTAAATGACGATGGACATTTTCTTTAAATGCCTGAGGGGAAAATTCATCGGGACATACAGAGGAGGGCATTGAGTTCCACAATTTGGCCACTCTATTAAAATAGTCGTTCTGGAAGGACACAGTTCTACAACGATGTATTTTTACAGCAAATGGATGGGATAACTCGGCAGCTCTTGTTTGTCGATTGTACCGCGCACACAATGGAAGGATATTTTTGAATTTCCTTAGAGGAGAATTCGCTAAAGTTATATTTATAGTAGATTGACAATTCAGCCACATTTCTTCTGTGCTTGAGTGAATCAAGCTGGTCCGTTAGTTCGGTATTACTAATCAACCGTATTGCTTTTCTCTGTACAGAGTCTAGACATTTATTGTTGACTGACAAGCACCTCCCCAAACATGACAGCAGTATTCCATACATGGACGAATAAAAGACTTGAAGATTAGCAAAATTTGATGGGGTTTGAAATACTTTTTACATCGACTCAAGAATCCTAATTTTTGAATTGCAGATTTAGCGATGTTGATCACATGTTTATTCCATTTACGGTTATTTTGAATAGCCACTCCAAAAAGTCTAACTGATTCAATCTCATGCAATTCCTAATGGTTTATCTTAATAGGAAAATTTTTATTTCGCTCTATTCATGAAAGACGGCATAGTTTGGTTTTGGCTGGATTAGATGAAACAAGATTACGATCACCCCATTCCATTATGCGATCCAGGTCTTTGTTGATAGAATCAATTAGCAGCTCTCTATCAGAACTACCATATATGTATCAAAAGGTTTATTTTTTTTTATTTTATGTTTTATTAGAGAATGGATAACTAAGCAAAAAATCCTATCATTCAATAAAATATAACTTATGCCAATATTTCATGATAAGATGAAGAAATAATAAGTGAAAAACAAATTGTGAGAAATTTGCAGAAAACAAAACAAAACTAATTGTCAATAATCGAGCTGATGCAGTGCACCCCAGACGCTCACCACCTCAGTTGAGGCACAAAGCCCACACATTATTATATGCTAAGACTAGGAGTGTTGCCGTTAACTAATTAAAGTTCGTCCGCCAGCACCCTAAGATATCATCTTGGCTAATGATATTTCCTGCCATTTTCAGTGGTATGTGATATCTCACGCTAACTCATATGTCAATGGCGGGGACTGGAGTACGCGGGGTAGTCAGACCCGTAGATCAACATTGATCATAATCGATCAAAATCGACCCCTCCTGCGACATATAGACCGACTTCGTAGTCTCAGAAATTACATTTTCTTTTCAGAAAACGGAACCCTGATTACATACGTAATAAATAAGTCATAACCACTTCCGTATGAAACTATAAAGCAAACATTATATTTTCTTATTATTCCAAGCAAAATAACGTCAAGTTGATGAAACTTAATTTACAATAATTTATGCAGGAGTAATAACACTGAGAAAACTTTATCATAAAAGTAGTCAGATTCTTATATAACATTATCTCTTTTGAGTAATGACTATAACTTATAAAGAAAATTAAATTTAATGAGTAATTTTCTTTTTAGTTAACTACTTTCCTTTTGATATTTAAAAAAAATAATATTTGTTCTTTAATACATATTTTAAAAATTTAGTTTAATTAGAAGATTAACATTTCGTTTATTTTTTTTTTATTTTCCGAATCCTTAAGAAAAATGGAAACGAAAAACGGTAATAATAATTTCAATTTGTATTCAGTTTGGATTTTTTTTTAATTGAATATTATGACTTTGTTTCATGAACGTTAGAGTTGGTTCGCTGGTTTGTTTTATTTTATGTTCAAGTCAATGTACTACTTCCTCTGTAGTTTTTCAAGTGTTTTAATTTTAAAAATTTAGTAATAAAATTAAAATTCTTATTATCTTTAGTATTATTATGATAAATTTTGTATTAAACTGGGGTGATTGTATTTTTAATTGGATGTTCCATGAGTTTTCTTTAACTGAGTGTTTCAATATTTTTTTGTTTTTCGTATTTTTAAAGGTGTAAGTTTTTTTTATCGTTTTATTTAAATGGGGATATATTTTAAAATATTTTTTGAGGTATCTGTGTTAAATTCCTATAGTAAGCAAGGTTTTTTATTAAACTCGTATGGTTTTACTCAGAGTGTTGAGGTCATTCAATTTTGTTGTTTGATGTTTTGAAAATTTATATTATTATGTTGACCCAATAGTCCTGTCCCCAGTTCCCTATCTAAAGTTTTAGAATACGTACTAACAACATGTAGATATTTAGGGTTTGGTCTGAAATATTAAACTATGCACTTCAAAGCTATGCAAGTTAGAACATAAAAATTGTGAGGGTTTATGATATAAATTGATTAAAATACTGAAAAAAACACGTCCTATTTCCAATCGAAATGCAGTTGTCTCAACCTCACCGTGCGGTCAGATATGAAGAATCGAACCACGAAATTGCTACAACAACTGTACTATTATAAATCAATGTAGTTGAGACAATCACACAAAATATTTATTTGAAAATAAAATATAGTTCAATTAATCTCAAATACATACTTAAATTTTAAAATGAAAAATTCATGATATAAGGCCATAGAAAATTGTTTTCAGGGAAACAGTTATTAATTTTATTTAACTACTGTTATATTGGATATAACACTTTATATTTTATATAAACCTCATTCTGTCGCTAGGAAAATGTTATCGTGTAGTTGTCCCAATTACGGTGAAATTGTTTACAAATAATTTTTCTTTGCATGAATAATAAACTGCCAACTTCGAGATGAGGTTGTCATTACTTCAAATTTTTTTTCAGTGCATTAAATTTAATATTTGATGCATTTTCGAGTCTATGTTGTTCATTTTTCCTGAGACGAACGAGCTTTTTTAAATTATTATTCTTAATGCCTTAGTTCACATTAGTTCCTACGTAACATGTAACATCCTATGACCTGTAACATGCTATGACATGCCAATGCTATATTTTATTATGTAATAAAATTTATTGTTATCCATTCTTTAAAAATATATTACAGTTGGAAAGACAATAAATTGTTTAATTTAGTAAAAATATAATAAATGCCAAAAAAACAATTGAAAAAATATGATATGGTGTTACATAAAATTGTTCAACTATGTCATGCATAGAAAGACTTGTAAAATACCGGAAAGTATTTATGAATTATATTTATATTGTCTTATTCAATATGCTTATTCGATCAAATATATTGCATATTTTTTTGATATTACGATCTGTACTGTATTGCATTTTTGTGAAAACGTTTCAATTATTTATAAAATTAAAACTCAATGAACAACAACAAATGAATCAAATGAATGAACATCAAATAATAAATTGATGCTATAATATTCAATGGCTTAAAATTATAATATGACTTAGTATTATATTAAAACTAAATAAAAAATATTTTATGTAACTAATTTTATTGGAAACGAACTAAACAACTAAACACCAAATTAGTAATTTCAAAATTACATTTTGCTTCCATTCCAGTAACTGCTCCTCTACTTTCAAGATTTTTCCATTGTGGTTTTATAATAAATTTCTATTTTCATTTTTAACTAAACCTGCAGCGTTTTTGTCCATTTTGTGAATGTTGAAATTATCATGTTTCGTATTAAAATTTTCAATTTGAACACACTCGTCTGATTTCAATCTAAATTTTGTGAGAAACATCAACCTTTTTTATAATTCCTTCTGTGGTCCATGAAATCTATTACAAATACAATCCGTCATCCATGGCTTAATCTTCTTCTCGACGCTCCTTAAAATTTACTTCATTAATCAGCATAGATTAACATTAAAGGTTACATAGATAATACTATACAACCTTTAATGTCAATCTATGCTGATTCTGTCTGTTTCGTGATTCAACAATGACGTATTATATAAATTATACAGCCCAATATTTATGTCGTTTTCGACTTCCTTTCTAACGGTACGCACTTTCAATTTATCAACGCTTATCAATTTGGTATTCTACGCGCAACATTTCTTTCAGTTCACTCCCATTCCTGCTACCAATAACCATTCTATCTACATTTGTCATCCAAGTGTAAATACGTCTTTAAGGTAATTAAGGTAAAATGTATTCATTGTCTTTATATTTTCATGTTGCTAAAAATAAATCGCTGACCACGCTCATTCACACCTAATCCACGTCTTCCAACAACATCCTCATATAGTTCACTGCATACTTTTGCGTAAAAATCACCCATAATGGTTATTTCAACATTTTTGTAGTTTACAGTTAAGCCAGAGATTCTCAGGGCCTCTGGCACATTTAAGTGTCGCCGGTTACTCGGCCGTTTTAATTTTATCAAATATGTACATAAAATAGTGGATAGTCTGGTCCTAGTCCTATGCTATTGGCATATGAGTTAACTTAACAATTTTCACCAAACTCTTAATTACATTAATTAACTCTTAATTACATTAATAATAAATAAATAATAAGCTTCAATATTACAATTAAAAAACAAATAATTTAATTTTTAATAATAAAAATATGGAGGGACTGAAATTTCAAACTCTGAGATGTCGAGACTTCGGTCTAGGTTAGGGATTTAGATACAGTTTTCGGCAAAAAACGTTTATGAGGACATTGGTTTTAGTTTTGGGCAGCGATGTATATCAAACATAAAACTTTATGTAAAAGCACAAGTATTATATCTCTGTTTAGAAATGTATTACAACACTAACACGAAAAATCAATACGTTGCCGAAAAATTATAACAGATTATAAATTAACATCATTTAGTGAAAAGATAATACACTTAGCAAACTCCCTAAAAACCTCTCCATTTAGCGTTTCCAGAAAATATTACAAAATTTAAAAATTGAAATTTCTTTTCTCAAGATTCCAAAAATATTGTAAAAATTATCCTGCTCGTAATCACTTAAAATGGACGTTTTTAAGCAAAAAAATTGTAAATTTCCTTGTTTTGACACACTTCCGGTACAGTAATCCAACACATCGTCCTTTCGGCTCTTCCTATTGAGCATGCTTATTTTTAGGAATTTTTAAAATCCCTTTAGCGGTTTTCTAGATTTTGTGGTTTGTGACGGCCGGCCGGCAGACATACATTTTTTTCGTGCTTTTTTAGAATCAGTAGGTCCTAAAACGTCGAGAAATTCCAAAAAAGTGGGAGTAAGAATTTCCCTTTTGACTCGAGAATGTACTACTTATAGGTCTTTCAGACCGAAGTAAATTGGTGTCGTTTACAAATTATACAAATAAAATTGATAATTAATTTTATAATCCATCTAATAATGAATCTAATAATTTACTTTAATAATTAACTTTATCGAACAGAATGCCCGATATTTTATTAACAAAAATTTTCCATATTTGTTTCTTTTTAATATACATTAGTCACTTTTATGCCCAATAATTATTCAGCATTTCCCTCACATGTTCTCAATATACAATTCCTGTTGAATGAGAAAATAGAAAAGCAAGATAATAAGAGATCTTTCTATTCATATCACAAAAAATCAATACACATACCAACACGAAAATCAAAGAGCACAATTTCATATTTAATAAATTCTAAATAAACCACAAACTCATTTACATTGAATATTTCGATAAAAGTTTCATATTAGTTCTCTCTTTGATATATGAATAACCTTATTTTTATTATTGTGGTAGGTCCAAAATTGAAAATAAAAAATTACAGATTCAATTACGGAGTTTCTTTGGATGTATTTACCTTTTATTTTTTTTTATCTTGATATCGATTAAGGAAAAATAGGATATTAAGTTGTTTTTATGGAGGTGTTTAGATGGTTTAGATTCTTAATTTAGGGCAAGAATCGAAATAGCGCCGATCGTTACATAGTATATATACAATATTGGCCAAGAAAATATAAATAGTTAAGATAAGTTAAGACAATAAAGTTAAGTTATAAAGATAAAGTTAAGTAAATAAAGATTAGGTTAAGTTAAAAGTAATGCAATTACAAAATAAACATTAAGTTAAGATTAAAATGCAATATTTAAAAATATACTTTTTACAGTTTATTTTTAATTTTTTATTTTATTAATAATAATATAAACTTCCTTATAGTAACAATTTGAATTTGATTTTTTATTTTATTGAATATCGATTTCGACTTACGTCATCCTCAGTCCTTAAATTATTATTACAATTTTTGCTTAAACTATTACTTATATACTATTTCAACTGCTATTTTTTATTATTATGTTATATATTTTTCTAGTTTTAGTGTTGATTTTATCATTTAAAATGTTGCTATTGTTTTTATGTTTATATATTTCTATTTCTTCCAATCAATCTAGATGTTGTCCTTTTCTTTTTTTATGTAATATGGTTAAATTTGTGTTTATATTGGCGCATTTGTGTTTTTCTATTTTTAAATGTTGGGCATATCTGGATTTTGGATCGCTCTTATTAATTTCACTGGTGTGTTCAATAAATCTTTTTTATTGAAAAAACGACCTTTCTGTTTGACGTATGTAAAATTTACTGCAGTCATCACAGACAATTTTATAAACACCTGTGTCTAAGATTTGTTTTTTTGGTTTTTAGATAATTTTCTATTTTAATTTTTTTTTGTAAGCTGCAATATATCCATATTTTTTAAAGTTTTTTGCATTATTTTGAATATTGTTTTATTATATGTTACGCCTATGTATTTTTTGCCTGCTAAGTTTTCTTCATTCTTCAATGTTGTTAGGGTTTGCAAATTTTTCTTGTTTTTATGTTTTCTATTCAATGTGTCAATTATTTCGTTCTTATATCCGTTTTTATTGGCTATGTATTTAATGTTATTTAATTCGTCTTTATAATTTTTTGCATTCATTGGTATATTGTTCAATCTATTGATCATGTGGTTGTATGCAGCTAGTTTATGTTGGTATGCATGATGTGATTTAATATTTATTGTTTGATCCGTTTGGGTTGGTTTTCCGAATATTTTGAATGTGTGTTTTGAATCTACATTTTTGATTGATAAATCCAAAAAAGTTATTGTGTTATTTTCTTTATTTTCTAACGTGAATTTAATGGAAGGTTCTATGCTGTTCTATGCTACCAATACATAGGTGTAATAGATTAAGCTGTCTATTCGTTCCTTTGAAGAATAAAATTATATCATCAACGTAGCGATACCAATAAATGATTTTTTCTTTGTGTGGATTTATGTTATTATGTATATATTTTGTTTCAAAATCGTTGAGATATATTTCGGCTAAAGTTCCAGATTTAAAGCAAAGCGTTCCACAGTGGGATTTGTTCATACAATGTTTGGCAAAAAATATAAGGAGTGCTCGTAGAATGTTGAAATTTTGCTCTGAGCCTTTGGTTAGCTCAATTAAGAAAAATATAACGTTTCATCAGAAGTGTCCACGCCCACTACCCCACCGCCCATAGAACCCAAAATTTATTTTTGGCCCAGAGTCTTTGAAATTTGGCACAGAGCCTTTTATTACCTCAATTAAGAATAAAATAAAGTTTCATCAAAATTGGTCACGCCCACTACCCACCGCCCATAGAACCCAAAATTTCATGATTTTGTGATTTTATAAATTTTATGATTTTATAAAAGATTGTTAATTATTTAAACTTTTTTTTTTTTAATTGATAGTATGGAGTCTTACCTTTCATTTTATTATAGCGGGAGCATCTAGCACGACCGAGCAACCTTTTGTTTCTTCCAAGGAAGTTTGCAATCACGGCATGTTATAGAACCAATTTTATTCTATCATATCTTTTAAACCATATGAGCGATCTTTATAACTTTTTTTCTAAATACACAGAAAAGGCTATATTTGAAAATAATCACTATTTAAATTAGAGCAATAAAGTTATCTTACGTACAAACACTATAGAAGTGCGTAAACAGTTTTCAATATTTTGGACCAAAATTTACATGTGACTTTACTTCATTATTTCAAAGACAAATAAACGTTTTTTTGGGATACAATTTATGGATTCTTCATACTGAATCAATTTTCTACAAAACTGCATCATTACATTTTTAAATTTTATGTGTCGAAAAAATTACTTATTGCACAAAAAATCCCACTGTGCGTTCCGCGAACAATGTAGCTTTTCTGACAGGGTAATGATTGAGTTTTCAGTAACGATTGAGTCACCATCAATGATAGGGGGATAAAAGATTTAGTACCAGAATTTAAAGAATTAATGGCACTGTAAACATTTTTGTCAGAAATCGACATACTCGAAAGTTTTGCCGCTTTCGAACTGTCAATCTCTGCCTTTTCGTTTTCAATTATCTGGTTTGATATTTTGTTTGCCTTTAAATATTGAGATCGATAAACAGAATTCTTTTTATGAATCCAAATATTAAATAATCTACATTTGTTTCTAAGAGCCACTTTGGCTGCCTTCGAAAACAAATATTTTTGTTGTGGTATCATTATTGAAAAAGGAACGAATTTGTTAATACCGAAATAATTTATTATGGTTGTTATTGCATATGTATTATTATGTTTTATTATGTCGTTGCATAACATACGAGTCATTCCATTGCAAACCAACCAGTCACTCAACCCTTTAGGATTTTTATGAAACTCGCAGAAATTGTTCTCCATGAATATACAAGTAAAAAATGATTTTCAAGAATTGTTTGTCTTTTGCGTTTCGTCATTTTGGGGCTCACCTGTACTGTTTAAATTTCAAATATCTCAAGTCGTGTACAACCTAGAGAGCTGCTACACCCCTCATTTTAAAGAAAACTCTACAAGGTATAATTTGATATACTGCTCGCCTGGTTTTTTTTGAGAATCTGTAAAATCTTTTTTTGAAAAAAAATCAGATGTAGTGTTTTTTTTAAATTTTGAAAAAAAACATATATTTTTTAATATGTATACTATTAAGTATTAACTATAGTAAAGAAATTTTGAAAATTTGAGAGTGGTATTAATAAGGGATCAAAAGTTATTGTAAAACATAAGAGGTTATTTTGGATTTTTGAGATCAATTAAACTCAAGTAAGTAAAGAAGTAATTGGAATATTTTCAATTCAAAGGTATGGTTTGAAGTTTCTCAGAAAAAAACTACAATTCACATTTTTTACGTGTTTCGGATCGGATTCGAACCTACCCTCGTCAGTGCCCGGCTCGAATCTTTGGGCAGACACGCTATCGATTACGCCGTTGAGGCGATGACAATTTCAAAGTTGAAACTTCTTCATCACTTAATTATTTTTTACTTAAGTTGAATTTTTCCACTGTCATTTATTGCATTAAATTTCTAGACAATACTTTTGTGTGAATTCATAGAATGGGGAACATTTCTATTCTAATTAACATCCTAAGTCACGATTGTATAGTCATTATTGATTGTTTCCAATCAATGTGAAATCAATGGCTGACACTTGGTCAATTTGTAGTTCTATATGTATTAACATTAGACTACATTAAGGGAATTTCAATTTTATTTTGGATTTTTGAGATCAATTAAACTCAAGTAAGTAAAGAAGTAATTGGAATATTTTCAATTCAAAGGTATGGTTTGAAGTTTCTCAGAAAAAAACTACAATTCACATTTTTTACGTGTTTCGGATCGGATTCGAACCTACCCTCGTCAGTGCCCGGCTCGAATCTTTGGGCAGACACGCTATCGATTACGCCGTTGAGGCGATGACAATTTCAAAGTTGAAACTCCTTCATCACTTATTTATTTTACTTAAGTTGAATTTTTCCACTGTCATTAGACACCATATTATGGAAATGCTTTTACATTATATGGGATTTTTTGCATTAAATTTCTAGACAATACTTTGTGTGAATTCATAGAATGGGGAACATTTCTATTCTAATTAACATCCTAAGTCACGATTGTATAGTCATTATTGATTGTTTCCAATCAATGTGAAATCAATGGCTGACACTTGGTCAATTTGTAGTTCTATATGTATTAACATTAGACTACATTAAGGGAATTTCAATTTTATTTTGGATTTTTGAGATCAATTAGACTCAAGTAAGTAAAGAAGTAATTGGAGGTTATGTTCAACATAAGAGGTTATGTTCAACTAAAACTGGAACACATTACTCTCGATTTAATAAATTTCACTGACAAATTAAATGAGTTTTGATATATACTACTGTCGATGAAAGCATAGCTTTCGAAATACGTATATAGTTAATAAAAACTATTAGTTAACAAGGAATTGGCGATTTTATTTTTATTTATGTCACATTTATTATAATACTTGTTAAGTTTGAACAAACAAAATTATTAAAATGTCTCGATTTAACATTTTTGCATGTAAATAATAGTAAGGTTCGCTGAGTTGATTATTTATTAAATAATTGCCAAAACCTTTAGGGCACTCTTATATTGCTGTTCAACAGTCTTCCTACTTACGACATATGAAAGAAATTCTTATAGAAAACCAATGCATTGTTCTTTACGATTTTGATGAAAATTATGCACTTGTATCACAAGATGATGCTGAGGGCTTCCACTAGAACAATGCTCAAGCAACCATTCATCCATTTGTCATACTATATTGATGAGGAATCAAAGAAGATGGAGCACCTAAGTGTTGTTAAGCTTTCAGACTGTATGGTGCATGATGCAGTTGCTGTCCATTTATTTCAACGACGTATGATTGATTGTCTTAACAAGAAACTGCCCAACAAAATTGAAAAGCTCATATATTTTTCAGATGGAGCAGCATCACAGTCTAAAAATAGATCAAATTTTATAAATTTATGTAATCATGAAAATGGTTTTGGCATAAAGGCCGAATTGAACTTCTTTGCATCATCACATGATAAAAATGCGTTTGACGGTATAAGAGGCACCGTAAAAAGATTAGCCGCACTGGTCAGTTTACGGATGGTGTATAACGAACAAACAATGACTCCACGCCAATTGTATAACTAGACCAATGACAATATATTGAACATAAAATTTATGTATACTACTAACGTAGAGCATGAGGCGGAGAAAAGAATATTGAAAAGCAGGCTCAATACAGGAAAAACAATTAAAAACACACTAAAGCTTCACTGTTACATTCCACAAAATAAATATCGCATCTTGGTAAAAAACTACTCATTTTCAGTAGAATCAAGTTTAAAAATAGTTTCATCTGAGGCCACTGGTAACGATCTGGACATCAACGAAATTGTTGGCATTGTTACATCCAATATTCAGGTAAGTGGTGGTTAGGCTGTGTGCTAGTAATAGAAGAGAATTTTATGCGAATAAACTACTTAGCACCCCGTGGACCTTCTTCATATTTCAAATACCATTTATTGTCAGATATATTAATTATTCATAAAAAGGAAAATGTGAAAAAAGTTGGTCCTATAACAACTACAGGCATAATGAATCTATTAAGAC
Source organism: Diogma glabrata (assembly GCA_963693315.1). Taxonomy (NCBI): domain Eukaryota; kingdom Metazoa; phylum Arthropoda; class Insecta; order Diptera; family Cylindrotomidae; genus Diogma; species Diogma glabrata. The sequence goes on along the minus strand of OY856188.1, from coordinate 252,000,058 downwards.
ATGGTTAAATTAAAAAGAATTGCATGAGTATCATTTTAAAATAATAGCACATTTTGCTGCAAGAGATGAAAACGTTACTTTTTCTTGAGTGAAGATTCGTTTACGAGATGCGTTAGCGTTCAGTGGGACAATTTCACGAACGTAAGATATTTTTATCTCGCATAGAAAATGCTATTTTTTCTATGATAGTAAATATATAAACGATATTTATTTTAAATTATTAAAGTGAAAATCTGAAAAATCTACATTCATTCATTCATTCAAATTCTATGTTTTCATCGTTGCTTTGTTTTAAAAACTTTGCAAAATTACATCAAAATACAATAGCAACCACAATTTGTTACATAGCAAAAATATTTTTACACTAGAAGAAAAATTCCATTTTCACAGGGGATTAAGCCTGCTTGAAAATATACTTTTCATCTGCTTTTATAGAAAAATATATTTAAACTACTTATCAAAGTTGCTTTTGAATTTTTAAACCTTTTTAAATTTGAACCTACTGTTATTTACATGTAAAAAGATAAAATCGAGAGTAATGTTCCAGTCTTAGTTGAACATAACCTCTTATGTTTTACTATAACTTCTGATCCCGTATTAATCCCACTCTCAAATTTTCAAAATTTCGTTACTATAGTTCATATATTAAAAAATGTATGATTTTTTCAAAATTTAAAAAAAAACACCATCTGATTTTTTTTCAAAAATAGTAGTTTATGTAACAAGTACGCAAAATATGGTTTTAGCGGACGAATCGTAATGTTTCCGGACGAGGCGTTAGCCGAGTCTGTAATATGAAGATGAGTCTGCTAAAGCCATTTGCGTACGTGTTGCATACAACGTTTTTTAGTATTAGCTCTCACGATTTTTACTTCACCACAATTTTAAATTGTGTGAAGTAATGCAATCTATCGTGAAAAAAAAAATCTTACATACCCCAAATTTTATTTTTTCTTTTGTTTTGGACCATCCTCTATCTAAATAGCCAAAAAAAAAATTGGTGTACGTCTGTGTGTGCGCGGGTGGGTGGGTGGTTGAGTGGGTGGGTGAGTTTTCTGCATAGGATCTTGTGAAACTTTGGCAAACGGTACAGGTTCACTTGAAAATGGAAGATCTGGATTCATTTCAAATTTGGACAAAATGGCGGAGGGTCTCCCGAACACCTCTAAGTTTAAATCTTGAATAACTTCTGATCCCGGGCTATGATCTTTTTGAAACTTAGTATATAAGGTTTTAGTACTGTTTCCAAAATTTCTGCATACCAACTTCCGGTTTGTCACTTCCGGTTAAAAAGATTTTTTTTCAGGTGTTTATCCCTACTGTAGCCTACAATTACCGATCGATTTTCATGAAACGTTGCGAAAAGCTTTTAAATAACATGAGAAAGATTTTGTCAGCTTTTGGAGCACATGGGATAAAAGGTTTGGGGGTCCACCATACAACAGGTGGTTTTTTCCACAAAGTTTTCATGTTTGTTGGGAGCATAAAACATTCATTTGTGAATGAATTTTAATGACACTTTGGAAAAAGACGCAAACATGTATGACAAAGAACTGATTAGTTTTTGAGCGATAGTGAACAAAGTGGTGGGGGGTCCCTGGAGCACCTGTTTTTTTGAAAGCTCTATAACATCTGTACCTGATAAGCGAATAGGATGAAACTTGGTACATGAGTATGTAGTACGGTTAACAATAGTTCTGCATCCCAACTTCCGGTTTTTAACTTCCGGTAAAAAAATTTTTTTTGTACTTTTTTGAAGTTTTTTCAGTATCTTTATGCACACTACAGCCTACAATAATGAAGTGATTATGATGAAACTTATGGAATAGGGTTCCAATTAGTGTGAAAAGATAATTATCATGTTTTGGGACACATTGATCAAAGTGGTGGGGGGTCTACCATACAAATGCTGACTTTTCACACTTTGTTTTTTAAGTTTGTAGGGAGCATACAGACTTCATTCAATAATTTATTTTAATGACACTTTGGAAAAAGATTAAGATTTAAGTAACAAAGAACTGATTAGTTTTTGGATAATATTGAAATAAGTGGTGGGGGTCCTCCCGAACACCTGTTTAATGTGTCACACTTTTTTCAATGTTTGTTGGGAGCACACAGCATTCGTTCGTGAATGAATTTTGATGACACTTTGGAAAAAGATGCAAACATGTATGGCAAAGAACTGATTAGTTTTTGAGTGATAGTGAACAAAGTGGTGAGGGGTGTCCCATACACCTGTTTTTTTTTAAGGCTCAATAACATCTGTACCTGATAATCGAATTGGATGAAACTTGGTACATGAGCATTTAGTACGGTTCACAACAGTTCTACATCCCAACTTCCGGTTTTTCACTTCCGGTAAATTTTTTTTTTTGTAAATTTTTGAAGTTTTTTTAGTGTCTTTATGCACAATAACAATAATGAAGTGATTATGATGAAACTTATGGAAAAGGGTTCAATTAGTGTGAGAAGATAATTATCATCTTTTGGGACACATTGATCAAAGTGGCGGGGGTCTACCATACAACTGCTGACTTTTCACACTTTGTTTTTAAAGTTTGTTGGGAGCATACAGACTTCATTCATTAATCAATTCTAATGACACTTTGGAGACTTAAATGTCTCCAAGATGGAGACTTAAATGACAAGGAACTGATTAGTTTTTGGACAATATTGGGATAAGTGGTACGGGGTCTCCTAAACACCTGTTTACTGTGTCATCATTTTTTCAATGTATGTTGGGAGCACACAGCATTCGTTCGTGAACCAATTTTGATGCCACTTTGGAAAAAAATGCAAACATGTATGGCAAAGAACTGATTAGTTTTTGAGCGATAGTAAACAAAGTGGTGGGGGATGTCCCATACACCTGTATTTTTTTAAAGCTCTATAGAATCTGTACCTGATAATCAAATTGGATGAAACTTTGTACATAAGCATTTAGTATGATTTACAAAAATTCTGCATCCCAACTTCCGGATTTTTACTACCGGTAAAAAAAATTTTTTTTTAAGTGTTGGCAGTTTTTTCAGCATCTTTATGCACACTACAGCCTACAATAATGAAGTTATTATGATAAAACTTATAGAAAGGTTTCAATTAGTGTAAGAAGATAATTATCATGTTTTGGGACACATTGATCAAAGTGGCGGGGGGTCTACGTACAACTGCTGACTTTTTACACTTTGTTTTTAAAGTTTGTTGGGAGCATACAGATTTCATTCATTAATCAATTTTAATGGCACTTTGAAAAAAGATAAAGACTTTATTGACAAAGAATTGACTAGTTTTTGGACAATATTGGGATAAGTGGTGGGGTCCTCCCGAACACCTGTTTATTGTTTCAATGTTTGTTGGAAGCATACAACATTCGTTCGTTAAGTAATTTTGATTACACTTTGCAAAAAGATGCAAATAAATATGGCAAGGAACTGATTAGTTTTTTAGCGATAGTGAACAAAGTGGTAGGGGGTCCTCCAAGCACCTGTTGTTTTGGAAGCTCAATAACTTCTGTACCTAATAATCGAGTTGGATAAAATTCGGTACATACACATTTAGTATGGTTCACAACAGTTCTGCACCCCAACTTCCGGTTTTTCACTTCCGATAAAATTTTTTTTACTTTTTCTCGTACAACAGAATTTATGTTTGTTGGGATACTACTGCCTGCTTTAATATTTTTATTATTAGAACTACGAAGTCCATAATATTGGTTAGCTTTTAACTAAAGTATTTTATGGATATTAGCTCATTATATATCCAGAACACTATGTTTCCAGAGCTGTGGTGAAGTCAGCCTATGCATCAGCGTCGCAATATTTTTTTTCTAATTTATTGCTTAATTTGTATTCTTGCGTACCTTAAAATTTGATTTTTGAACAAAACTTATCAAAGCAATTGTGATTATAATTTGAAAATAATTATAATATAAAATGAAAACAAATTTTGAATCCGCTAAAGTGTTGTCAAAACGACTTAAGGTACTAGGCCGCTAAAATACAATTTTACGAACTCTAAACAGTTCTAAAAGTAATCATTTTTCGGAGCTAATACTAAAAAAGTTTTTTTATTCGCAAACTATTAAAGTGGTACTTTATTACTGTGATTTGCGGCCGTAAAGTGTCACGTCCAAAAAAGTAAAAAACGTTTGTATTTGTTGAAATTCTATAAAAAATAGAAAATTTTATCAAAGCAACCTTTAAATTTAAAATCTCACAATCCAATTAAAATTATTGTTATTATTTGTTGTCATAGTCATTACTTTGAAAAAAATAACAAATATTTTGTCAAAAGTTACTTGTTCAACATATTTTCATTTCAAAATTTATGCAAAATTATAACTTGATTTAGAATAAACAATTTTTTTAAAAATATTTCTCTAGCGGCGAATAAAAAATAGTATATGACGCACGGACGTAAGCTATTTTGGACTTAATGTGGATGCAAATCTCGGATAGCACCTCGATTGCAAACTCCACATACGTCCAAAATTTTTGGCTTTGCGTCCTAGCATCATAATGAAATATTAGAGATTAAAAAAAACGGTTTTGAACCAACATAGGTGAGTTGTATATCAAATTAAACCTTGTACAGTTCCCTTTAAAATGAAAGGTCTAGCAGCTCTCTAGACTGTATGATCTATTTTTCATTTTTAAAGTCAATTTTAAATTTTTTAAATAAACTCTTCTTTTGAGATAGCACATACTCAGTTTTGTATTGTTAACTAAATTACATTAAATGTCGAAAAAATGTGTTGTTGACACATCAACATATAACCATAACTTGCAAATATTGCAAATAATCATATTTTAGAAAACCAAAATATATTATTTATTAATTTTTGCTAGACTTTTGAAGATATAAAATTGTAAACCATAAAAAACACTCATATTTTAATTATTATTCTGTTTTATATCGTATTGAGCAACCACATATTCGTATTAAAATTATCAAATGTTATTATGTAGAACTAACCAACTTTACTTAGATTCGTATTTAACCGAAAAAAAATAATACATTCTACAAAATTCATAAAATACCAGTCGTCCCCATCAACTTCATAACCATATAAATATTTAATCAAAAACAAACAAAAAAACAAACTCGATGAAAATGTTAAAATAACATTTTTTTAGTTTATTCTAAAATTTATTCAGCAAATTATTTTACTTTGCTGTGCAATCAAGAAAGTAAAATAAAATGCTTTGGGTGTACCAACTGCATGTTTATATATTTATTTTAAATTTTAAATATTTCAAAATTAAGCTAAGTTCATTTAACTAGTTATCGCTCATCAAAAATAAACAAAAAAAAAACGAACATAAAAAACTAAACCCTATCAGGCTAAAGTAATAAATTAAAATTTATATTACAATAACAACAAAAAACAAATATAATATTAAATAACTTAAACAAATTTTTCTATGGCACTAGAACGTCATACATGCATTTTTTATTTATCAACTTTTATTTTTTTTTGTTGTTGTTAATATTCCAAGACATTCAACTTTTGGAAAAATAAATAGAAACTACAGTTTCCTTCCATCTGATGTTATACTGAAAAACAGAAATAGAAAGCAAGAAAACTTTTTGTAATGTTATCGCGGTAGTTCCGATTTTACTACAGAGAAAAAGGAATGTGTATGGGGTGGATGGGGGTAAAATTGTTGTATACAAAATAATGGTAGGTTGTCGACCGACAAAAAAAAATGTAGAAAGGAAAAAAACGCTACGTATTTATATTTAAGTGCATCGACTTCTAACTGACTTTACATTTCATTCTTAACTTTTAAAACCAGGTTTAAGGAGTAAAATCCGTTAAAGATATAATAGAAAATATATGTTGACACCTATTTTGGAATTGGATTTTTGTTTCTTAGTGAAGTTAGTTTTCTTAGTTAAGTAATGGGATTTTCTATAATTTTACTTTTATTTATTTTTTTTTCTTAAAATGCATGGATTTAGAATTAAATACATTTTTATTTTAAGGAGATAAGCAGAATTTTTTTTTGAATTTTAAATTTGTATACTAAAATGATATGGTTCGGTTTTTTTCTTGCAATCTCAATTCATTTAATTGAAAGATTTTGTTTCATATTGTTGGTGTAGGTTAGTTAGATTAACCTAAATTTAGTAAGCGTATCAAGTTTTTATTCAGTTTGGTGAAATCTCATTAAATTTCTGTTGGTTGTTTTACAGTTGTGTTTTGAAGTTTTGTGTAAAGTGTAATAGAATAGTTTTATAGTTTCAAGGAGGTTTTGGAAAGAGGTTAAGACTTAAGAGAAAAGCGGGTATTTTAAAGTTTGAAGAACGATGCTATTATAATTAAATATTCATAGTATGTTTAATATATTTGGCCAATTTGGTTATAAAATAGTAAATGACATTTTGATTGTGGTCTCTAATTGTCTCTATTAAGACCACACTTTCGTTTGTCTCCACCAATTTCCTTAATTAAATAAATACTTTTATGTTTGTAAAGAAAAACTAGTTCCATTGGTAAAACAATGGAATGGTTACGGCAGGCCGCGCACCTAGTTCGATATTGAACCCTAAGCTAGCTCTAGCCTGCGGGAACGAGAGCTTATACCTGCTGCCTAGTACAAATTGCGGAATTGTACTCGTGTATGGTTTATATATCAGATCGGATAAAAAAAAAATGAGAAAAAGAAGACCCTGGCGGCCCTGCAGGTCGAAGAAGCCACAACCGTCACGTTCACCCCATAATCTCATTCACTCGCTCTCGCACCTCATACACTCACGTATACACACATACACTCAAGCTTACACACCTACACACACGCTCATCTTCATACACCCACACATATATCCAGGTACATACACACTCCCACACAACCCTATACCTAAAGGTAATATAAAGGTACTCACCCCATGCTACAAGTAGATCTCGCTCCCTCGTCTCTGTTGGATTAGCTGATCATCTCTCTCAGCCCAATTATGTAATAAGAATCAAAATTCTGACTCAAGCGATTGTGGATGAAAACTGGACAGAATGTACGTAACAATTATATGACGGTTGAATCAAATACTGGTGGATAACGGTAGAATAACTGGTATGCAAAATTTATAATATTGTTGAAAACGGTGAATATGAATGAAAGATGAGTAATTGCAGCAATATATCGCTATTGATTCATCCACTGGCGGATGAATGTAGAACAAACTGTACGTAAAATTGATAATAATGTTTAACATGGTGAGTATGGATGAAAGCTAGTGATGGTAGTAATATGAAACTTATAATTCATGCAATGGTAGATGAATGCAGTTGGTATGCAAAATTTAGAATATTGGTGAATACAGTAAATATAGACGAACGATGAGCGACTGTAGTGATATAAAAATATTGTTTCATGCGCAATGGTGAATGGATGTATCACAGCTGGTAGGTAAAATTAATAATATTGTCGAATACAGTAAATATAGATGAACGAAATTTACATTATGGTTGTATACAGTGAATAAAAATGAACACAGAGCGACTTTAGTGATGTAAAAACTATTGTTTCAAGCAATGATGAAGGAATGTAAAACGGCTAGTATGTACAATTTATAATATGGTTGAATACAGTGTATAAAGATGAACGATGAGCGACGGTAGTGATAAAAAAAACTATTGTTTCATGCAACGATGAATAGATGTATAACAGCTGGTATGTAAAATTGATACTATTGTTGAATACGGTGAATAATAATATAGATGAAGGATGAGCGAAATTTATAATATGGTTGAATACAGTGAATAAAGATGAACGGTGAGCGAAGGTAGTGACGAAAAAACTTTTGTTTCAAGCAATGATGAATGAACGTTGAACAGCTACATAGTATGTATAATTTATAATATGGTTGAATAAGGTGAATATTGATGAACGGTGAGCGACTGTATAGTCCAGTCATTTTAGAAGTTTTAAGCCCCAATCTGCGGAAAAATTCCTATTGAGCTGATTTTTTGTATGAACCTTTGTTATGGCATTCTAATGAATATGTAAAAAATGGACATTGATATCGTGCCGGCTAAAAAAGTTATAGAGGTCAAAAGGTCGCGAAAATCAGTTTTCCGCGAATATCTCGCGACCTATTGGTCAGAGGCAACAGAAGTCAGAGCAAAAATTGTTCATCGTGAAATTATCTACAAAAAATGATTGGAGCATTTTTCTGAAAGATCAACCGTTTTTGGAGTAGAACGATTTTTTGTAGTCGAATTTTAAAAAAATAACTAGGATCGTTCGTTTTTCACCTTTAACTACTTCAGTTTTGATTTTACAAAAAAAATTTGTAAACAAAAGTTGCAGATCTTAAAAAAATACATCGATTTTTTTCTTTGTTCATACAAAAAAAAAAATTTTCAAGCTTAAAAAGAACGATTTTTTGTAGTCGAATTTTAAAAAAATAACAAATATCGTTCGTTTTTCGCCTATAACTATTTCAGTTTTGATTTTACAAAAATATTTTGTCAAAAAAAAGGTGTAGATCTTAAAAAAATACATCGATTTTCTTCTTTGTTCAAGCAAAAAAAATTTTTACAAGCTTAAAAAGAACGATGTTTTGTAGTAGAATTTTAAAAAAATAACTAATATCGTTAGTTTTTCGCAAATTTTTTTTCTTGAACAAAGAAGAAAATTGATGTATTTTTTTAAGATCTACAACTTTTGACAACGAAATTTTTTTGTGAAATCAAAACTGAAATAGTTATAGGCGAAAAACGAACGATATTTGTTATTTTTTTAAAATTCGACTACAAAAAATCGTTCTTTTTAAGCTTGTAAAAATTTTTTTTTGCTTGAACAAAAAAGAAAATCGATGTATTTTTTAAGATCTACAACTTTTGTTGGCATAATTTTTTTTGTAAAATCAAAATTGAAATAGTTATAGGCGAAAAACGAACGATATTTGTTATTTTTTTAAAATTTGACTACAAAAAATCGTTCTTTTTAAGCTTGAAAAAATTTTTTTTGCTTAAACCAAGAAAAAAATCGATGCATTTTTTTAAGATCCACAACTTTTGCTCCCACAATTTTTTTTAAAATCAACAACGAAATAGTTATAGGCGAAAAACGAACGATATTAGTGATTTTTTTAAAATTCGACTATAAAAAATCGACCTCTTTTAACTTTAAATTTTTTTCGTATAAACAAAGAAAAACTCGATGTATTTGTACAAGGTCTACAACTTTTGCACACTCAATGTTTTTGTAAAATCAAAACTGAAAAAGTTATATGCGAAAAGCTAATTGTATCTCGTTTTCCTTGCCCTTTGAACATAAAAAATAAAATTGCGAGTGGTAAAATTTTTTTTAAAAGTCTGAAAAAATTCAGGAATGCTTTTTAGACCATAAAGAACCTAATTCCGGTACGAGGTTGTGACAATAAAAACAAAGCTGATTTGGTGGGACACCCTAATATATATTAGTATAAGTTAGTAATAAGTTTATTTTTTGTTGTATTTTTCAGTTTTTAAATAAAAAACTTCAGTTTTAAATACAAAACCTTTTATTACATATCCATGGATTATGCCTACTTGGGAAACAATTTTAAAAAAAACGCGCCTTGCATTCTACCTCGAGGGTGGTGCGGAAACCAGTGCAAAATCATAATGTAGTCGCTTTCTCAGCGCTCTGCTCAAAAACGGTTTGTCTTACAGAAAAATGCTCCAATCATTTTTTGTAGATAATTTCACGATGAACAATTTTTGCTATGGCCTCAGTTGACCTCTGACCAATAGGTCGCGAAATATTCGCGGAAAACTGATTTTCGCGACCTTTTGACCTCTATAACTTTTTTAGCCCGCATGGTATCAATGTCGATTTTTCACATATTCATTAAAATGCCGTAATAAAGGTGCAAACAAAAATTCAGCTCAATAGGAATTTTTCCGCAGTTAAAACCTATAATAACTGGACTGGAATACAAAAACTATTGTTTCGAGCGATGATGGATGAATGTAGAACAGCTAGTATGTAAAATTTGTAATATGGTGGAATACGGTGAATATGGATGAACGGTGAGCGACTGTAGTAATACAAAAACTATTGTCTCAAGCAATGATGAATGAATCTAGAATAGCTAGTATGTATAACTTATAATATGGTTGAATGCGGTGAATATGGATGGACGGTGAGCGATTTTCAATTTTACTAAACATCTCTAAATTTCTCTAATTACGACAACAAATGTTTCTAATTATGAAAATATATTAGGCTACTTATTCAATAAAAAGAAATAAAATGAATCCCGACGCTTATGAGAAATTTTTTTTTATCAAAAACAAAATTTAATCACTTTAAGTATATGAGTCTTTCACGGCACACAGCACAAAACGATAATCCAATAAGAGAATGTTCATGGATGGAGTCGGGTATATATAAAAAACATAAGGGTACATTTCGACGATAAAAGAAACGATCAGTTTTTTTTATGTTTCCATCAACTATGTGTACCCATTAGAAAAGTTGTTTTGTTTAGTTTTTTTATTCTTGTTCGTTTGAAATCATTTCACCGTAACATGTTTTACTGATTTATTATAAGTCGTTTAGACCTTAGTTACCGAAATTATAATGAAATTTTTAATTCCCAAGGGAATAGGATAAGAGGGAGTCATGGATTCATAATAGACCTAGTTTTCATTATAAATTTTTGCTCTGTTTATTTACAACATAAAGCCGTAGTAAGAATAACAATACCCCTGCAATACTGAAAAGTAACTAACTTGATCAATTAAAACGAAAAATCATGCTATCAAATACTTGACAAAAATAAATGTGTTATTTTAATGAATGTTTTAGGTGGTAAAAAATAAAATTATTTATGTATCACGTGAATTATTAGATGTCAATTACCTTGCGAAACTTACTAACTCTCGGGCCAGAGGCCCTCGGGTAGTAAAGGTTTCCCTCGGTAATTAACATCCTCATAATTCCCTTGATACATAAATAACTATTATGCAATTCCATCAATTTAATAAACCTTAAGATTTCTTTCTATCTCTTGTGAAAGCAAAGTTAATTTCGAGTTTATAAATAATAACATTATCATGATGTCAAAACAAATTTATAATTTCCAAACATTTTTGAAATAAGAATCTACACAATGTGTTATATTTAATATTGATAATAATGTTATCATGTCTTGCTTTACAAAAAAAAACGTAACACATAAAATTTAAACAAATTTACTAGCGAAGAACTCAGCAGGTATTGTGCTTTGTTTTTGACAGAAACAATTTATTTATTCATTTTGGTGGAATAAATTGTTTATGTAGTGAAGGTGTGTAAATAGACAACATCTTTGCTTCTAAGTAGTAAATCTTTCAAAATAAATAACACATAAACGATTTCTTTGATATCAATATTTATAGATTTTTTGGGACAATTAATTTAAAATAATAAAATTTGTAATGATAAAACAGTTTCAGTTTAATAACAATATACGTATATATTACGCTGCTGAAAATAATAACAGACCATTGATAATAAACATTTTTAATGGTCTCAGCATTATTTTGTATAGCGTTTATTTTATACTTTGTTGAACCGTTAAAAAAAACGTCTTAAAAATTGGAATCATAAAAAAGAAGATGAAAAAAATCTTTTTATTCATCTGGTGCAGGGCATAAAGTTTAACAGATTCCATGTATTATATTTTTAAATTTTTAATTCCCAATTGTGCTGCTTCGACCAATGTGATTAAAAGTAACTGAAGTTTGTGATATGGTGAAAATTGTTTTCATCTACAAGTTTCGTATAATTGAATTTTTGTGAAGTGATTGAATGATATGAAAGAAGTTTAGATATTATTTTAGTATATTATGACAGTCGTAAAAGCTGAGTATTATATTTAGCAAGTAACAACATACAAAACACAAAATGAGAATCGTTAGTTTGTGATAAGGGTTTTATTTATCCTATAACTAACCAAAACCAATATATGTTAGCTGTATCTCAGAGAAAATAATTTTTAAAATAATGGGTTTTTTATCGGTGGGGAGAGGGGGTTTGTCTCGAAACTAAGCTAGTAGACTAGCTAGTTCGATCTATTTGGCTTAGCCTTGATTGATGTTGATATATGAATATGACATATGACGTCAATATCAGTAGGATGTGCTATGTAGTCGAATCTGAACCTCTTATCGTAGATGGTAAGGTCGTTTGAAGTAATGTCTTGTGGTAGAGGAAGGTATAGTTTCTCTTGATAAAACATGATGTACTTACCCATGCAAGGTCAGATATGTTGCAGATAATGTATTACATTGTAACCTGCGAGTCGCAGAATCTGCATTAGTCAGAAGCAGAAGGCCTATTTTGTTAAGATCGTGGTTTGTATTTTGTATTGACTCCCTTCTTTGCTACAGAGTCTGCTCCTGATTCCAGTCTGTGATTGCGTGTTATCCTTATGTGACATGATGATGTGTGTGTGGTGTACAAACACAAGTGTAACATACTAAAACGAGTGGCTGGATATCGATTTGGATTAGCACAAAAAATCCTGACGTCAAGAGGATACGTGCGCCTTGAGATTAATCCGCCTAGCTTCAGTACGAAAATTTGATAAACTTTATCCTCGGCCCTTTACAAATGCGGGATGAATATGATAATTAGATATGGATCAAGAGAAAACAAAAAAGTTAGAAGAGAAAAGGTCATCACCAACCCTCCCTCATCGACTATCAAATTTTAATTACAAAAAAGATTAAGCTACCCAATGATCTATTCTGGTTCCCCCGCCATTTAACAAATCAACAATTTAAATTGATCAATAGGTATTAATTTAAATAAACATTATTGTGAATTATACAAATAGTAAATGCTCATAACTAAGGTGGATTGAAGTACAAGATTCAGATATCATACGACCCTTTGTTGTTGTTTTAAAACCTCAAAAACCTGCCCGGTTCTTAATAATTGTTGCACTAAAAAAAGGGTGATGGTTAAATATTACATATGAATCACTTACTATTGCACCAAATTCGGTGATTGTGTATAGTTGTAAAAAAAATACAAAATACAAAAACTTTTGCATCAAAAATAAAGAGATGAATGAAAAATCGTTGCACCAAAAATAAACAGGTGGTTGTTGAATATCATATGTATCTATCTAAAATACTGTTGCACCAACAGTTGATTATTGAATAATTATATAAATACAAAAACTGTTGCCTTAAAAATAAAAGGGTGACTGTTAAATATGAATTCAAAAATCGCTGCACCAAAATTAAACCGGTGATTGTTGAATAATAATGTAAATACAAAATAGTTTCACCAAAAATAAACCGGTCATTATAACGAGCTTGACTTATGCATTATGCAAATTCCACAAATAAAACAAAATGTGTTTGGATTATTTTTACATTTGAAACTTCTTGAGAAGTCATTTAAATAAATTGAACTTTACACTTTACTATTTAAAAAAATTCTTAACTGATGTTTGAGAACGACTGAACTTGTAAAATATTATTTACAATGCGGCACAAATTGAAAAGAAAAAATACATAAACGCAGTTGAAATAAGGAAAACTCAAAATGGCTCGTAGTTTTTATTCAAAAATCTGTATAAGAAATTATAAATAAATCAATTATGTTGCAGAATTTAAATTATTCTTAATAAAAAAGGCCGTTTCGGGAAAACCTGAATAACTTGGTGCAATCTCCACCAAAATTCGTGTTTTTTAACTTAAAAGAAAAGATATTGAATTTACCATGGGCTCCAAGAAATTAAAAAAATTTACAATCATTGTTTGTTCAATATTTATGGGCGTTGAATATGGAAATTTTTTTAAAAAACGTAAATTTTTGATTTTTTTTTCAATTTTTTTCAAATGTAACTTCCAAAATCCTTGATGGATTTTTACAAAAATAGCTGAAAATGTTTGTTAGCATCTTTACTATGCACTTCTTTCAACAATACTAGGTCATTCAATAAGTCCGTAGGATGACACATAGATGGCGTTACTAGAATTTTTTCCATATGATTTTTATTTAGTACTAACCTTCAAACGATACGTGTATAAATTTGACAGCAATCTGACTATTTATTCGTGAGTTATAGCATTTTGTGTGAAGCAACTTTTGTTTTTGAAAAAAAATGGAAAAAAGTGAATTTCGAATTTTAATAAAGCATTGCTTTTTGATGAAAAAAAATACAGTGGAAACCAAACAATGGCTTGATAAACATTATCCAAACTCTGCTCCATCGAGACAAATGGTTGAGAAGTGGATGGCTGAATTTAAATGTGGTCGTACCAGCACAAAAGATGCAGAGCGCAGTGGACGCCCAAATGAGGCTGTTATTCCAGAAAACATAAAAAAAATCCACAAATTGGTTATGAACGATCGCAAATTGAAGGTGCACGAAATAGCTGACATTGTAAAGGTAGCAGATGGTAGTGTTTTTACCATTTTACATGAACATTTGGGTATGCGAAAGCTCTCTGCAAATTGGGTGCCGCGTGAGCTCACAGTCGACCAAAAACAACAACGAATCGATGCTTCGGAGGAGTCTTTGGCACTGTTAAACCGCAATAAAAGGGAATTCTATCGTAGATATGTGACAATGGATGAGACATGGCTTCACAATTACACACCAGAATCCAAAAGACAGTCAGCTGAGTGGACAGCAGTCGACGAACCGAATCCAAAGCGAGCAAAGACGCAACAGTCGGCCGGTAAGGTGATGGCGTCTGTATTTTGGGATACGAACGGAATAATATTCATCGACTATCTCCAAAAAGGAACCACCATCAACAGCGAGTATTACTGTGAACTTTTGGATCGATTGAAGGCTGAAATCGCAAAGAAACGGCCACATTTGCAAAAGAAAAAAGTGTTGTTTCACCAAGATAATGCACCGTGTCACAGATCGATGAAAACGATGGCAAAATTGAATGAATTGGGCTTTGAATTGCTTACCCACCCACCATATTCTCCAGATTTAGCCCCCAGCGACTTTTTCCTGTTTTCAGATCTCAAGAGAATGCTTGCTGGAAAGAAATTTAAGTCCAATGATGAAGTAATCGCTGAAACTGAGGCCTATTTTGACGAGAAAGGGAAATCGTACTATAAAAGTGGTATAGAAAAGTTGGAAAATCGCTATACTCGTTGTATCGCCCTCGAAGGCAACTATGTTGAATAAAAAAATCGAGTTTTGTCAAAATGTTGTTTTTTTTCTTACTTATCCTACGGACTTATTGAACGACCTGTTACATTGAATTTGTTTGTTTTGTAAAATATGCAATCCAAAAACAGGAATAACCTTTTTTTTACCGCAAAAAATGGTTTATCGCGAATATCTCAAAAACAAGAGCTAACCTTAAAATGAATATGACCACAAGCGATCCGGTAGCATTTTCATACTAGCTTTGAATCGAAGCCCATCGAATTCAGACCAAGAGCTCCGAATGCGCTAGCACCTGGTTTTGGGTAGTGGTGACGGCTACCTGCAGTGACTGAAGGTAGCCTATTAGATCGCCGGTTGGATCAGATAGATCGACGAACTGCAGTCTGTAAGGTCTTGATGCAGCTATAGCTCTAATGTGTAGGTGCAATGGAGACAGTAGGAGAAGGATCACTATTGATGATGTTGTTGACGGTCCAAAGGTATCTGTGGTACAAGGGCATACATGTCTCTTTTTAATGGTTACCATACCAAAGCTGCGTATGACAATTTTTGTTTTATTATACGATGCTACGAAAGTATTATTTGGGAACTTAGTCCTCTGATACCAGGCGAGGAAAGCCTTACTTCCTTTGTCCGATATATTTCAGTAGGGAGTTCCAAGTGAGCTTGCTGCGAAGGATCCCATCTAAGTGCTTCAACTTCTTGACTGTTTGTATACGTTTGCTATTATAAACATACGGGTTGAAATTGAAGTTCCTCTTGTTAATTGGTTTTGTGGACAGCATCACCTTGCTGCACTAATTTATCACAAACTCTAAGGCTATCTGGGTATGTTCAACGACAATAGAGTTATGTTTGGGTCTCAACTTGACCGCTATATCATCAGCAACAGTGAACTAAAGCAACGGAAAGGGAGATTTCTCCCCCTTGGCAACTGTCTTTAGTTGTTCTGGTAGTTACCGTTGTATTTCTTAGTGGGACCGTAATTTGCCGATTCTGCAACATATTGATTATCCACTGGCTATTAGTGAAAGCATGAAAATAGAAATCATCAAAGTCCTCTTTTAAAAATATTTTGTTGGCTAGGTGGTTTGGAACAGTTTTAGTTTCAGAACCCAACGGACCAAGGCTTTGTCTGTTTTGGTCTTTCGTGCTCACACATGTGGAATCCGGCAAGTATGTCTGTAAAAGTGTCTCTAAAGTTTTATTGCTGTTGATTGTGTGCGTATCATCCAGTTTACATATTGAATCTAGGGAATTTGTGTGGTCTGTCACAAGTAATTTTTGGAACTGAGTTATGTCTATGGTTTTACAGAGCTCTCTCCATTAGTTCCTTTTCGATTGTCGTAGTTCTTTGTTGTAGTTGGTAAGATCCGACTGGTACTCCATTTATTTGTTTCTCCTTTTTCTTCCGTTAAAGAGTTTGTGGAATTTATTCCTCATCCTCTCCAGGCAAACTTTTTAGACATACTAGTTGGAGAGTTCCGGTGGTATGCTTCAATGATAACATTTTGCAGGTTTTCTGCCGCACAGTCTATTTCCATTATGGAGTTGATGCTATCACACACTCCTATATTATTCTGAAGATGTGTTGTAAAGAGATCCCAATCGGTTTGGCTGCGGTTCCTAAATTGTAGAGTATTCTCCGTTTTGGTGTTCTATGTTGAAGAATATGCATGCATGGTCCAACATAGAAGCTAAAGCCAAGGCATGCCAGTTGATATAGTTTTCAGTTGCTTTTTTATTCTCTTTAAAATGTTGTTATAGTATATAGATGATTCACCGTTTGTGTCGCTACCCCATACGATTTGATTAGCGTTGGTGCACTATTATGCAGCACGCTATTATGAGGTAGTCCTCGTCTCCTGGTAAGTACACAGATAATAAAATGAAATGGCTAAAAATACGGAGGGGTTGAAATCTCACAGCTCTGAGATATCAAGACTTCGGTCTGGGTTAAGGTTTTTTATATAGTTTTCGGCAAAAAACTTTTATGAGGATATGCTTTTTGGTTTTGGGCAGCGATGTATATCAAACATAACTTTTTGTTAAAGTACATGCATTTTTTTATCTCTGTTTAGATATGTATTACAAAACTAACACGAAACATCAATACGTTGTCGGAAAATTATAACAGATCATAAATTAACATAATTTAGTGAAAAGATTATGCAATCAGCAAACTACTCAAAAACCCCTCCATTTAGCGTTTCGAAAAAATATTTCAAAATCACAAATTCATATTTCTTTCAAAATTCCAAAAATATTGCAAAAATTAAATAAAATAGAAAATAGCTTGAAAAAAGCACAAAATTCTAAAAACATTTCAAAAATTATTACAAAATCAAAGATTAAAACTTTTTTGAAAAATTCTAAAAATATTGCATAAATTATAACAAAATCAAAAATTGTAACTTATTCCAAAATTATAAAAATTATAATAAAATCAAAAATTTAAAATCTTTCAAAACTCTAAAAATATTCCAAAAATTCTTACAAAACCAAAATTGAAACTTTTTCAAAATTCTAAAAATAAAATAAAATCAAAAAGTTAAACTTTTTCTAAATTCTAATAATATTCTCAAAAATTCTTAAAAATTCAAAAATTCAAACTTTTTTTCAAAATTCTAAAAATATTGCAAAAATTATAACAATATCGAAAATTAAAAATTTTTCCAAAATTATAATAAAATCAAAAATTTAAAATTTTTTCAAAATTCTGAAAATATTCCAAAAATTCTTACAAAATCAAAAATTGAAACTTTTTTCAAAATTCTAAAAATATATATAAAATTCAAAAATTCTATTGTTTTTTCAAAATTCTAAAAATATTCCACAAATTAGAATAAAATCAAATATTTAAACTTTTTCTAAATTCTAATAATATTCCAAAAATTCTTAAAAATTCAAAAATTCAAACTTTTTCCAAAACTCTAAAAATATTGCAAAAATTATAGCAATAGCAAAAATTGAAACTTTTCCCAAAATTATAAAAATTATAATAAAATCAAAAATTTAAAATTTTTCAAAATTTTAAAAATGTTCCAAAAATTCTTACAAAATCAAAAATTGAAACTTTTTCAAAATTCCAAAAATATTTCAAAAACTATTACAAATTCAAAAATTTCCATGTTATTTCCAATTATATTTACGTAAACAAACAGCGAAATTTTTTTTTCCAAAAATTATCTAAAAAAATAAATGAAATCTTTTTTTTTGACTCACTTGGCAATATTTTTTTGACAAACTTATAATGCTATAATTCTCAATAATAATAATAAAATTTCATGTCAAACAAATAATTAATTTTATTTTTTTTTTCAAAAAATTGGGTAAAAAAATAAATAAAAATCTTTCTTTTGACACACTTGACAACATTTTTTTGACAAACTTATAATGCAAGAATCTAAATTTTGGTCTCACATACCAATCACGAACATCAAGATTTCAGAATGTAATACTTGGGTCTTTCAGACCGAAGTAACTCGGATAAAGTGATCCAAATTAGCTGAGGCTTTAGCTTGCTGTGCTTTTTTATTTGAAGGCAACCTATTTTGGGGATTTTTTTCAAACAGAGGCCTTTGGTAGTGGCTTGGTTCCTATCAACGCAACAGTTCACGCGGTCGGGAGTGGTTTCGTGTTTTTGACACATGTGTGTTTTACTCTGAGTAAGGAAGAGTTGTTGTTTGAAAGTTAGCAAATGACGAGTCTATATCATACCTTGCAGAAGTAAATGTGAATAATTCCTCGCCTTCAGCCACTGTCCCTGAAGTAGGAGATCCCGTTACTGACACAATCTCGGTAGAACTGGATACTATTTCTTTCGGTTTCGTAATTGAACAATGGTTTTGCCTGGAGTTTCTAACGATTCTTGTGTGAATCACACCGAACATCCAATTCAATCTGAATTTGTGGCGTTTGAGTTGTGTCCCGGTTTGAGTTTTGTGTCTAGGAAATCAAGGTTACTTTTCTTTTTTACCGTTCGTAGCTTTGTTTTCCAGATGAATATCTTCAAGACTAGGCTGATATATTATTGGTACAGTTAAGCATCATCCCAACCGTTCTTTTAGTAGCAGTCTTCAAAGTGAGGTTTAATAACCTCAAACTATTGTTCTACTTCCATATTCATAAGGTGGATTTTACCGCACTGTCTTTCTTGTCACTCAGGAGAGTGGTTGGAAAGTGCTCGCCTGTTCACTTTGATACACTTGGCCTTGTACACCTAGCTGAAGGTTGCAGTTAAGATTGTACTCGCAACCTTACTTGCGGGTTCTCCTAATGCATGGTATGGTCGATCACTGGTAAATGCGTTATGTCTTCTAACACTAGGTGTTGGGGTCTCTAGAGAGTCGTACGCTTCTTCGGATCCGATTCTCTTTCTACTTCTGGTGACTGTGTTCTTTCGTCTGACTGTAACATTCAGAGCTACCTCTTTTAGTATGTCACCTTCGACCAGGGCAAAGGATCTGGAAATGGAGCAGACCTTAGAAGTTTCCCGTACAGAAAGGAATTTCCTGATTAACGCCTTCCTATGGTTTTTTATTTGTCGTTAGACTCGTTTGCGAACTGAGGTTCTTCTTTATCCGGTATTAATACCAGAGCACTATTTTTTGGTTGGCTAACGGGGTTGCATTTCAGACATGACATTTGACCTTGGTGAGATAGGTTTTACTATGGTCGACCCTCATGTTTGTGTAACCGAATAAGGATGTGCTGATAAATCAAACACGATCCTTTAGTCTAGTGGTGCGTTTGGAGAAGCATCGACGTCATATATGTTTATATATATTTGATTGACATAAGGAATATAAAAGTACGCCATGGCAGACCCCTGTGCTATGGTAACTTAGAAACCTATGCCTTGTTTGACTCTGCCGTTATACTTTCTAGACTCTACTAAGCCCTATCACTACGCCAAAGTATCATAGTATTAAAACAATTTATTGACTGTGTTACGAGACAGTTATATTCGATTTTTTATTTTCTAAACAAATACAGCTGTAAAACTAATTCTGTTCCCGTTTAGGGGTTTTCACAATCAAATTTTTCTTCTGATATAATTGATGGTGGGAGCAATTCTGTCTGACTTTGCCCACCTTGTAGCTTTTCCAATTTTTAGCTTTAGAGGGTTTTTTCTGTATTTTGATGTAGATATAAAATATCTTTTGCCACCAGGAATTGCTGACATAGAGATTCGTTGGTTAGCTAATAAATGAGCTTATTAAATACAGTAAACGTATCCATAAAATCTATGCAATCATTTTACTTTTTTACTTTATGTTTAAGCGTTTTCTTTTGTTATCGTTTACATACATAAACCTTTTATTAAAATTTTGACTGATTAGATTTGATGTAATATTTTTATTGACGTTTAATGGTTTTAATGTGATATTTTATTTTATTGGATTTTTTATTATATTTATTATATTATCCTAATGTAAGATAATATAGGCGCTACGGGCTATTTTTTTCTGAATTAATTTTTAATAGATATTTTTATTTTTGAAATTGGCTTGTTCTTTATAGCTCGATGGTAAAAATAAAAAAAGGATTTAGCTCAATTTTATTCGTTTAACTAAAAGTTTTAGTTGAACGAAAAATTTTACTTCTAAGAGTATATACACATTTTAATAGACGTTTGAAGATGGTTTTTCTCTATTCACCGTAACAATGTTTTTACGTTGGTATAAAATTTTATTACCCATACGTTTTATTTTAATTTGCTCTTAATAATTTTTTGTTTTTGTTTTTGATTTCAGTTATTAGTAAAGGCCAAACACAGACATGCAGATATCGTTTTCTAGCACGTGAAGGTGGTTTTGTTTGGATAGTAACACAAGCCACTCTTGTGTACGACAAACAAAAACCTCAAAGTGTTGTTTGTGTCAATTACGTCATAAGGTAAGTGATCTTTTTTGAATTTCTAAGTTAAATAATAGTAAATTAAAATACAAAAAGTGCAAGTCTTTTAATGTTTAAAGCATCGGGTCAATGTTATTATACATACAGATAAGAATTACAAAATATTTAAAAATGTTATACATATATGATTTAAACTAAATAATCATTGTAACATAGTTGAATTAATATACTATTTAAATGAATTTCAATAAAAATGCCTCCATATTTCGATTGAAAACAATAGTAGCGAAAGTGACATTTTTTGTGTTGTTTATTAAACCCCTTTGATTCCTAATAAACCAACCCAATTTTTTAGGAGGAAAAGCTATCCCCGTAAAACATGACAAACAAATTTGTATTTCGGTTTATGTAACATTACATTAAATAAAGAAATAGAGAAAAATATAGCACCACTTTTTCTTAATCAGTATTTTGTTTCTTTATTTGTATTCAATTAAATTAATAACAAACTAGGATAATTAAATTAAATTATAAAATAATTTTTTTAGAAACGTTAACAAACTAAAGAATACTAAATATAAGTTATTTTGTGTAATAAATTTAAACTGGCAAAAATACAGAACATTTATTTTCATCCTAATAATAGAGAATGATTTATATATGAAACGATACCAACTAAATAGAAACGTCCAAGAAACAGAGAAGAAGAATTACGAGCGAGTGGATTTAAGTCTGTTATTCTACCTTAACAGAAGCTAAAAGAAAAGTGAAAAACAAAAATTAGATAAATAAAAATAAATTATTTTTAAATGTTTATTTTTTTGGATAGAAAAACGAAAAATGCTCTTCAATCCTCATATCGTGTGTATGAAGATTACTATGTTCCTTAAACGAAAAATATTATCTATTGATTTTTTTATAGTTATGGTAGTAGCAATATCATCTGGGAAGAAACCAAAGAACATTTTGTTTTAGTTTTGCTTTTAGATTAATAAAACAAAAATAAACGATTGGATGAACTTAGAGAATTACCACTTTGTGTGTCGTTTAGAAAAAATGTATTGTATGTATATATTTTCACAGATAACAAGAAAAATTGGATTTATGATGATAGAATTAAAAGTTCAGTAACCTAAACAAATGGTTGAATTGATAAATGTTATATAAAACTTTAAGTAAATTTTGTTTGAGTTGTCGTTTAACTTGTGTGTAATTCAAAATCTTATCCAGTATAAAAGCGTTTCATTGTTTTCTTTTGTAAGTTTTTCCTAACTCCATCTAGTTTCGACATCCTATATCACGAAGTTTCTGAGTGATGGCATCTCGCAAGGGTTGTCAAACAAACGACAAACACCAGCGTGTTCATGATGAGACACTATTTTTTTATCTGTCTAATTTTTCTTTTTTCATGACCAAACCATCTAATCCGGTTGGAAGTTATGAAGCCAATTACATCGCAACCGCCAAGGAATCATACGATTTCATGATTCATTCGGATTCTATACTCGTTTTCCCTGTTTAATGTTGATAGAATTTGATAAACGGTGACAATCAGTGTCAAGTTTTTCTCGATATCTACTTAATTGCCATGCCATTTTAAGCTTTCTGAACGTTATCGTTTGTAGCCGCCAGCATCCAGATTACCTGGATCTTTGTTCCTTGATATTGCTAAAAATTTCGTGTTACCGAAATAAGCCAAGCCGTGTAGGGTTTCTTTCAGGCAGCGTGAAATCTTGCTTGATATCGTTTGGTCTGCATTTGAGTTGCGCAATATCATCTCACAGCTAAGGATTGGACGTTCAATCGAATATAGGACGGATGCGAGTGCATCTCTTTGTCGAACACTATAGATCTTATTTTAAAAGGGTCGGAAACTGACATTTCGGTTACTATTCCACAGTTTCATCCTAATGTGTTGAATTATTTAAGACAGAGAAACAAGTTTCTTTGAATACTAACGCATATGAGCGCAGATCATAAGTTCTCGCGGATAATACTATCATATGCTTGTTTAAATCAGAATTGATCAATATATGTGATGTACGATAAGTGACACACTTAAGACGGTGATCTTTCTGATGTAGCGGAACAAACGGAGCAGTTTTCTAGTAATTCTTTTTAGTCCTAAATTACGAGAATCATATCGTTTTTACGTAAGACAAGTACTGCTTATCCTTTTTTAATTAGTTCTTTGGCGATGCCACCGGTACCTGGTGATTTGCCATTTTAATGTTGTTTAAGAAAGACTTCCACTGTGGCGACTTCCAGTGAGGGAAGGTTTTTGTCCCTAACCCCGATGTAGAAGGGGGTTAGAGACGGAACGATTACACGAATAGAAAGGACTTCATCTGCCGTATTGAGCGGATCTTGTGAGCTCGGGGATGGAAATCTTGTGTTATCTTCGGGTCATTTTCACCAGCATGGTTATTGGTTACCCATTTTTTATTGATTTTGTTTATTTTCAACGCTTTTTGACAATAGTCCTCCAATCATTCATTGCGTCCATTCGCTTTCATAAATTGGTTACTGATTGACATTTGTGCTGCATAGTGCTTGGTAAAAGCCTTTGCCATTGTCTGTTTAATGGAATCTTTGAGGAGATGTCCTGCTCTTCTACATAATGTGTCACTATTTCTTGATATCCATGCAGTGTTTTCAGATGTTTTTATGCGACGATATTACTTCGCACGGTTTGGCTTGTTTTTTGAATGTAGATGAAAACTTGCATGCCCTCTGTTTAATCGAAAGTTATACTTGAAGAGTGTCTCTTAAAGAGCATAGCGTAATCGATTTGATTTTTTGTGCTTCCTTCATTAAATGTCTACGTAGATTTGTGAATTTTTTTAGAAAGACAAGAAAGTGACATAAATTACTAAATTATTCAACATAGCCCACTCAGTTACGTGAATGTTACTGGTAAAATACAAGTTGTAAGAGACAACATGTGGTATATAGGTGTAGTTACGGGCTTGGTTTGTAAGTTTTCGGATATCTCTTGGTTTTTTGAGACTTAACATGTTCCAGGTTCCATTTTTTTAAATCGTACTTCGGGTACAGTTTCTGATTGTTCTTATAATGAGTCCGAGATAATCTGCAGAGGCCAGTAAGCAAAGTTTATTACAAATAAAATTTTGCGGATATATGGAGTGTTAGCACTTTGTAATTATGTATAATTATGTATTTTATTTTAGTAAGTTCATTAGTAAGCCTGATCAGTATTTAAGTTATCAGTTATCAAAACTTACGAACCAAAGATTAGAGCAGCCAAACCCTGTATGTCCTTCGAATTGTTATTGTTTTAAGCTGAAATTTAAAATTATTTTGCTCATAACCTTAATGAACCATCAAATTTTATATTAATAAATTCGTTCTGACAAAAAGATTTGTTTTCAAAAGACCGCTAATTGCCAATTGGCTTTTAGGAACAGACTGAATTTCATCACTGACGTTTCTACGAAGATCATCATTTCTTAAATACCACGGAGAATTGACAATGCATCACAGTTCTTTGTTTTGGAACATTTGTTTCACTTTTACGTTTATTTTCTTTGTACAGCCCCATAAATGTGTACCTTACGTCCATTCTGGTTTCAATATTTGGCGATAAATTACTTGTACGATTGATAACACTGAATTTCTTCCAAATAATAATTTCATCTTTCTGAATTTTAAGTTTAGTTTATGTTTTTTCTTTTAAACATGCATTTTCCGCCTTAGTTTAGCTTTAGCATCTAGAGTCATGCGGTATACTTTGGGAATCGATTACAAAAAAACGTTTTCCCTCCTACAATCCCCAAGCTTGGAAAGCTGAAATACATCAACACTATCCCAAGTCCTTAAATACCAACCTTTTAACTTTTGGTTCCTATGGTTATCACGTGCATCAAGCTTTAGAGGTTGATAACCTAAAAAAATGCTCAATCATGTAGTTTTGTTTGTATCGGCAACCTGTGTTGAGTTATTATTCAGAGGTATATTGTCTACTTTCTGGTAAATAAAATTATTATGTGTGAATTTAAATTGTATGCAGTGCAATGCAACGCATCATTTCCTCGTTCCTTGCCTCTTTGCCTGTAAACTGTAAATTGCCTATAAACTAAATTGGAATTGCCCTATTTGAATTTAGTTTATACAATATTTATAAGCAAAGAGGTAAGACACGAGGAAGTGATGCGTTGCACTGCATACAAGTGTGGAAAGGGTCATTAGTTGCAGGTTGTAGGGTTCTGGTTGCTTTTTCAACTGTTTTTCCTGTAGTCATAACTACAGTAACATGTTCTCAAAATTCCTTATGGAACACCTGCATCACTCTTCTTTGGCTCAGCATAATCTTCATAATACTTTACTCTAAAGTAGCGGGCATCAAAATACTCAGGATTTCATGGAACTGTTTTGACAAATCCCTCTAAAGCTTATAGTTTAAGCCGCGATGCGAAATTTTGTCAAAAACTTGCGGCATATTACGGAAAATGTATGAACATCCTTTTTTTGCTTCGAGTGCTTCTTACCCGGCAAGGTTTCTTTTTTCTTTTATGGGCTTAAGTGTTTTAATAGATAATTTCGTGTAAAATTATTCTAATTAGTGTTTTTACTCGTTAGATGTAGTGCATATACCTTTTTGTTTATATTTCCACTGAATTATTATAACAGTGATGATAAGTGATCCGAAAAAGCCCTGCATATTGTGTATAATAAAGAAATCTATTGGATTGGGTATGTTGCTGTTGTCCGTTCTCCAGTAAGTTGCAGCCTCACCGGAAAAAAATTCACACTTTGCGTTTGTTCTGCTTCAAATTTTTATAACATGTTTTTGACGTTAAAGTCCTCTCCAATGATAAATTAATGGCAATCTTTGAAGAGTCAGTAGTAGTCATCTACCTTCGCGATATACCTTAATAGACAATAAATTGCCGCTACATTAAGGTCATAATGGCATTTATTGAAGTAACTTGCGTTATTTCTTCTTCGATACATTGGTTTTATCTATATTTTCTTTTACTAGTATCGCTGATCCTCCTATTATTATTGCGACTAGATGTACATCGTGATACAGTTTATATCCAAATATTTTAGAAATTTTTTCTAAAATTGGAAAGTCATCTGCTCTGATTTTAAGAATATTTCTAGCTTTACGGTATAATTGGTAATGGTAATAGTAGTGTGGTGCGGTTAAAATCTTGATATTTCTTACATTTTGGAATTCTCGTGAAAGCTCTCTTAATATTGTCACGTTTTTCTATCTTCCTTCGAATTGGCCTTACTCTAAATTCGATAAACAGAATTCTCAAAATCTCTTTCAGGATTCGATCATTGAGTAGTAAGCAAACACCCAGGTTTTATTACATATTCAACACCGTCTTTGTTTTACAACAACAGGAAAACAATTCTGCAAACAATATTCTTTAACAAGAATATGCAACAGTTTCACAAACTTCAACGATTGATTGTAGAAATTGCCAGTCCACAGCGTCCAAAATAATACACAAACTTTTTATTAAATAATACTTAAAACTTTTATCACTATTAAAAAAATAACTTCTTTTATTTACACGGTTTTATGGTTATGATACAGCGTTTCGTTTACAATTAATTTCACTTAACATAACGCAAGCCAATTTAAAAACTAATTTTACATTATCGTCTTATTGTAAACTAATTCCTCAAAAGGCATTTCTTTTATACAATTTTTCTTAATTTTTCAAATATTCTAGGTCCATTATTTACAAAGAAACCTCCAAAAATTCTAATAAAATCTTTGTCGTTATTTTAGTTCATGTTTTGACCCTTTTTCTTGGAAACAATCTGATGCTAATTTTAATTTTGAAATATTGTTTAGGGAAAATTGAGGTTGAATACAATTTTGTTTTGTATTTCATTACGATTATGTAGAACCGTAACAATTTGTTCGATTGATATTCTCATGTTGAGTATTCCGGTTATAACGTAGATATTTTGAAGTTTTTAATTGTTGTCGAATGTTAACATGTTTTAACAGTCGTTTCAAACAAGTCGAAATTATTTTCATAAAATATCTAAATTATATATAGTTGCTAATTATAGACCTATAAATACTAATAATATAACTTTTCCTTTGGCTTTTCTAGATGCTCATTTTGGCTTTCTTTCTCTTGGTTGTTGTGGTTAACACTTTGTTTTTGACTGAGAGCAACTTGATCATACTCTGGTAAAGATTCTGTTTTACCTTTCTTGCTTCTTTTACGTGGTGTATTCTTTTTCAAAATTTAATCTGTTTCTCGTATGTATTTATTTGTTTTCTAAATTGTCTCAATTTCAGGGTCGATTTAAGGTCAGCAATTTGAATAATTTGTTTATGATCTTCTCAATTTATTTTAATCAGTTTTTGTAGCTTTCGATTTTCTTGCTCCAAGTTTTTAGCTTCTTCATATCTGTACTGCCTTTCTGGAGTATTTGTTCATTTTTATATTGCTGTTTAGTTGTTGTGGTATCCATTGAAGTGGTACCTGCTTTGCTCACAAGAGATCTTCAAATTTTCTTGCTACGCTGAAATAAATTTAGCGTTTCTTTTCTTTGTTTGTTTAGATGCAATACATATAGATTTAGTTCCAAAGTGACATAACAGTTGCTCGGTCTTGTCGACTATGAGCCTGCTTGCGCACTCACCAGCGCTGTCGGGACTGAGTTTTAGACGCTCTGCATCGTAGTTTTTTTTTCAGCCGAACATACATTGACGGTTGGATATCTGAGGTATTCATCTCTAATATTTTATACTTTCTACCAAGTGTACAGAACTACTCTTTAGAACAGATGCTGACCATGACGACGTTTAACTTGAAATCATCTGGATTTTGCAGCTGGATTTGAAATCACATAATCCTTAATTTAAAAAAAATGCAATTGTTCTGCAATTAAAAAAATGCTAGTTCCTCTCTGACATTAGCTTCGACGCGTCTAACTATTGTTAGAAACAAACGCATTATTTCACCTTATTTGGCATCAATTAAACTATCTTGTCTAGTTTGTTTGCGGAATGCTTTGCTTGAAATTCAAATGTTTTGAAAACTTAACAATACAAATCTGATATTATTCCCTCCTTCTGTAGTTTGGTCACTAAATTGATTCATAATTTTCTGAATATGCCATACATTTTGGGCACCAAAGATATTTTTCAACAAAATTTAAGCTAAATAACGCTGGTATACGGTACACCACTAGGTTTTGTTTGTCCTTTACTCTATTTCTAACGATCGAACTAACCAAATCACCAGTAAGCTGGTAGAAAGTGTTGTAAATGTTAGTGCACTGCAAAAGTCCTTCGTTTTCTAGTTTATAAATGGTAAAATGCCCAAATGGCTATATCACTTTCAAAGAGATAGTAAAGTCTCCTTATATGTTTCAAACAGATCAACTCCAGTACTAATATCTGATTAAAGAATTAAAATCTGAATCATACTTGCTAGCCATGTTTGCTGACATGACAATGACAATGTCATTCTTTTAAGCAATACATGTATTAAAATTGATATCCGACAGAACTTCAAGAACTGGGGTAGCGGTATGACTGCGAAACACAAATTAATTTAATTTTGTATGCGAACAAAAAGTAAAGCATAATTCTTGCTTAATATAAATATTTAGTAATGAATTGTTTAATTGCACTCGTCAGATGGTTGCTGCGAACAGCCTCACCCAAAATCCCACTTTGTTATTCCGAATACAGAATTATTTCTTTTATCGAAACTGCATCCAAGTTAGATAAAAAGTGTTGTGTGGTTTTAGTCCGTTTCTAAAGTATTAATTATTTGGCCTGAGGTATGTGAACTAACAAACTCTTAAATCACACTGACATAGTCATTATTGCTCAATTGATCCAATCTTCGCTTATTTTTAATGTATATACTAGACTTTCTCTTTGGTGAAAAAAAAACACGAGGACGTTTTTTTTTTAAATGAAAAGAACACGTGCCGCAAAGTCATCGAAATTGAATTTTGGCTAAAATCGTTGATTTTTTTTAAACATCTCATGAAATATGCAGATTAAAAAAAATTGTATGAAAATTTTGGTGTGTAATTCTCTACAAAAAAGGTTCTCGTCATTTTTTGCCTAAAACGTATTATTATGATGATATGAAAAAATATATGATTATGAAAAATAATAAATTTGAATTCTCCGTAACTCGTAAAAACAAATATGACGATTAAGTGTTTTTTTTCTTTTGACGATTATATTTTTATTCTTTTCATTCCATAGCAGAATACGAAAAATAGTACTTTTTCGTCATCCTTATTATTTATGTTTTTTATAAGTTACGAAGATTTTCAAGTTTTAACAGAATTTCATCAGAAATATACGTTTTAGGTAAAAATGACTTTTTTATAGAGAATTAAATTTCATACAAAAATGTTTATATGATTTTTTTTAAGCTGCATATATCATGAGATATTTAAAATAATCTAAGATTTTATCAAATAATCAACTTCGGCAAATTTTCCGGCACGTGTTCTTTTTATTCAATAAAAAAATAACATCGTGTGTTTTAACTATGAAAGCACAAATAATTCCATTTAAAGTTTTCAACATAAATTTGAAGAAAGTGTTAATTTTCTATTTAAATAACTTTTGTTTTTCATTTTCACCTTAAAACCGCGAACAAGAGTTTATTAGCTTTCAAGGGATTAAAATGTTTACATAAATAGAAAAATAAATTCAAAATAAAATATATTTAATTTTCATTTTACAGATTTCCAAAAGGTAAGTCAACTATTTATATTTTCTTAATTCTCTTTATACAAACACAAATCATTGGATTATAAAAGTTTAAGTGAATGTATGTATAACTAAACATCGTGTCGATTGCACTTAATTATTTTACTTTAATATTATTAATATTATTTTTGAATTTGTGATTGATTGAAATTGATATTGATTTCAATAGAAACTGGAATAATAAGACAACCATTTTTTTGTAAAGTTTATTTTATTTTTTTTATTAATACGAAATAATAAATGTTATTTAATTTAAAAAAAAAAATCAACGACGATGACAATTTTTTTTATCAAAATGAATCAAATATAATAAAATAGTAATAATTTTTTTTATATATATTTATAAATTTAAGTTTCGTTTAAATTTTGACCTCTTGTATTTTTTTTTGCTTATGTTGTTTTACAGAATTAAGTTCTAATAGATAGATAGATAGACAGATACAAACTTATACAAGAAACTTAGAAAAGTTACATTTACTTAATTGACCTTTTACAAAAGTTAAATATCCTTGAATCTTAAGTTATTTCTTATCATTTAATTACATTATAATTTTATGTAATTATTGCATCGATAGAATGATTTGAATAATGTTTTTAATGATTAAACTTCGTTTAATGATAGTTTTATATAAGTTACGTATTTAATTTATACTAGTATGCTAGATAAGTAAATTTTAGTTTTCAAATAAATGTGTGGAGATTGATTAAGAATATGTTTGGACAGTAAAATTTATTTTATATTTTGATCAACAACTGAATTACATGCAGAGCTTAACACTAGTCCCTGGGCCCACGCTAATTTCATGTGATGATTACCACATATTTTATACTTCGTGAGGCGCCTGTCCTTGATGAGTCCGAAAACTTTTGATCAGCTATTTTCAATTCGGCTGCTTTTTCGTTTCAAAAAAGGTAAGTTTCAGAAGGCAAGTTTCAAAAAATACCGATTTTGTCCGACAACCCAAACATGCCACAATCTCAATTGTCGGACTTGGTAATAGCAGACACATTTTTGTCGGACAAAATTACCTTCGTGTTCTTAAACAAATTTCCACCTCATAATTAAAAATAAAAATTGTGATAACAAATTTACAAAATCGCGGGCAATCGGCATTTTTCGGAGCTTGCCGAACGAAAACGCGGTCGAATTGAGGAAAATGACTGAACAAAAGTTTTCCGACTCGTCAAGGACAGGCGCCTCTCGAAGTATAAAATATATGGTAATCATCACATATGAAATCGGCGTGGGCTCAGTGACTACACTCCCATGTATTTTTTTTTCCAACCAACGGGTAATTGTTGTCATTACCAAAACTTTTGGTCTTATGTCACGCAATTAGACTAATTATTCGTTACTTTCTGGAGACACTGGTAAAAGTGGACGGTGGAAAGATATTTGTCTTCTTTCTTCGCCAATTAAATTCACTTCAATTTTTTGTTCCAATTTTTGAGAATCTAGAGTCATTTTGAGAATCTAGCTTAAACCAATACAGACAGGAGGTGTTCAAGTCTTGATTCCACGATCTACAATACTTGGCTTTCATTTCTGTCGAAAATCATATTACTTCATATACTTTTGAGTTTCAAAATACAATTTTTTCATCAAAACAACCATCGTCTAACCACCTCAGTGATGAATTATCGATGATATATAGATCAGATCTACTAGTGTTAGATATTTTCAATTGACTTAATTTTGAAACGTTAAGTTTTTTAAGTTTTTTATAACTTCGTTAATTTATTTTTTTGTTTATTTCAAGATTTTAAACTTACAGCCTTGACATAAAGTAGTTATTGTATTTTGCTACTATTTTTAATTTATTGTAACTTGAAATCTATTTTAACTCAAAACTATAAATCTTAAGTAGTAAATTTTATAAAGATAATAATGTTCGTATTTAGTATGACATGAATAGCAAAAAAATATTTTAGACGTTTAAAGTTGTTAGATTAAATCAAAATCGTGGTATTAATTTGTGAATTAATTTATCTTTTTATTTTGTATTAAATTTGACCATGGATTTACAACTAGTTTTTATTGCTTTTTGATGAAAACAACACGCACTTTTGCGTGACATATTCAAAATTAATTTTTTTAAAGTAAAAGATGTTAGAAAGACATTTTATTCAAATATATTTTCACCTCTGGTTTTTAGAGTATTTCAAGTTTTTGGCTGATTATCTCAATAAAATTGCAGAACATAAGTTTTAAACATTTTCTCGAAAGTTTTAATACGTCAAAATTTGCTTTATTATTTCTTCA
Source organism: Diogma glabrata (assembly GCA_963693315.1). Taxonomy (NCBI): domain Eukaryota; kingdom Metazoa; phylum Arthropoda; class Insecta; order Diptera; family Cylindrotomidae; genus Diogma; species Diogma glabrata. The sequence goes on along the minus strand of OY856188.1, from coordinate 251,968,058 downwards.
AATGCAAAAATTGAAAACAAACTCATACTACGCACGTCACAAAAGTCTGATAATATTATTATTATTCATCAGATTTACACAAGCAATGTGTTAAATCAGGCATCGACATAAAAATACACTATTAAATATTTTTGGTTGAGGAAGTAAGAATTTATTAATTTTTTGAAGAAGAAACTATCGATATTAAAAGAAAATCTGATGAAATTTCGAGCTCAGGTACATGCTTTGAGATTTGAATCTCCGACTGACTGTAGTCTGTGTGTTCGATTATGTCTTACCTCACCCTACCACAAATGCTGCATTGCACGTAAAAAAATTCACAAGAAGACGAATTGAATTGAGTGAAGGGCAGGGACTCTAAAAACCCCAAAAGACGGCGAAACCAAGACCATCACATACACTACATCAAATATAATTATTACATTTAAAAATAAAAATGTCTCACTCACTCCAAAATTTGTAACTGATCTAATTCTCCATGCTTCTTCTTTACTACTCAATCATAGTAAATAAAATATAAATTAATTCAATAAAACAAATAATCGCTGTGCTAAAGTCACCGGCGATTGTTGAATATAAACAATAAATCAATATAACAGCCAACTGTTGCATCAATAGTACCGGCGATTGTTGTATATGAATAATCAATAATGCAATATAATATACGTATTGTTACGCTTAATGTACATGCGATTGTTGAATAATAATATTAATAACACCATATAATAAAAATCCTTGTTTCAAACGTCATATACTTAGGAATTATTAAAAATGATGCAAAATCTTTCTTTCTCTTAGATGTTACCAAATAATTCATGTATTGAAATAAAAATACTCAATATGTCGTTCCCCTTTATTTCGATGTTTTATTGTTAAAACACGGAATATGAAATTCAATATCCACAGGTCCAACTCTAACTTCATTCAGTCACCCAAAATTAACAAACTTTATTAAATCCGACTAGATCGACATCTATTACAGCTCCAAATCTTTATTATCTGATTAAAAAAAATGTAGTTTCTTCTATTTCAATTTTCTTTTGAAACATCACAAATATTTTAAAAATTTTTTGATATGATCCACTTATTTAATCACTTTTACAACTACAAATTGAACTATCCCTGAATTAAAAGAAAATCTAACCTGAGAAAAAAATTTGCTAAATATTTAATTTTAAGATTCTGCTAATTATTTAATTAAAAAAAACAAAACATAAATTATCAAAAACGTTTGTTTAAAATTCCCAAAAAATCACATCAAATTTTAAATTATAAAACAATAAGCTTTGAGTATATTCACGGATATGTCAGAAATGTACACTCATACAAGCATATAAAAAAAAATTAATGAAAACGCAAGAGAAAAAAAGTGACAAAAACCCATAGAACAATGAAGAGAACGACAATAATTATATCCACAGCGTCGAATCGGTAAAATACCTTTTTGACGCTGATGCGTTACGTGTTTTTATTCTTGAAAAATCACAACACATTTTATTGTTTATTTTAAATGTTCCGGTCACGCACTGTTTCCATCAGTAAATCGTTGTTTAAAAAGCACTTGTACGGCTTCATGAGCTTTTCATTTTTGAATATTGTTAGAGTGAATGTGTATATACTTCCAATTGGTAATCGATTAATTCTACGGCGGTGGATTCGTGGATTTTAGTGACATTGGTAGCAAGGATATATTGCAAAGCTCGGCACGGTAGCTCGTATGTGAAATAATGTATAATGTATTGAAATAATAAGGAAAAGAAACTTAATAATAATTAAGATGCTAGTTTTTTTGTTCTATTCGTTCTTTGCTTTTAACCCACAATAGAAACTTGTAAGGAAAAAAATTCTATACTTATGTCAATTAATTTATTTGTTCACAAAAAGGTCAAAGTCGATGCTTAGACAAGCTTAAAAATGTAATAAAAAGGCAAAATTCCTCTTTTAATTGAACGAAATGAAAAATCTTTTTTTTTAGGACAAGACATTTTGTTTTGGAGTGACTTAATTTATATACAATTACAAACATTTGGTCTAATAATTTATTAAATTACATCCAACCCTATAAAGGTCGTACAATTTGAGTAATAAAAATATAATTTCAAAGGATATAATACAAAGCGTAATAAAAAGTATCCAATGAGATAACTTCGAGCTGCTAGGTAATAAATTTTTTTCAAATACTAGAGATTTTTAATAAGTAAAATTTTATATCGTAGGGAAAAATCTTATCAAAAATTTCTACGTTTGCCAAAAAATATTATTGGAGCCTGTCAAAAAGACACAAAGTCTCAGGTGTACCAAATCTGGTAACCGTTTCGTTATGTTAATAACTTTTCATCCTTAAATTATAATAAAAAGAAAAAAAAACGTGCGAATAGCGTAATTTATTTAATTAAGAAAAATACAGGTGCTGAAGCAAAATCAAATTAAATTTTCCTTTTTAAATTAATTTTTTAATCTTTAGTGAAATTCTGTATTTTGTCCATTTCAATTCATTAATGAAAGATAATTTTGTTTCCTACCACACAGATTTTAGAATCATAAAAAATTTAGTTTTAATATAAACCATTAAGTTTGCTTATAAATCTAAGAAGAATAAATTACAAAGACTTTAATCAAAACTCTCATTGGAATAGAATTCATAATTCTTGAATGACAAAAAAATATGAACTGATTTCGTAAAAGAAGTAACGAAAATAAAATAAATTTATATTATATAAAATTAGAAGCAGAAAAAGATATATTAAAACCATTGTCTTATATTCTTTGTTTTGGTTTTTCCTCATGAGAGAATATAGTTACATCTTACAACAAAAAAAAAATAAAGAAATCAAAATTGAAAATAAGAAAAATTTCATCAACCCCTAATTCTGATTTAATAATGTTGGATTTCAAATGTATTATCTCGAAGAGAACAGAAATAAACTGTTTTCATTATGATTATTTTCTTAATACGAATTTAAAGAAAATTTAATTTGATTAATTTTTCATTATATTATGTAATCGACATCGTGGGTAAGTATAGTGGTACTTTTAGTACCTTCTACTATCAGTTCGTTCGGGTACGGCATCGGTTCGTGCTTTTGTAGCTATTTGCTACAAAAAGCCCTGCAGCACTGCTACATTAATCAAATTGCGCTTGTGCATTTAGTCTCAACATGAGTAGGCCGTGTGTTTAGTCTCAACATGAGCAGGTTGAGCCGCTTGTCGAACGTAACACCAATATATTTCACACTATCCGTGTTAATGTGTTATTACCGATTAAAAGAAGAGTGAAGTTGTTGGTAAACGCAACGAACTGTATCTTAGAAGCATTGATTGTGAAACCATTCTTTCGACCCCAACTGTTGGTAAGTGTCCAGGGCATTGTGTAGTTTCCTGGAGAGACCTGTATTGTGGCGTTTGCCTGCGTGTAAATAAAGAGACATCAGTCTTCCAGTCCCCGTTGTATCTATCTTAGTCAAGAAATGCGCCATTTATGTCAAAAAAGCGCCAAGACTGATTGCCTTTTTAGGCATAGTCTCTCCAATATCAGAGACCACCTCTGAAAGGATTGTTTCAGTAGGTTTTTTCGCTGAGCTGGGTTTCTTCGGACATTCTTTCCTAATGTGCCATTCGATCAACCTCTCTAAAGACGATAAAAAGTATGAGGAAAAACTGATCGGTCTAAAGTATTTCGCCTCATAGTATTTAATTTTTCTTCGTTTCGGGATAAAGGCGACACGCATGTTTCTCCAACCCTGTTGTACACAACCTAGAGCTGTGCAGGTCATGAAGATCCTTGAGAACCTATCTTCTATTATATCTAAACACTGTTGTATCATAATAGGCCAATTCCCGTGAGGACCTGGAGATTTGTATGGCTCAAAGAAGCTGATAGCAAAATACAGAGCCTCGAGCCATTCAGTTAGGTTTTCCCTATTTCCCGCGGCTGCATACTGAAGAATCTCCCCAAATACACAGTCAGGAAAATGGTGTTAAAAGAGAGTTGTATAGGTCTCTTCCTTAGAAGAAGTGTTGGTGTCGTTGGATAATAATTAAATTATTCAGTCTCGCTAAAGGATTCGGTTACAAAGTCCACCGCACTATCCGTGATGGTTTCAATTGACTCATAGTATTATTCGTAAGACCGTTTCTTTGAATTACAAATAAGCCTTTTAAAAAGTTTCCTTGCTTCACTGTACAGAGCCCAATCAGCTTCATCACGAGTTTTCAGGGCTCTGTTCGGAAATTTGTTAGACTCTTGTCTTAGCAATCTCTAGCAAACCTAGCAAGGCTTTTGTTACAGCTAGTGTCCACCTCTTTGCCTCGTTTCCGGGAAGAAACTCTAAAAAATCCCGGATTAAAAGATTGTTGGGTTGGTCAACGAATCGATCTGATCAATAGCCCGGACTTTGGAAATGCTTCCAATCGACCACCGTTTCTCTTCTACAAACCCCAAAAGCACACCCAATCCGTTTGTTGAAATGCCGGTAAACGCGACCCTCGGCTGGGATCGCCTTTACTACAAAATCAATATATCTGTGATCGCTCATAGATATTTTTGTAGACACTCTCCAGGTCTGGCTGTCTTCAAGAAGGGAACTGGAGCATATAGTGCTATCTATGATTTCTTACTGTCGTAAGTTGGCAAACGTGTTTTTTTCCGGCATTTAGAATTTTCAAGTTAGTGGTAACCAAGTACTTTAGAAGAATCTCTTCTTCTATTGTTGTTATTGGTAATTTCTCAGCCCACGTGAAGTTGAATTGGTGTCACAGATGACTATGATATCCAGTTTTTTATTCTTGGCATATACAACCACGTGCACAAATTCTGAACTTGTCGGGAGACCAATAACTGAGCATTCCTATGGTTAAATCACGTGAGGATAACTCAGCCAGAAGATGTATATCAAGGTTTTTTTTTGCGATGACATACAGGTTCTGGTTTTGTCAGGACCCTCTTTATAAAAATGCCTAACCTCTTCATAGAAAGATACTCTGTTTTTAATAATGTAGGTCTCCTGAATTGTTAATATTTTTGTATGCAAATTTTTAGCAAGTGAGACTACGAGATTATATGACTCTGTTGCTGATTGGTTTGTCGAAACTCAAGTTTGTCCAGTGCCATCATAAAAGTAGTTATCGCTTATGTCTTCAAACCGGATCCAATAAACTTTACATATACTGAATTGCACATGAAGGAAAACCTTCAGTTAGAAATTTCTAAGCCATTTTTACATAATAGACCACCCAAAATCTCAGCTTGTCAATGACCTGGCATCCAGATTTTGAGCAGATGCATCTTAGGGAGATCACAGACCCATTGTAACCTGGCATTGCCTCCATCAACCAGTTCAATGAAAAGTTATTTGAACATCTACAATAAAGTTTTCCTTTTTGCATCGACACCTCTTCAAACGTTATCAGAGTTCTGGTTGTTTCAAAATTTCTTCAAACAGGCGTTGTTGTAGCAAATGACTTTGGTTCTGGCTGCGATTATTCTATCGTTTTATTCAATAATTCCAACTAGCCCTCTCTTGGCCGCACTAGCATAGCTTGATGCATTCTTGTTCAGACATTCGATCACTCTTTCTGCTTTTGTGTTTCAAAACCTCACGATTTATAGGAGTTGGACTACCACCAGAACTAACCCTATTGTGACCAATACGAAAGCTAGCCTTGTATCGCAGGAACGGATGATCGGTACACGATTCTGTTCGATCCTCTCAGTACTCATATCCTAGAAATATATTGTTACATAGAGACGACTGGAGGTGGCAGCCTGCTCTACAACATTTTTTGCAGTGAGGAGTCAAGGGAGTCAGCCTTGGTTTTTTTTTCAATTATTACAGTGGTCTCAAAAGCCTGCGTTTCCGAAAATGCGTGGACCTCCAATACCGACGGTAGCAGATGGAGACTTTCCAGAGACCTTGTTATATCTTCAAGAACCATGTGTTACACGACTCAAAGATTTTCGCTTATAGCCTCTGGAGTAGAGATAGAGTTTGGCTATTGCTACTGTCCAAAAAATCACAATTGAATCCTGTCCGGAAACTGATATATTGCTATAAGAAATCCAAAAGAAAATGCTATTGTCGTTTTTATAAAAAATTATTTTTGGTTCTAATAGAAACTATTAAAACATGCGTCAATTTCTTGTCTCTCTAAGAACGGGATGAACATTTGTTCATAGTAAATACTATTACATTTTTTTATTTATTTAGCGTATGGTTTTTTTGTGACACATTAAAAATTAAACTTAAAAATAGGTAGACTCTTCTATGAAATCTACCTATAACAAAACATGAATACACATTAAATGAACTTACAATCGATTTGATTGCGCGTCTTTGAGTAAAAAAAAAAAATAAAATAAAATAAATAAATACTATTACATAAACTCATGTAACCCTAAAGTTGTGTCAGGGTGTATAGCATGTTAATTCCACTTAGCTTTGTCAATCCTTACAATATTCTCATTAACTAGTCTGTTATCTTATATATTAATACGCTAAAAAAACTTTGAGGAGCCTAAGGCTTTTTTATTCGCAGATGGATTCATTTCAAATTTTCTCTGCTAACTGATATTAGTGTAACTTAAATTTTAAAGATTTTTCACACAAATCGGATCATAAATAAACAAGTTATAGACGAATTAAAATAAATTTTCGAATTTAACGGCCATACAATATGAAATGGACTTGCCCAAATCATATATTTTTTTTTAACAAAAACGATACGATGTTATTTTGTTATTCTTTTACACATTTTATTTTAGTCTTCTTATATACATTGATGTGAATGCATGTGAAAATTTTGTTCTGTTTTTATATTTTTTTTTTCACAAAAACGATACGATGTTATTTTGTTATTCTTTTATACATTGTAATTTGTATTTTATTTTAGACTTCTTATAAATACTAGGAGAGCCCGGCGTGCTTCGCTACGCTTATAAATAAAGTTTTAGCGTAGACATTTTGTTGACGTAGAAGCAATGATTTCAAAAAGTGGTAATGAGAAATGCTAGCATATAATTTTTAATTTTTCTTTTTAAATATATGAATGAAAAATAATCAGAACTCTAGCTGATCAGTTCGGATATATGAAAAATTAGCGATCAAATAAGTTAGAGATCAAATAAGCTTACTTGAAAACTTATTTGATCGCAGAAGCACGCCGGGCCCTCCTAGTTCTCTTTAACAGACTAGGCAAATTATAGTCTGGGAGCCCGCCGACATAAACAGCAACTCATAAATACTCTTCTATAATTTTTTGTGTGGCTTAATTACGCCTAGTCTACCACTTTTTTTTCTCTATCATAATTTTCTTAGCCGCGGCTTTTTCTCTCCAGTAATTTTTAAACTTGTCAATATCGTATTAAGCTAAAAATTTATAGATACTCTATTTTTAAAAAACTTAATACCAAGAGAAATTCATGAATCGCGAGAGAAAAAACTTGTCCGACAAAAAATTCGGTACGCTAAGGGCGTCTACCGAGTGAAACATGTAATAATAACAATTTCGAAAAATTTATGGATAACCACCTGATTTTTATGAAAAATGCTTCAAAAAGGTAAGTAAAATCACGTCCTTACATCGTCCGACAAGACAGATTTGCCAATTTTCCAGTCCGACAAGCGGACATTGACATTTTCACGGCGACCTAAAATTTATTCATAACCGTCGGACAAAAAGAAATTAACATATTATAGAGCAGAACTTACCCTGTAGTACAAGTGGCGGACAAATATTTCGTGCCAAATCAATAGTCCGACAAAAAAACATCGATCGGCAACATCATTTCAATACTTTATTTTTTCCAAGTTCATAAATAATTTTAGTTTCATTAATTACAATAATAAATGAATGGTAAGGAATGTGAATAGTTAATAACATGTATTAAACTAATAATAGGAACTTTTATTAACAATTTCATTAAATAAATAAAAAAATATATATATGAAGAAACGTAAAAAATTTTTTTTACTCTTCATCAGAGTTATCAAAAAAAGTTCAACTTTCTTCATCTGTACTATTGTTATCATTTGCCTCATCATTCTCGTTATCATCATTGAAATCTGGAAAATTATTGATTTTTAAAAGCTATAGTAAATGAAACATTAAATAGTGAAACGCATATTAACTCTTATCGACCAAATCTATCCGTTTTTGTCCGTTAACTTTAAGCACAGACAACTTTGTTACTGATGCTTGGAAATATTTAATAATCCATAGGAGGGTATTTTCAACTTTCAGAATCTGGTCAACAAAAAACCACCCTTTCCTACCCTATTTTTTAATTTAAAAATTAAAAAGGTGATTTTTTGAGGTAATTTTCTCGATAAGAAATGAATTTTTAAAAAATTGAGAAAATCTGTGAGGAACTATGAAAAACTGTTGAACGAAAATGACCATCAAAAGCTGAAAAATTATGAAAAAATGTGAAAATCTATGGAAAACTGTGGGGTAAAAATGAACAGATTGATCAATAAGGGCTTACTGAAATTTATAATTTTCATACCTATTAAGTTTGAAGATATATCTTCAAACGAAAGACTTTGGGGCCCATCAAACCAATAATAATGATACTTATTGTTAATCAACGTCCATCCACAGTTTTCAGGTTCGAGATTGGTGGGGCATCTCATATGTGCATTACACCAAACGCTGGATATGTAGATGGTTCGCTTAATTTGTTGCAGCAATTCCTCTTTTGATAGTGGCATACTAGAAGTATCTAATCCTTTCAATTTACTCTTAATTATTTTATGATCATGATTTTTATTTCTGAATGCCTTCTCGAAGAGTTCGAGTCGTCCTAGATTTAGATTTACATCTTTGCTTTTCAAAGAATATAATTTGCAAACGACCTCTTCGATAATTCTAAAAACATGCCATGAAAATAATTATTATTTTACTCACTCTCGATCAAGATCCATTTGTACCATGCTGTTTTTTGGCTCAAAAAATCATAGATCGCACAGAGAAACTGAACGTTAGTTTTTTTTCGGATGTTTTTGCAAGAACATTCTGAATTTTTAATTTTTCTATCAAATTTGGATACTTCCGTCGAATATAACATAGAGTGAATGATAACTTTAAAATTGATTATTTCGCGAAAATTGTCGGTGAGATCTAAATTTTTTGATTCCAATCGATGCAAGAACGTTTATTCTGTAATATATTTTAGAATCCGACGTAAATCTTTGATTTCATAAATGTAATATACATCCTTAATAGCAATTATAAAATATAAAATAAAAAGATCAAAAAAGAATTTCATCAAAAAATTTGAAGCTTCATAAAATCTATAATTTCCATGCGTCGGACTAGAAAATCGGAGAATATATCGTGTCCGACAATTAAACAATTGGATTCTATATACTTTCTTTTAGTAATCCTGTAAAAAACAGCTGGTTATGTGGAAGTATGCTGTATTTACGCTCACAAACGCAAATACTGTAAACCTTCGCGGATTTTCAATTGAAAAATTACAATTTGTTCGATTTTTATGGAAATGGTAATATTTTACTGTCGGACAACTTGTTCACCTCGTTGTAAGCTTCATTTAACAGCAAAAAATCGAAAGCGGAAATTGTTATGAATAAATTTTAGGTCGCCGTGAAAATGTCAATATCCGCTTGTCGGACTGGAAAATTGGCAAATCTGTCTTGTCGGACGATGTAAGGACGTGATTTTACATATCTTTTTGAAGCATTTTTCATAAAAATCAGGTGGTTATCCATAAATTTTTCGAAATTGTTATTATTACATGTTTCACTCGGTAGACGCCCTTAACGTACCGAAATTTTTGTCGGACAAGCTTTTTCTCTCGCGATTCATGAATTTCTCTTGGTATTAAGTTTTTTAAAAATAGAGTATCTATAAATTTTTAGCTTAATACGATATTGACAAGTTTAAAAATTACTGGAGAGAAAAAGCCGCGGCTAAGAAAATTATGATAGAGAAAAAAAAGTGGTAGACTAGGCGTAATTAAGCCACACAAAAAATTATAGAAGAGTATTTATGAGTTGCTGTTTATGTCGGCGGGCTCCCAGACTATTATTGCATAGTGGGAATAAAATTTAACGTATTTCCTAACATTGTACTCTCAACATGAATTGCATGAATTTTCCTTTTACTAATATTAATTCTTTTGTTAAAATAATTCAGTTTGTGTTTTTAATTTTATTTTTCGTTTAAGGACAAATTGTAGGGTATCCTGATTTTAATACTGTTACATGTCGATAAATCGTTGCTGGAAGAATTTTAGCAAAAAATAATAGACATATAGGACCTCTTCGTATAAATTAATCCTAGCTATTGGTTGTAATGACTACTTTGACTCAAGCACTTTTTATTACTAGTTTTATTCCATTATGGAAATAATAATAGTTCCGCCTTTTTATTAAACTTCACCATTCGACTATTGATTTTTTTGCATAACTCTCAAACCCATGTTTTATTATTTTGACATCCTCCCCCCCCCCCCCCCCCCCCCAAATTTCTTCCCAGTAACATATATATCCTCTATCTGTCATTATTCTGGTGGTTCTTTCCAAAAAATGAAGAAAAATTCTAAAAACTAGTTCATCGCTCCCAAAGTGATGGTGAAATGTATGCATAATTCCTATTAGTTTTACTTCCCAACATTTTTTTTAAATATATCTACCCCATATCTGCCACCTTTCTGGAGGTCCCAGAAAGGTGGCAGATATGGGGTACGAGTCTACTAAAGTTGAAACATTTAGTTTTTGTCTAAATTCGCTGTTACTACCTTAAAGTGGGCCAGATGGGTCAAATGTATTACCGTGTTCTAATATTTTATTTTCAACATTTTTCTCAAACACCACAAGGTTTTATTATTTTTTCTTCTCTAACGTTTCTTTTGAATATACCTACCCTCTGTCTGCCACCCTTCTGGGATTTCCCAAACGAAAATCTCAAAAAATACAGGAAAGTGTTGAAAAATAATTCATAGCTCACTATCGGTGACCCCTAGAGCGATCAAATGTATGAATGGATGCTATCATTTTTTCTTCTCTAATATTTTTTTTGAATATACCTACACTCTAATTCAAAACATAATTCATATCTCCGTAGAGGGATCAAATGTATGAACAGGTCCTAACCTTTTTCCTTTATAGCATTTCTTCCGAACATAGTCTCAGATGGCTTCAACCCGCAGATGTTTAAAAAAAGCGTTAATCTACACCTCAGAACGCCAGTTGTTGTGGGACCCAGGTCTAGACCTAGGTCTTAAAAGGTATTTATGTGTTGTTGTGACACATATTCTAAACCCTATTACACAACACATTTTATTAAAAAAAAAAAAAAAAAAAACACTTACACTTTAGCTGCCACTCTTCTAGGTGTTCTCATACAATAAACTCAAAATATGAAGAGAAATGTTAAATAATTCATCTCTCCCCATCTCTTCCCTATTCTTTTTTTCTCTGTAACATTTCTATCGAATATATCTATCCCCTATCTGCCTCCCTTCTGGAGGTCCCCTACAAAATTTGAAAAATTCTTGGAAGTTCCCATACAAGAAATGTAGAAAAATGTTGTAAAATAATTCATAGCTCCTCCGGGGTGACCCCAGAGGGGTTAAATGTATGAGCAGGACTTATTCTTTTTTTCATTTCTAACATTTCTTCCGAACTCCGAATCTTCCAATCTTCCGAATTCCAGAACAATCAAATGCTAATGATAAAACAACCTAAAAGACAAGTAAAGTATTAATTATTTAAAATTTAAACATCAAATGCATGCATGATACATTAATTAATTAATCAAAATAATGTCATTATTCCATAGTTGGTGATGCAGGTGTTTTATTTGTTTCTATAATAAACTGAAATTACGTTTAATATAGGAATCGTTAACAAATTATATCCAAATCCAACTCCATAGTATGTGATAAAAATGTTGATTATAAAAAATCTAGATTATCTAATTTTATTTTATATTTAACTATATGTATATTATAAATATGATGAAAGTAAACAATTAATGAAACAGTTATATTATTTTCTAAAGAAGAGTTGATGTAAATCGATATAAAATTACGGATGTTTGTTTGTTCTTGCCTAAACAAACCTAAAGTTTCATCATCATAGCTGAAATAAAGCCCAGTGAACACAATAAAATTCTGATGTAATAAATATATTTTCTTGTAAAGGTAAGTGATTTTCCAGAATAATGCTAGTATTATTCATCTGAAATAGTAAAGCCATAAAATATGCGATAAATATTATGCGATAAAGAATTACAATAAGTAGCTTGTTTTTGGGTAACCTAAATCGATAGAGCTAAATTTTGATTTAAGTAACATTGGCGACACCTTGTTTGTTTATTGAATCGTCAGCTTATACGTAATAGTATGATCAATTCCTTTAGTTAATTAAAGCAAATAGTTCATTTCAGCCCATATCTTATATCATATTTATAATATCCAGTCCATATAGTTGTTTTATATTTAATGTCGAAAACCTAAAATTGATTTTTGTTTGGCCTAATGCAATAGAATCGCGTGACATTTATATTTTTGGATTGCGTGACAATTTTATTGCTCTTTACTTTATTGTCTTAGACATTTAAATAAAATAAACTGTCAGTTGGCATTTAAAAATAATAGCTTCTTAATAATGGTTAAAACAATTCAGAGCTTAAGTGGAATACATTTAATAGTCATACATTTTTATAGTCTGACTGTTTGTACGGCTTCATTGGAAGGCATTATGGCATAGTAATTATTCCTATCGCACTTTTTGTAAGTATGCAGACCATTCATAAATAAAATACTCTCAGAGGAATCGGTCAGAGGTGTTAGGCTTGTTATACCTCCCCTAGTTCCATAGATTTAAATAACTGAAAAGATTACCGTTCAAGTCAAAATTTTTGTTAAAATAATTAATTTGTTAAAATAATTAATTAATTAATTTGCTTACAAATTTATATTATGTTAAATATGTTAAAACCAATTGACAAAGTGTTTTACATAATTATTTTTGACATCATATTAGAAAAATAATCAAACACAACTCAAGTTTCTCACTCTCGCCATACCAATCCCTTATTTCAAGTATCCTATTTCCTATCTATTTTCATCCTTCAATTTATCCTTCCTATAAAATTTTATATATATATTTCAATTCTTACTCCAAATTTAATTATTTATTTAAATGACAGATTTAGACAATTTAATTCCTTCGTTTTGCCACAGAGTTGATAATGATGTTTATCAAATCAATTTTTAAAATTTTAGATTTCCTCCTTTTTCTCAATTTCTGACTTCTGTAAAGCAATAAAATATTTAATCATTTATGCGCCTTGATTTATATACATTCCATTTCATTTTCATTTTAAAGTATTATATTATGTACTGCGTTTGTTGAAATGAAAGTGAAAATTCAAATATCAGTCAGTGGTGGTAGTTAAATCTAAAAAATAATTTCTTTCTATATATGTATTGTTATGTATTCGTTTACATAACTCAACTGATAACTAACCAACACATCAAGAATTTTATATTCTAACTCACCACCCAAACAAAAAAAACTTTTGCGTGTTATGCTTGATTATTTTCTTTCGTATACCCTGTTGTATAATTTTTGTATGATGAAAATTTTTTGGGATTCTCGCACAGCTGATTCGAACAAATAAAATTTCATTAGAAAGTTTGGGCGTATGTTTTTTACATATTATATTTTTAGTGTAACTCAGTCCACCGGAAGATGCGGATATTAAATAATTTCAAAAAAAATATATTCGATTAAACTGAAATCCATACTTTAATAATAAATTAGGAGCTTTAATTAGCTTTTTCTATAGTTCCTTTAGTTCCGATTATATAATCCGTGATATGTTTAATTAAAAATAAATAAAAATAATGATTTAATGTATAATTACTAAATCGTGTGTGAAATCGTAAAAAGCTAAAATTATTACTATGTTCAATGTTGTGTAGTTTTTGAGGTGAGGTGTGATGGGATATTTTGGGAAAATATTATTTTTATGTTTTCATGATAATCCAAAGAAATCGATTTACGTTAATTAAACGGAAGTTAACTTCGTAAAATAATTATATATTATAAAAATGAATTATGTTAAATTAACTAAACACAATATGTTACTTTACAATAACTGACCCTAAAACTTATAGTCGAAAATCGCATATTGTTATGAATGCAATAAAAAAATGGAAAACTCCATTTGAAGAAATGTCCACCCCGTAGGAAATGCTTTTATTCTAAAATTGGAAATATAAAAAATTGTAATTATAAATTATTAGATTAGAAAATTAATGAATTAAATTTGTGGCAACTACAATTTGTTATTACGGAAAATATTTCCGTCCCTAGTATGAAAAAATAATACTTTCACACATTTTTGGAACATCTTCAGTATAAAATTAACTACATTAGCTCTCAATAAAAATTTAAGTTTACGATTGGAAAAAACGAATTTTTCAATAAAACGCTTAAAGATGGAAACACAGACACCAACATTTTTGTTCCTATAAAATTATTATATACTTAGTTTTGTGCGTCTAGCGATATTGATTTAGTTTTGGTTCTCTTTTCAATCACTGTGTTTTTATACTAATATAAATTCAGATTATGTATTCAATTTGTTCTCAATATTTAATAAAATTTGTGAAAATTTATTGAACTTTTTAATGCAAAGGTTTTGTGCTTGTCAGCCAGTCCAATTAAGTATTAATGCAAAATTTTGACTTGTTAGTAATAAATTTTAATTTAATTGCAGTTTTGGAACAATTGCTATCAAATACAAATCTTTGACACCATAAACATTTTTTACTACTCAAATATATGAAAGTTGAATTTTCTTAGAGCGTTTATTCTCTGTCCAAGTAGCACTTTGGAAATCTTAAGATGCAATTATTCTAAATAATAACCACTTTCGGTTGCCATGATATTTTTATTATAATTATTACTTAGTTTAAAAAGCATTTTGTTCGTGAACTTGTTACTTTCGTCGCTAGTGCAAAAAACGGCACTTTTATCTTTTGCTGCAAAATATAATTTTCCCCCACACCATATGGTGGAGTTTAAAAATCATAACACTTATAACATAATTTTGTTTTCCTTTATTTCTTTTATAAACAGTCACGAGATATTAAGGTCCAACATTCGACGTCTCAATCAACGAACGGTTAAAATATTTTATATTTCGCATTATTAATAGTCCCTGGGCCCATGCCGATATTATGTGATGGTTACCATATATTTTATACTTCGTGAGGCGCCTGTTCTTAACGAGTTCGAAAACAGTTGTTCTGCCATTTATTCTTCGATTCGGCCGTTTTTCGTTCGGCAAGTTCCGAAAAATACCGATTGCCCGCGATCTTGTAAATTTTCTATAGGGGGTAGAAATTTGTTTAAGAACACGAAGGTAACCTTTCCCGACTAAAACTTGTCTGCTATTGTCGAGTCCGACAACCCAAACATGCCAAAATATCGATTGTCGGACTCTATAATAGTGGACACTAGGGTGGCCCTTAAAAACAATTTTTAATTTTTGATACGGCACCCTCCCATTTCGTGTCAATACCCATAAAAATATTATTTGCAAAATTTGAAATCAATCAATCAATTCTAAGGCGTGACTTAAAGGTGAGAGGCTTTGTTCTGAACCTTAAAAAAAAAAATTTATATTTTTGTTCGACACCCTTCCATTTCGTGTCAATACCCATAAAAAAATTATTCGCAAAATTTCAAATTAATTATTCAATTCTAAGGGGTGCCCCGGTCACTTAAAGTTCAGATGTTTGTTTCTGAGCCTAAAAAAAAATTTTAATTTTTTGTACGACACCCTCCTATTTCGTGTCAATACCCATAAAAATATTATTTGCAAAATTTGAAATCAATCGTTCAATTCTAAGGCGTGCCCCCGGCCACTTGAATTTTCACTAAAACTTCAAGTGCCCTGGGGCACGGCTTGAAGTTGAACAATTGATTTCAAATTTTGAAAATAATATTTTTATGGGTATTGACACGAAATGGGAGGGTGTCGTACAAAAAATTTAAGTTTTTTCTAGGCTCAGAACAAACCCTCTCAACTTTAAGTGGCTGGGGGCACGCCTAAGAATTGAACAATTGATTTCAAATTTTGCAAATAATATTTTTATGGGTATTTACACGAAATGGAAGGGTGTCGTACAAAAAATTTAAATTTTTTCTTTTAATTCCCAGAACAAAACCTCTCAACTTTAGGGGGCCGGAGGTACGCCTTAGAATTGAACGATTGATTTCAAATTTTACAATTAATATTTTTATGGGTATTGACACGAAATGGGGGGTGCCGCAAACTGTACAATGAAAAAAAATCTAGAGCAACCTAAGGGCCACCCTAGTGGACACATATTTGTCGGACAAGGTAACCTTCGTGTTCTTAAACAAATTTCCACCCCCCATAGTTAAAAAAAATTTGGGTAGCCTATTTACAAGATCGCGGGCAGTCAGCATTTTTCGGAACTTGCCGATCGAAAAAGCGAAAAAGCTTCTTGAAATTTGCTATTCTTATCCACGACGCCGAATTGATGTTCCGGTATTTTCGCCAACACTTTCACAAACTGCTTCAATACTGACATTTGAACGGCTTGGTTTTAAACGAACAGTGTGTTTAGCGTTTCCGACTCATCCAGTCACCCTGAATTTTTCAATTAATCTCCTCGCAGTTGGACAAAGCTAAAAAATTTTTCCGACCATATTTTGCATAAAATATTCGAACTGTGGTCGCAAAAATTTCACTATTTTTAAGATATTGTTCAATAATGAAAACGGGTTGTTGTATCGTGTAACGCTCCATTTTTGCTAACCCTGAACTGTTAGCTGTCAAATTGTTTTTTTTTTCAAGCTTGCCAACAACTTACTGCACAAATGCCGGCAAATTCAAATCTTGCGCAAATTTTGGGATACCCCTTATATAGCCACAAAATTATATATATTTTGACTTAGACAACAATTAGTAGTTGAAGTAAAATTTATTCGGGGAATCCATATTTGGCTAACTTGTATCTGAAGCGTAATCTAAAATTGTAACAATAAAAATAAGACATCGACGAATAAAAGCTTGTCAATCTCAAACAATTATAAAATAATTTTCAACGCCTCCTCTTTCGCCATTTTTTTCTGAAACATGTTAGAAATGTTGCAATATATCAAAATTTTTAGTGGCTTGTTATTTTACAATATGCTCGAGAGTGGGCTGATGGTATTTTGGATTAAAGTGCGTCATAAAGCTATGCCACTATTTGAGAGCTTATAATTCCTAAAATAATAGTCATAGATTATTAATATTCTGGAACCAAAGTGTATTTATAAGGTAAAAAATAGTATTACTACCTTTGTTAAACGAAAAAAATCGATCAAAGATAGCTGAGCCAATAAATTAAGATTTAAATAAATTATTAAATTTAAACATTTGTCAACATTTATGTGCAAACCCTTAATAAAATTAAAATATTAATAAAAAACTATTTAAAATTCGGGCCCCGATGTGTTTTCGAAGCCGTCAACGACCTTGTATTGTAGTAGATTAGGCTGGAGAGCCCACACAGACGGACAGATACTTTGTTTCATTATTATAGATATATAGACTTATATGCAATATAACAGTAGTTGAATGAAGTTAGTAACTATTTCAAGGAAAAAAAATTAAGGATATGAAATTAATTGAACTATATTTATTTTTCACATAGACATTACGTGCGGTTGACTCAACTACACCGTTTCGTACCTTTACCGCTGTTGCATTAATTTTTGTGTTTGATTCACCGTATTCGCACTCGCGGCGAGATAACCACATTTCGATTGGCAACAGAACATGTTTTTTCAGTGTGGTTGCCTAATGCCTTTAAATAATTTTTTTTTTCAAAAAGTCATTGTCATTGTCTTTACTGAACTGACTTTAATTTTTTAATTTTTTTAATGATCCAAAATGAATTAAGCTTTTTTGAAGTGGGTGTGGAGTTCATATAAATCTCCGAGTGAATTCTCCGGAATATGTGGTTACCATACTAATCAGCCCATAAAGTGATTTTCCAACTTATAATTATTGAACAACTTTCGGTTAATTGGAACCCGCTGGGTGTTGATAGTTATTGTTTTAATTAAAAACACTTTAACCTGGATGGAAATCGAACCCAGTTCCTCCGATTTCAAATCCAACTACTTTGCCACTCAACCATTCAACACTCTAAAATTCTTTTTGACTGACGTCATTAACTATTTTTTTTAGTCACACGAATCTATAGATTGGTATCCATATTTTCATTTAGCTGACTTGTGTTTTCACATTGTTGAACCACTTCTAAGCTTTTACGTCGATTGCTTTGGTTTCTATTATTTTTTTGCACTGGTACTATTTTGCCACTGGAGCAGTTGCTTACAATTTCTTTTGTTCTAGTTCTTTTTTAATATTATATATTTGTTTTTGTAAGAAATTATGTTGTGCAAGATATAGCGTGCCATCATTAACTAATATTCTATCAATTGTAATAAACCCTGTGCATTTACGATAGTGGAATCACTATCAGCCGCATAAGTGTTCGTTATAAATTGGAACCCCTCTCGTCGGACAAATTTGTAATGAACACTGTGTATTCCTGTTAATGGAATTACCATCAAGAACATTTGAGGAATTGCGTGCCTTGAGACTAAATTTCCGACTAGCTGCAGACTGTGAGTTCGATTTTCTCAGCCTATTACAAATGCTGAATTGCACGTAAAAGTTTCACAAGAAGACGGATTCAAATGAGCAAAGAATAGTGACTCCGGCGACCCCAAAACTCGGAGGAATCACAACCATAACCCACACCACATCAAATATAATTATTACATATAAAAATTAAAATGTTTCACTCGCCCCAAAACTGGTAGTTGATCCAACTCTTCATTCTTCTTTACTAGCCAGTCATAGTAAATAAAATAAAAATGAATTCTATCAAACAACCATTCATTGCGCCAAAGCCACTGGCGATTGTTGAACAATATCAATAACAAAAAATAAAAATTGTTGCGCCAAATGTGATGCTGGAACAATATTAACTATGCAATATAACAAAAATCATTACGCCAATGGTACCGGAGATTGTTAAATACGATTGGTAAATCAAAATAATAAAAATCATTACGGTAAATAACATGTAATCATTACAGGAATAATTAAAACTGATACAAATTTTTTTTTTCTAAGGTATTATAAAAAATTTAGGCATAGAGATAAAAGCATTCAATATGTCGTTCTCCTTTATTTCGTTATTTTATTGTCAAAGCTCAAACATGAAAATCAACAACAAGGTGACGAATTCTTTCACTTAAAATTCGACTTTTAAAAACTTTATTAAATCCGACTAAGATTAACATCTATTGCCGCTCCAAAATTTTACTATTTGTTTTAAAAAAATCGAAGGTTCTTCTATTGCACTTTTTTTGCTATGCAAATATTTTTGTGAGTTGTGAAAACTTGACCATTTTTGATTTTCCTGAAACTTGGCATATAAGTAGTATGGACAAAATAAAATATACAACTTATTTTAAAATTTATTTAAAGTGCATAGTTTGCAACATGCATGAAAAATGAAAATTCTGCCAATCCGAAGTTTGAAATTAAATTGCTCAAGAACGGCTATACCGATTTCATCAAACTTTTTTTTGTTTGATAGATGATTAGTTAGTCCTTTGAAAAAAATTAATTAATTGTTTTTATAATTAATTTTTAAATAAAAATATTAAAAAAATGTTTCCAAAGATGGCGCTAGGTTCGAAGATCAATTGGAATTTAATTAATTTTTTTTCTGAAAATAGTTCTATCCTTATTCTAAAATATATCAAATTAACTCAGAGGCGTTCATTTTTGTTCTTGAGATATTTAATTTTAAAGATTTTTAGTACGACTGAAGTTCGAATTTTTCTTCATTTTTATAAACAACTTCCATTAGCAAAAAATTTTAAAATAAATTAAATTTTAACATTTTTTTTTTAAATATAGCTCTACTCTAACCTTACTTTAAAATATATCAAATTTACAAAGAGGCGTTAATTCGTATTCTTGAGATATTTAATTAAGATTTTTAGTCCGATTAAAATTCTAATTGTTCATTATTTTCTCGAACTTCAGTGGTTAAAATTTTTTGATGATATAAATTGTTCTTGAGCAATTTAATTTCAAAGTTACATCGGATTGGCAGAATTTTCATTTTTCATGCATGTTGGGGTGCCCCCTATGCTCAAACTAAGCACTTTAAAACTTTTTTTAAATAAGTTGTATTTTTTATTTTGTCCATACTACTTACATGTCAAGTTTCAGGAAAATCAAAAATGGTCAAGTTCAAATTTCGACTTTTTCACCTGCGTAGATCATGTTTTTCATCTATTATTTACTTATTAAATCACTTTCACAACTACCAAATGAATAATTATATCTCATTCAGGGATGGACATATTTTGTTTCCCATATTTACAGTATTTGTAAATAAACAGTTATATATTTCAACACAACTATTAATTCGTTTTTTCAATAAAATTTTTTTCTGTTGTTTTATTTGTTTTAAAATCACACAGAATACGAATATTTTTTGTATAATCAATATTTTAACTATTGAATACCGATTTTTTTGGTCATGGCTCACTTAATCTTTTTTTTAAAAAAAGAAAAATCATTTTCCGTAACATTAACACAATATCACTAAAAAAAGCGTTTATACAACTTTAAATTTCGATTAACAATTTTAATCAATAATTATAGAACTAGAAATAAATTATGTATATTTAAACATTAAAGGCAGACAAGTTGAAGTCAATCATGAATTTAATGCTGTTAAATGTGAATAATTGATTAGCCAGAATTGTAAGAATTTCAAATTTTGCGCTTTGTAAAATTAAATAAATATCCTTTTTCGGCAAACGACTGTAAAGTTTAACTTGACTGCCGCTGGGAAGTAGCTAAAGTCTTACTTTTTAGCCGGCGGCTGCAAAAGTAACGCCATTTTTATTTTATCTGCCGGCGGCTGTTAAGTAACTTTCATATTTTTACGGTGGCTGTAAAGTAATTTTCATATTTTTACGGCGGCAGTAAAGTAATTTTCATATTTTTACGGCGGCAGTAAAGTAAAATAACATGATATTATTAATTTGTTCAAAACAGAATACATTTCAGTTCATTTTAATGAATTGAAATCAATAAAAATTAATTTCAGAAAATTTGTTACCTAAAACATATTTATAAAAAATTTGATGCATTAATTTCATATTTTTAAACAAATTTAAACGTTTGCCGAAAAAATAGTGTATTGAATTCGGAGCTAAAGTGACTTTTTGTGTTTCGTCTATAATTTTCGGCCTCCCTACGGTCGGCCGCCAAACTATAGACTCAACACAAAAAGTACAACTTTAGCCCCCTAATTCAATAATATACTATTTCACCTGGGTAAACAATGCTTTTTACATCCAGTCAACTCCCCAGAATATTTTTAATAATCGATTTCCATATAATAACGAATGACTTAGCATTATATATTGTGAAAAAAACGAACGAATTGAATTAGAACACATTTTTTCGTAATTAATATTTAAGTGATATTTATAGAGTAATTAAAGCTTAAGGGAAAGTAAATTACTAATTTAAATTTATTTATCGATTTAATCTCATAATTGAGAAGTACAACTCCTAAGCGTAAACAGCGATGATAAGTCAAAATCATTAATTTATATGAAAAATAAAATTCAACTAGTGAGTAACGAAAATACGAAGAAATCGTTAAAACTTTTCAACAAAAAATGTATGTAAATTAATAATTCACAATCGATCGGCTACAGATAGGCGACTTTATGCTCAATATTTTTTGAGTTTATATCCTGTTAACTGAAAATATATCGGTTATTTGATGTCTGATCGAAAATGCCTCCGATAAAGCACTAAAATAAATAAAATGACATAAATTCACAATCTAAGTTTGTGTATCATATTACCAACAAATCCTTTTTTTGTGCTACACAGCATTTTATTATAACCATTAACTTTTTGTTTTGATTATTGCTTTAGCTATTTGTATTCGAAATTTACTGATTAGTGTTTCGTTGTGTAGAAAATGTTAATGTAATATCGTAAAATATCGTAAAATCACTAAAGAGTTAGTTTATGGATCCGTTTTGGTTATACATATTATATATCTGCGAATATGTAATATGCTAAAGTTATATGGATGCAACCCAAACAATCTAGTTAATTCTTCGCATTTTATTTGCTTCTAAGCATAGGCACAATACTCGAATTATTATAAGCTTCCGGCAAAATTCATTTATTTTTATTTTATTACTTTTTTCTATGTCCTCCCACAGAGTTCTATTTTTATTTTAACAATTTAAGTCAAAATTATTTCTTCTAGAGTTTCTATAATAGATTATATAATATAAAAGACATGAAATTAATATATATAAAAACTAAACGAATATTTTGAAGATTCTTAAAGCAATTGTTGTAATAAAAAAAAGAAAACTTGAAGATACATTTAGATATAAGAGCACGAGTGTATACTATAAAAATATAAAACGAAAGCAAAATTAATAAAAAAGAAAATATATGAAAATGTAAAGGAAGTCTTCTTCCATTCAATTATACATACAATATATACCCTCAGCATTTTTCGAGACTATACCAAAAGCATAAAGTGCGATCATATCGATTTTGTATTTTTTTACATATACTTTTTTAGGTTTTAGAGTGAGGTATATCTATATATAAGAAGCCTGTATAATAATAATGTGTATATTATTCTTTTAGACGTAGCATGAATAAGGGGTGAATAAACAGAGCATGCGGCCTTGATGAGACCTTGAACTACGAGCAAAAATGTTCCACATTCCTCCACTTTCTCTTCTTATATAGAAACCGTATTATGTATTTTACAAGTATATAACATTCACAAATACAGTGTGAAGTAGAATAGGCATTGCTGTCGTAAAATTTTTATGGTATCTTCGTATAACTAACTATCTGTAGACTTTTTCTTGTACAGCTGTGATTTTACGTATGTATTGAAAACAGAAAAAAAAATAAAGGAGTAAATTATTTGTTAGGAAAGGTGGAAAATATGAAAATAGAGCTTTTAGTTTCTTGTATAAAATTTTTTATATTTTCTTTTTTTTTAAGAATAAAATTGTGATAACGATAAATTTTCTCGTATTATTTCTTTAGGCTTGACAAAATATAAAAATATGTTTCTGTTTTTACTTGTATTGTTCCCCTTGTCATACTCATTATATTTAAACCAACACAATAAAATATAAAATGACACAAAAAAGTAAGAAAATTTTATGCGTATTTTTTTTTTGTTTTTTATCATCTTAAGACATTTTTTTGATAGTATATGAAGTGGAGTATAGGCTGGCTAATCAATTTCTTATTGTTGTATACCTTGTTTTATTTTTTAATGTTGTAAGATTTCATTTACTATTCATATTAAAAATGTTGGGCAGGTCATGTTAATTGAGGGTTGGTTGAATCAATTGCTCAGTATATGAGTTAACAAAAGATGTAAAATTTTGTTTTTTTTTTTCTCTGTGAAAAGATTGGTATTTGAAAAATTGTTGGCACTTATTTTCTATCTTGTTTATCGTAATTACAATTTTATACCTTACAAAAAGCTCTTGAAGCAATTAACTTATTTTTAATTAAATGTTTTATTTACCTTTCTAAACTTTTTGCGATGTCGGTGACTAGATGAACTTGTACGGTTGTATATAAATATATTTCAGTGTTTGTGCGTGATTCTTATAAATTATGACGTAGATTATAGAGAAAAAAATATTGCGACGCTGATGCATAGGCTGACTTCACCACAGCTTTGGAAACATAGTGTTCTGGATATATAATGAGCTAATATCCATCAAATACTTTAATTAAAAGCTAACCAATGTTATAGATTTTGCGTAGTTCTAATTATAAAAATATTAAAAAAAGCAGTAGTATCCCATCAAACATAAATTCTGTTGTACGAGAAAAAGTAAAAAAAAATATTTTTACCGGAAGTGGCAAACAGGAAGTTGGGATGCAGAACTGTTGTAAACCGTACTAAGTGGTTATGTATCAAGTTTCATCTAATTCGATTATCAGGTACAGATGTTATTGAGCTTTCAAAAAAACAGGTGCTCGGGACACCCCCCCACCACTTTGTTCACTATCGCTCAAAACCCAATCAGTTCCTTGCCATACATAGTTGCATCTTTTTCCAAAGTTTCATCAAAAACTTTGATCAATGTGTCCTAAAAGATGATATTTAATCTTCTCACTCTAATTGAAACCTTTTCCATAAGTTTCATCATAATCACTTCATTATTGTAGGCTGTAGTGTGCATAAAGGCACTGAAAAAATTTCAAAAAAGTACAAAAAAAATTTTTTTACCGGAAGTTAAAAACCGAAAATTGCTGAGCAGAACTGTTGTGAACCATACTAAATGTTGATGTACCAAGTTTCATTCAATTTGATTATCAGGTACAGATGTTATTGGGCTTTCGAAAAAACAGGTGCTCCGGGGACCTCACACCACTTAGGTCAATATCGCTAAAAAACTAATCAGTTCTTTATCATACATATTTGCATCTTTTTCCAAAGTGTCATCAAAATTCATTCACGAACGAATGTTTTATGCTCCCAACAAACATAAAAAACATTGGGTAGAAACCACCTGTTGTATGGTGGACCCCCAACCCCATCATCCAATGTACTCCGAAAGCT
Organism: Diogma glabrata; assembly: GCA_963693315.1. Classification (NCBI taxonomy): domain Eukaryota; kingdom Metazoa; phylum Arthropoda; class Insecta; order Diptera; family Cylindrotomidae; genus Diogma; species Diogma glabrata. Next base: position 251,943,313 of record OY856188.1, on the reverse strand, counting down.
GATAAAATCTTTCTCATGATACTTGAAAGCTTTTACCAACGTATCGTTAACATCGATCGGTAATTGTAGGCTACAGTAGGGATAAACACTTGAAAAAAATACTTTTTAACCGGAAGTGACAAACTGGAAGTTGGTATGCAGAAATATTGGAAACTGTATTAAAACCTTATATACTAAGTTTCAATAAGATCATAAGGCGGGATTAGAAGTTATTCAAGATTTAAACTTAGAGGTGTTCGGGAGACCCCCGCCATTTTGTCCAAATATAAAATGAATCCAGATCTTCCATTTTCAAGTGAACTTGTATCATTTGCCAAATTTACATAAATATCCTATGCAGAAATGTCAACCACCCACCCCCACACCCACCCACGCACATACAGACGTACACCAACATTTTTATTGGCTATTTAGATAGAGGATGGTCCAAAACAAAAGAAAAAACAAAATTTGGGGTATGTGAAATTTTTTTTTTTCACGATAGATTGCATTACTTCACACAATTTAAAATTGTGGTAAAGTAAAAAGGATTGCGAATGTTATAAAACCGAATAGAACATGTGTACATTTCATTCTTTCTTGTCACGATTACTTTGACCAATAAATATGTTAGAAATATCAGGGAGCTATAATTTTAAAAATCGCTTTTCAGTTATGTAATTTTCTATAGACTATTGCCCTGTGCTATTCATGAATTTAGCCGAATTAAAATTCATAAATATTAATTGTAGTGGGTTGTTCAAATTGAGAATGATTTTAATGATTTACAAACATTTTCCAATTAAATTTTTTTTGGTCATTTTCCTTAAATAAAAAAATGGTTTCTTTTTTTTTAAATTTTATAATTGTAAAACATTTCGAGTTTATTTAATTTTGTGGAGTAATTTTTTTGTTGGTTTTATCGTTTGTATAAAGGATATCCAAGACAATAAAAATTAATTAGCTAAGTAATAAAATCAACAAAAAATCTAATTAATTTTGTTTGCTGTCGGAGAAAACGTTCCATTGTTAGATTTTGACTGTATTTAAAAATGTGATAAATCTGATTCTTATTTTTGGAGACAATTTTTCTTAAATAAATAACTTACTTACAAGTAACTTATTTTTACTTCACCACAATTGAAAATTATGAAAATAGTGAAATTTCTAATCTTGGGATTCAATTTTTCTAAAACTTCTGCTTATCAACTTCCGTTTTAACATTTTGTTAAACAAAAATTGAAGGTTTTTATCCCTGGTACAGCCCACATGTTCAAGCTGAATTCAATCTTGCTTTATATTCGATTTTTATGTAACTTAGAAAATATGCATTAAGAACTGTTTTCAACAGTTTGCGTCCCAACTTCCGGTAAACAAATTTTGTCACTTTTTAGGATTCTGTTTTTTATTACGAATCCTATTGGTGGGAGTAAAACGTGTTTATCTTAAATGTCTTACGGACTTTAAATCCTACGGACCTGAATCTTGAGTAGCGTATCAAACTAACTAATCTTTCCACACAAGATGACGGGTTAAAAAATAAATAAAGTTGTTTTCGTTTGTTTTCTGGGCTACGATGTGGACTTTTGAAAAAAAACATTTTTTATTCAGTCAAGTAGAGTGCAGTCATATCAGTATTCCTTAAAAATGTATTTTGGCGTATAACGTATAACAGCGGGTTTTTTTTACGGCTTCTTAGCTGTAAACCTTGAGCGAAAATCTTTAAAGCATTTCAAATGATAAAAAAATTAAAATATTTTTAATGTAAAATATAGAAAAGTATCAAATTCTCATAATTTAAGGGGGTGGGAACGAGAAGGGGAAAAGCACCATTTAAAACCCGGCAAGTGGGGTGTCATTTAAAAGAGTAAGTACTTGATTTGAGAAACATTGCATTTTGCGATGCACAGTTTTTGAATTATTGCCAAAAAAGAGCATTTTCTGTATGAGTCCTCCCCTTACATTTCGACGTTGATTGACAGAAAATTTGAATCAGAATTTTGTTTAGAAATTTGTGGTGCACAGATTTTTAACTATTGTCAAAAACCGCAACTTAAAGTTGGTCCTGCGTACGTTAAAAAAAAATTCGAAGATCCAGGAACTTTGACAAATTTTTAACAGAACAAATAGCAAAGTATGAAAGAATTTTATTTCTCTGTGTTTGGGAATGGGCATTTTATCAAGTATTTTTGATATATTGTTCTTCGTTCAAGGAACTCTCGTCGAGGGAATTCGGGCACACAAACCAAAATTTATGTCTGCTGGAGCTTTACAGCCTTTGTTAATAAATAAATTTTGATAAAACTTTAGTTGAAGCTGTAGATTTTAAAGACAAGGACATAAGTAGTTTCAAATAAGTAGAGCAAATTGTTAATGTTACAAAAAATTCACCCATTTTATAAATTTTTTTAAAAAAAATTCCTTAAACACTACTATCAAAAATCCAACCCCAAAATTTTTCAAAATTAGAAACCAAAACTCATAATTTCTTAAAAACTACTAACAAAAATCAAACCTTAAAAGTCTTTATTTCTTTTGTTTTGTGGCTTTATTTATTTATTTAGCGTATGGTTTTTTTTGTGACACATTAAAAAAATTAAACTTAAAAATAGGTAGACTCTTCTGTGAAATCTACCTAAAACAATACATGGATACACATTAAATGAACTTACAATCGATTTGATTGCGTGTCTTTTAAGTAAATTAAAAAGTAAAATATTTGAACATTGGGCAGTACATTTGAACATTAGATGTTTACATCGAGCGAGTCTATCCATGCTACTACATCGGGAGTTGCCAAATGGATGTCTGAGATGTTGCCATTGTAACGTCGAATTGGACACACAGTTGCAATGTGTTTTATAGTTTGTTGTGGAGCGCCGCAGTCACACTCAGGGGACTCTGAAATGCCCCACTTGTAGAAAGAATCAGCACAACGTCCATGATTCGTTCTTATTCGGTTTAATGTAGTCCAGGTATGACGTGGCAAATCGAAACCAGGTTGGGTAGAAGTCGGGGTAGTAATAGAAAGGCCAGTTGTGTTGTAATGTTGCCAGGAGGTGTCCCAGGCATCCAAGATATTAAAATCAGTTGCCAGCAGGTTGCTGGCAGTTTTATGTGGAGGCTTTCTTGACTTCAATCGACAACGAGTGTGGTCACCGTAATATTCGTGCAAGGGTAACGTGGTGTTGTTGGTTACCTTTTTATGTTCACGCATGAGAGCATGCGAGCGTCTGAGTGCAGGTCGAGCGATATTGCTTAACACAGGGAGCCAAGGTAAAGGGGTGGATCTGATAGTACCACTTATAGTACGCATCGTAGCATGCAGCTGGCAGTCAACTTTTTGAGTATGTGTGCTATTCAACCAGACTGGTGCGCCATACTCAGCCACTGAGTAAACCAGACTTAGAGCAGTTGTTCGGAGGGTAGCTGGAGTAGCACCCCATGTAGAGCCTGCCAGTTTGTGCAATATATTGTTTCTCGTTTTAAGTTTTTGTGACGTATTTTCTAGGTGGAGTTTAAAAGAAAGAGTTCTATCGAGAGTAATGCCCAGGTACTTTGGCTGTTGATTGTATTTAATGACAGTGCCGTTAAATAACACTGATAGTTCGTGTTTTGCCAGTTTGTTGTTTAAGTGGAAACAGGAGCTCTCGGTTTTACTTAGATTGGGAAATAAACTCCACGTTCGAAAATAGTCATTCATTATCGCTAGGTCAGTTGAGAGCAAATCCTCCAAAACACCCATGTCTTTGTTTTGAGTGGCCAGGGTCCAATCATCAGCGTAACCAAATTTCTTTGATGTTGTGTCAGGAATGTCATGGATGTACAGATTAAAAAGTAATGGCGCCAGGACGGAACCCTGTGGTAAACCATTGTTAAGCATTTTAGACCTACTGCAGGAATTATTTAGATGAACTTTGAATACACGATTACTCAGCATGTTGTTAATTAAACGCGAGATGGTGCTACAAGGTATTGCATTGAACAGCTTATATATAATCCCAATTCGCCAGACCGTGTCATATGCTGCAGTAAGATCGATGAATACTGCGCCTGTTTTTAGTTGTTTTTGATACCCAGCTTCGATATAGGATGTTAGAGCGAGCAGTTGGTCAGTGCAACTGCGATTGGGACGAAAACCAGCTTGTTCAACTGGGATCTGGTCATTCAATATCGGTGCGATACGATTGTATATGAGCCGTTCTAGCAATTTATAGCAGGTGCTTAAAAGGGCAATCGGGCGATAGCTTCCTGGTTCATTGGATGGTTTACCTGGCTTAAGTATCGCTATCACTTTCGTAGTCTTAAAATGATTTGGTAGGTTGCCGGTTTCTAGGACATTCGAGAAAAATTTAGTTAGCCACTGTTTTACATTTTTTCCAGCATTCTTAAGAAATTCTGGAAAAATGCCATCGTAGCCAGCTGCTTTTCCGTTTTTTGTTTGGGACAGAGCTGATTCTAGTTCTTCGCTACTAAAAGAGTTCGCATACTTGGATGGAGACGAGCAATTGCGCTTCATTTCTCTTAATTTGCGTTTAATTGTTCTCTTATGAAGGCGATTAATAGAAGCACGAGACATATTTACTATGTGATTTGCGATGTCCTCTGGATTTATTTCATTGTTAGCACGAGTAATTGAGTTTGAGCCACCCAGTTTCCGAAGGAGACTCCATGCTTCCCTGCTTGAATGGGAAAAATCAATGTTTTCAACAGCGTTAATCCACTTTTGTTTTCTCGCGGCGTCCAGTGAGTATATTAAGTCATCAGCCACGTCTGCCTCACCACTACTAAGGTACTCCTCATATAATATATCGCTCTCTTTACTCCAGCCAGGAATATATTCTTCACGAAAGCCTCTTGGGATGCATTTCTTTGCAGTTGAGATGATGGCTCCAACAAATCTATCGTAATTTTTAGGAATGGGTTGGATCCAGCGAATCACTGCATCCAACTTCATCCTATATTTATCCCTATCAGATTTGTTAAAATTCCATGTAGGTTGAGGAGTAGAGTTAACGAGTGGAATTTGGATTCCTACCTCAAGAATTACTGGACGATGTTGAGAGCGTGGAAAACCTTGTAAGACAGCCCTAGATATTGGAATAGGGTTACGTTGTCCGTTTTTTGTGGAAAAACAGAGGTCGGGATTGTAATCACGTCGCCATCTTGCAGATCTAAAGGTTTTCAAGTCTTTCGCATCATATACCATGAACATGTTGTTATCATCCGCCCAGTCGGTCAGTTGCACGCCATTGGTATTATTATTTGAGTAGGACCACTGAGTGTGATGGCTATTGAAGTCACCAGCATATATTGCTGGATGATAAAACAATGGTAGAGTAGCAGCTGGCCATCCTGTATTTGGAGGCTTGTATACGTTTACAATTTTCGTGTCCGATATATCAACAACAATAAGATGTATATCGTTGTCCGTCTGTGTAAGTACGTGCGTGCAGTTCAGGATTTCTGACTTAACATACGTGGCAGATCCATATGATTGATGGTAAATAGCACTAATTAATTTGTAACCAACAATGTTTCCTCTAGAGGTAAGTTGCGCTTCATCTGCTGCATGCGTTTCTTGCAGAATTATAACGTCGATGTCGTAATCTTTTAATAATCTTTGTAAATGTTCAGTTTTTGACTTGCTTATGCCTTCAATGTTCAATTGCAAAATACGGACTGAAGGTCCAATATTTTTTGTCTTATGGTGCTGAAAAGTACCGTTGTTATTGTGATTTTGGTTCATATTTATTTTTTTTTTTTTTTGTTTTTTTTTGTATCACAGCCAAGAGTTCGAAATGAAATGTTTGGCTACCAAGTTGAAATAGACTATTTGCGTAATCCAGGGTGCAGCACGAGGAGCTTATCTATTTCACACACCCCTGTTTTGTGGCAATTATATTTAACTATCAGCTTCGAATATTCATCACGGTCATTCGCAACAGCGGCATAATTACCACGGCACCCGATTTTTTTAAGGTTGTTTCTTACGCCCGTCTCCCATTGCAGTCGTGGTCTATCTGGCGGTTGCGCCCACTCCCTGCGGTACTAACGTACATTTTCTTAATCATTCCAGACTGTGAATCGGCTCATAGAACCGGGACCAAGTAATCCTATTGGAACGGAAACAACTTGTTATACCCTGAAGAAGGTCTCTAATCTCAAAGTTATATCGGGTTCTTAAAGCATCTGGCTGGGCACGTTCTACGTTCCGATTCTTTAGTCGGGTCCTTTTTTACGTTCAGGTCGAATTCCATTTCGATGTCCGAGTCTATTATTCTCCTTCTGATTTCTATTTTTAACGAAGTCTTTTTTCCGGGGTGAGGGTATCAACCAGTTAACCTAAGTTAACGTGAATGGGTCCGTTCTGATGTTAAGATTATCAGAAGAATATTTTAACACGTTTATAAAGCGAGCCACTTGATCCAAGACAGACGCTTGATTCGCATTGGATTTAAGGCGCCAATTCCCCGTGATGTAGCATCACTGACGTTTCAAGCAGTTTTTACTCTACCTATCTCCGATACACCAACCTAATTTTGTCAGTATTACCTAGGTAGCACGGCGCGGAAGTCGAATTTCGGATTACTGGACATAATATTCAAAATTACATAACATTATATTAATCGAATCAAAATTCCTTAGCAACTGTTGTATGTCCAATGTCTATAGTTGAAAGTTCATAAAAAATTAAAATTTCCGAAAAATGCTTTGAAAAAATTTAAAATAATTCACAAATTAGGGATAACTTAAAAGATTTGAAAGATTGTCCAGGTGATCAAATCAGTCCGAAAAGTAATCACATAAGATCTAGCTATGACCGGGAAAGCCGAGGACTAGCATTTTTCCAACATATGTTCTCTTGGATGCAATGACCGTGGCACGAAGAACAAACGATGACATCTCTGTTATCGTTTGTTCTTCGTAATAATCACGGTTATTACACCCAACAACTACCTAATATGCTATGCTCTAAAGACTGAAAATCATCAGAGACAATTTTATTAAACAGCACTGTAGAGTTTTCGTTCTGCCCAAGAACCAGGGCCAAACGAAGCTTTCGCAGGTGGGATGGTATTGACGGAAACCACCAATAACCAACAAGATCCAATACTTGCTTGTTCCGTCATCCCAACCTCGACGAAAGTCACGAAAAGCATTAGGCTAAATGGCTAATACTCACTCCTGCGGTATACCATAACACAAAATTTAATATAATTTAAAAAACTAAAACCGAAAACAAAAATTAGTAGTCTCCAACACTGTCGCTCTTGAGGGCCCGTTGAACGCCATCTTGTAGATGATAAGGTGAGGTTGACCGTGCAAGTCTACCAGTTAATCGTTGCACGCGAAATACACCCTGCCGCTAGCTCTAGTTGCACGGGGGTTCTATTGCCCGACCTTATTCACAAGAGAATTCAAAAGAACAAAAAAAACAACGCGTGCCTAAAACGCTACAGAAGTCTTTTGGGAGGGTGCACTACCGTGGTACAACTCTCCTTTAAATATTAGCTTAGCACAACATTGTAAAAAACCACATATTTTTCAGATAATAAAAAATACTATATATACAACAAAAATACTACTTGCTTATTTCTCTTTAGTTTTTAATAACTAAGTAAAAAAAAAAACAGAAAATAAATAAAAATATAATACTGGCTTCCGGGAATGTCAGATGTACTTCGAAATATTTTAAATAAGTGTTTTTACAAACTACTGGTTATCTCAAATTGCCGTTCTTTAAGTATTCAATTTGGAGATTGTTGTATCAGTAACTCCATTATTGGCGTGTTGTTTAGTCTATTTCACCATCTTGTTGCAACATCTATTTATATTTACTCATGATGTATTTATTCACAGAACAAGATCCTCACATAGACTGTCGCATTACCTTTATCAATATTTGACAACGAGGGAGTATAAAACTCGATATAATTTTATAATCAGATCGGCGGTCCTGATAGAATGCTAGCTATTGTTACTATAAAACTACAGCGTGGAACCCTGCAAATTTAACGATTAATTTAGTGGCAATTGCAAAAATAAATTTTTTTTGGACCTAACGTTCTTTATTTATTGTCAAATTTGCACCTCGTTTATTTTCGAAAATAATTGGCTTGTAATTTTTTTCGGCTATGTAATGCCACACTCAACCGTCATACGAATTGGGTGTCATTAAATTTTAAAAAAAATTCGAGAGATTTAAACGAGATTTAAAATTTTTCTATCGTATATCAGGCGAGTGATGAACGGCGAGTGATGAACGATTATTTCCAAGGAATAAAAACAATTTAGTTAATTGCCCAAGTGTGTAGCGTTCCATTTCTTATGTCGCAAACAAAAAAGTAAATTTTTTTAAAATTATATCTAGTTCTATTCTTCTGTTCGTCTGCATGATGTACTTTTAACCCGCAAATAAGCTTTTTTTGTCGGCAGACTTTCTCCTCGGCACTTTTGCTTTGCAAATTAAAATATAGATGGATTAAATATTTAGAACATTTTTAAGGACTGCTTGTATATATATATAAGCAAATCTCTAGAATTTTTAAATTTTCAGTCCTGCCAAAATTTTTTATATACCCACTCATGTTTTCTCAATCTTAAATATTATTAATTCAGTAAATTATTTGTGATGTAACATCACCCCGATGGAAAATCTCCCATCAAGAATAATATATGATGTGATCACCAGAGAAATTAATTGACTAAACCTGAATTTATTGAATGTATGTTTATGTAAATTTTTTGTTTTTACACTTCGCTAGAGTTGTAACCTAATTTTTGGTTTATAATCATTAGCGTTAACATTTTTTGGTAGAGTTTATCTAGTCGGCTAGCCCTGATGAGAATGATAAACTTTTTTAAAGTTTAAAAATTTTCTCATTGGTTCGAAACTAGATCGCTCTAAAATTGTATGGATTGCAAAAAGTTTCATAATTTGCACTATAATTTTTTAGATTCAGTTCTTATATTAAATATTATATTTGTAATTTGCTTATTGAATGGTTATGTGAATGACAAATAAAAGTTTGAGTGTTGAAAATATTATTTTAAAAAATTAGAGGACATAAAAGCGAAAAAAAGTAGCAAACACGCTAAAATTGAGATGTCTTTTTCGAAATTTCGTTTCTGCATCTGCTATAACTTTTGGAACATCACTCCAAATGACTTGTAATTTTACAGATATCTTGAGTTTGCCATGTTCTTTCAAAAACATTTATGCTTTTTTATGTGCTCTTTAAGGGAAAATAACGGTGGCGACTTGAGTCGGTGTCTTCCACTTTTTATCGATTTCAAATTTTTTATATTTTGTTTTTTTTTGCGCTTGGAACATTCCTCAAATCGTAAAAGCAATATTTTTTCGTTAAAGTACGCACAAAAACGAAAAAATCGATGTACTGCAATTTTATGTGCTCCTTATATTGAGCTCGCAATAGAAGCACAAAAAGTAAGAGATGCTGCGAAAACTTTTGTAAAAATCTAGGTTTTTAACTAGCACATCTTCAATTTTAGTTGAAAACCACCAAAAACCATTGTTCCTCGTAGAATTGAATGTTTAAAAGACATTATCTCGTATCTTGTTAACTGGATTCGACACTTCTAGACATTAAAAAAATGCCCAAAGTTTTTAAAATGTTTATGTCTTATTAACAGTTATTTTATTTTTCGGCTATAACTTTTGGAACATAACTCCAAATGACTTGAAATTTAACGAATATTCGATTTTTAATATGTTCTTTCAAAAACATATACTTATGTTTTTTCATGTGCTCCTTAAGGAAAAATAACAGTGGCGTTTTTGTTGATGAACATTTTTTATTTTTCGTTTTTTGAGCATGGAACATTCCTCAAATCGTAAAAACAATATTACTTCGGTCTGAAAGACCTAAGTATTACATTCATGAGCCAAAAGTGAAATTCTTACCCCCACTTTTTTGGCATTTCTCGACGTTTTAGGACCTCCTAAAAAAGCAAAAAAAAAAATGTATGTCTGTCCGGCCGGCAAAATTTCATGGGCTTGCGGTGTGACCCACAATTGAGAGATTTTCATTTTTATCATCAAAATTTAAAAGTTCTAGAGATTTGCTCATATCTACTTATAAAACAGTTCAAAAATACTTAAAGCTCCTTATACTTTTAGTTCAATAAAACATAGTGTAATTAATTTTAGAAAATTTGGTTATATTAATGGGAATATTTTTCAATGTTTTTGGCCTTCTTTTTAAGTGGCACAAAATACAAAAAACTTGTATTTAGTAATTTGTCAAATCTTAAGAGCCTCAAAAGTTTTCAGTATTTTCAGTATCGGATATTCCATATTACTTTTAAGATAAAGTTGCTGAAGGTAACAGGACAAGTTTTCCTTAGTAGAGAAATTAGTTTTTTGTTCGAATGGTTTGCTCATTTCGTGTAGTTTTAAATGTTTTCTTGTTCTTAATATGGTCGGTACAATCAAACATGTCTATACATTTGTTTGTAATCTTCCTCAATCCTAAAAAATAATCCTTAATATTTCAGAAAGACGTAGATATGTCTTTGTCTACCAATTTTTTTCGCAACGGCTATTATTTTATCTCGATTATTACAACATAAAACACAAGGTATAAAACTTTTTTCTTTAAAGATAACGAGCTAAACATAGCCATCCATATAAAAGCTCGTTGAAAATAAAAAAAAAGTAAAGCATTTTGATGACAGCCTAGACATTTTATATAGTTGTAGTAATTTTTTCGTTCTTTTTATGCGTCGTCTAAAGATATAGAAATCCAATTTTTTCTAAATTTTTTTTTCGGTTCTAAGAAATAAAGCATAAATTCGTATTTTTAAAACTTTAGGAACGAATAAAAATGTAATCATTAAAAGCTTCTTTTATTTTGATTTTTATTATAAATTTTCTTATCATAAAATAAAAGAATAAGCTTATACATATGGATATATATATATATATATATATATATAAATATATATATATATATATATATATATATATATATATATATATATATATATATATATATATATATATATATATATATATATATATATATATATATATATATATATATATATATATATATATATATATATATATATATATATATATATATATATATATATATATATATATTGGCGGTTTTTAATACGAAATAAATTTAAGGCATTCTTTTAGCGATTTGTAGTTAGCTAACCATGTTTAATGTAATCTAAAACTACGTCTTCGTGTAAACTTTTCCTTTGGTAAAGAGTAAATAAGTAAATGAATGAGAGATGGTCTGTACGGAAAACCACTAATTCGTCAAATAGACATAAATTTGCATTCTTAAACTACCGTTGAGAATAGTATAGATAGCCAAAGTTCGAATGCTATTGGGTCGAAATCAAAAGCTTTTAATTCGTTAAATTTGGTTTTTATGCAATAGAATTTGACAGTGTTTTGCATAAAGCAATATTATCTACATTAGACTATCTTCATTTGATGTAATTGAACATTTGGTTTTTATCGACAGTAGCAAATATTCATTAACTCTATTTTAGATTCATACATTCAAATATATATGTTAATCAAATTTACCATAATATATTTATTTTTATTTTAGATGTATTTGTAAATATTTTCTTTAACGTGATAAAAAACATCACGTGTACCAATTTTAACTGACATGCAAAATAGTTGTTTTTAGTTATTTATATATATTCTTCCTCTAATATATTCAAATGAATTTTAGATCGAAACTGCAGTTTTTTAATACATATTCGTTTAAATATTCAAATCTATAAAAAAATATGATTTGCAACTTGTTGAATATAAATATCAGTTAAAACTTAAAAGATTTACAAAGAAAGTTTACTTAAAACTCAATATTTGTTGTAATTCAAAAATAATTCGTTAAATAAACCAAATTAAAATTATTTATTAGTTTCAAAATAAAGCAATAAAAATAATAAAAGTAATAAATATAGATTTATTGGATTCGATCCAAGTTTAATTTTAGATTATATCAAGAAAATTATATGTGCTACCAAAGTGTAAACAAAAAACCGAGGGAATAAATTTTCATCTATTAAAGTTATTAAAGATGTTGCTTTTAAGAAAACCAATAGAAAGAAACTGATAATTTTTATGACGATATAATTTAAAACAAACAACTATATGTTAAATATAATTTGTAATTATAGAATATCACATTGTAGTTTTAATTACAATTTTTATGTTTATTACTTTTTACAAGTTTATGACAAATTACCTTGTATGAATAACGATAATTTAATTATTTTTGATTTAATAACTGATCATGTTTTTATATAAATCATAAAATTGTTCAGCTAATTACCAACAAACACATTGAGATGATTTTAACACATACATAATAAGCTTGCTTATAATTTTGCTGTATTTATGGACTTATTTCCAAACCTCTTCACCTCAACCAGCTGATTTTCTTGGTGCTCGTCATTTGTAAGATTTTAAGATCGCTTTGTCGTCAGATCATTTGCATTTTTCATTAGGAGCTCTTAAATACTATTTGCAGTTCAGAGTTGCAGTTCAATTCTAGCAATTGTGACAATTCCATTTGTATATTGAGGTACAGTATATCACCATCTCTTTTTTCCACACTACTTGCATCCTGTTTTTTAATTATGGTTTTTTTTTATTTCATGATATTTAGTAAGTAAGCGTCGTGTAAGCAACATCCTTCTTTAAAATCAATTCCTAAAATTTGACAAAACTAATCCACATTTATTATCACATATATAATGCCAAATGACATGCAAACCTTTGCAACCCACAAGTAGTTACCATCTGGTACAACATCTCTTTTTATTTTCTATTTTATTTAAACTTTAAGTTTCTCTATAACAATTTCGACAAAACGTTCAAAATTTTGTCGCAAAAACAAATGACCGTCAGTCTACTGACCTGCCGTTTTATGCGACGAAAACGCAAAAACTATTGAGTCGATTTTAATAATTCTTTTAAAATTTGTTTAGGGGAGAGTATTCTCATACAAATGTTTATTTGAAACTCCAATAACTCAAACTTTTGTCACTCGATTTTGATCAAAATTGGTACATGCCTTTAGCTCGGTTTCACATAGTTCTGAAAGCTTTTGCCAAAGTTTTGATAGCTCAGAGCCTTAAAATTTTAGCCTCTTCAATTTTTGTCCATAGAAACTCGTTTTATTTTCTCAGGTGTGATGTTTGTAACCTCTTTAGTAGGCTATTTGTCAAATGTATCGGTTGTGAATTTCTTTTCTTTTTTTTATATTGAAATATTTATTTATTTAAAATTTTTAAAAGAAGAAAGGATAATTTTAAGCCTTCAGCATTCAGTGATAAAATAATAGTTTACGGATGACGACAACCAGTAAGGTTCCGTTGCAATAATTTGCCAAATAATTTCGTCAATTGATTCATCAGGACCTATCCTATATTGGATCTCCCAATTACAACATTTTGCCATCATTGGAAGAAGATGAATTGAATAGATAATTCGAAGAACTACATCAAGATCATCAACAATATAGACCCTTTGGAGATATCACCAAAATTTGCCAAATAAATTTTAGAGTAAAGATAGAACTTTTTTCGGAAAACAAATTAATTAAATTCCAATTGATCTTTAACCCTAGCGCCATCTTTAAAAACATTTTTTTAATATTTTTATTTAAAATATATTACAAAAAAAATTAATTAATTTTTTTTCAAACGACTAACTAATCATCTATCAAACAAAAAAAAGTTTGCTGAAATCGGTATAGCCGTTCTTGGCAATTTAATTTAAAAGTTACATCGGATTGGCAGAATCTTCATTTTTTATGGGTTCATAGGGGTGGCCCCTATGCTCAAACTATGCACGTTAAAAAAATTATAAAATAAGTTGTAATTTTCCATACTACTTATATGCCAAGTTTCAGGAAAATCAAAAATGGTCAAGTTTTCACAACTTAGTCTTGAACACATTTTTCTTCTATATGTGTTTTCCCACGCCTGCTGATAATTAAAAATTTCAGATATTTGTTTTTATTTGTATTTCATGGACATAGATAAGGAGATAGTAAAACAAAAGTTTTTTTAAGGAATCGAGTTTGGTTTAGAAAAATCGAAAAAGAGAGAAATATTTTTAAAAAAATTATCAATGAATTTTCGACTGCTTAGTTTTTGAGTTATTGCCAAAATTGAGTGTTTTTTCCAGCCTCAATACCCCCTCTTTAACTTCGAACATTACGAAAGAAAAAAATGAAAAAAATTCACGGTTGTAGGAATTTCACATAAAAAACCGTTCTTTTGGTTTTGTTTGTTATAATTTCAAATATTCATTGGGGGTTGAGAGTAGAAACTTCGAAAAAAAAAATTATTTTTGATCATGTCAAGTGGGGTGTCATATGAAAGGTGATTTTTTTTTGTAGTGCAAAACATTTTTTTTGTTACTCTCGAAAGCACCAGTTTTCGACTTATTTTCGAAAATGTGAAATTTTTTTCATCCCCTCCATTCATTATCTACGAACATTACAAAAGAAAAATTTTTAAAAAATTCACGGGTGTAGGAATTTTGCGAAATCAAAAATAAAATTTTTTTTGGTTGTTATAATTTCAAATGTAAATTGGAGGGGGTTGAGAGTAGAAGTTTCAAGTCAAGTGGGGTGTCATATGAATGATGATTTTTTATTGTAGTGCGCAAAATAATTTTGTTGGTATTTTCGAAAGCACTGTTTTTGACTTATTTCTAAAATTGTGTTTTGGGAAGAACTATTTTCGTAGAATAATATATACACGGAACCCTCTACGAACGAGTTATATTCGCACTAGTCCGTTTATTTTTAATTTATTAATCGCATTGGCTAATTTTCGGTTAATTGGCAAGATTTGATGTTAATGCTTATTAAATAGTTTGATCGTTTGATCCTTTCAGTCAAAATCCAGTTGATTAACCATTAGACTATTTAACATCTCCTACTGTCTTTATCAACAAATCTTAAAAAAATGTCTAAGCATACAATTATTCTCTTTCTTTTCAATCTTGTAATTTGTTATTTAAAATAATCAATTATTTATTATATAATTGAAACTAATTTAAACATATTTCATCAATTTTGTTTGGTCTTGTTATGCTAAAAACAGAAAACAAACCAAATTTATTTTCTAAGTTTATTACCAGATAAATTAAAATTGATGGTTTTAGTTTGACTGTAATCAAATAGAAGAGACAGTATATAAAAATCGTCAAGTTATTTAGTATAAACTTGTTTGTGAGTTTTGAAAGAATAAAACAAATTTGTTAATTTAATGAAGTTTTTCTTATTAATTTTGGGCTTATAAAAGCATCAGTTTGAATAAAGAAAATCTAAACTTTGTTTTTAATTATTTATAGTAATATTATAGTACCCTAATCAGATTTCTCTCTTTTGAGTGACATGCTACTAGGTGAAATTGAACTAGGTTCCTCTTTCTTTCTCAAAAGTTTGGTAGAAATGTACTACAGTAGATCAGCCATTATTTTTATTGTTTCGACTACATATTTAATTTAATGAGTTTTTACTTAAAATTAATCTTGTATTCCCTTTTTCTATTTACTAACTTAAACTATTTTAGTTTAGAAAAAAATGGTTTGATTTGTTTGTTTTTCCATTAAATTGAGCAAAAGAATGTGACATGACAACTCAGTGAATTAGGAAAATCAAAAACATGACTTTCATTTCAAATAAAAGGAAAAGGATTTTAATATCCGAATAGCAAAATAAAAAAATATCGTATATATTTCATCTTAATTGGAAATAGAATTGTAAATATGTGTATTTTTTTTCAAAATTAAATCAGGACCTGTAATTCAGTATGTATCTCCACTAACAAGTTATCTGAGTTAATTTTCACTTTATCACTGCGTTTTGTAGTATAAGTGGACAATTTGAGCTATTTATTATAAAATTTTGTAATTTAAATGATCGTTTTAATAAAAGACATTATATTTGTTCTTGTACATATATTTTTTTTAATTGATCGTGTTAATCACAATATTATTGATTTAAAACTAATCACGCTATATCAGTTCAGAAAAACATTTATCTCAATAAATTTGCTATTCTATTATTATTTAACATGCAAAATTTAATTTACAATTTAAAAAAAAAACATTTAAATTTTATGTTAAACTTAAAAGTTCAATAACACAACTTTTATAATAAATAAGTAATTAATTATTGTATAACATTCTAAAGTGAGTCATTTACCATGATAGTATTTTTTTTTAGAACGAAGCACGAAATTCAAGTCGTTGCATATTTTATTAGTTCTTGATCGATTTTTTGTTGTCAATCATTGCGGAGGAAATTTAAAGTATCAGTATCTGATTTTAAAGTTTTATTTGAAGCAGTACCACTTTTTAGTACTCCGTACAAATTTTGTCGCGTAGGTATAGAAGTCATTACCTTTTGTAAAAAAATAATTATATATGACCTGGTTTTCCTATTTAAATAAATTAAAATGATTCATTAGTTCAAAGCTATTAACCTGAGGACAAGAGTATATCTTTTTCGTTATTGAAATTTTCTGGATATTTTAGGATATCTTTAGGCTATATTTATATACTTAAAGAAAACATGTCAAATTTATTTGATTCATAAACCACTTGTGGAATTCTATATTTGCAAACATGAAATGTAAAAATGTCAATTTGATTGATTTGATATTTAAATTGTCAAGAAATGTGTATGTACAAAACATTATTAATTTTTGTATGAGTTTCAAAGTGACATTTGAAGAAATTGTATATATAACCGAAACACAGAAAGTTGATTTGGTTGCGATGTAAATTACAAGTAACTAACGAAATAATTTGAATTTTTTCAATTCGAAAATATGATTGGGTTTATCTCAAAGAAAAATCTCTTTTACGTGTTTCGGAGCGGATTTTAAACTTTCTCACTAGTGCCATGACTGAAATCCGGTTATAGATTCGATATTAGGATTTAAAGTTGCGCTTAAAATAACACATTAAAATTATAACTCCTTATCGTTTGTATTATTGTTGTTAACGGTTTACTTTAGACTTAATCAACATAGACAAACATATCGTTTTAACTTATTCAACCGCAAATCAGTTTTCAAACGACGCATTCTTATCTTTTTATTTTTTTTGGCACGGATTTGTGACACGAGAACGTGATTTAAGATTTGCGATGCATTTTAAACTAAATAGTAACCTGGAAATAAAGATACGATCCACTTATCATAAGTATATTTTTATTATCAGTTATCATGTTTACAAAATTATTTTTATAATTTATATCTTATAATCATATATGAAATATTAATTTTTTTTTGATAAATAACATCGTCGTTCGTCGTGATATTTTACTACAAACTTTAATGATGTTTTATAAAAAATCTAGCGAAATATGATGATAAAATCTGTCGATCATTCGTATATGATCAAGTTATTTTATAAAAAAACAACAAAGGAAATGATTTATTATCACTGGTCTAACAAAAATTTGCGTCCATCAACACCTCAGAACATATGTTGGTATGGGGCCTATGTCTTACACAGTTTTTATGTGTTGTTGTGACCCATTTTGAAATTCCTACTACACAAAACATTTTATTTATAAAAAAATATAAATTGTTATAATAAACAAGTTAGTGTTTGATTGGATATCGCTATAGAATAATCAGACATTTTTTCCCCACGTAATAAGTAAACACAATAATTCTTCATTATCATTATCTGTCAAATAAAATTTGAGTAACTTGTACATGAACATCACGTACATACAAAATCTAACAAAAACACTTCAGTACACATAATATATATGATGGACGTTTATTAATATGATGAGTGAGCGTATTAACCCCAATATATTTATTTACTTTAATTTATTAATCATTTTATTACTAGAAGATATATCAGTTTTTGAAAATTTGTTTATTTTTATTAAACAAAATTTTTTGGTAAATTTTTGACTTGCGTCAAAGATAAAATTATATTTCTTGCAAAGTTTTTTTCTAGAAAAAAACAAAAAGTGTTATTGTTCTAACTTTTTAACATTTTTATAAAAATTAAAATATTTTCCTGATTTATGCGAATTTGACAATTATTTTACTCAAAGTTTGAAAATTCCCGACCAGTAAATTCAGAAGCATACGACAAATGCATAATGGCTAAACTATCACATGGCAGGATCATGCAGCATTATCAGGTCCTGGTTAGGAGAGTAACGGCTCAAACTATTCACTACTACTGAGTAGCCTGGCGGGGTTTGCCTAAATAATACGCTAGTCGAGTACATTGCAAAAAAACCAGTCATATCAATAAAAAAATATCGCGACGCTGATGCATAGGCTGACTTCACCGCAGCTCTGGAAACATAGTGTTCTATGTAGTGAGTATGTAGTGAGTATGTATGATATGTAGTGAGCTAATATCCATGAAATACTTTAATTAAAAGCTTACCAATGTTAAAGATTTCGTGAAGTTCTAATTATAAAAATATTTAAAAAATCAATAGCATCCCCACAACATACATAAATTCTTTTGTACGAGAAAAAGTAAAAAAAAAATTTAATCGGAAGTGACAAACCGGAAGCTGGGATGCAGAACTGTTGTGAACCGAACTAAATGTTTATGTACCAAGTTTCATCCAATTTGATTATCAGGTACAGATGTTATTGAGCTTTCAAAAAACAGGTGCCCAGGGGGACCCCCACCACTTTGTTCACTATCGCTCAAAAACTAATCAGTTCCTTGCCATACATATTTGCATCTTTTTCCAAAGTGTCATCAAAATTCATTCACATTCGTTCGTATGCTCCCAGAAAACATAAAAACATGGTGGAAAAAACACCTGTTGTATGGTGGATCCCCAAACCCTTTATCCAATGCACTCCAAAAGCTGATGAAATCTTGCTCATATTACTTGAAAGTTTTTACCAACGTTTCATGAAAATCGATCGGTTATTGTAGGCTACAGTAGAGATAAACCCCTCTAGAAAAAAATATCCGGAAGTGACAAACCGGAAGTTGGTATGCAGAAATATTGGAAACAGTACTAAAACCTTGTATACCAACAAACATTGAAAAAATGATGACACGATAAACAAGTGCTCGGGAGGCCCCCCATCACTTATCCCATTTTTGTCCAAAAACTAATCAATTCTTTATCATTTAAGTCTCTATCTTCTTTCAAAGTGGCATTAAAATTGATTAATGAATGAAGTCTCTATTCTCCCAAGAAACTTTAATAACAAAGTGTGAAAAGTCAGGTAGACTCCCCGCCACTTTGATCGATGTGTCATAAAAGATGATAATTTTCTTCTCACACTAATTGAAACTTTTTTCATAAGTTTCATCATTATCACTTCAATATTGTAGGCTGTAGCGTGCATAACGCCCCTGAAAAACTTCAAAAAATTACAAAAAAAAATTTGTTTACTTTAAGTGAAAAACCGGAAGTTGGGGTGAAGAACAGTTGTGAACCGTACTAAATGCTTATGTACCAAGTTTTATCCAATTCGATTATCAGGTACAGATGCTCTTGAGCTTTCAAAAAACAGGTGTTCGGGGAACCCTCACCCCTTTGTTAACTATCGCTAAAAAATGAGCGATATGAATATGAATGAACGAATGCTTTATGCTCCCAACAAACATAAAAACATGGTGGAAAAAACACCTGTTGCATGGTGGACCGCCAAACCCTTTATCCAATATACTACAAAAGCTGATAAAATCTTGCTCATTTTACTTGAAAGTTTTTACCAACGTTTCATGAAAATCGATCTGTAATTGTAGACTGCAGTAGGGATAACCCCTGGGAAAAAATACTTTTTAACCGGAAGTGACAAACCGGTTCTGTATATTATAAGCGAGATTATTATTATTATGTTATGCTATTATTATTATGTTATTGAAGATTTAAACTTAGAGGTGTTCGGAGGACCCCCCGCCATTTGTTTCCAAACTTGAAATGAATCCAGATCTTCCTATTTCAAGTGAACCTGGATCATTTGCCAAAGTGTCATCAAGATTCTATGCTGGAATGTCAACCAACCACCCACCCACCCTTTTGAAAAATTTGATTTTAATCATTAAAATTTTTGATTTAATTCCTTTCCTGATTTTCATCAAAATTGGCCACTTCAAAAACAAACAAAAAATAGCTCGATAGGTTTTTCTTTAAATTATACTATTTCTAGAGTTGAACTTAGAAATGTTTTTTTCTTTACCTTAAAAATTGAAATTTTAAAGAATTTTTTAGTAAAAATGGTGAAATTTTTATAAAATTTTTTTCGTGCATGTTTTTCAAATTTTAAAATGGAGAAAAAATGACTGGCTCTTAAAGAAGAAGTCTTTAACTTTATTTTCGTGAGTTTTGAGTCGATACCTCAAAAAAGAAAGCAAATAACAACTCTTGTATGTGGTCAACTGTCCCCAATGTGATTTTATTTTTTCGAGGTATAACCCGTAGTGGTTAATCACAATTATCATAGTCTTTCAGCCGAGAAGTGATAACGATAACTCAACAATAGTCGAAATTTTTAAAGCTATATATTTCTAAAATGGATATTACTCTGTGAATTTTAACCAAATGAAATTTTATCAAACGAAATACGGTTTAGGTCATGATAAATAAGACAGACTCTAATAGGGAAACCATATCTAAGCTTTATACATGGGCCAAATGTGAATGCTCTATTAGGGATTGCTTTATTATACCTTGAGCCAACCCGGATCACAATAGAGTATGCCTGACTAAAATCTTTGTCGGATAGCTGACCAACCTACCTAGATCGATCCGGAAAGACCAGAATTTTGAGTTCGAAAATTGGGAAAAAAATAAACCCGACCGGATTTCACAAAAAATACACGAAATGCCCGGCGTTCATGTAACAAAAAAATTTTTAAAATAAGAAGTTTTGAATGCAATGACTGAAGGAATATTTGAATTTCAACTTCGTTTTGAATTTTAATGTTTTTTGCACAACACAAACTTCGTCTGGATCGAACGAAATGTGTGGCGATCGTTCTTAATAGATTTTTTTCCTGAATCAAAGAAAGAAGAAATCAAAATTGAAATGACACCAAATTACAAGGATACAGCAAAATGCGATTTCTAGCTCTAAAGAAATGTTTGCATTCAATTATTGAAAATAAATTTTGATGCTTTGAAAAATTATTTGGACTCGTTTGAAGCGTCTGTGAAAATTAAAAAATTTTACAATAATGCAATGGCAAAGCTTAACACTCATTTTCGCTCGCGATCAAGGTGCAAATTTTCAAGAATCAATATTAAAAGGGTAGTGAAATCCGAAATTCTACGTCCACGCCGTGCTACCTGGGTAATGCTAACAGAATTAGGTTGGTGTAGTTGAGAGGGGCAGAGTAAATACTGCTTATACTCAATGATTCTGCACCATGGCGAGTCATTGGCGCCACAAAACCAATGCAACTCAAGCGTCTGTTCTCCATGTTAGGGGCGGCTTGGAGCGGGCGTCTGTCTTGGATCAAGCGGCTCGCTATATAAACGTGTAGCAAGCGTCTGTTCTCCATGTTAGGGGCGGTTTGTAGCGGGCGTCTGTCTTGGATCAAGCGGCTCGCTATATAAACATGTAAAAAGGTTGTTTCTGGTGACCTAAAGATGCAGAACGAACCCATTCACGAAAATTTGGGTTGGGCGAAGGGCTAACACCCCATTTCCGTAAAAAACTACTTGTCATGAATTCTGTACACAGGCCTCGGATTATCTCGGATTCACTATTAGAACGACCTCGGAAACTGTACCCGGACTACGATTTAAAAATGGGAACCTGGAACGTGCTAAGCCTTAGAAGACCAGGAGATCTACTGAAACTTACAAACCAAATCAATAGCTATACACTGGATATAGTGGCGTTACAAGAACTAAGATGGCCAGGGAGTGGAATCCACGAAACAGCCAAAGGATACACTCTCTACTATTGCGGTCATGAAAACGGAGGAGAATTTGGAGTTGGCTTTCTCACACATCGTCGCGTGAATCAACATGTTATCGACTTTCGCCCAATTAATATGCGGATATGCACAATGAGAATCCGCACGCAAAAATTTAATGTAACGATCATCAATGTTCATGCACCTACTGAAGACAAAGCAGATGACATTAAAGACCTGTTCTTCCTAGAACTCGAAGAAGTCATCAATAACATCCCGCGGCACGATATAAAAATCGTGGTAGGTGACTTCAATGCGCAAATTGGTAGAAGTGCAGAACTTAAAACACATGTCGGCCCTAACAGCTTGCATCATGCTAGTAACAATAACGGCTTTCGCACAGCTGAACTGGCTATGATGTATGATCTAGTAATATCTAGCACTTTCTTTCCTCATAAGAGAATCCACAAAGCAACGTGGAAATCAAATGATGGAAGAACTGAAAATCAAATCGATCACGTCATGATTTCTAAGAGACACTCTACAAGTGTAACTGACGTTCGATCATACAGAGGTGCTGATATGGACACCGATCATATGCTTGTCATCTTTAAGTATAAGTGCAAATTATCATCTACATTTAATAGGCAAGCAAAAAAGACCGTGCGCTGGAATGTCGAAGCATTTAAACACCTGGAAACACTGAATAGATATCAGGAAATTGTAACGCAAAACATAGAAGAGCATGACATCCCATCTGAGATGCCATTAAACATACAAGAAGAATGGCAAACGCTTCAATCAACCATCATATCCGCAGCACAAACTACAATCGGAAAACGACCACCGAAATCACGTAACGAATGGTTTGATGACGAGTGCCGCGAAAGCATTGAGCACAAACAAAAACTGCGAGAAAAATGGTTAACAAGAAACACCCGAAGCTCCCAAACTGATTATCTATGCGCCAGAAAAGCCTCAGCAAAACTCCTACGGAAAAAGAAACGCGAACACATGAAGAGCTGTATCGAAAACATCAACCAACATGCGGCTAATGGAAATTCGAAAGAGTGTTTTGCCAATGCGCGGAATCTGACCAAAGATTTCCACCCAAGATCTACAGCCATCAAAAATGGAAACAACGAGCTTACAACAAGTGAACGTGATGTGCTGGAAGTATGGCGATCCCACTTTCAAGACCTACTGAATAGGACGAACGAAGTTCATCCTATTCGAGCAATTGCTCCGTCAAGTGAGGAGATTTTTGTCCCTTACCCAACAATAGAAGAAGTGGAAGCTGCCATCAAAAAATTAAAAAATGGCAAATCACCAGGTATCGATGGAATCCCTGCAGAACTACTTAAGAATGGAGGAGCAGCTCTGGTCTCACGTATATATGATCTGATTCTTGCAATCTGGGACCAAGAAGAACTACCTGCTGAATGGAAAACAGCTCTCATTGTTCCGCTACATAAAAAAGGTGACCGCCTAAAGTGTGCAAATTATCGTGGAATCGCACTGTTGAACACTGCATATAAAATACTAGCTAATGTCGTACTCGCTCGGCTCATCCCGTTTGCCGAATCTATCATCGGCGACTATCAGTGTGGTTTTCGTCCCAACCGTTCAACCACAGATCAATGTTTTACCTTAAGGATGATTCTGGAAAAATGTTGGGAGTACAACATCAGCATTCACCAGCTCTACGTTGATTTCAAGCAAGCATATGATAGCATCATCCGCGACAACCTCTGGTCTGCACTCATATGCCTTGGTATTCCAGAGAAACTTGTTTCTCTGTGCAAACTCACAACATCGGGATCAAACTGTAGAATAGTAATCGAAGGGTCAGTTTCTGACTCTTTTGATATAACATCAGGTGTTCGACAAGGTGATGCACTCGCACCCGTACTATTTAATTTGGCGCTTGAGTACGCGATAAGAAAAAGCCGCATTGAGACACAAAACTGTATATTTAACAAATCTAGTCAAATTCTTGGCTATGCAGATGATATTGTGCTTCTCGGACGTAGAACAAGCGATATCAAGGATAGTCTCTCTCGGCTTGAAAGAAATGCTAAACGACTTGGATTATGCATTAACACCGGCAAGACTAAACTATTAACAACATCCAGGAATAAACCTCCCGGCAATCTGAATACTGGCGACTATGAAGTGGAACGTGTGGAAAACTTCAAATACCTCGGGTCTGTAATAACATCGTCAAATGACATGCAGGCAGATATTAAAGCTCGTGTCTCAGCCGCATACAGAGTTTTCTACGCATACTCAAAACTTTTGCGATCTAAACATCTTTCGCAGTCGTGCAAACTCACACTTTACAAAGCATTAATTCGACCTGTGCTTACCTTTGTCAGCGAAAGCTGGACACTGACTTCCTCCGATTGTAGAATTTTATCAACATTCGAGAGGAAAGTCATACGAACAATTTATGGTCCATGTAAAGTTGCTGAAAATCAGTATAGAATCCGAATGAATCATGAAATCAGACAGCTTCTTGGAGGCTGCGATGTAATCGGATTCATTAAATCTAACCGGATTAGATGGTTTGGTCATGTAGAAAGGGCACCATTAGATAGAATGATTAAAAAAGCGTCCCAACAACAACCAGCTGGTGTTCGTCGAAGAGGAAGACCTAGACAACGCTGGCGTGATGACATCATCCAAGACCTTCGTGATATAGGATGTCGAAACTGGGGTCAACTGGTCATGGAACGAGACGATTGGAAGCTGATTGCACAGACGGCAAAATCCCTCCATGGGATGTAAACGCCAGAGAGAGAGAGAGAGAGAATATTAAAAGCTGAAGGAAAATACATTTGAGCCACCGATTGACATTAAACGTCAAAAGTCGATGATAAAAAATATTTCTGTGGATTTTCAAATGATGGTCTCGATTTTAAAGTTTTCATATGGGTTCGAATCATTAAAACACCAACATGGAAAGATCATGAAAATCGTCTACTCAAACTAAATAGATACATTTTTTTCATCATTTGAATTATCAATCGCTTTCCATACAAGGAATTTGCGACAATAGTCGAATTCGTTTTGACAATTCCAGACAATAATTCATACACTGAGAGAGTATTTTATCATATAAACAACATTAGGAAGCCAGAAAAGAACGCGCTAAAACTTCAACTGGCAAGAAAAATGTTCTGAGTTTCGCACACCTGGATAAGAATATTCTATGTGCATGGAAAAATCTATGTCTCACCGAGCGAGTTGTAAAATTCTGTTGTATGTTTTGTGAATATGTAATCAGTCGCTAATGTATTTAATTTAAGTCGCTTATTCATTATCACTACCAGTACCATTATCATCATCATCTGAGGTTTAAATGATCCAAACAATTTCCACATAATAATTGATGACAGTTTGTGTGCAAATAAACTCATTTATTTATTGAGAATTATTAATTTCTTATAATAGATTAAAACAATTCGTCTTATAAGTTTTTTTTTTCTTCTTGTTGTATGTAGTAAGATTCTATTATTACTAATTTGCGATTATCTCGAACTTGGTGTTTTAGCTTTAAATTGATAATGTTAATTTTATGGTTGTTGTCCACAATATGGTTTGTTACGACTGATTTTCCATAATGAATTTTGACATTTGTATATTCCTTTTCGATGATCCTATATACTTTTTACTACATCCTTGGCAATTAATTTCATAAACTCCATTTTTGTTGTTTTTTGGAATCTTGTCTTTATTATTTGTGAGAACAGAGGACAGTTTTTGATCGGCCGTCGGTACTAAATCTGCCTTAAAACGTTTAAAGACGTTTTTAAGTTTCATAGAGACACGACGGTCATAACTTATTTTTTCCCGTTTCTTTAATTATTTAATTGGTTTTAATGATGTGGTGTCCGCTATGATTTTCTTCCATTTGCTGTTTTTAACCCTGTTGCCAATGTCATGACTGCTAATCTGTTTATTGTAGCCGTGTATTGTTTTATTTTTTCCTCTTCTTTTTTGTAGTTTTATTGCATGTTTAAAAATTTATATATTGTCATTTAGTAGGTCTAAAAACTATGTAAATTCTTTAGTAAGTGTACTTTAGAAGCAATTATCCCAGAGGAAGGACTCTTAGAGTTTGAAAATATGAGGATATTTAAATAAATTTTTTTGAAGTGTATACGACGAATTGTTTTAGTCTATTATTATTATTGCTTCAAGTAGTTCATTGAACAAGTTTAAAAATTTCTTTAATTTCTTAACTTTAATTTGTTTTATTTATGTAAATCGTTTGAATATTCCAATTCTTAATCGTTTTTGAGTTTCGCTGAATTACTCGATTAATTACTTGTTTCGTCATCTTTATTAACAAAAATATGACGATGAAAGCGTTCAAACTTCTAATCTAACCATCGAATTTGAAATGTAACTAACCATTGCGTGGATGATGCAATAAATATCGTATCTAACACATAGAATTGAATCAGTGTTACTGATGACTCGAATCAAGAGTGTTTCTGGTGACCCGACTCATAAACTTCGTAGAATGCACTTCGTTTTATTTTTATCCCTAAAGGTAAAATTTTTATTATTTTATTTCACTTCTTTGGAAACGATTATATTTTTGCTTCTTTCGTTTCATATGCAGAAGAAAAGCAAAAATAAATCAATTAATTTCGCATAGCCATTTCAAGTTTCTAATACTAGTCACTACATTGCTCAAGTCTATTGCTGTTACTGTATAAATAAACCATAAAACTAAATAGTAGGGTATTAGTAATAGTATCAGTATTTGGGAAAAAAATCACAGTGATAGGCGTGGCAGGGAATTTTTATACGTGCCAAGTCTTACACGCGTCCCTCATTTTTGCGATCACAGGTATATACGCATGGAGGGATCAGTTTTTATTAATTTGTTAATTTTTTTCTATTTTTTGATCCACGGGTGTGACAACCCCGCGTACTTCAGTCCCTGCTATTGGCATATGAGTTAACGTGAGATATCACATACCACTGGCAATAGCAGTGAGATATCACTAGCCAAGGTGATATCTTAGGGGTGCTGGCGGATGAACTGTATTCAGTCAACGGTAGCACTCTCAATCTTAGCTAATGAATATTCCTTGATGCTGGAACGCTGTAGCTTGCTCGAAGAAACGAGCCTCCATATAACTATATATCGTCGCTTTAATAATGAAACAACGTATGCTATTACTTCGGTCTGAAAGACCTAAGTATTACATTCATGAGCTCAAAGTGAAATTTTTACCCCCACTTTTTTTGACATTTCTCGACGTTTTAGGACCTCCTGATTCTAAAAAAGCAAAAAAAAAAAAATGTATGTCTGTCTGTCGGCCGGCCGGCTGGCCGCCGGCCGCCGGTCGCCGTCATTACCTACACTGCAGGGAAAACGGATGGAGGGATTTCAAAAATTTTTTTTTCTAAAAATAGGTATTCACAAGATGCAGGTCCGAAAGGACGCTGTGTTCGATAACTGTACCGGAAGTGTGTCAAAAAAATCATTATGTGTGTCAAAAATAGCAAATTTTCATATTTTTGGCTTAAAAAACGTTCATTTTAAGTGATTACCAGTAGGAACATTAAATTTGGGGGAATCTTGATGGTCGGGATTGGTATGTGAGATCAAAAACTATATTATTGCATTATAAGTTTGTCAAAAAAATGTTGTCAAGTGTGTCAAAAGAAAAATTTTTATTTTTTTTTTTACCTAATTTTTTGGAAAAAAAATAAAATTAATTGTTTGTTGGAAATGAAATTTTATTATTATTATTGAGAATTATGGCATTATAAGTTTGTCAAAAAAATGTTGTCAAGTGTGTCAAAAGAAAGATTTTTATTTATTTTTTTACCCAATTTTTTGGAAAAAAAAATTGTTTGTTTGAAATGAAACTACTTCGGTTTTATTATTATTATTGAGAATTATGGCATTATAAGTTTGTCAAAAAAATGTTGTCAAGTGTGTCAAAAGAGAGATTTTTATTTATTTTTTACCCAATTTTTTGGAAAAAATAAAATTGTTTGCTCGAAATGAAATTTTATTATTATTATTGAGAATTATGGCATTATAAGTTTTTCAAAAAAATGTTGTCAAGTGTGTCAAAAAATGTCAAATCATTTATTTTTTAGCCAATTTTTTGGAAAAAAAAATGTAGCTGTTTTTATGACGTAAATGTAATTGAAAATGAAATTGAACATGGAAATTTTTGAATTTGTTATAGTTTTTGAAATATTTTTGGAATTTTGAAAAAGTTTGCATTTTTGATTTTGTAATAATTTTTGCAATATTTTTAGGATTTCGGAAAAAGTTTTAAGTTTTGATTTTGTAAGAATTTTTGGAATATTTTTAGAATTTTGAAAAATTTTTAATTTTTGATTTTTTATAATTTTTGGAATTTTGAAAAAAGTTTTAATTTTTGATTTTGTAATAATTTTTGCAATATTTTTAGAATTTTGGAAAAGTTCGAATTTTTAAGAATTTTTGGCATATTATCGGAATTTAGAAAAAGTTTAAATATTTGATTTCATTCTAATTTTTAGAATATTTTTGGAATTTTGAAAAAGTTTGATTTTATTTAATTTAACAATATTTTTGGAATTTTGATTATAATTTTCCGGCAACAAATTGATGTTTCGTGTTAGTTTTGTAATAAATTTTTAAACAGATATAAAAAATACTTGTACTTTAACAAAGAGTTATGTTTGATATATATCGCTGCCCAAAACTAAAAACCATGTCCTCGTGAAAGTTTTTTGCCGAAAACTATATCAAAATCCTTTACCCAGACCGAAGGCTTGATATCTCAGAGCTGTGAGATTTCAGCCCCTCCATATTTTATACGTTGTTTTTATATAATAGGTGCGCTGCATTCCCCATAAGGGTATCTTTGAATTGGCATTTTTACATTTTCGAATTATTTTATGACTGGGGGTAAGAATTAATAAATTATAAATTAACGTCCATGCAAATGCATGCGCACATCAAACTTTAAACTCAAATATCTCGAAACTATACTTTTGCGTATACGTCATTTCATTATTAAAGCGACGATATCTGAGCTTTAATCATTGAAAAATATACTGCGCCCCATAATCAAGGATTATGCCATTAGCTGGACTATTGGCAAACCAATTTTAGTTTTGTTCCTGCAAATTTTTAAAACAAATTTGCTTTTTACCTCTTATTTTATTTTTATTTTCCCTATCCTATTACGAAATATTGGCCTATGTCATATTTTATATGTGATAGGATTTATGGTTTAGTTATCCATTATTTAACAAAAAAATATTAAACCAAAAAAAAAACAGATTTGCGTCCATTAACATCCTTAGAACGCATGTTGTTGTGGGACCTTGGTCTTAAAAGGTTTTTATGTGTTGTTGTGACACATATTGTAATGCCTACTACACATCACATTTTATTTAAAAAAAAAAAAAAAAAAAATATACCTAACCTACCTCCTTACACAAGTTTATAAGTCTCTAATCATCAAAAATCACGTTCGCGACTACAATTTTGTTCATACATGCTCTAGAATTCGTTCCGGATCAGGGTGTAATATGGTAAGGTCTAATAGGGTATTTGCAACAAGCCCTTATCGGAAATCGTACCTAATTTCTTTAATAAATCACGTCTTATTTGTCTTGATCCGGTCTGGACTAGAAAGAGCTATCTAATCCCTAATAGTAAATGCCAAATCAGGGTTTGATCACAATAAACTAGGTCAAGCCTTACTACTATTCCCAGCCGGCCCCTAACAGAAACCATATATCATTTCCCAATAAAGTAGTGCCCATTACGGAATGTCCTATACTGATCTGAGCTCTATTTGTTTTGAATAAATTTCATTTAGTTGAAATTCACTAGAGCTATATCCATTTTAAATATATATAGTGAAATTTCACATATACTTTAGTTATGGCTTCTCGGTTTAAAGACTATGTTAATAGCGGCTGCACAATGAGCTGTCTGATCCAACCTGAATAGTTTGAGACGTTTCATTCCTGATCAGGGTCTGTTCAGAGTGCCTGATCTGGTTCATACCTTTGGTAGATAATGTTCTGGTAGTTTGGTAGATAGTCTGGTTTTTAAGGTTATCCTTTTAGAACTTTTTGGTTAAACACTTTAGCTAAATTTTGAGATCTGTTTCTTGGCCATGGTCTTAGTTGTTTTGTTGTACAAATTTAATTACATCTAGGTCCAACAAATTTTCGATTTTTCTTTTCTTCCCCTTAGGACCAGATAAGAAAAATCGTTTGAAAACCTAAAATGTGTGTTTTTGTTCATTTCACTACGTGAATATTGTAAATTTAGTTTTGACTTTTAAAATCGATTCGTTTGCCGATTGACATGTAGATTAATTTAGACACAGTTGGTATAACAGTATGCCCTATTGTATGTCACTATACTCAACCGAATCATAAAAACTATGTTGTCAACTCCTATCTTGTCAAAACATTTCATAAAGACTTTGCAACAGCTTTAATGTTAGTCCTTATTTCTCCTCGCTTTATTTCGCTCATTTTAAATGGATAAAACGAATCTTTGAGTCAGATTCTTTTATAACTGGTCCTTTTATAACACTTTCAAACAAATCCAAACAGAATTGGTTAACGAAGTTGATTGCAGTAGTTGCTTTGTATTTTTCATGTCTTCAATCACGTATCACAACTATTTTATAAATAAAACGTTGAATTAATATTTATTTTTTTTTAAAAGAAAATTAACGCTTATTCATGTTTTGTATATACTTGGTCGAGCCTCTTATGAGAATTAAAAAAAAAATTAAATGATAAGTAGAAAGTCGATAAAATCTTACGTCATATACTGAAAAATGATGACTATTGTAATGTTGCAATTGAGGTTAGATATTACGTGTGGGTAAACTGAATTTTGATTAATGGGAAATTCAAATTTTCTGATGCAATTTATATAGAGGTGAAATAGCTGGAAAATGATTTTTACGATATAAAGAATAGCACGTAAGTGAATAACAAACATGCTTTAAGGTTTATTTATATATTTTCATAAAGTTGCATAGATTTATTCTATTGTTATAAAAGTATGCGTTTTAATTTTGTATGGCGCCTTATTATTAAAACTGGCAATTTTAAGAGAATTTTTTTTTACTCTCCACCTGCATTCTAATAGACATTTGGCTACAGTTAATAGAAATGAGGTATTATTTAATCTACAGATTTATATTCTCTTCGAGAAAAATAATTTACTTATGATTTTTCTCTAAATTTTTGCCAGAACACTTCATAGTTAAGTTTCACCTGCCAACTCGTAATTCATACTTATGCAGATTGTTTTAAATTTTCACAAAAAAAATTTACTTGTCAGTGAATTTTTGTGAACTTTATTTAGTTTATCTTTTTATTTATAAATTATTTCAAAAATATTCAACAAATATAATTTTAAATTTTTCCATTTGATTTTTTTTTTCATATTCGCCAATTTTGCATTCAAGAAGATTACTGTCAATTTTACTTCAAATTCCCAAAACTATAATAAAATTTGCTTTTTTTCTTAAAAAACTATAAAACTACATATTCTTCAGCTTAAAATTAATTTTTTTTGTAAATTTAAACTATTTCAAATCGAAAAAATCAAATTACAAATAATGTAACAAGAAAGGAAAATAATCTATGTATGAATTGCTTTATATATAAGATATAACATTTTATTGGTCAATTTTAAAATAAGAAGAATTTATCTTCTTCTTGGACATATGAAAGAAAGTTCAAATGGAGAATTTTTTTTTTTAATTCATATCACATATATAAATTTTATTGTTAAAAAAAATTGTTACATTATTCTCGTTCGAATAAATTTTTATTCTTGTGCAAAACCATTTGAAATTTAATTTATGTTTCAAACAAAGAAGATATGTATTATGTTCGAATTGAATTTATAAAATATGGAGGGGCTGAAATCTCACAGCTCTGAGATATCAAGACTTCGGTCTGGGTTAAGGATTTTAATATAGTTTTGGCAAAAAACTTTTATAAGGATATGGTTTTTAGTTTTGGGCAGCGATGTTTATCAAACAAAACTCTTTGTTAAAGTACAAATATTTTCTTATCTCTGTTTAGATATATATTACAAAACTAACACGAAACATCAATACGTTGCCGGAAAATTATAACAGATCATAAATTAACATAATTTAGTGAAAAGATGATACTCAGCAAACTAATCAAAAACCTTTTCATTTAGCGTTTCGAGAAAATATTAATCACAAATTCATATTTCTTTCACAACTCCAAAAATATTGTAAAAATTAAATAAAATCAAACTTTTTTCAAAATTCTAAAAATATTCCAAAAATTATTACAAAATCAAAAATTGAAACTTTTTTCAAAATTCCAAAATAATAAAATCAAAAATTATAAATTTTTCAAATTTCTCAAAATATTCCAAAAATTCTTACAAAATCAAAAATTAAAACTTTTTCCAAAATTTTAAAAATATTGCAAAAATTATTACAAAATCAAAAATACAAACTTTTTTCAAAATTCCAAAAATATTTCAAAAACTATAACAAATTCAAAAATTTCCATGTCCAATTTCATTTGCATTTACATTTACGTCATAAAAACAGCTACATTTTTTTTGACTCACTTGACAACTTTTTTTTGACAAACTTATAATGCCATAATTCTCAATAATAATAATAAAATTTCATTTGAAACAAATAATTAATTTTATTTTTTTTTTCCGAAAAATTGGGTAAAAAAATAAATAAAAATCTTTCTTTTGACACACTTGACATTTTTTTAACAAACTTATAATGCCATAATTCTCAATAATAATAATAAACTTTCATTTCAAACAAAATTTAATTTTAATTTTTTTCCAACAAATTGGGAAAAAAAATAAATAAAAATCTTTCTTTTGACACACTTGACAACATTTTTTTGACAAACTTATAATGCAATAATCTAGATTTTGGTCTCACATACCAATCCCGACCATCAAAATTTCTCCAAATTCAATGTTCCTACTCGTAATCACTTAAAATGAACGTTTTTTAGCAAATTTCCTTGTTTTGACACACTTGCCGATTTTTTGACACACTTCCGGTACAGTTATCGAACACATCGTTTTTTCGGCTCTTCCCTTTGAGTAAACCTATTTTTAGAAAAAAAAAATTTCAAATCCGTCCAGCCGTTTTCTAGATTTCGTCGGTTGCGACGGACGGACGGCCGGCAGACAGACATACATTTTTTTTTGTTGCTTTTTTAGAATCAGTGTGTCCTAAAACGTCGAGAAATGCCAAAAAAAGTGGGGGTAGAAATTTCACTTTGAGCTCATGAATGTAATACTTAGGTCTTTCAGACCGAAGTAATTTTGAAAGGTTCTTTATCGTTTTGTTCTGGAACCCGCTTACTACCATATTTATTCTGTTCTTGATTTAAATTCACAGGAATCGGATCGAAATCAATTAAAATTTTAGGTTTTGTCATTTTAAAATAATTTCATTGGTTTACAAAATAGATGAGTGAAGTTCTAACACGAAATTTCTTCGTAGGCTCTTAAATTTTTGATTTATTTTTTAGTTGAAATAGTATTGTAGTTTTCAACACGTTGTTTGTAAAGTAAAACGATTATGTACGATACGTTTCACATGGAAGTTTTGTACAATAATTCCTGTATTTAAGGGCTAGTTACACTGTGCGACAAATGGTAGGGGTCAGTGATCCGCTGCGGTTCTGACTACCGGGAAAAGTTATATCGGTAAAATAAAAGTTATACGTGTCCCGGCGTTTCGCTGGGTCACGTCTAGGAATCGAGATATATCGATTTGAAGTTAGTATGTACCATATAGGGGAAATAGTCACGTTTTGGGGACTTTTTTTTGACATAACTCGAGTGTCAAGTCTTATTACTTTGACAAAGTCACATAATCTGTGCACAAAACGAGACATGGATCATGAAAATCGACGCATTTCGCTTTTATTCACAATTAAGTAAAGGTATCTCATTTTGACAAGAATATGGATTTTTCATAGAAATTTTTTTTTTTCATATTTTTACTGGAATAAACTCCAAAATTTATTGTTTTAAATGTATTTGGACATGTGTCTATGTGTCTTTGTGTATTAATTTTATTTTTTTTTCCTGTTTTATTTATTATTTTCTATTTTTATTTATTTTATTTATTTATTTTATTTTATTATTTTATTTTATAATTTTTATTATAATTTTATTTTATATTTTTATATTTTTATTATGAGCAATTTCACGAAGATTCAACAACGTTTTGACTTGACCCCTTTTAATTTTGATTATTTTTTGTTTATAGATAGTCTTTCATAAATAAAAAATACAAGTTCTCTTAGAAATTTTTTTTTCGACCAGGGGTCTTCACAGGGTGCCCCTCAATTATTTTCAATTATATTTAAAAACTTTGTTCTAATACCTATTCAACGACATATCATTTATGAAAATCGATTCAGTAGTTTTTCTACAATCGCTCGTCAAAATGCACTCACATCACAAAATAACAAAAAATTGAGGGGCACCCTGTGAAGACCCCTGGTCGAAAAAAAAATTCTAAGAGAACTTGTATTTTTTATTTATGAAAGACTATCTATAAACAAAAAATAATCAAAATTAAAAGGGGTCAAGTCAAAACGTTGTTGAATTTTCATGAAATTGCTCTATTTCTTTTCTCTTAGTTTGTTTTTGTGTTAACAGTAATTAAACTCTTGTATTATTTACCTACACAAGCGCATTTATAACTTCCTTTCTTTCACTTTTACTTTATTTCACTTTGTATATTACTTATTCGCCTTGTATTATCACTTTTGGACATTATTTTAAAATCTTTTTATTTTATTTTATTTTTTACTATTAGAATCTATTCACATTTACCAAAAGTTTTTTTTTTTAAATCTTATTTAGTTGAAAATAATATAGGTGTCTGGGTTGGAATTGCGAAGTGGCAAAACAACCATTTTGTACCCACCCAGTCAAGTTTAGTGTCACCCAACTAAAGTAACTATGTAGGCCAACAAATATGTGGTAGTTATCAGCTGTTTCAATCAAAAACATAAATTAAATTTATCAGTAGCCCAACCATAATGCTGATTTGTACGTTTAGAATTATTTCAAAATGTCTTCCAATATCTCTAAGTGTTGAATGTCTGTTTATGATTCATGGTTGGAACAAACATTTAAATTCCATTACATTTATTTAACGAACTACTGTTTACTTTATCATATACAAATATACTTATTTACAATTTAACAAAAATCAAAATATCTTTCGGTTTTGTTGCTAATGGTCATGTCATCTTAACAAATCAAACATACATTGTAAGCATCGTTTAACATATGCAAACAAAAAAAGAAAAAATAAATTATTTGTACATAATATACAAATACAATATATTTTATCTAAAAACAAATTTGCAACCACGTTTTTAAGAATTTAATAAAAGCAGTAAATTGATCGACCCCACTTACTAAAATTTTGCTTCGAATTTTTATTATATCTTCAATTTCGGATAGAAATTGTTAAGCTTGCGTGTTAATCGTAATTGATATTGTATTTAGTTTATAGAGTTACCTAATTTTTATTCATACAACAAACTAAATTTAACTTTTAAAAATAATTTGTTTGTCAACAAACAAAAGGTAATTATTGTGCAAAATCGCTAAATCATTATTAAAAATTAAAATTACTTTAATATTTATTTAATTAGAATTAAAACCCAAAAATATTGACCTTGTTGTCAGATGATTTTAATTTCATATGAATGAAGCTTGATGTGAATGAAGTTCTATCAAAATTTCAAATTCATTAAAACGTCAACAAAATTACTAAGTTTCACAAAAATAAATTTTTTATTAATAAAAAATTTATACATTTCAGTAATCCCAATTATCTCAAAATTAGGTATTAATCTCTGTTGAAATGGTGACAGCGCATTATTACGCACAGCAGAAAGATATTTAGTGAATATGTTACTTGCTACGCTGGCAACGTTTTAATTAAAAATACATACATTTGTAAAATAAAATTAATTAATGCATTTATCAGACATTTTAAATGTATTTTCCCAAATAATGAGTGATAGGAAAGTTTTGTAGTTACTAACCACAAAATTTACGAAAATAACTCAACTTTTAAGAAATTAATGAAGCGGCATTTTTGCAAATCAATTTTAACTGTAGTTTTCGGTCTCCAATTTTTTTAGTACTTAATCTTTAAGTAAAATAACATTTACAAAGTACCTATTAGACTGGTTGACCCTTTGCTTTAGATATTCAGGCTTTGTTTTCAGTACTACCGTCAAAATATAGTTTCGTAAACAATTCCTCTTCTGTTAGCTTGACAGTTTTATAAATTATTACCGGTCGTTGACGTTCCATTTAGTAATTAAGATAAGCGTAAGCTACCAGTCACTGGTTCAAGCATGAGTAGATTTCTTTTTATCAGTTTTCTTTCATTTTCTAATTTTGGAGCATCAAAGATTTATCTAAACGAGATGTAAACTCATTTTGATTGTTCGTATATCAGCATTAAAATTTGTAACTTTATGACATTAATTTCGACATTAATTAACGGTTCCTCAGTAATACAAATTTGTCTTTTGTTTTCGTGATGGTCAAATTTTCCGAATCCATAGAAACGTCTTCATTTAAACTCTGCGATGCTCAATTCAATCCAAATCACATTGTCCATTTATTGGATCCAAAAAAGGATGAATCCAAAAAAGACGAAAGATTTTTCAAATTTCAAACAATTCAATTAGACAATCCTGGATCCATTTTAAATATCGTTTTTCGTAGCCGATGATCGTGCGTAGTAAGAGCAGATATAAACCTTTTAAGATCTAGGTCCCACAACAACATGCGTTTTGAGGTGTTGATGGGCGGCATTTTTTTGTTTGTTTGTGTCCTGTCCTCAATGACACTCAATTCTTAGAGAAAGTAATAGCGTGATATCATCAAGGAATATTCCGTAACTAAGATTGAGGGTGGTACCGTTGAGTGAATAGAGCTCATCCGCCACCACTCCTAATATATTACCTTGGGGCTAGAAATATCTCACTGTTATTGCCGGTAAATGATATCTTGCCCTCCTTTCGTTTGCATTGCATTATATATTGTACAAATATTTCCCATCCTCCCATGATGATTTCATGTTTTGGGGTACAGAATATATTGAAACCAGGAAAAAATATATGTTCACTTGTCCACCAGAACGACCATTTGGTTGCATTAGGTTGCGGATAATTACAGATTTGGTGTTTGTAATGGGTAAAAAAATACCCCAAACAAGTAATTGTCGCATGTCCCAATAAGGTTATCATGTCCACTTCACAGAGCGCCGGTGATTTCGAATCGTGTTCCACATACAACTGATGACTCCAAATTTTGGATTGGTGTCGAAGGTCCAAACTCAAATAAATCTAACGCTTCTACTTCACAGAGTTTTATGTCATACGACTCGTCCAGAACTTAAACTATCCAAATTAACATGTAACAATTTTATTTTCTGGCACTTTCTGAGTTCTGGCAGTCAACGCAAAAGATTGCATTTTTGTAACATAGAAATTTTTGCCTCTAAAAAAACTTGAGCTACTTTTTCGTCCATGAGTGAAATTTTTCTAAGAAAATTATCACTCACCTCGTAGCACCCCACATTTAATTGGTTCTTGAGAGGTTAGTATTTACAGAAAGTATTTACAAATGTACTATATTTAAAGTTGTCAGATAATATTTTCAAAACATCATACTTTAAAGAATATGTCAGAATAAAATCGATTTTCAGAAAAGCCTCAAGCTCATTGTCGTTTCCATAGGAACTGTTGTTTGAGCAAATATCAAAAGCTATAAGCTTGTTGTGTTTCCGGTTTAGTTCAAGATTTCATTTTGATTGCAAAAAATAGCCAGATGTATCATTTTTTGTTTGTGGGTAGAAGTTTTCTACCCGCCAAAGGGTAAAAAAATGTCCCCAACAAAAATAACGTTATTATGTCCATATCATAAAGCTTAGTGGAAGTTGACTCGTGTTCTACATACAACTGATGGTGCCAAATTTAGGATTCGCCCAAAAGGCCTTAGCTAAAATAATCTAACGTTTCTACTTCACAAAACTCTAATCATCCATCCAATCCGAATCATCCATATATGCAACGAATTGTGCAAAATCTTACAAATGCTTAGAAAATTCTAGTTCGGTAAAGTCTTGCTTTAAGGTAAAATTAAAAAAACCAGTCAAAAGCGAATAAAATTCGCTCGCCGCGCCGAGGGCTCAGTGGACGAAAAAAAAACAAAATATTAAAAATATTTGCCAAAAAGTTGTGTTGCAAAGTCACATAAATTTAATTTTTTCCTCGTAAACGTCAGTAGCAATTGAAAATAAATTGATCAAAATGATACAAAAATTGTTACATCGGTTGAATAATATATCAGAATAATATATCAAAGTTCTTATCTCTCTGAATTTTCTCAAATTTTTCTGACTAATTAGCTCAAAACCCAAGGGGGAAAAAATTTGAGTTGTTCTTTATGGCAATAATTCAAAACATGGATACTGCAAAAATCTAAAAAGAACTACAATGTTTCTTAAATTTAGGGGTCTTTCATAACACCCACTTGTTTCGGTCCAAAGAGATTTTTTTCACCCTTCCGCAATCTCACCCTTCAAAAAACAGAAAAACAATTTTGTGACACTTCGCTATAGTTGTAGCTCAGGGTTTATACAACTCCCTATCTCTGTGAATTCCTTCAAATTTGTCTGTCAATCAACGTCGAAACTTAGGGGAGGGGGGGCCAACTTTCAGTTGCAATTTTTTGTTTTTTCAATTGTTTCTTATATTTAGTGCTCTTTTTTGGGCCAAACAAGATTTTTTCCACCCTTCCTCAATCTCACCCCCTCAAAATCCAGAAAAATAATTATGTTTCACTTCGCTATAAACACATCGTACTCTCACCAATAGTGTTCCGTATAAAAAACGAAATCCTAATAACGCATGGAAACTGGGCAAAAAAGTTATCAAACGTCAGTTGTGTCTGCTTCGCCTTTGTCAAACTTACTTTAATTGGAGTTTTGTGAAGTAGAAGAGTTAATTAATTTTAGTAGATTCCATCAGTTATATGTAAAACACAAGTCGAATTCCACTGAACTTTGTGAAGTAGACATAATAATTAGACATAATTTTAGACATACTTTTTGTTTCAGGCGCGTTTAATAGTAAAACAAATATTTTTAAGAAAACTGCAACCAAACTTTTATATCCCAATGAGTAGGTTGGTTCGTGGGTGGCAAAAACGCATGGGATCTTGATAAAACTTTGGTATATGATCCGGGTTCGTTTGAAAATGTTAGATATGCATTCCTTTAATCCTGGTTTTCAATCTTATTGAGACCTGATATATAAGATTTTAGCACTATTTTCATTATTTCTGTGGATGTACTAACTTTCGGTTTGTCGCTTCCGTTTAAAAAGTTTTTTTTTTTAAATTTTTTAATACGTTTATCGCGCTACAACTACAAATCGATTTTCATGAAATGTTGGTAAAAGTTTTCAATCATTATACATGCGATCGGTTCCAAAATCACAAAATTTTTTAACTTTTGTAATAAGCGAACAAATTTTATGACAAATGGTTAAATAACTATAGTGAGGCTATCTTTACCAGGAATATGAACGTCAATCACGCATAGTGGTTAGAGTTGCCTAAGGCGAGCGATAACAGTGGAAGGTTGATCATTTTTCTTTGTCGCATCACTAGGCTTGTGAGATTCTGCTTGCTAGATTTGATCACGTTTGGACGATCAAAACTGTCTTGGTACTTGCAAGAATTTATTTCGACTGTGCTGGCGCAGCTTTCTTTAAATCTTATTTTATACTACACCAAGACTCAAGGACATTTATTGCTATTAGTCTTATTGCATTAACATTATTGAATGTCAATATTTTCAATGACATTACAGTTAAAAAAAATGCTTGTGCTTATGCTTAACGTCGTTTACCGGACCTAATGAATCCAAACTTCAGAAATATCTTGATTTTCGAATTTTTTTTAATAAATTTCATAATTTATTTCAATGTTTTGTAATTAATCCAGCGTAATTAGTCATTATAAATAAAAATGACGGAAGCCAGCTATAACTAAAATTTCAATTTTCAGAATTTTTAAATATTTATTTTAAGAAAATAATAACTGTTTTAGTTTTTGAGGTCGTTTATACAAAATTTATGTATATTTTATATAGAAACTTAGTTATTCTCGAGAGAGAAAAAATAAATTTAGCCGTAAAAGGAATGTACTTTACTAAAAGAAGCATCATTTTCACGGAACAGTCTTAAAAAAACATTAGCGGATGGTTTCAATAGGTAAACGTTTTGCTTTTCAGTATAAGAAATTCAAAAAATCGGGAAACATCTAAATCCATTCATTATAATTGGGTTCCGAGGTATAAACCTAATTGTACAGGGCTAAATAGAAAATTCAATATTTGTCAAAACAACACATACCCGAGCAGAAATTTGGCATGGCTCAAATAAGACCCTGATCAGGTTTCTCCTAGTTCAATTGGCCCCTGATCATACCCACGCAGGTTCAAATAGAACCCTGATCATGTTTGCCCTAGTTCGATTAGGCCCTGATCACTAGTGTAACGCTTTTGCCCAATCAGGCCCATGATTAGGATAGTCGGATTAGGTCTTGAGCAAGTTCACCGTTTAAAATTAAATAAGACAACCCCTAGTAAAATATTTCGAATCAGACTCTGATCAGATTGACTAGGGGTCAAATACGAAAAGCCAAATCAGCGCCGGATGTATGCAAATAAGGTTAACGCTAAAAGGGTATACCAAATCAGGTCTACATTAGATTACCCTAATATGGGTTCTCGTTTCTGGACTGATTAGGGCCCTAATCATGTCTTACTGTATTCAGGCTTTCCCTAACTAATGCTCCCGTAGATACATTTTAAAACCTGTATTCTGAGGTGTTGATTAAGTGTTTGTATAATATGAAACCGCTTGGCACTTTCGATTCCGGTAAATCGTTTCAGGTATTCGTTGCTCCTCGGAAAAATAAGTCTCTATGTATTCTGTCATTATGGAAGGAAGTAGGTTGGGCAGTTTAGTTATTTAAACAAACCGATTGACGAGTAAAACAGGGCAAATAATGTATTTAAAGCTCGATGAATCTGATTTGAGCCGGGATGGGAAGAGATGTAGCAACTCAAGCTTAACAACAACACTCTAAACAAGAACGAATATATTTATAAATAAATGTGGATTGATAAGGAAAGAAATATTTTTATTATCAATTGAGAAGGTCGAGCTTTCTACTCATACTGTGTCATTATAAACCCGTTCTAGAGTAAGTCATTGGAAATTGGGACGCCCCCAATAAACGAATGCTCGTAGATTTGCCTGTTTCTTCGTCACACATACTAATTGAAATATCGTTGCAGATTTCGGTCCTAGATCTGGAAACAGTCAATAACTGTGTTTTGGTGGAATTAAAAT
Source organism: Diogma glabrata (assembly GCA_963693315.1). NCBI lineage: Eukaryota > Metazoa > Arthropoda > Insecta > Diptera > Cylindrotomidae > Diogma > Diogma glabrata. The sequence goes on along the minus strand of OY856188.1, from coordinate 251,901,918 downwards.
TGACCCAATCGGAATCTTTTTTATTCGAATCATCCGTCTTCGAATCCAGTTCCTAACGAATCCTAACCATTAAACCGCTTAACACGCAACAAAATAAAAAATAGGAGATCCGTATACAAACTGCTCTTGCAGCTATTCCCTATACTCTTAATCAGCCACTTGTACACGGCCTCTCCACGGTCTCTCCTATTGTCCTATTGCAAATTCAATAATACATTTTTGTAATTTCTAAATTTGTTGTAAATTTGTTTATAATTTTATACGCATGTTCGATCTATAGTGTGTTTTTCCTATTTATCACTTGGCTAACTATTTATTAATTGAATAATACCTAAACTGAAAAATTTTCGCTTAAAACCACTTGGACGTGACTGGGAACCGAACCAAGCTCTTTCGATTTGGCATCCACTTAAGAAATTAAATACGAATTTCATTCCATAATAAACATAAACCAGTCATTTCTTCACTTATATTAAAAACGATCATAGTTATTTTCAAAAATATTCTAAAATAAAGACTTTCAATAACTTGAAATATAACAGATGCACTTCTTAAACCCAAACACATACTTAATTTTCGATCAATTAACTATCGTACACAATACCAAAATAAAATGTTTCCTGGCACCAAGGTTAATAATAAATTAAAAATAGCAAACAAATTACAACAACAAAATATTGCGACGCTGATGCATAGGCTGACTTCACCACAGCTCGGGAAACATAGTGTTCTAGATATATAATGAGCTAATATCCTTCAAATACTTTAATTAAAAGCTAAGCAATGTTGTAGATTTCGCGTAGTTCTAATTATAAAAATAATAAAGCAGGCGGTAGTATCCCAACAAACATAAATTCTGTTGATCGAGAAAAGTAAAAACTAATTTTTACCGGAATCGAAAACCGGAAGTTGGAATGCAGGACTGTTACAAATCATACTCTCAGCATTTGTATGGTAGAACCCTCGCCACTTTGAACAATTTATCCCAAAAGATGATAACTATTTTCTCACACTAATTGGAACCATATCTTTTCATAAGTTTCATCATAATCACATCAATATTGTAGGCTGTAGTGTGCATAAAGACACTGAAAACAATTGAAAAATGTACAAAAAAAAATTTTACCGGAAGTGAAAAACCGGAAGTTGGGATGCAGAACTATTGTGAGCTGTACTAAATGCTCATGTACCAAGTTTCATCCAATTCGATTATCAGGTACAGATGTTATAGAGCTTTAAAAAAAACAGGTGCTCCAGGGACCCCACACCACATTGTTCACTATCGCTTAAAAGCTAATCAGTTCCTTATCATACATGTTTGCATCTTTTTCCAAAGTGTCATCAAAATTCATTCACGAATGAATGTTTTATGCTCCCAACAAACATAAAAACATTGTGGAAAAAACCACCTGTTGTATGGTGGATCCCCACCCCTTTATCCAATGTATTCCAAAAGCTTATTAAATATATTTCACATGTTACTTGAAAGCTTTTACCAACGTTTCATAAAAATCGATCGGTAATTGTAGGCTACAGTAGGGATAAACACCTGAAAAGAAATCATTTTAACCGGAAGTGACAAACCGGAAGTTGGTATGCAGAAATATTGGAAACTGTACTAAAACCTTATATACCAAGTTTCAATAAGATCATAAACCGAGATTAGAAGTTATTCAAGATTTAAACTTAGAGGTGTTCGGGAGACCCCCCGCCATTTTGTCCAAATTTGAAATGAATCCAGATCTTCCATTTTCAAGTGAACCAGTATCATTTGCCAAAGTTTCATCAAGATCCTATGCAAAAAGGTCTCCCACACACCCACCCACCCGCACACCCACAGACGTACCTCAAAATTTTTATTGGGTATTTAGATAGAGGATGGTCTAAAACAAAAGAAAAAACAAAATTTGTTTATGTAAGAGTTTTTTTTCTCGATAGATTGCATTACTTCACACAATTTAAAACTGTGAAGCAAAACAGTCGTTAGTTCCCATACAAGGTTGTACAACTGGTCCAGTGGGCGAGTACTGGCAATCACGACTGGGCCTTAACATAATTTTACTTGATGATAACTTCGGACAATAAATGGATGCCATTCATGGGCCAGAGAAAAAACAACTGCAATGGCCCATACAAGATTGTACAGTTGGCCTATTAACGGACCAATAATGATGACCAGTATTGTAGTAATGGCCATTTGCTGGCAACCATGACTGGACCATTAAAAAAAATATAAAATATTATCATATGTAAATTTAAATAAATTAAATACAAAATAATTTAAAATAAAATAAAAATTACGGAAAAAATTCAAAACTTCCCATACAACTGATTTAGTAATGATCTATTACTGGCGACCAGTAATGCAACATTGGCAGAGTACTGGCAACCATGACTGCCATTAAAAAAAATATAAAATAATATTTTCATATGTAAATTCAAATAAATTATCTACAAAATAATTAAAATTAATAGAAATGAAAAAAAATTTAAAACATATACCAACCTTTTCAATCATAGTTTTTCAGCCGAAAATCGATAACTAATAGTCCCTGGGCCGGCGCCGATTTCATGTGATGATTACCATATATTTTATACTTCGTGAGGCGCCTGGCTTGACGAGCGCGAAAACATTTGTTCTGCGATTTTTCTCAAATCGGGCGCTTTTGCGTTCCGCAAGCTCCGAAAAATGCCGATTGCCCACGATCTTGTAAATTTGGTACCACAATTTTTTTTTAACTGTGGGGGTTGGAAATTTGTTTTAAAACACGAGGGTAAGCTTATCCGACCAAAATGTGTCTGCTATTGTCGAGTCCGACAACTGATATTTTGGATGTTTGGGTTATCGGACTAGACAATAGCAGTTAAATTTTTGTCGGACAAGGTTACCCTCGTGTTCTAAATCAAATTTCCAACCCCCATAGCTAAACAAAAAAAAATTTTACAAGATCCCGGGCAATCGGCATTTTTCGCAAAAGCGGCTGATTTGAGAAAAATCGCAGAACAAATGTTTTCGGTCTCGTCAAGGACAGGCGCCTCACGAAGTATAAAATATGTGGTAATCATCACATGAAATCGGCGCCGGCCCAGGGACTATTTAAATCTTTATTTAAATTTTTCAAACTATATATTTCTAAAACGGTCAATACTCTAGTGAAGTTTATAAAAATTGACATAGATCGGCAAATTCATGGCTGTAGTACGGGCCCAATAACAATAGCCAATTAATGTTAACCATTAACTGGCCATTGATTGGCCATTTAATGTAAAGTGTACTGGACTATTTGCTATAAACTTTAGATTGGCCGATTCATGTTTTCAGTAATGGCTCAATAATAATTGCCTAGTACTGTTTACCTTCCATGGGCCAATGCTTGGCCGTTCAAAGGTAACTATATACTGACTCTTTTCTGTTAAGTCCGGCAAACCCTGCTTGGGTTGTGATAACCAACTAAATTAGTTGAACACATATATGTACTAAATAATAGTTATTTGTTTAACTAGGCAGCAAAGTAGTAGATTGACTGCCGCGGCTTATAGTTCATAGCCGAGCGAGTGAGGCTAGGAATTCAGCCAAGGCAGTCAATCTACCTTGCTGCCGAGTTGAACATATAATTTTTTCTCCGATTAATTACAATGATATGTAATTTAATAATTATTACTTTAAAAATAAAGCAAAATTTTAAAAATGAAAAAAAAAATCGATTAAAAAAATTTTTTTTTAATCGCAATATCTGTTTATTTCTATGAAGTCTAATTATTTTGCTGCCTAGGCAGCAAAGTACTTGCTTTGCTGCCTAGGCAGGAAAAGTGCCACTTTGCTGACTGAAATAAGTCTGCAAAATTTATATTTGCTGTCTATCGAAGAAAAAATAAGTTTTTTTAGAAATCCACAGACGAACCCTAATTCAATCCTTATATAATGTTAACTTTCCAGTAGCTTTTCTTATGAGTAATCTTATATACGATCTTTGAAACTCGCGAGTTAAACAAAATATAAAGGTAGCTATTCCTCATGTAATACAAAATAATACTCATCTTTAACAGCCTTTACTACATCTTTACCTAATTTTTACCTATAACCTTCCTTAACCAAAAATTGTCGCCCACTAATCAATACACATAATTTTACTACAAAATCATTTATATTTCTCCGGAAAATTTTTCAATCAATTTTCATCGTTTTTCTTTTCCTTTTTGTCTACTACTACTACTCAATCAGTCGGTATGAAAAATGTGAAATTTCAGTTTCAGTATCGAATATAAAAAGTTTTAAAAGAGAATAAAAGTAATTTGAGAGATTGGTTGTGTTTGATATAAGTATGTATCTGTAATTTTAGGTAGGGATTTAGGGGAAAAATTTACTGAAAAACGTGAGAATTAATTTCATATTTCAAATTTTGTTTTTCTGAAATTATTCATACTTAAAAAAAGTTTCAGTCTCAATTGCGACACAATCCGGTTAAGTTGAAAATTTTTGAATTTGTTAAGATAATAATTTTAGTTATTGAAGGATTTTTTTTTTTAAATAAACTTTTTTCAACCAAATTTTTAAAGTGTTATCTAATATTTAGTTTCTTGTTTAATAGAATTTTATCAGACATTTTGTAGACCAAAGAAAAATGTTAATTTATTTGTAACAAATCGGTGATATAAAAATAAAAAAAAAATAAATAGTAATGTGATAAAATAATTAGTTATTTAAATTTTAAATTACCATGAATCAACCAGTGATTTTTTTACTATAAAATAATATAATGTTAAAAATTAAATGGATTATTTTAATAAATTCAAACATAGACTGATTTATTTGTTTGTTTAAAAATTTTCCATATTAACTATATTTTTTTCCTATCAATCTTAATTTTTTAAAACGAACTTAAGAATAACTAATACAAGATAAGAATCTTATGTAATACTACTAAAAAGTAACTTACTTGTCGTTGATTATTTTTTTTTAAATAAATATTTAATTTTGACATAATGACTGGTATTGATGTTGATTGACAAAACTTGATGTGGAAGTCTTATCGTTCCAGTTTAGGTGAAATGAAACATTTCTATACAAATCGAACGGCAATTTTTTTTATTTTTATTTATTAAACATATTGCGAAATGAGATTTGTGAAAAATAATAATTTTTAAACAGAATTAAATATGTAATATTGTGTTAACTAATAATACGATTGAATTGCTATCATCAACATCACAATTTTTGGCCGCAACAAAAAAATTGGCTGAAATTAACACACAAATTGCATCGCGATCATAACAAAAAGATTCGAGAATGTAATTTTGTTGTATAATAAAACCATACAATTTTTGTTTGATTTTTTTTTTTGGATTATTATTTATAGTAAAAAAAATTTTTTTTATTAGTTTTTTGAGTGATTAAATAAAAGTAAAAAAAAACTTCAATGAAATATTTACAGTGGCATCGAAAACGAAGATGAAATATATTCCATTACTCAATTGGAAGCACGTGAAGAAACAAAACAAAATATAATTGTAAAAGAAGAAAAATTAACAAGTGAAATAAATAATGAAAGTAAAAATAAAAATAATAATAAAATTGGTGATAATAATGATAATAATAAAATAAAACCGATAAGTGTTGTTACGCCACAAGTTCGTACTGTACCAAAAATATTAATTGAAGAAACTAAAAAACAAAAACATTGCGTTACAATACCAAAATCTGTGACAGCTTCATTATTTGTACCATTAAGTTCAACGTTAACTTTACCGTCATCGTCGACGGCATCATCATCATCATCATCATCATCGTCAGTGTTGTCTTCTCAGACATCGACTGATCTAAACACGCCGCAACCACGATATAATAATCAACCACCGCCGTTACCGAGAGGCTACTCTGTAACAGCGAAGCTAGTTACACCATTAACTCGTCCGCTAACTGTTACATCATCATTATTTGTTCCAAGAACAGAAGAAATGAGCAAAGGTTTTTTGATGTTTTCAGACGACGAATCAGGGCTTACTAGTAAGTCATATTTTAAAACAAAAAAAATATATAATTTTGCTAGAGACATCGATACAATTTTAATGTTTTGTTTGTTTATTGTATATTAATTATTGGAACTTATTGATTTTTTTGCTATAAAAATTTTATTAATGATTTATAGAAAAGTTTGGAACTCTTTTTGATTTTGCCAATTAAAGCTAAATTTTTGTAATTAAGTTTCTGTCTCAATTAGTTTTAAACGAAACACAAAGATGCTTCAATATTCGACTTTGATAATTGATAACAGCTGTTTGCAATTTTGAAAAGATTTTAGTATAAAAATTATATTCAATTAGGCAAATTATTATAGAACAATTTTTTTTCGATTTAATTACAATGTGTGCAGGATAGCTGAAGCAAAGAATAATTCAGCCTTAAACAATCAACAGGTTAATGGGAAGTTATAAATTTTTGTTCCAAGTATTACTAAATAGAAATTTTAAGGGTGGAAAAATTTCAATCAATAACAGAATATTAATGCCTTTGTAAATTTTTCTTTGGATATGCAGAGTACAATCCAAGGTCTAGGTTTCTGTTATTTTTGCTGTCAAGAAAATTTGTTGCCATTTTTCTACCGCTGTTCAGACCTTGATTCTAAGATTTGACTCTCAATACTGACATGTATAAGTTTTGTTTTCAATTTAACCCTAACATACATGTAATATCCTAATTATATCGGTCAACCAAACCAATCTAGTACAACCTCGTGAGATTTTTTTAATTTCAATTTTATTAACTCAAAAATCAAACTCCCAAACAATTCAATTGATTAATTTAGAGCATGAAATGTTTATTGATCACATTTAATTGCCTCGGTTTTCGTCACGAAAAAATTTAAAAAAAACTTCTATTCTATAAAACACTAAGAAAAGATTTATATCGCGTTTACGAGTATTTCTTTAAAAAAATACGTTTATTTTTATTTACTTTAAAATGTGAATACATTTAAGAAATGTAAATAAATTTATAAAAGACCAAGAGGTAGGCGGTTATATAATATTGATTTTTCAATACAATATATGTAGTTTAATGAATAATATTATAAATTAGATGGAAAAATGCATTCGAGAAGATAAAATTATGGAGTTAAGCTAAAAGCTTAAATTTATATTAAATGTATTGTTATATAATGTATTTGTTTTAACTCCTGGTAACATTAACGTAACTCTACTATTGCCAAACTACAATTTATAAATAAATATCTACAATACATATTCATAATTGACAAAAGTTGTAGTTTTGACTTTTGATTAGATTCGTTTTGTTAAATTATGTCATGTAATATTTTATATGTGTTATATTAAAGTGAGAATATAAATTTCTATTCCAATGTGTATTTCAAGCTCCATTGTGAGCTTTTTTTTATTTTTTAATAAATCCATAGTTGATGAACAAGTTTGTACGTATGTTGTTTGCTGTAAAAAATATAAAATTAATTTCAATGCATATGAAATAATAGAATCGAAATATTTCTAGAAAGGCGTCTAAAAAGATATTTTATCGTTAGATAGTATGATACTAACATAGACTTCTGTTTTTTTATGTAGCACAACACTAGCTGCACTAAGTAAAAACTTGATTCGTTTTTTTAAGGCAAAATTTACAGTTATTGGGTACAGTCGTGATACTTTGATTGTCCTGCCAATTCATGATCTTTATACGACTTTAACTAGATTGTGATGTATAAACTCGAGTAGGGTGTTATTGAAAGCATCTTGTTTTTTTCTATCAAGTCGATTCTAGTAGTCAAGATAGGATAACCAATTTGTATAAAGCGGTGGTCAGTGATTTGTCGGCTTCAGATAATTTGGTTCCTGTGGAACGAATAAAGCTGAAACCGGAGCAGTAAGATTTTGACTCACAAGGAGGATGTATGTACGATTAGGTATGAACCAGACAACTTTAATTTGAAAACTGAGTTTCAAAATTTAGTAACAAAAAATCGAAATCTATCTTTAGTTTTCTACTAACTATTTGGAAATGGCAATTTTAAAATCATCCTTTACTTCTGCCTTGCATTATCTTCTGACCTTCTTGAAGAGAATACAACCAAATCTATTGATTTATATTAAGCAGAGAAAGTAATTTGAGCGCTTGAATAAAATGTTGGTTATTGATTACGATTCAAACAATAATATAATTGATTGACATCAAAATAAAAAAGTTACACTTGAATTAGAATATCAAAACGTTAATAGGTTTAGTATTTTTAAGAGTAAGAGATTTAGCATTCTCTTGTAAACACTGTGCATTCCTGAAAGTGGAACATTAGAGGAGTTGCGTGCCATAAGACTTTTAAATTCCGACTAACTTCAGTCTGTGGATTCGATTATACTTTTCATCAGCACAGTAAAAATTCTGAATTGCACGCCAAAGCTTCACAAGAAAACGGATTCAAATGAACAAAGAATAGGGACTCTGATGACCCCAAATGTCGAAAGAACCAAGACAGCACAAACATACACCACTTGAAGTACGATTACTACATTTTAAAATTAAAGTCTTCCACTTACTTCATTATTGGCCGTTGATCCAACTCTTCATGTCTCAGTAATTTAGCCAACATAATGAATAAATATAATAAAATAATTTAAACGTTGCGCCTTTGCTTCCGACGATTTTTTAATGTGAATAATGACATCAATAAAGCAACAAATATAAATATCGTTGCGCTGAACGAAATAATACATCAATGTAGGTACTATAAATTTTACTATAAAAGTACCAGCGAATGTTGCATATCAGTAGGGAATCAATATAATAATAATCGTTATAACAATGACAAGGTTAATGCTACAAAATAACGGCTGTATCTGCAAGGAAATAGATGATGGTTGAATCCCGTTTAAAAATGTAATTGTTTTTTTTTTAATTCGAAGTTAGGCATGTTTAGTGTTAATAATAAGGAGCTATAAATTAAGGTCTCTGAATATCCGAAGATACCATGCTAACTAGGATTGTGGTTCTAAATTTTGTTTCCCTAGGAATTTATAAACGTTGGTTTCAAAATTTTGAGGATTAAAATTATCAGGAAAAACGTTCGCCGACAAGGAATTCCAAGAGTGTGAGTCTCGATCACGCTAAAAGGCTAAGTTCTACACTTTGTTATTTGAACCGCAAAAGGATGGGCCGCTGTTGCAGATCTGGTATGACGCATAGAATAATGCAGGCCTCGGTAAAATCGATTTGAACTCTTCAGAAACCCGTTCATCCATAACGTATTTATAAAAAATCGTTAAATCAGCAACATTTCTTCTGTGCTGCAATGAATCAAGTTCTTTAATAAGATCAGAGTTACCAATCAATTTAATAGCTCTTCGCTGCACAGCATCAAGGCATTTCAAACTTGTTACGTACACTCCCCCCAAATATGAAAACAGTACTCCATGCAAGGACGGATAAAAGACTTGTAGATCAAAAGAAGCTGTTCGCTATTGAAAAACTTAATTGTTGAAATCAAACAAAAAACATCGTTCAAACGTCAAACGTCATTTATTCATACAGGAATTATTAAAACTAATGCAAAACTTTTCTTTCCAATTTCCAAACTATCGGTCTGTTTTTTTCTTTCTATTCCGATCGACTGTCAAAAAATGTACACTCGTACAAGTATCTGTAAGTCAAAACTCAACGAAAGACAACAAAAATAATGAAAAAAACAACAACTGAACTTATTATTTCGCATAGATATAACGAAAGATAAGAATTATATCGACTGCGTAGAATCGGTAAAGTATCAATTCACAGCAGTTAACAGAAATCACTTCAGGAACAACTGCTACGTAACACAACAGTGTTTTTTTAATCCAAAGGAACATTATTGGTAAATCTAGTACCGAATCTAAATATTCATAGCTCTTCATTCCCTTAGAACACATTACAAGTTTTAATTTTACGCTTGTCTGATCGTTTTCACTAAGGTAGGTAACACCTGTTAAAAGTAACAATATTGTTATTTCGAAACCATACTATACTATTATTTCGAAAGGGAAACATCGTTTATTGTTATTCTGTTGGCCCAGTTCCGACCGTTGCGGTTGAAAAATACGTGGAACTAAAATTAGTTGGTTGTTCTTTCGTAATCATTTTTATGCACTCAATTATCTTTAGTACAATATCTATTTTGCTCTGAACACTAATTTTGACCACTGCTATTTAAGTAGCTTAAGCTTAATACAAATTTATCTGAAGGTTAGCTAAATGATAAAAACTGGTTTGAGTTTTGACTGAAAAAAATTGTTGATGCCGGAGCCCTTTAGCATAAAAAAGATCAGAGCCACGATATTTTTCCCTGTCTTTTGAGTCTGTTTACGGTTATATTTTGGTCTATGCCCACCCACACAAAATTTCAACGTTGACAAATTTTTTTTGTCCTTTGAACTACTATGTATATCTAACCAAGGGTTATTCTGAGTTGGTGTTAACGTTATGATAATTGAATCTAACGTCTGCTTGTCTGTGCAATATAGCCTTCAAGACCGTAGTTATCAAAAACCGGCATTGCTTGCGATCAAGGAAGGGTTTCCAGTGCAGGGTTTGCATTTAATTAAAATCTCTGCAGGGTTTGCATTTAATTAAAGTCGACTGTACAAACTGGTTCTGAAATCTTACGATAATGTAGGAATTTTAATTTTATTAATCGTCAATTTATACACAGAAAAAAATTATGTCACATTTTCATCTAATTTAAATATTTTAATGTTTCAAAGATTTAGTTTCGTTAAAACTTATGATACATCATCATACTTTTGGTCAATTCATTTAAAGAAATATCTATTTCATGAAATTATATTCTTTAATTTATTTAATATAATTATACGATAATTACACGTTCAATGATAGAAAATTTAAATATTTGACTTATGTGTGAAAAATAATATTAATTTTCCATAATATATAAAAAAAAAAATTTAGATATTGGTAAACGACATGAAACAAGGCAAAAAAAATACTAAACAAATATTATAATATTTTTAAATCACTGAAATTAATTATTTAAAGTGCCCGTTTGTTTTTTGTGTTTGTTTTCATTATCTTCACTAAAAAATTTCTTTCGCTTTTAATCTCATAAAAAATTTTTGAATGTAAAAATACTTTTATATTCTTTCATTCTTTTATTTATTACTATTGTTCATTAAATAAATTTCGTTTTGCTTCCTTTTTTATTATTCGTAAATAACCGAAAGAAAAGATAAAGACTGAAATTTTAACGAAAATGTTTACAGTCTTTTAATGTTTCGTCTAACATGTTTAAATAAAACTTATTCGCAAAATCAATAAAAAAAAATCAATGAATTGTGTAATATCTAAAACGGTTTGTTTTGTTCCAGGTTTGTTTGTTTGTTTTAAAAAAAATTCTCTTGTCGAGATTACAACATTTCGACATTCTACCTAAATAAAAATTAACTAAACTGAAAAAATAATTCAAGTATTAGTTCAACAAAATCAATTTTGTATCATTAACTAAAATTTAGTACAATTGACAAAACTATTTTAACGTTTTTACAAATTTTTTGTTAAATGTTAAAAACGGTTTGTCGATTTTACTAAATTTTTGTTAATGATAAAAATTATTTATTTTGTTGACCTATTAATACAGAAATCACTGTCATGCTTATTTTCGTCGTATATTGCATGTTCTACCCATCAGATACCTAACTTTCCAAACTAATTTGCTGATTTCCCGGTAATTGGATGGTAAACTAAGGATTCAAGTTTTTGTTGAAAAATTTTACCAGATCAGTGAATTGACCCGAGATCTTCACGTCAATGTCCACTTCCTTCCATTACAATTTAAATAATAAAATGATTCAAATGTAAATAATTGAAGTGTACTTAAACTATAAATATTTAGATACAATAATGAAAATAACGAACTCAATGTCAATGTTTTTTCACAATCTAATCAACAAAAAAAAAACGCGTTACAAAATATTTAAACTTTTTAAGTTATCTTTATATCATTATCCATATATTTATGACTATTAAAACATTGATTCTATAGTGTTGACTTATTATTTAATGAGGTAAATATGTATTTCTTTAGTCGTCTGTTTATATACTTATCAATCGTACGATTATTTTTATTAAAAAGTATAAACTTATACGGATGTGCTGTTCTGCGATATATTATACAATCAAGATTAAGATTTAAGTCAAACCAACAAACAATTTCAGAATTGCATTTAAAATGATATTACAAGTTGAAACTATGCGAAATATTATTAAGATGATATTAAGAAAAGAAAAAGAAGAACCGTTTGTACGAATTTTACGATTCAACTTAATATGCATAAATAAATAAAAATATTTTCATTTATTAATATGCTAAGTGTAATTAAAGAACACGTGACTCGTGCGCTTATTATTGTCGTGAATCTAAATTAATTTTTGTTGATTTCCTTTTTCTTTAAGATATTATTTTCTTGATAAAAGTCATAAATTTTTAAAAAGTATAAAACGCAAGTTAATTAAAAAAAATAGCGATGTTTACTTTATGAGAATATTTTTACAATTTTACTTTGTGAGAAGTTCCGTTTTGTCCAACTAACGGAAGGATAAGTCCTTTTTTGTTGTGGTTTTTAATATTTTAGATAATTCCAAAGAATTGGAGCGAAAACAATAATATTAATTTGAATACTTGTTGTTCTGTGGAATTATATTACGTTGCTGAAAGATTCAACACACAAATGATTTCAATTATTCCTAAAACCACTCCTTAGCAATTATTGACTGTAAAATTATTTACAAAACTTAACGACTGATTACAAATAATAAAAACTGACATGTTATAAAACCCTAAAATAATTGCAATAGTAAAATTATTTTAGAATCGCAATCAATTTTTTATAAATACATTACCATCTAATTCAAGCCAGGAAATTCATTTTATGACAATAAAACTAATAAAAGTAATGTAACTTTAGTGATGATGATCGTACTCGTAATTGTGTTAATATAAATAAAACTATGTATGCGTTTACAATCGACGTAGTTCAACTCAACCTCTAAAAATAAATAGATTGGCTGCATTTGTATTTAAAAGTATTTTTTTTAAATAACTCATTGATGGTAGTAATAACTTTTTCCATATAAATGTGGGTAAATTTACATATTGAGATTATATATAAATAGATCTAAATATTCCAAAAGGTTTTTCGTAAATTTTCATGAAATTTATCTCATGTGTGTTTATATTTTAAACATTTGCATTTTATTTTATTTTTGTCATTTTCTTGATCGATCGAGCTAAGGAAAAGTGATATAAATTTGTAATTCAATTTGTTTTAAATTGAATTCGTCCCATTTCGGATGCATGTAACTAAATACATTTTTTTTTCAAATATATATACATCGTATGGTTTATTCCTTCTTTCTTCTGTTTTACAATTGAATATCAAGACTTGACAACCAGTCACGGGATCTTGTATAAGCAGAATTACTTAGTTCTCGCATTGAGCCGGAGAATCTCCTCGAAGGGCATGAATTGACAATATGAGCCATAGTCTGATCAGTACAACCACAATCACAGGTTGATGATTCACTAAGTCCCAATCGCTTCTTGTAATGATTACATCGCTCATGTTCAGTTCTAATTCTATTCAGCAACACCTACTCTTTCCTTGGTAGTTCAAAACCACATACTTTCATTGTGGGATTCGAAATTAACTCGTAATTGGGGACAACTGCATTCTCCCAATATTCCTTCCATGTCGTGTTGCCGTTATATTCCATCAACTCATTAATTTGAGTCTGTATTGGTTCTCTTGATTTCAGACGATTCGAAGGTTGATCTTTTAGGACATTGCTTAAGATGGAATTATCATGAAGTGTTATTTTCTTGATCAGACGAGATGTTAAATTTTTCCTTCGAATGTCGGGTGGCGTTATATTACTGAGCACTGACAGCCATGGCACTGGGGTGCTTGTAACTGATCCACTTATTATTCGCATTGTTTGATTAAGCTGTGTATCAACAAGATGAGTATGTGAGCTTCTATACCATGACGCAGCACAGTATTCAGCAACTGAATAAACTATACTGAGTGAAGATATTCCTAACGTTTGTGTACTTGCACCCCGCTTTGTACTAGCCTGGTTTTGAATCAGGTTCATTCTAGTGCGTACTTTTTTAGACAACTTTTCTAAGTGGTGCCGAAAAGTGAGAGATCGATCCAGGAAAACTCCCAAATATTTTGGATTTTTATTAAAAGGTAGTAATTGTTCATTTATTTCTACCTTCAGTTCACGTTTAGCTTCTTTGTTGTTAAGATGAAATATAGACAGTTCAGTTTTATTCGTATTCGGTTTCAATCTCCAAGTTTTATAGTAGTCAAAAAGAATACTAATATCCTCTTTCAAAATCTTTTCAGCTTCTTCAAATGACTTACAGTGCACTGCTAGCACCTCATCATCAGCATATATAAATTTCTCTGATGTGGTTTCTGGTTGATCATTTGTATAAAGGTTAAATAAAATCGGAGCTAATACTGAACCTTATGGCAGGCCATTATTCAATCTCTTCCATCGGCTAGTGTTGTCATTCAGATGAACCTGGAACCATCTGTTGCTCAGCATATTATTTAACAAGTTTGCAAGTTTCTTAGAAGGAACTGCATCAATTAATTTTGAGAGCATTCCATCTTTCCAGACTGTGTCATAAGCTGCAGAAAGATCGACAAAGGCAGTAAAGGTCTTCAACTGTTTCTGAAAACCGTTCTCTGTATAGGTTGTAAGTGCAAGCACTTGATCATTGCATTGCATCCTCTATTTGGGCGAAATCTAGCTTGTTCGATTATGAAACTGTTCTCAAGTATGGGTTGAATCCTATTTAGGATTAATCTTTCCAAGATCTTATAAGGGATACACAACAAAGAAATTGGTCTGAAATTTTCCGGATCTGATTCATCTTTACCAGGTTTAAGTACAGTAAGGACTTTCGATTTCTTGAAAATCTTTGGCATGATATCAGTCGACAAAATTTGATATAATTGAAGCAGCCATAGACGAGTGTTCTCATCAAAGTTCTTTATAAATTCAGAGTACATGTTATCTTATCCAGCTGCTTTCCCAGCCTTGATCATATCAATGGCAATATTTAACTTATCCACAGTAAATGGCCTCGAAACATTGTCGTTGTTTGGTAGACACTTATTTAGGTACTTAACTTTCTTCTTTATCTTCCTCATCCATTTTCGATCCAAGGCTGCTTTTGACACTTGTCTTGATCCAACTGAATTTACGTTAACATTGTATTTCTTCTTTTTTGGCTTAGAAGTAGAACCAAGCTTTCGAATAAGACTCCAAGCTCTTCTACTTGAGTGAGTAAAGTTCATTTCCTCTGTTTTTTGGATCCAGTTTGTAGCTCTTTGATCATTTTATGCATCGATTAGGCTTCTACCAATATCAATATCACACGTTTTCTCATAATCTGCATAAAGTTTATTCCATTCCTGGTATATAGAATGATCTGTAGCCTCTTGGAATATATTTTTTACCAATCAAGTTGCACAGTTTCGTAAAACGATTGTAATTGTGTATGAAAGGAGGGATAAACATGATCCATCTCTGATTTGAAACTCTTCCAATCAGCTTTTTGAAAGTTCCATCTAGGTTTGCTGCAAGAGTTTACACATTGAATTGAATATCCGATTGTTGCTATTACTGGACGATGTTAAGTATGAGGGAAATTATTTAATACTTCCCTTTGAACACCATTTGTGTCAGCAATGTTGTTTGATATGAAAAAAAGGTCGGGATTCGAATCTGTCTTCTAAGCAGCAGAGTGAAAGATACTTCTATCTGTAGCATCAAACACTAAATAAAAGTTGTTACAAATTATCAGGTTCTGCAGGGTTTCACCATTTTGATCATTCCGACTGTATCCCCAGTTGGTATGGTGGCTATTAAAATCACCCAAGTACAGAGTAGGATGCTCGCATAAATGGAAAGTGTAGATGTAGTCCAAATAGTGGCTGGTGGCCTATATCTATTAACAATGTTTAAGCCTTGTATATTGACTGCTATAACAAATGTTTCATGCATATTTTGCTTCTCCAGAACTTCATAATCATCGATAGTCCTTTTCACATAAGTTGCTATACCATACACTGGAGAATGAATAGCAACAACCAAATCAAACCCAGCAATATCACCCTTTTTAGAAATGTCTTCGTCATTGCGAGTTGCAGTCTCTTGGAGTCATATGACATCGATTTCTTTTTCATTAGCAATTCTTGCGAGTATTTCAGACTTAGACTTTGATATCTTCTTGTTTAGTTACCAAGCCTTGAAATGATTTCCAATTGATATATCTATGAGAACGAATGTGCTGTGTTGCAGCACCAATTTTCAGCAAATCAGTATAAACCAGAACGTGTACAGGAAAAGTAGTTGATTTGAATTTTGTACTGTTTGAGGCCGATTCCGGCTGCTGAATTCTCAATTCAATTCTCTTACGGTTCTATATTGATTTTTTTGAATAATAATTATTATTCAACAATTATTATAATAATTTTTGATTTTTCACGTCTTGACAATTCAAGCATAGACTACTACTCCAATATATATAATACAATAGAACTGAATCCAAAAAATCATGGTGCCAATTATGAAATTTTTTGCAATCCATACAATTTTCGACCGATATAGTTTCGAACCAATAGGAAAATTTTAAACTTTAAAAAAGTTTCTTATACTCATCAGGGCTAGCCGGCTAGATAACCTACCAAAAGATGTCAACGCTTATAAACCAAAAATTAGTCTACATTTCTAGCGAAGTATAAGAAAACAAAAATTTACAGAAACATATATTTAATATATTTAGGCTTAGTCAATTTATTTCTCTTTTGATCACTATTGTTGGTCACTATTGACACATAATCAACATTTAATAGACACAAGTGAAGACTATTCATCTTCTTCTCGCCGATACAAGTTTGTTATTCAATTCTTTTGGAATTATAAGCATGCTGACAGGGAGGGACTAAGAAATTTTATGAAGGAATACCTTGGAAAAACGCTTGTTGTGTTGAGCAGGATCCTAGCACATCGCGGCCTAGCGGCGCAAAGAGTTTCTGACGTTATAAAAGATGGAATGCGGTGGTTTATTCCAAATCGACTAATCACTCCTAAAACTGAGCCCTGGTTCACGCGGGATGCTGATGAGGCGGTGAGGAATAAACGCCAAATGTTTAAGATGTATAACTCAAATAAAACACCTGAAACATATGGTGCCTATAAAAAAGCAAGAAATATTAGTAAATAAAAAATAGACTTAGACAAAGACGTATTTATCCAGAAAAAAGCAAAATTCGCCGAGCACCCATCTGGCTCTCGTAATTTCTTTCAGGCAGTTAAAGCAGTCCAAAGAAATTTCACTCGATTATCTATTCCAACCTTAGCTCTGAATGACATTCCCGTGAGTGATTCGAAAGAGAAGGCAGATCTTTTGGGTCGTATTTTCGCAGAAAACTCAAACATAGATAAACCTACCCATTCTCCTACACTTATTCTCCCCTTTGAAACAAAAATGAAGCCAATTATTTTTCTATGCAATATTGTACGAAAAATGCTTCTATCTATCAATGTCAATAAATCCGCTGGCCCAGACGGTATTCCAGTATTCCACCCTTCATTCTTAAAAACTTTGCTAGACAACTAGCTCCAATTTTAACAAAAATTTTCTATTTATCTTACAAAAGCGGAATATTTCCAGATTCTTGGAAGCTGGCTAGTGTTCAACCCATACCAAAAGAGGGCAGTAAGGTAAACCCTAATAATTATAGACCAATTGAAATTATGTCGGTGTTGGCTAAAATATTTGAAAAATATGTTAACTATAATCTTATAGAATTTTTGGAAGTTTCACGTATTGATGATAAGCAGTATGGTTTTCGTAGAAGTCATGCAACAGGCTACCTGTTAGCCTACGTAACCCATCTTTTGAACAAATCGCTGGAGAATCATGGTGAAACATTCAGTATTTCACTTGATATTTCTAAAGCATTCGATAAAGTGTGGCATAAAAATCTCATAGCTAAATTAAAATTTTATGGCATCGTGATCTTACTGTCTCATGGATTCCTAGTTTTCCTACAGGTCGCCAATTTCATGTTAATTTAGATGCCATTATTTCTAATATTTTCACAACTAATGCTGGTGTTCCTCAAGGCTCTGCACTTTCACCCACCTTGTTTCTTCTATACATAATGATATACTTATTTCTACAGTGCACCCAATCCATAGTTTTGCTGACGACAGCAAAAATTAAATTTACTAAATTTCGATCACACACTGCAGTCACCACTGATAGAGAGCTGTCAATTGATTCTATTAACGAGGACCTGGATCGTATAATAGAATGGGGTGATCGGAATCTTGTTGCATTTACTCCAACCAAAACCAAACTATGCCGTCTTTCACGAATAGAACGACATAAAAACTTCCCTATTAAGATAAACCATGAGAAATTGGATGAGGTTGAATCGGATAGACTTCTTGGAGTAGATATTGAAAACAATCTGAAATTGAATAAACATGTGTTCGACCTCGCTAATTCTGCAATGCAAAAATTAGGATTCTTGAACCGATGAAAAAAATTTTTCAATCTCGATCAAATTTTGCTGATCTAGAAGTCCTTTATTCGTCCATGTATGGAATACTGCCGTCATGTTTTGGGAGGCGCTTGTCAGTCAACAATTAAATGTCTCGACTCTGTACAGAGAAAGAGGATACGGTTGATTGATAATATCGAACTAACTGATCAGCTTGATACACTCCAGCATCGCAGAATCTAATACAAATATGACTTAAGCGAATTATCCTCTAAGGGAATTCAAGATATCCTTCCATCATGTGCGCAGTATAGTCGACGAACAAGAACGTCAGAATTATCCCACCTATTTGCTTTCCAAATACCTCGTTGTAAAACTATGTCCTTTCAAAACGATTATTTTAATAGAGTGGTCAAATTATGGAACTCAATGCCCGTCTCCGTATTTCCCGATGAATATGCCCCTCAGATGTTTAAAGAAAATATCAATCGACATTTAAAACAATTAGTATAGTTATCCCACATTCTAAATCCCTCCATTTTCGCAACTCCTTTCTTTCTATAGTTGACATGGTATCTTCGGATATTCAAAGAGTCTGAATAATGAATTTTTCATATTTAGTGTGATAACTGATAAACATGTCCAACTAATTAGTAAAAAAATAATTCTAACTTGGTTAGAGTATAACAACAATAGTGATCAACTAGAGAAATAAATTGACTAAAAAGTTTAAAATTTTCTTATTGGTTCGAAACTAGATCGGTCGAAAATTGTATGGATTGCAAAAAATTTCATAATTTGCACCATGATTTTTTGGATTCAGTTCTTATATTCATGATGGAAGATTTTCCATCGAAGTGATTATATCACAACTAATTTACTGAATTAATTATGTAATAGATTATTTAAATAAAATTGTTTTTGAACCAAGATTTTGTGGTTGGTCAAGAATTTTATATTATTTGTTATTTACATTTTGATAATTTTTAATCTAAGAGTAAAAATAGAATCTTTATTGTTGCTTGGCAGGCGAATAAAATAAATTAATATAAAAAATAATCTTGAAAAAAAAAAATTTTTTTTTGCGAATAAACAATTATTATTGAGAAGAATGTCATTTATATTCTTGATTTAATTTAAATGTATGGTGGAAAAATGCCAAAGACATTTAATTGCATGTTTTGTTTTTCATTTATTAGATAATAATGAAAAGATAGTTCGAAATGCAATGTTTTGTTTCGTTGAATCGTAAATATAGTCTAACTCAAGTAATTAACGAAATATTT
The DNA here is from genome assembly GCA_963693315.1 of Diogma glabrata. Taxonomy (NCBI): domain Eukaryota; kingdom Metazoa; phylum Arthropoda; class Insecta; order Diptera; family Cylindrotomidae; genus Diogma; species Diogma glabrata. The sequence goes on along the minus strand of OY856188.1, from coordinate 251,882,053 downwards.
TTTTTCAATTCGAAGGTATATTTGGATTTTTCTCAGAGAGAAAACTCCACTTCTCTTTTATGGCTTTTATAGACAGAATCTAGAGCACATTACTGCTCTCGTTTGATAAAACTGTCCAATCAACTCCTTGGACTGCCTTAAGTCCGCGGTTTTGTTTCAGGTTTAGGCCATTCCATCATAATTATTTCCCTTATCCTTTCGTGGATGGGTTTTCTCCCCAATCCACAAAAGGGTTCGGGACCGACAAAAGATGTTAAAGCACTTCGCCTTGCCAATTTGTCGGCTTCTTCATAGCCAGCGATCCCCGCATGACCAGGTATCCAGTAAACTGTAACTTTGGTATCCAGTAAACTGTAACTCCTATTCCCAAGCTTGTTTAGCTTGCTCACAGAGTCTCCAACAAATTTGGATGTGATGGTGTATGAGCTTAATGCATTAACTGCTGCTTGGCTGACCGACAAGATGGCAATTCTCTTCTTTTTGTATTTCCTTCCTAAGCTGAAGTTTGCGTACCTTTCGATAGCACATATTTCGGCTTGGAAGACGCTTGGATAGGTGCCCATGGGCTCAAAGTGTTTGGTCTTTGGTCCAAATACTCCTGCACCCACCCCTGTCTCGGTCTTTGAACTATCCGCGTACAGTTTGATTACATGATTACTCAGATGGTACGTAGTGGATTTACTGCTCCACTCCACTTTTTTGCACAACTGCGATGTAAATTTCCTATCGAAGTTGAACTGCTTAATCATTCAGTCTTTGGGAAACTCAAGCAAGGAATTCTCCTTTGAAAGACTATCTCGATATTTAGACTCGATGCTTTTTTCCTTTTCCATACCCTTCATGCTGAAGCCCTGTATGGTTTCCCTTGCTACACTCTTAACCTGCAAGTGGAGTGGAACAAGTCCTAACAGCATCTTCATTGATGCGGTAGGACATGTTGTTATTGCACCCATGATACAAGCCAGCCTCTGCATCTTTTCTAACTTTGTCTTCCGAGCGTTAAGTTGCGCTCTTTTTTTCTATGCGACTGCTCCTTAAGTGATGGATGGTCTTACTATCATGGTATAAATCCATCTTAGGATACCTGGGCTGTACTCCCATGTTTTAACCGCAAGATTTTTGCGTACCCTCAGAGCTCTTACTGCTTTGCTTACCATACCTGCTCTGCTTACTTTGTTTCTCCACAGGAGTTTACCATCGAGAATTACTCCCAGACATTTAGTCTGCTGTACAGATTCAATTAAGGAGCCCTTCATTAGGATTGGCTTTATACTGATTTTTCTTTTCTTGTTGAATGGGACTACCGTTGTTTTACTCAGATTAAGTTTTAGTCCCACAGATGTACACCAGATGTCTACCAGATTCAATCCTCTCTGTACAATATCACAGAGTGTTTCTTCGAACATCCCTCTGGCGATAATGACAATGTCATCCGCGTACCCAAGACATTTAATTTAATACCCTGGTTACTTAATACAACTAGAATTTCATCCACCACCAGACTCCACATGAGGGGTGATAAGTCCCACCTTGCCTACAGCCCCTAGTGGTGTCAAGGCTGATTTTACGATCACCAGCCTTGGTTTCTGCTACACTAATTCTCAGCATCTCACACATCCAGTCAGTTGTGGTGCTGTCAACCTTTTTCCGCTTAGAGCCTTCTTGACTGCTCCATGCGAGGTGTTATCGAAAGCTCCTTCAATTTTCTCATTCTTTCGTCACCTTGAACAGCACGGTTTCCGTTGATCTACCCGTACTGTACGCATGTTGACTATCTTGCCACTTCTGCCCCCTCTGCAGGAGAACTATTCGTCCTCTCCTGGTGATTTGTATGACTGGAAAGTGCCTATGGCCCACTTGATACGGTCCTCCGTAAACAGTGAGACAGCCACCTTCCAGTCCTCTGGGCTTGGTCTTTTACTTTTCGCTTACTCGCGAGTCGCGTCTCCTGCACACGTGCGTATACCTCACGGAAATTGTGTTTCTAGAAGAAGAGCAGCTCTCTGTTGCTCATCCTCCGTATACGTTCCATCCGTTCTTCTCAACGAAGTTTTAATCTCGACACCGTCCTTGGCCAAAGCTTTATGCAGCCTACCCGCTACAGGCGTTGCAGAGATATTATCACAGATGGTTCTGAAGCTGCCCCTCTTTGCCCTCCTGATTTCCTTATTGTAGGTGGTAAGCACCCTAGTATACTTTCCCCAGTTTTTGGATTGTTTTGCTCTATTAAAAAGCCTCCGTACTTCTGTTCTTAAATTTGACAACTCCTTGCTCCGCTAAAACGCGTCCCTCTGCTCTTTTAGCTTAGTAATTGGGCAGCTTTACCTTCGAACGCTTTGGTGATTGCCAGGTTTACATCCGCTACAGCTTGTTCCAGCGCGACATAGTGTTTTACTGGATCCCCAAGTCTTCGATACTACTGCAATCCTCTGCAGCAGCATCCTCCTCTTCCAAAACCATATTTGCCACCTCCCTGGGTGTCGGAAAGGTTACGGCCTTCCTGGGCTGTGATGATATCTGAGATACTTCCCCCGAGATGCCACAAGCCTCCCTTTCCCCCGTACCTTGTGCCGTTCCCTTCTAGGTCCATTGACAATGACTTTACCAAACCGGTAGTTGAGGGTATTCCCCACTCCCGATAAGGCTGTCGTTGCCCGTTAGCCAGCCTGACGCCAGTGTCGTCAGGAGTTGGCTTGTGCTCTTATCCTGACTTCCTGATAGCGTTCACTCCTTAATAATTAAGCCGGCGTTTCGCCCATCTAGCAGAGCGAGATATTTCTCCCTGGTCTGCCCAGCCCGCTTTGGAAGAAAGACGGTAATCTTGTCAGGAATCAGAATGTCATTCCCCATATTCGTCACAAATATATGTTTACCGACTTCCACTTTAGGTACGACAGACACGAGCCCACAAAAGTTCTTAGTAGATAAATTTCCATATGTTCTCAAATATGCATGCATATGTAACAATAACCAAGTGTCAGTAATCGATTTCACATTGATTGGAAGCATTAAATAATACTTTGCACTTAGGATGTTGACTATAATACAAATATTCCCAGATCCGAGAATCCAGATTCCGAGATCCAATGAATAAACATTTCTATATGAAAAGGAAAGACCAGATATCAGTGAAGAAATTCAACTTAGTAAAATAATTAATAATATAGTATCACCTTCAAAATAGTCATCGAAGATTTGAATCCAGTTCGAAATACGTAAAAGAGAAGTATTCGTTAGGTTCGTGGAGTCTTTCTTTGAGAAAAATCCAAATATATTGAGTTTAATTGCTCACAAAAATACGTAATAATTCAAATGCCAATAATGTAGTCTAATATCCATACATATATGACTGTAATTTACCTAAGGACAATGATTGCTAATTGGTTGGAAATAATCAATAAAGATTATTATTTTAGCATACATAAGTAGTTTGAATTTTCTTGATTCTATACAGCTGGGGGCTATTAGCCCATGATGGATGAACTTGCTTCCGTGAAAATCAAATCGATTTTTTTTGAGCCTGCAAACATCTCGTGTCACACTTGAGCAAATTTAGCTTCCCATCCTTTTACTATTTGAGTGACAAAGTGTAGAAGTGTCGCTATTCAGCTTGACATTTCTTTTTCTGTGTAACGTTTTTTATTTATGTCAAGAACATAGCTAGAGAAAATGTTGTATTGGTCGACACTGATTGAGGATCGTTCAGTTAAGTAGTGTCAGATTAGTAGATATCTGATGTGATAGTAACTATTGACTTCTAAGATTTGCTGTCGGACTCCAAATCACATTACTTAAGTTCGACTGGAAACTCCGAACGTGACCTGGCATCAGTAGTAACCTGATATTCTAGTGTATCCGATATTCCCAACATCCTAGAACCTAGAGTTATATCTTTAATTCTTTCTCTGACTTTCGTCATGAATCTTGAATCTGATGAGGTAGGTTTACTCAACCACCATAGATATTAATTGCAAGTACCTCTGTTCCTAGTTCAAAAACTTTTACAGAATTTGCATGAGCTCAACCATCGATCGGCCGAGGTAACTATGTCTAAAACGTTTATTTGGCTTCAGAAGTAAATTAATTAACTTTTTGCTAAGTCAAAATTAAAATTAGTTGCTCATTTCCATCCCTAACCGACGAGAAAATTAATGGCTTGCATACAGAATAGCTGTTTGCTCTACTATTTAGAAATATATCAGAAAGAAGTCCAACCTGAAGGGTTACACCTGATTTCTTTCTCGCACCAGTTAATGAGCTTCACGGCAAAATATTTTAAACGCATTAATATTATTTATGATCAGCCTAAAGCAAAAGTTGCATAGCTAATGAAGAGATACGTAGGTTTTCCCGTATCTGAGACCTCTCAACGTGCATTTCATTCCTTGAGGGTCTTCTGGTGCATTCCCTTTTGTATTCGTTTTCTTTCAACTCTGCTGTTAACATCACGGTTGTATTATTCAATCTTGTCCTTTAGAAGAAGGTCTACAGGGATTGTGTCCGCAATGACCTGAGTCGAGATTACAAAGATGGATCTATAACCTCGGCTCATGCATATCAGCATATTTTTGGAGCGCTTAATAACTGTGCATTATGCTTAACGTTGGTCTGCCCATACCAACCAGCTGAGCAGTACTTTAAAATAGATTCCACTACAATCTTATAAACTGGATGCAATGTAGTTCTATCAAGACCCCATCCATTCGTGTGATAACCTTTTGAAACTGTAGAAGAGGGACATAGATTTCTAGCATAACCGTATTATATGACTTAAGATACCCAACCTCTCATCCAAATCAACACCAAGGTATCTTTTTGAGCTGACCATTTTGATTGAATGCCATTTGCTTAAACGCTTGGTGGCCTTGCTCCGTCGTACTTGCTCTTTAGCTGTAGAATAACAGTTTTTTTTGCACTGACAAGCTTAACTTCTTTCTTCTGCACCAAGAGGTCACTTTTCTCGAATTTTCAACTATCACAATTACCTTATCATCAGCGTACGCAACTTCTGAGACTCCATCTATCATACTAGCATTAAAGAGTTGGACCAAGAACAGACCCTTGCAGGGCTCCTCTTGTAATAGTCTTTTCCACTGAATCAAGATCATCCTTAATTATTGCCTTTGTTGTGTTAAGATATTTTTTTAGAAATCTATGGGGATTAGTTAGCGGGATAACTGAGTCCTGTTAGGTAAATCATGACACTTGTATTTTTCATCGGTTGACTGGACAATTTTTATTAGTTTGCAAACTGCGTCTTTGGTAGAGCGACCCGATCTAAAGCCTACTGCTTATCCGTCAACCTACCATTCAAATCAATACAATTCGACAGTCTATTGTTTATTACTATCTCTAAATTTTACCCAGAACTGAAAGAAGCATGATTGGTCTATAAGATGTGGGGTCCCAAAGACCAAGAGGCTTAAATCTAGGCCAGGAGGCCTACTACATTTCACACTAATTACAGTCTCCTCAAGGTCATCGACTGTGAACTCTGAAGCATCTTGATATAGCTGCGCTATCCTACTGATCTCAGCATGCTCATGTGATTCTTCTACATCATTTGGTAGCGAGGTGCCAACCAATACCTTCCTAGAGGTCCTCCATGATTGCATATTGTTTCCGTTCGAAGAGACAGTTCCATACACTCTAAGTTGTGCAAGTTTTCCTGTCTGATATTTATAAATCAAGCCCCATAAATCTTTAAGGCCAACATGTTTCATGAAGGTCTTTTAGTTGTATGAAACTTTTGCATGTATATGTTTCTAATGTAAGCAGCCCTGTAAGCAGCCTGCTTTTGCAGCGTCAGATCTGGATTAAGTTCTTTCTGGTATTTTCTTCTAACCTGGTTTACATAACTTTTGAATTTAGTTAGATCACGTTGACCCATTTGTTTGGTTGCAGTTTGATTTGCGCGGTATAGCATCTTGCTTAATATTTAGTACTAGATTTAGATTTAAGAGTTCCCAGTTGGTAGCATTGACTTTGAACCTATTGGTATTATTATTACTAGCACGAGAAACGTGGACAGAACAGCTCTCAGAATCAGTTATATTAAACGAGATAGCACGATATCACTGGCGGTCCAGCCCTCATGAACTTTTCAGTGTTTTATACGTTTTATCATATTATGCGACGTCTACTGACGACTCGCCGTTGTATGCATATGTGCTTAGATGCCCAGATTCACCACAAAAAACTCTATCGTTAGATGAAATTTTCAAGTTTATGATCCCTGCTGTCAATGATACAGTTGAACCAAATTTTAGATCAAGCGTTAAAGTCACCGACAATTACTATTAGACCTTTTATATGACTTAGTATCATATCGAGTTTATTTAAATGGTTCTCGATAAGCTCCCGAAACTGACAAAAGACTCACTAGATAAAACGCTCCACCAGGGTATCTGACCTCTACACAGACACAGTGAGAATTTGTGAATTGTGAGAGCGTTATAGTTTTTATACTGGTGTTGTGAAAACTTATGTGGGCAGGTATGCTCTTATCTCCATTTTCAGTACTGGACTGTTTATTCCCAGACCAGTTGCAATTCCACTCACTCTGTAGACCTCCTGTGCACACAGGATGACACATTATGAGTAGCGACGCATTCACACATCTCATGCACTGCCAGCACTATGTATTAAATCGGTGTTAAATGTTACTCCCTATAAGGAGTAAACTATGCAATCCGCTCCCGCAAATGAGGAAGCCGAATTGAACTTTTTATACAATTCATGCAAAAAATAAGTTTCTAGTATTTTATTTATTTGAAGCATAACATAAAATCGTCCTAAAATTTCATATACATGCTTTAATCCCCGAGCATTCCGGATAATTGGGATTTTACTGTATTTGTTATTTGTAAATTGTAGAATTAGAACAAAATATTGAGTTAGAATAGATATTACAGTTAGAATTAGAACAAAAATACCAAATATTTGTTTTTCATTTACTTTTAATTTTTTTAGTAACTGATTGCGTTAAACATTTTCCATCTTAGTATGTCATATAATTTTTTTGTGTATAACTATTTTTTTTAAAAAGATGTATTTGTTTCATACATGTGAGTTGTGACACAATTACTACAAATCGGTCAAAATATTTATAGACATTTTGCTTTCAATCAGCAAAATAACTACATTTAGAAAAATCAACATTTAAATAATTGGACACACTATCTTTATATTTTAATTTTGTATAGTATAAATCAACCAAAACAATTTAATAGCTGAAAAATCAAATAAGATTCCAATAATTTAATTATATAATTTAATTATAAACAATAAACAATAAAATTTTGTATCTTTTTCTCATAAAAATTATATAAAAAAAACAAATTAATTAACTTTACATACAATGTATTGTATTATAGTGTTGAAAGATGAGCCAGACGATTTAACACAATTGGCACCATCTGCGGGAGATGCGTGTATACCATTAGACGAATCAACACCATTTTTTACTGATATGTTTGATTTAATGTTACCAGACAGCTACTGTGCTCTATTATCAGATGATATAAATTCATTGGATTCACATAGTAGTAAAGCAAATAATACTGATCCATTTATAAGTTATAGAGATGAATCAAGTGATGCCAGTGGAACACCAAATTTATTATCACCAGGTTTATCAAAGGTATTTTAACGAAATAAAAAATAAAATTAAACAAAAACTTCAAAAAACAAAAATCAAATTCCAATGAAACTCTATCATGTTAAATTATTGTTATTAATTTTTTTTACCTCTTAAATTTAATTATCAAAATTATATGATATTTTCTACTCAAATAATTTTTATATTTAATTAATTTTAAACTGTTAATTAATTCAATTTTAAATCTAAATGACAGATTTGTTCAATTATTAAATTTAATAAGTCAATTAGATAATTGATTAATTGATAGGAATTTGTGTGTGCACTGTGCATACAGGTAAAAACCAATATTTTAATGGTGGCTATGGAAATATATATATATATGTACACTATAATTTCGTGCAATTAAACAGTAACGATTCGAGCAGTTCTTGTTACACTTAAAACAATTAAAAATATTTAGGTCAATATTGTTTTATGTAATTTCACAATTTTACTGTCATATTTTATCATGTTGATTAGTTTTATAGTTTTCTTTAAACAAAAAAAAATATATTTAATTACACTTAACGTAAAAAAAATTATACAAAGTTTAATCTAATTGATAGAGTTTTGAATATTTGATTAATTAATTCCAATGGAGTATTTGTTTTTTTTGTTATGAATCAATAAAAAAAAATAAAAACTTTTAGAGTCCAGCTGGAAGTAGTTTACCATCCTTATGCAGTCCAGATGGTTCATTACCCGAAGAAGATATAACGTTCATGACAATGAATATAGAAGATGATTTAGAGTTGTCTATGCGCGCTCCATATATTCCAATGAATGAAGCTGAAGATTTACCATTATTATTATCAGATGATTTAATGTGGGGAGCATTTCCTGAAGGATTAAGTCTGCACAAGGAAGTTAAACCAGTTAATCATATAGTTGCTAACGTTAAAACAGAAAAAAATATTGATTCGAGCTTAGCTGCATTGCTGTGTGGTAATGCTACAAATATTACACAAACCCAACAGCATCAGTTACATCAACAGCAACCGAATAATCATCAACAAATACAATTAAATATTAGCAATCAAATTTCGGATTCAAATCATATAATTCAAGAGCAAGAAACTCGAAAAAAAAATCTTATTGATCAAGGTGGTGGAAGCAGTTTTAATAATAACAAAAATACTATTTCAAACAATTCTTCTAATAATAATAGCAATGAAAACTTAGTCAACCCGAATGATTATTTGGGACAAGTGTTTAACAAAAGTTGTAAGTATATTTCTTATTTTTAAACGACGGATTGTTTATTATTAATAACAATTACGAAAATATAAAATAAATAAGCAAAATATTAAAATTAAGTTTTTGAAGTCAATTAAAATTTCGAAATAAAAATTGATTGTTTCATCTATTTAAAATACTTGGCAACGTTTGAATCGGCCAATCTTTCAATTCGGTAAACGTAATTTTTGAAACTACTACTGCTACTCAAAAGCTCTGTCGGAAATTTTATTTGATGTTTCATCACTTATAACCGAATTCTTAGTAATTTTATTTCCTCTACTAGCCCCTGGGTCCATGCCGATTTCATGTGAATTTTACCACATATTTTATACTTCATGAGACGCCTGTCCTTTACGAGTCCGAAAACTTTTGTTCTGCCATTTTTCTCGATTTGGCCGCTTTTTCGTTCGGCAAGATCCGAAAAATGCTGACTGCCCGGGATCTTGTAATTTTTTTTTTAACTATGGGGGTTGGAAATTTGTTTTAGAACACGAGGGTAACCTTGATCGTAAAAAATTTGTCTGCTATTGTCTAGTCCGACAACCCAAACATACCAAATTGTCAGCTGTCGGACTCGACAATAGCAGACACATTTTGATCGGACAAGCTTACACGTGCTCTAAAACAAATTGTGAACCCCCACAGTTAAAAAAAATTGTGGTAGCAAATTTAAAAGATCGCGAAATCGGCATTTTTCAGAGCTTGCCGAATGGAAAAGCGGCTGATTTGAGGAAAATGACAGAACAAAAGTTTTCGGACTCGTTAAGAAGGACAGGCGCCTCACGAAGTATAAAAAATGTGGTAATCATCAAATGAAATTGGCGTTGGTTCAGGGACTCAGGCCCAGATACAATAATTTGGTTCTGATAATTTAAACTTTCAATCAGAATATTAAATTTTATTTCGGTTTTCTACGATACCAAAAGATTAAAAAACTAAATAAATATAAAACTATACTAAAAGAATTGGAGAGAAGACTCTTAAAACTTATTTTATTTTATGTTTTCGGTAGTTTGTCTTTTTCTTGGATATATATTTTTTAATATAAAATTACAGGTACAAATTTAGATCCAACGTGGACGATTAACGAATTCCTTCAAATAAATACAACAAATTCCTGTTTACCTTTCAAAATGAATATTATTAATAATAATAATAATAATAACAATAATAATATACCCTTAACAACATCGTCCTTACAAGCATCTCCACCACCTCTGCTGCAAACAAGTCCATCACCACATCAACTTCATAAAAAAACTGATCGTATTTTAAACCATCACAAACGTTCAAATATTCCATCTCTAGAATCTAATAATACAAAACGAGTAAAATCGTGTGAACCACAAACATCACCTCAATTGCTGCAACAACTAATGGCGCCGACACCATCGCCAAATAATCGAAGTCGTTCGAAGCATGATTGTAAAACTGAACAAAGATGGAATTTGGATAGTGGAGGACAAAGTCATTTAAACAATTTACAACAACCATCATCAAATTCGGTTCTAATGAACTTATTAGTAAGCGGATGTGATGTAAGTGCAGGTTATGTATGTTTTGTTCCAATGCGTCCCAAAAAAGCAGCGAAAGCTTAATTAGTTTCTAATTAATTTTTATTTATTATATTTTTGTAAATAAATGAATTTTTGTTTGTTATTTAATTTTTCATTATATTATAATAATTACAATTTTTTATATATCGGATTAATGATGTTAAAAAAAATTAAGAATGAGTAATTTTTAATTATAATGTTGACATGACGTGGAGATATTTATTAAAAATAATTAATTATAATTATCAATTTTTTTATAAGAAACACAAATTAAAAATATGTCTTCGTCTTTTTTTACTGTGATAGTGATTTTTATTGTTTTTGTAAAACGTGGCGTATAGCGAGCGCCGATGGTACAAAATTAAAAAAAATTATAATAAATAAAAAAAAATATATTTAATAGCAATATTCATAATAAATAATATATTAAATATATTATATAAATGTTATATCTATTAAAATTTTTAAAAAAAAATATATTATTAAATATAAATTGAATGTAATTAAAATTATTATTATATAATAATGTTGTAAATTGCGAAATTTAATGTATGAAATTACTAAATAATATAAAATATTTATATACATATTATTAAAAATGTGCTCCATTCCAAATATGAGCAACGTAGAAAGTAAACCCATCGAGTCGTTTAGAAATTATAAAAATTAATATTAAATTAAAATGTGAAAATTTTTAAATGTAATAATCATTTATAAAAATAATGAAAATAAATTATTTAAATTTAATATGTGTTATTTAAAAGTAATTTTTTTTAAAATATGTTCTTTTATCACACTAAATATTTATCTACTTAACTAATCTTTATTGATGGATTAATTTTTTTTGTGTAATGTAAAATTCATTTTTAAATTAAATAGGAGAATAAGAAAATAATAGTTCAATTTTGTAGTCAAATTTATTGCATTTAAAAAAACTAAATAAAATAAAATTATATATACATTAATTGCTAATAAATTTTTAAAAATTTTAAATTAACAAAAAAAAAATGCAATCAATATTTTAAAATTAAATCCATATATTAATGTGTTATCTCATCAAATTAATTAAACAACCAAATTTATAATATAAAAATAAATATATTCAATTTAAATGCAATTTTTGAATATATTAAATCAGAATTTATAAATTATCATTACATTACACAGAATTAATCTTTATAATTTTTTTTTTATTATGTTTAAATTTTTGAGATTTATGTGATGATTTTATTTTATAAAATGTAAAGACTTAGGAACAACTCCTTTTGATGAATTATTTTGGGTAACCTTTCCCTCCTGTTACATAGTCGTTTTGTCTTATTTTTGTAATTTTTTTAAATTTAATATTTTTAATTTCACATAATTTCAACCACGTTAGTTATAGTGGCTAATTTTTTTCATTTCTTATTTGTATTACTTTTTTTTAAATTTTAGTTCTTATAGAATTATAGTTAAATTAAGATATTAAATTTGATCACATAAAAAATCTGACTTTGAAATATGTTAATATTTCATCAATGAAACAATGAAGAGAGAAATTATTTAATCGAGAAAGCTATAAAAAAATTAAATGTAAGATATATAAGAATAGTTGTAATATACGGTTTTATAATTTAATTATAATAGTTTTGTTTTTTTTTTTACAAAATTCAAATGCAAAACTATGTACTTGTGATAATTATAATTTTGTTTTTTCAAAACTCTTTGCTGTTATTCTACCAAACACTTCTTATCGTAAATGAAGCCTGGCTTTGATCATATTTAATATAATTTTGTTTTATTTCATGTGAAATGTTAAAGCTTTTTATAAAATATTTTAAAATATTTTTAATATATAAAAAAGCTTAATGTCAGTCTAGAGAATTTTTTCGGTTACTAATTTACTCTAACACTTTGTTTTGGGTTTACTCAACAATTGAACTTCTCTTCAAACTGTTTCGTCAAATTTATAATTTTTGCATATTTTTTTTTAAATATGTTTAAATATTTAAATTTCAAATTTCTTAATCCTCTATTTTTATTATTTGTTTTTTACGATTACAAAAACGAATACAAACAAACAAGCTTTATTAGTTTTTAGAATTTGTAAAATTTACTTTTTGCGAATAATTGATTTATGAATTACAATATGGAAATGTAAATATTTATAAAAAATACGTTAAAGCTATTTTATTTTTTTTTGTTTTTATTTAAATTAAAAATTTTAAAACATAAGAATTTCAAGGTGTGTCTTAGAAGAAAAATTTAAAAAAAAAAATTGTTTGATTAGGAGTTTAGTAAATAAAATAATAATTTGGAGCGATATTTTTTTAGTTTTGTTAAAAATTTTTATATTTATATTTATTCGAAATTTTAATTTTAAAAATAATATTGTAAGGAAAATATGAAAGCGATATAATAAATTAAATAAGTATTTGGAATTGAACGAACAAAAAAATATAATAAACGACTGATGAATTCTTTCTTTTAAAAATAATTAATTTTTATTTACTTTTTAAATTCGTACAAATATTGAAATTTAAAAAAAAATTATTTTATGCGTAGTAAAAATTTAAAAAAAAAAATGCATCCATATCATATAAATAAAAAATTATTTTATTTCTCGAATAAATAAAATAAATTCATCGATACTTCACAATTAATTCAAAATTAATTAATTAATTTTTTTAATTTTATATTATAAATCCGAATTATAAAATAATTAGAAAATTGTATGTAAAATATTTTCTTTTTCTTATTTTTGAAAATTTTGTATTTGCGTAATTATAGTTTGAATAAATTGTGTATAAATAATTTTTATTATTTACAAATAATGTAGGGCCGATTGTATGAATGCGGATAGAAGATAAATCCTCGGATTAATCGTCGTTTGTATATAGACAAACGACGTTTAATCTGAGGATTTATCTTCTATCCGCATTCATACAATCGGCCCTGAATGCTATTAAGCATTTTTGTCGGAGTGTTTTTGATTAAAACGAAAGAAACAAGCACAGTGAAATATGGTCTTTTTGTCAGCTTTAATTATTTATAATTTATAATGAAATCAAAATGATAAAATATTTATTTATAAATCGATTTTATTAAGAAAATAATTATAACTCAGATGAATGTGATAATTTTAATGATTAAATAAATATAAATAAAATGAAAAAAAAAGGATCTTAATGGTAACTTTAATTAACGAATTTGTAATGATGAAAATTTAAGGAAGTATAAGAACTGAAGGAAGTTGTTTAAAGCTTGCCAATAATGTTTTTTTTTAATTAATTCGAAAAAAAAAACTTAAGTGAAAATAATAGACATTTTTGTGTTCCTAAATGTATAATAATTTAAAAAATAAAATTAATTTGTTATGTTAAGTTTTTTTTTATGAAAACACCGAGTTTTTGCTTTATTTGAAATTATAGAGTTTACAAGAGAAAAGGTAACACTCAGTCAAAAAGAAACATAACACTGACGTAATAAATTAACAATTCAAATTTAATACATAATAATATATTAAAAATTACATAAAGACTATAGAACAAATAATTAAAAAATAATTTTCTTTTAGGAAATAGAGGAAAAGACAAAAATAAAATGATATATATAATACAATATAATATATATAAATAAAACAACCAAATGTTTTACGAAAAATTATAAAAAATGCAATAAATTTAAAAAAAATCAATACCGTATTTTTATTTTAAAACAAAATATTCTCTTTCTACAAATTTCAGGTAATTTTTATATATTTTAATCAATAGTTTGGGTTAAGGAATTCATTTATATTAATAAACTCTTATAATTTTATGTATTTTATAATTAATATTTTATATTTTTTTTTGTTTTATACAGCTAACTTTTGTGATAAATTTGTAACAGTTATTTTTTAATCATTAACAAATAATTATTAACTATATTTTTTAATCGTTTCAACCAACTTTTACATTAAAATTATTTTAATTTTTTATTTGGATTTAGTTACGTTTTACATATCACAAATATTTCAAGCACATTCTGATGGATTCTTATATTGTGTTATTGTTCTTATTTCTTTACAATATCGGTTGCCGGTCCAGAATCTGTAAGCCTCAAAGAACTCATGAGCCGTTTTGTGACCAGGTTTTCACTGCATCCTGGTACGCTTTTATTATGCTTTTCCACTCCGTTAAATAGTGACACACATGCCTTAAGGTCAAAAAACAATCTTTTCAGTTGCTAAAGGGAACAAGTGATATGTACTTCAAACCAAACATTTCTGATATGCATATCGATTCATCTTTCGTCTTATTCTAACTAAAATACTTTGGCAAATCATCACTTTTCTTACTGAATTATTGTTGCAAATATTTGAATATTCTTGTACGAGTTCCTATGAGATACTTACATTACAAAATTAAATAGTTAAAAATTAAAAACAGAAAAATTTCTCAATTTTATATTTAATTAAAAATCAAAAACGAACATAAACATGGATTAAAAGCCGAAAAACAAACAAATTTTATTCTTAGATTACATAATAAGTGAAAATGATAACAATAACATAAAAAAAGCGAAACATCATCTCTTTCAGAAATTACAAATTTTAATTCAATTTTTTTTTCTGTGCACAAACTCAATAGAATATTAGAAGAAATTCCTAGGAGAAAGCATAAAAAAAACGAAAACAAAAATTTACTCAACGAAATGGAAAACTGGAAAATCAAAATTTGTTTTTTCATTCAAGAAATATGAAATATAATCTGAACTGAAGGACGTTCTCTTTTCGATGAGAAATTTTTTTTTTCTCTTTTAAAAACCAAAAAAATACACTCTCAATCCATAACAATTCTCATTTTTTTGGTATTCTCTGAATATTGTTTGAAATTTCTAAGCAACCAAAAATGAAGAAAATGGAAAAATGAAAATGAATCCTGACATGAGTATAAATGAAAGGGAAAAATAAAACTTTACAAATTTCCAATCGAAAAGTTTATTTTTATTCTTGGAAATTTTTGTATAAAAATGAGAGCACATTGACTTTTAAGCTACAGAAAGGAAAAGTTTTCTTTTTTGTATTTTTATTTCTATAGAATTTGTAGCTTTTTTTGTAGCTTCTTAGAATTTTCAATTTCTCTTTGTTTTCTTTTGTAAAGGAAATTTAAACAAATAAAATGAATGAGCTATGCGTTATGCGAAAGACGGTAATTTTGTATAGAATATTTTTTTTTACAAAAATTATGTTTCACTAAATATAATTATATTGTGTTTAAAGGTAAATACATTAAATATTTTGAGCATAATTTTTATTTCACTATTTCTAACGCAGATAGAATGATCCTTATATCCTATCTGTAAGATTTATTCATTTTTAATTTACATTTAATTTTTGGTATTCTAATTATTTATTTAATCATAGCAGATGAAACTTGTTTTGTTACCTTTTTATTTCATTACGCACTAGTGCGTAATTACGTTATTATAGTGATTATCACTATCTAAGTGATTTTTTCGTAGCAAAATAAACAATAATGAAACGTTCTTTGAATTACTAAAAACTCGAATTTGTAAAAGTAAAAATTCGAATTTGTAAAAGTATTTTTGGATTTTGTGGTAAAAAGTTTTGTTCTTTGTTGAATTTTTTCAAAACATTTTGTTATGTGTTTTTGTTTTCTAAATAGAACCTAATCTGGCTTTGTTTACGTAAATATTGTTTATTAATTTGGACAAATTAAATAATAATCCGGTTTAAGTTTTGTTTCGATTTTAGTTTTAATCTGTATTACCTAGATCGGCAACTTAATATATATGAATATGGGTAATACGGTTTTTACACTTAAAATTGCTTATTTTGTTTGATTGCAAACCCTGCATTCTGCAGTTTCGCAATTCCATCTAAATTATTTTTAAATATTCAATTATAAATAAACTAATTTTATAAAATTAAAAGTGAACGCAGATGACGTATTTTTCTGTTGCCTCAAGTCAATTTTTTTGTTTGCTTACTTTTCAAAAAGACAAATTATAGAAAGATCAATCAATTTTTTTGCATACGACAGAAATTGTTATGATGTTTTTGGCAAACAAATGTTCTATACTTATGGTTCGATTAATTTTTTTGAACGGCATTTAAATGATATAATGATTTAAAATAATTCACGTTTTAGTGAATAGAATATTAAAACTGGAATTAGACATTGCATTTAATTCGTACGCCAGCACCTGCGTACGCCATATGTCGCCAGCCACCAAAAAATAAACAACATTACTAATTGCTCTGAAGTTCAGTTAAACGAATTGAGTCTTATCACTTATACAACAACAGTCAATAAACACAGCAATAACGTTTTGCAACATTGTGTTAAGTTTTATTTTTTGTAACAATGAATTGAAAAACAAAATTTCGTTTTTGCAATTCCGAATCACAATTCAACGTATTTCGATATTGTCAACTCTGTCAAAAAGTGAGATTTTTCCGCACTGTTTTATTTTTCCGCACTGTTTTATTTTTCCGCACTGTTTTATTTTTCTGCACTGTTTTCTTTGATTTTTTTTCCGCACTGTTTTAACTTTTTGCTTTGCTTTGTAGAAGTGAAAACGGCTTCGCCTCGTTGGACAAAATTACGACGCGTGCGGAAAAAATCAACTTTGTGCACCTCGATACACAAAGTACTATTTTAATTCTGAAAGGATTATTTGATATTCGTGACAGTGTTTTTTTAAAGGAAAGAATAAATCAATTTTGTTTACCGTCGTACGTTTAAAATTTTAAAATAAAGATACACAAATGTTTATACACTTACTGTTAGTATTTTAGCTATGATACTGATTAGGAATAATTTGACAAACAGTCAATGAATTTTAAGTGATTTATTATCATCTCGTAAATGATTTTGAATATATTTGTTCATAAAAGCTAGTCTCCACTACACCAAATATTTGCTGATGTTTACCAAACAGTCTTTGGTCAGTAACACAGATCTTTCTTCATCAGGTTTGTCACATTCTCTGGACATGTAGTTAACATAATTTAGGGTGCCCTCACATGCCATTTGTTAATAACTTAGGAGTCGAAACTATTCGTGTTATTATTTAACATTCGCAACCAACCAGATCTTAATTGCGCTAGAATTCATTTAGTGCTGCGAGGCAAGTGATTGTTTTCTTCAGCGACTTGCGATGATTTTCCATTCACTACTCTATGGGGTACATATTTACTTATGGTATTTCTTAAACATGAAGACTTTTGAAACCAGTTCTATAGGTATGCTGATCAATATTCCTAGTGGTTGGCTCCTCACTTACATTGGTGTGATAGAGTTTAGCAGTTTTTCTTATTGCTTTTGGCAGTAAAGCCATTAATAGGATGTCATTTCATTGGTGGCCCGTTTGTGGCAAGCACATATGTATTGTTTTTGTTTAGGCAGCATTTGATTGTGTTTCGGAACCGGCAAAATATTACATGCTTCATCCAGGTGGTTTCTATGAGTCATCATGCGGGTTCCAGTAGTGGTTTGTATCTTCTTCCAGTGCGTATTTTAGCATGGTCCTTGACCCATGTACTAGCGCTTTAAATGCATTGCTTCTGCTTTTCAGCTCTGAGTGCACCTGTAAAGCATGAGCATTGAACCTGAATAGTGGGTCTAATGTTACAATGTTACAATGTCGGTTTTTAACTGTAGAAATGATCATGTTATTATAATGCGAATATTTCGTTTTATATTTACCTGTTCGTCCAAGTGGTGAAAAGTGTAGTTGTGAAGTTTTCAGACGATAGTATCAGCTTTCTTCTCCTAAAACAGTGATAGCGTGATAGCATACGTGGCGCGCATGTTAGACATGGCACGTTTCATAATATTGCTGACATTTCCGACTATTTCAATTTTATTTCAGAAACTGGTATAAATTCTACCTCTAATTCACCTTTTTGGTATCAAAACCAAGAAATAGAAAATTTCAATTTTGTTTTAAAAATACAAAAGATTGTCGTTAAATCATTAAATCAACCAATTTAAATGTCAAAACTTTAAATATATTTTCTGTCATGGTTTCTAGTTAAATTTCGATGATTCTGAAAGTCAAATAATAAAGTTTGAGTATAGTGGGTGTAAAAAAATTATTAATGGATGTGATTCGAAGATTCGCCATTTCGGTTTTTGAATAAAGAATATCCGTTGAGTGTTTGACATCACCTTTTAATTTGGAACTCATATTTACTCCAGGTATTTTATTTACTCCGGTAGTAGTATTGTAGTAGTTGTAGTATTTTTGGCTTTGGTACTCTCACAGGGCAGTATCGAAGGATATACATTGTAAAAAAACAAGGAGTTGCACAAATATATTTGCTTGGTTTAAAAATACAAAAGACTTTTGGTGTCCAAGACAACACTCACTGGCAGAAGATTAAGACATCAAACCTACATCCCTGATATTAAGAGTTTCATGCTCTGCCGACTGAGCTGGCATAGTCGAACCCTTCAGGGGAAGTGCACCATGATATTCTTGGGTTTGGTAATTTCCATTTTGAATCGCAAAAACTTTGCAAAAACTACTCTACATAATATATCGTTATTGCAACACTTAAGATATACAACTTTGTGCTTGTCGATTGAAAAATATACCTCTTCGAAAATCACATGCAAATTTTTTAATTTTTTCAAATTTTAATAACTCTTATTAAAGTATAATATTTTTTGTGACCAAAATTTGTTTGGCAAAAAGAACGATAGTTACAAAAATATTTTTGAAACAAATGAATTGTCACCGATGGATATCCACATGGATATTCAGAGCTTTCTTTCAGCATCTTTTTTGCTTTTTGTTGGGAAAAAATTCGAAAAAAACTTGGCAAATATATAAGGGGCTGACCTGTCATTTTTGAAATCCAGAAAAATGAATTATCACAGATGGATATCCACATGAATCTCCAGACCTTTTTTCAGCATCTTTCTATTTTTTTTTTAATAAAATTTTGAAAAAACTTTGCAAATATTTATGAGGTTAACCTGCCCTTTTTGAAATCTGGAAAAATTAATTGTCACCTATGGATATCTATACATGGATATCCAGAGCTTTTTTTCAGCATCCGTTTTATTTTTCTTTTGGAAAAAAATTCGAAAAACACTTGGCAAATATGTAAGGGATTAACCTGCACTTTTTGAAATCCATAAAAATAATTTGTGACAGATGGATATCCACATGGATATCCAGAGCTTTTTTCCAGCTTCGTTTTGTTTTTTTTTGGCAAAAAAAAACTTGACAAATATGTAAAGGGTTAACCTGCCCTTTTTAAAATCCAAAAAAATGAATTGTTACCGATGGATATATGCATGGATATTTATAGCTTTTTCATCTTCTTTGTTTTTTTTTTGGAAAAACGTTCGAAAAAACTTGTCAAATAAGTAAGTGGTAAACCAGCCTTTTTTGAAATTATGAAAAATGAACTGTCACCGATGGATACCCACACAGATAGCCGGAGCTTTTTTAGTTTTATCATGTGTTTTTTGAAAAAAATTCGAAAAAACTGTAAGAGTTTAATCTGTCCTTTTTGAAATCCAGAAAAATGAATTTTCACCTATGTGTATCGACATGGATATTCAGAGATTTTTTCAGCATCTTTTTTGTTTGTTTTTTGGAAAAAAATTCGAAAGTAATATGGCAAATGTGTAATGAGTTACCCTGCCTTTTTTGAAATCCAACAAAATAAATTATCACCGATAGATATCTACATGGATATCCAGAGATTTTTTCAGCATCATTTTGTTTTAATATGGAAAAAAATTCGCAAAAAATTGGGGTTAACCTGCCCTTTTTGAAATCAAGAAAAATGAATTCTCGCCGATGCATATCTACATGGACTTGCAGAGCTTTTTTCCAGTTTCGTTTTGTTTTTTTTTTAGAAAAAAAATTTGAAAAAAATTGGTAAATATGTAAGGGAAAAAATTCGAAAAAACTTGGCAAATATGTAAGGGGTTGAACACCTGTCATTTTTGAAATCCAGAAAAATAAATTCTCACCGATGGATATCCACATGGATATCCAGAGCAGTCGTGTATACTATGATATGATGGTTATATTTACTGGTGGAAAATGTAGACTGGTAAGGTAGTGGTTAAAAAGTGATGGGGAGTTTTGTCGATTTATGTCCAGTTTTGTACAGCAATCGGCTTATTTCGTATAATTTTTAGCTTTTTTCCGCATCTAATCTCTTTTTGAATTGTATAATTTCTTCCCACCTCGTAATCGGTTTTCACTTCCAAAAATTTCTTTTAAATTAGAAATCTATAATATCTTACCCTATTTGCTTCTGTAACTATTTATTTATTGATATTACAAGAAGCATTTTCTAATAAATTTGTTAATATTAATTAAATCTAAACTGTTCACCAATTTTTTTACGATTCATAAAATTTCAAAATGTAAAACTTTTTCTATTATTAAGCTCGGGTTTTATATGATATTTAAATAATTTCCCATAAAAAATTAAAATTTTCTGATCACGCTACTATTTTCTTGTGTTATTTTTAACTCCGTTTAGTTTATCGTCAGCCTTTCATTTTTCAGATATTTTATAAGAAATCGAATTCTTTTACCTCCACATTTTCAACACAATTAAAATAAATAATTCAATATTGGTGAACAAGAAATGAAATTACAACGGAAAATCGAAAGTAAAATATAATTAATTGAATTGAAAAAATTAATTCGTTTTTGTTTGTGTTGTGAACATTTCAAGGATTTTGGAGAAAAGCTCTGAATAAGTTTAATTTTGCAAAGTGAATGTTTCTTTCTGAAGATGATTTCAAGATGCCTAAAAAACCTAAAAATTACATAAAAACGTATAGTTTATTAGATTTTCTGATTGTAATCAATCTCCTCGTAATGTTTTAACAACAAACTGTTTTCTCTTAACTTTGAACTTGAAGTTAAACACTGAATATATGTATATCATATCAATCATTTAATAAGATTTATTTTGTTCACAAAAAAACACGAAAGATTTTTGTTCCGTTTAAGAGCAATTTATTAAAATAAAACAAAAAATCTATCTTTTTATACGAGTCACTTTTCTAGATTTTCTATTTCCTATTTGAAGTATCATTATTTTTTATAATGTGATATGTAAGAGATTTATTCATATCAATTTGATTGATGAGTGGGCAAAGTAATGTTATATTCATCGGATAGATGATTTTTCGCATATTTCTAGCACATACGATAAATTAGTTGATATCATTCACTTTTTAACTGGTTGTGGCACGCTTCTATTTATTGATTATGGTTAAGATTAATTCTACATGCATATTTTAATATCAATTATTATGTAATGGTTTACAGTATATAACACATTATACGTATAAGCTCTGTATTCCTAATTTAAAATTCGAATCCCATCTTAGACTTGTTGTTAGTGTTGAGAAACAACATTTCAAATTTTCTTATAAATTCAGACAAAATTAAAATCAGACAATTAAATATTTCCAAGAAAGAGGATAATTTTCGGGAACGCATAATTTAATTAAATTTTGCTCGTGCGAAAACAATGAATTTTTATTTTTTTCTTAATCGTATCTTTATTGGTAAACATCGCTCCATAAATTCTTTAAAATAGTTGGAACTGTTGGCAACATTAATACTGCTTTTTGTTAACCGCCTCGCAAGGGTGACCTTTAATATCATGCAATAAAATCTACTTTGTGTTTTGACAAGCGTTTCGTTAATTTCAATTTTTGGTTGTACTGATTGTCCATCTGCAAATATGAATTTAATAAAAAAAAAAACAAAAAAGTATACCTAACATTTATTGATTTGTGACTCAACAATTGCATCTGTTTACATTACAACAGTTTCACATTGCTCTAAATCCTTTCGGGTTTTGCTCTAAATCCTTTCACAATAGTTAAAGCCAGCAAACTGTTCATCCAACATCGTGCGCTTCCTTATTGGATCACTGATGTAGTTCTGATTTGTCATATAACCATTTTTTCGTACCAAAATTATGTTTTCTTAAATAAGTAGGTCAGATTAGGTTACAGTAGCTGTCATCAAAACACAAGGTCAGGCTGACACATTTAGAACAAAATAGGTCGGTTGTGATACCACAACATCTTCTACTCCCACTCGAACCATTTGGAGTTTCTAATGATGCAATAAGTATTGCCTGATTTTAAAATGCGAGTGTTTTAAGTGTGTGCGTTCCAAAATGAGTTTGGGGTACATGGAGCAATGCTGCAGATACGTACAAATTAGGTACAACACTGTTTCCTCTTCCTTATTTTGCACGGCCTTCAAGGATCCAGTGACGAGTGATGACTCCTACCAATGAACCAATATACTGCCTGCTTACGAATAACAACGGTTTCTGTGTCCGCTACAGGACTAATCTAGGACAGAATTGCCGTCACCGGCATAATATTACACCGGCACCCATATAATATGACTAGTAAACTGCATAGCTATCTCATTCAAAGATGAACGACAGCTTAGTGTCACTTTTAACGTCACTGCTATTACATCTAGCGATTTTATTGTAGTTTTGCTGTCCACAAATAGATGTTAATATCTCTAGTTTAAATTATTCCACCATGCCAAGGCTTTATTTATCATGGCTACTTCAGGCTAATAAACCTCAGTGAGGTGGTCTTAAAGACTAAAAGAGAGGTTAATATATTACTATATATATATTCTGAGAAGACTCCTTCTTCTATTCCTTTGAATTTGGAGCCATCCGTAAAATTTCCACTACCTCCCTACACGTTAGCTCTACAGTGGTGGCCCACTGAGAAATCTCTGAAGGTATAAGTGTTTACAGATTTTCCCTAGGCCTAGTCTGTCGAAGATGTGGTTATGCACCACATTCTCCTTTGCTAGGCCCCACTTCCTCATAGCTTCCCTACTGAAATTTGGAGGGAGTGAATTTTTTGTTGAGCTTTGGTCGTGCAGAAATTTTGAGTGACCGATGCGACTACCAATCCTTTGTAGTGTAGCTCTGAGTTAAAGGGCTGTATTGAATGATATCTGTTGACTTAGCATATCAAGGGGTAGAAGCTGCAGAATTTCCTCCACCATCCGAGTTTGCGTTAAATGTATCGCCCCGCACTTGAACATGTAGGCCATTTTTTGCACTTTTTCTATCAATTTCAGGTTGCTAGAATCCGATAGTGTAGTTCACCATATGATCACACATTACCTGAAGATTGATCTGAATTCAAAGGTATTGAGATATATGGGATGCAAGACCACTACTTTTCCTCATGACATTTTTTACATGAATGTAGTATACTGCCGTCGCATTTTTGCTATTTTCCTGATATTTGGTTTCCAGATGAGTTCTCTATCCAGCATAATATTTTGCGTGTTTTTCAAGTACTAGACTTCTCCTCTCTATGGAAATTGAGTCGATATCAAGGATCTTGTGTCTCCTGGCAAAAAGAACTGGTTCTGTTTTTGCAGGATTAATTCCCAACCCTCAGTTTTTGGCCCATGTCAATGTTATTACAAGGGCAGTTTGAATTCGCTCCTTTAACATACTTGGGATCCTTAGACGATACAGAAACTGCAACATCATCGGTGTACGATGTTATTTTCAAATCCTCTCTCGCCAGTTCAGTAATTAAACTGTTAGTTGCCAAGTTTCACAGAAGCGGAAACAGAACTTCCCCCTTGAGGAGTGTCTCGGTGGACGATTCAGTTGTGAGTGGACTCCCCAGCACTGTTTTGACGTTCCTGCAGAGGAGCATGCGTTCGATCAACACTACTAAGGATTCCTCCATATCCAGATCCGTCAGTGCCAGTGCCTGTGATAACTTCAGGTAACATTTTATTGAACGGCTGGCTTCGATATCCAAACAAGTGGTCAGAGTGTTTTTTTATGCTAAAAAAAAAAGTTCGATGTTGGTTACCAGCAAGTCCAGAGCCGTTTCCACGAATTTTTATTTTTTATTTGGCCAATGCTTTGACCAAGATGACCGTTATCAGTCTTGCCAGTATTTTAAGAAGAAAAATGATATGACTGATGGGTCTAAGGTCGTTGATAGGTTTTTACCGCCTTAAGAATGAAAACTATGTTGACTTCGGTCTATTGAGCAGATATATGAGACATCTCAACTATAGTCAGTTCTAAGGTATTCTATAGTTTAGCGGGTAGAACCTTACCAGAACCAGCTAATTTGAATGGTTTAAATTATTTAATTACCTAGATAGCCTCTGACAGTCTCTAGATTCTTCGGGCATTTAAACTGACGAAAATCTGAAACTTCCCGTAGTAGTCCGGATTTTGCCGCATCCTGGAGAAAATGTGTGTCCATTAATATTTAGATTGTTTCCATACTAGAAGTAGTCGGAGTATCATTCGATTTAACCGAATAGCCTGGTATTGTGAAGTTGGTAGCAAAGATTTTTCTGAGTCTCACAAAAGAGTCTCCAGGATTTTCTTTTGGCCATACGTAATTCTTTTTTAAAATCTCTGAGACCATTTTTATAAGAATGGCAGTCTTGTTGCTCTTTTAAGATTTTGATTTTTGGATATGTTAAAAAGTTTGCTTGATTTATTTCGCAGTGAATGTAGGTCTAGGCTCCATCACGTTCTGCTTTCTCCAAGGTTTTAATGGGGAGGCAATTTTGAGATACTTCCCTACGAATCTATTAAGTTGTTCAACAGTCTGAAAGGGTTTCAATGCTGTTTGTGAGAACGTTGCCTCAAAAACTATTCTATCTTTTGAAGATTCTAAAAGCTAGTTTATTAACTTAAATAAGTATGTCAACAAGCAAAATTGTCACACTCTAGCCTATTAATCTCCTGTTACTATATGGTGGGGATATGGACACGGGACATCGTTTAGCGATGTTTTTGGAAATTTGCATACAAAATGTTTGTTTTTTTTAAATTTAAAAACAAAGTTCTTTGAAAATTCTGTACCATCATTGTTTTCATAATTGTCTAACTTATTTCAAATTGTGTATTTAGTTGAACTGGTCCAGTGTACAAACTTCTCCAAAGTTCTATCCGTTCCATAGTTTCAAAACTCCTCTTGCTTGTTGATTCCTCCATATGATTTGTTCTTCCTTATAAACTAATGCAAAAAGTCTACTCAGTATTTGAAACATCTTGATAAATGCAAAACCTCAGTAGGAATACTTGGACACTGCTGTATTGTTGTGATCTAGCCGACAACTGTTGTTATACTATTTTATGTTACCTTGACTCCCAAGTATTTTACTACTTATTTGACCACGAAACATTCTTGTAGATTCGAAAAGTTCTTTCAAAGATTTCCTCTAATTTATTCAATTTTTTTTTATAGTGATGATCCTGTGATTAATCCTTTCCACATTTTATTTGACTTTAAAATGGTGCTGGTACATTACACAGCATAAATAGCATACAATTGTCATAGTATATTACCCATTTTAAAACTCAACTGCTTACACTCGCTGAAACTGATTCATTTTGTTTAAACCAATTGGTTGCATTTTCGTCCTCCTCTCGTGCTCTTCAGATCTTTTAGGCTTAATAGAGGATGTTAACCTTTCTTTTTTTCTGATCTATTTGTATTTCTAACATGTGACGTGTTTTATCAAATACCCAAAATCAAAACGAACCGGTTTACACCTCAACAACATCTCGTTCATTCTTATTGATTGCCCCAAACACACAATTATTATCAGCTCGATAGCAAAAACCCATCCACAAATATAAAAGAAAAAAAATTAATAAAACAATAAAATACAAAAGTAATAAAAATATGAAAACAAAACAAAAAAAAGATGTCTTAAATTTATTGTTACTTAAAATTATTATTATTATTTATTTTTTATCAGATTTAGAAATTTCTTAAAAATAAACAAAATTTATTCAGGGAGTGTCTTCTTACTTACAATGAAAGCAAATTTTGTTGTTCTTTTTTCCAGATTTTTATCACTTATCAGTTTATTCTAATAAAATGAAAAGAATGAAAAAAAAAACACGAACCAAGTTTATTCTGAAAAAAATGTATTGATATAGAAAATAAGAACAAATTCTAAAGAAAATAATTGGCATTCCTGTTTTTCCATCAAATTTTCAAGCCATGCGCAACGTCTT
Source organism: Diogma glabrata (assembly GCA_963693315.1). Lineage (NCBI taxonomy): Eukaryota > Metazoa > Arthropoda > Insecta > Diptera > Cylindrotomidae > Diogma > Diogma glabrata. The sequence goes on along the minus strand of OY856188.1, from coordinate 251,855,568 downwards.
ATCACTCACAACAGTTCGACTGAGATTATGGCTGTTAGCTACAGAAGTTATCAAGAATCACCCACACGAAGCAAGAATTTGCGTTTTGTCTTACTCTATCAAGTATCAAGTTCTTTGTTTTATCTTATCCCCTGTTTTGTAAAGCTTATGTTTTGAAATTGAAAAACTAAGAAACGAAGAAGTAAAATACAAAAAGAACTTTTACTCTAATGACGTAATCGCACTACCCTCATAATAAAATTATTTCGCTTTTCTAGCTTATATTTGTCTTTAAATATATTCCTAGTTTTTGTTCTAATCAAGTAACAGAAGAATAATATGTTTACATAGAAGAAAAAAAAACAAGTGAAAATATGAAAATTGAATTGAAAATCGTTACACATTTTCCATTTCCTTTTCTCATACTTTTTAATATTATCTTGAAGATGGAAGATGAACGTTTTGTTTTTTTTAAGATGAAGTTTCGTTTTCTAATGTAAGTTTCAACCGTCATCAACAAAAAAAAAATAGTTACATAGTTTTCTTGTGGGTTGGGGGAGCCGGGAGAAGAAACACAATAAAAATATGTTACAAAGTTTCGAAGGCATGAAAAATTCAACTTTAAGGATAAAATGATTTTTTGGGATGGAAATATAAATGTCAAGATTAAATATTCGTTTCCAACTTCTATTTGATTTTTAAATTAGGATCTTTGGGTTTGTTGCTATAAATATATGTTATAGTTCCAGAGTGCTTTTTTGATTGATCTCCTTGATTATTGATCAGTTTGCGAAATAGAAACCAAATATGTCAATAAATATAGAAATTTTCGTAAAAAAATGTTTTTCAATTTGGGCGAATTTAAAGGCTGCGAAAAAATGTTGTGGCGAATATTAAATGATCCTTTCACTTATAAAAACAAATTTAAATTTTGAATTTTTATTGCAAAAGAAATTACGAAATACGATTTTTATCGTATTGCAAAGAAAAAAACAACATTGCGGTTAAGAAGATAACTTACGGCCTTAGCCGCATGGATCAATCAGTTTTTGTTGAATTGTAAATATTTTTATTTTTGATCTACAGGTGTGACAATCCCTCGCAGTCCAGACCGTGTTATTGACATACGAATTAATGTGAGATATGGGCTGTGTGGGCTTTAATTATCAAGGAAGACAATGCGTTACATGATCAAGAAATATGTCTGTTGCTGGATTATTGGCAAGCCCATTTTAGTTTTGATTAGGATTTGTTGGGTTAAAATCTTTGAGTCGAATTCTCATTGTATAAGCTTCTCTGATGCGCGGTATTTTCTAATTATCTAATGCCTACACTTGTTCTCTTAATTCAGTTTTAAAACGTCTCGCGATTCTTTTCTAAATATTTTGCAAACTAAAACAACATTTTCAAGCTGCGGTTTTGTTATACAGGGTTTTTCAATAAGAACATAACAATTTTGTATTTAAATAAAACTCAGAATAATTGAGATATCGAGATGAAATTTATTTCATATACAATAAACATGTTACATTTAAGAATGGAATTCGATCTCGGCCATATGACCACCGTGAGCACGTTTGCTGTGATCGACGAAAAAATAGGATCCAATCCAACCCCAGCATGAAATCCACACCACACGGTCACTTTTTGTGGATGAAGTGTAGTCTCTTGAAGCACATATGGTTTTGTTGCTGACCAAAAACGCATATTTTGCTTGTTAACAAAGACATTTAGCCAGAAATTAGCTTCATCGCTGAAGATGATTTTTCGATGAAATTCATTATTTTCTTCAAACTTTTGCTGAGCTCAATCGGAGAAGTTTCGGCAATTCAAATGATCAAGAGGCTTCAGTTCTTGAGTTAATTTGATCCTATAAGGGTGTAGGCGAAGATCTCGACTGATTTGACTCGTTTTGAGCTGAAGCTCTTACGGCTGCGATATTTTTGGTTCTCCGAATGGTGCGTTGTCACACTGGCACAGGAACATTCAATAGTGAATATGTTGACTCGAATTTATCCACTATAGCACGCACAGCTTGTCTGGTGGGACGATTATTACGACCGAAAATTGGAGTAAGCGCTCTTAAAGTTGCGATCACCGACTGAGAATTTTGGTAGTATTTTTTAATAATTTCCAAACGTTGCTCGTTCGTGAACTTCACCATGATAAAAATGTAAACTTTGACTAATGTTTTGACATTGACAGATCATAAAAAAAGTTTAAGAGTGCGTTCGTATTAAAATACAAAATTGTTACATATGTCCCTATTGAAAAACTCTTTACTATACCAAAGATTCATTAAAATTATTTTGTTTATTAATTCATTTTTTTTCCACAAATGTGTTAAAATAAATTTATTTGTATACAAACAGACAAATCTACTTCATCGTTTTAAATTATAACTGACGACCAAGAAGTCAATCAATCATTTTGATTTTCTTTTTGTATATCATTATGATGGCATTACATTAATGAACAATGTGCGAGGTCTCAATTGTAAATTCAACCTAATTTTAACTATTTATTTGCATTAAAATTTTTGTATTATTTATTTATATATTAATTTATTTTACAAAATTGAAACAAATTTATTCAAGTATCTAATTTTGAATTTACTCTTATGTATTAACTAAAAACACCGACCCACATTAATTATCTAGGTTTGTATTTCTTGCAGACATTAATGTAAAGTCTATTATTCTATTTTATTTAAGCAAATTAAAATCAAATTCAGTGTCATTGGGTAATTTTTACACATTTTCTTTTATTATCTAACAGAAATTAATTTAAAGTATTTGTTGTTAATAAAAACAGTTTATAAACAGATAAGCAGTATACCTGTAAGAAAATCTACTTTGCATAATCCTTATTTATAAACTTTCAATGTCATTAAACATAACACGTCTTGTTCGTATAAACTCTAAATTTAAAAAATACATGAAAATACCCTAAGGTGTTGTGATTATTTAAAATATTCCATTTAAATTTTCACATTTTTTTTTCTTCGAATAAATCGAAAAAAATAACAACTCTAAAGACAAGTAGAGGCATTTTCATTTATCGCTTCAGACCAATAAATTTTTAAATCTTTTCTTCTTTTCATAGAATTTTACTAAATCCTGAAATCGTTTAATGCGAATATCTCATTTTTATCAGGAAAATACATAGAGCAATTTTTTTCTCCAATAATCAGCAGAAAAGAAAATCTTATCAATAAGAGTTTTTCCTTTATTTTATTCTTTCTGACAACTAACCTATTGTTGCCCCTTTTTTCATGAAAATTGTTGTTATTTTTTTAATTTTATATTTATTTAACTTTCATTTTATTATATGTAATATATAGATAGCATTCAATGGTAAGATACATATATGGAACAAAATCGATTAAAAATATGCCTGATTTTTGTTAAGATTTAAAGAATAATGAAAAAATTTGTGCTTTTATTTCATTTATTCTTAGAATTTATAAAACTGTAGTCGTTCAAAAACAAGTGTTTATTCCGTTACTGGTCAATGGTGGTTTGCGGTTAACCAATGACTCTCTTCTCTCCATATGAGTTGGTTTGATCTTCAAATTTGAAGCTGATTTTTAAAATTCAAAGCAATTTCATATTTTATTTAAATAAATAAATTCAGGTCTATTAGCTTATTGCTCTGTCAGGTCCTTACAGAAGCACGTTTTTAATTAATAAGTTCGCTATAGTACACCCACTTTCTTGTACGAAATAATACTGTGACAACTTTCTGGGATTAAATTTTGGATTATTGTGCGGAGTTGATATCTGGAGACCAAACTTCCATTGCTGTGATTTTATGGCGCTGAATTTTCGATTTCTGGTATCTCAAAAGTTTTTATCCAAACTTTCGTGAAAAGATTCAATTTTGATTAAAAATATCTTTTCGTGATATTAACAACTTTATCGAAAATGTCGATTTTAAAAAATATCGATATAACTTATGTGTCGATATATCGATAAATATCGATAAGTATATATATCGACTATATCGATATATTTTTGGAAAATGTCGATATATCGATACTTACCGATCAATTGTGATACTATCGATAGTTATCGATATGTGATATCCACTTTATCCGTAGTTTTTGGTATTGATATTTTCTATAAATCTTTTTTTATGGTCCAGTCCTAGGAGCAGTTTCAAAATACCTAAATTGCTTGAATAATTCTGAACTATAATTTTTAAATTGTCAGGTTATAGGTTCTGGCTTATGTAGTATTTACCTGAAAGATAGAAATTTCTCCTATTCATGGGCGAATAGAATGATACTTTAAGAAAAGTGAACCCCTTACTTTATTTTTCAAAACAGAAGTGTTGTTCGTCATAGTTTTTATGATTACGTAAAAACATAATTTTGATTATTTTGTATTTTTGTATTGCATTTGAAAGCATCTTCGATATTAATGTAAATAATTAAATGCCTTAGAAAAATTGTTTTACTGTTTTTTTAAATTATAATGTAGGCCCAGCAAAGAGGGAGTAATCATTTATTGTTTAGTCAGTTATCTAGTTTTGATTGCCTAGCTAGGAGTCACAACCCCTGAAGATTTAAAAATTGTAATACAACAAAAATCAAATATTCAGCAGGTATTTATTACTGCTGCAAAGGCTCGGTAGTATTGAAAAAAATATAAAAAAAATTGATATAAAAAATATGAATAAAACTAAATATGTTTAACTATCGTTATAAGTATCGATAATCGATATGTATCGATGCATCGATAAATAACGATAAGTATCGATGTATCAATATTTTATCATTCTGATATCGTTATTTTATAAATCGATAACTATCGATATATTGGTATTTTTTATATCAACACTACATATAGCTGAATGTGTATACCGTGTCGTAAATCAAACCATACAAAGTGTCGCTGACAATAATCTTGCAACGTAAAGCGCGTAGTCTTTGCAACTTCGTAGGTCAAATTTATTGATGAAAAAAAATTTCAAGATCTGTTAATACTCCATTCTACAAGCGTTGAAAGGGTTTAATAATTATCCGAATACTAGATTAGTTGATTAATAAGTGGTAGTGCCTCGTCTGTCTACTCGCTGGTGAGTAACTAGCTAAAGAACCCCTCCAATTCAGCAGTTTTTACGAACATCAGGACATGGGGAGGGACCAATGTATGAATGTCATAGCCGTCAATAAATTGCTTCCTCGATAAAATATTCTCATGTAGGTCAAAGCTTCACAACTTTTGAGACATTTCTCCTTCTCCAATAGACATAATCTACATTCGTCTGTCTCCTTCACTCCAATGTTCTTGAAGTGTTTTCTTAATCTGCATAGTATCATATAAGACCTGTCAGTATTTTCATGTAGTTCCTAATTAGTCTGTGGTTACCACAAGTAAATCCGAATTAGCGTGCCAAACGTTATAATTTTGTAATGATTTTTTTTGTCTGTCAAACCAATTTATAAAATCAACAAAAATAACCAAATTTTAATTAAACCAACATTTAATCAACACCATATTGCATTTCAGAACAGCAATATTCCTCCTTTAACAGTCCACAAATAATGTCAGAAAACTGTTACTATTTCAATCAAATAACTCTAATGAAAATTTTTTTATTTAATATTCGCAAAAGTATTATTTAAAAATTTTTAAAAATTTAATAATTGTTCAAGCATTTCGAATTTTTCACACCAAATAAATTTAATAAATTAGAATAGACGAAGTTGCTAATTGAGTATTTTGCCGCGTATTTGCGAGCACTGCTATATAGACTTTACGGTCATAATTTTATCTCTTATTCTTTCTCCATGGATTTATTCTTTAGTTCATAATGGATTCTAGTTCGACAAAAGATGTTATTGCATCGTTCCTTGCTAATTTGTCGGTTTCGTTACCTGCGATATCCCCATGAACCGGATCCAGTAAACAAAATCTTACATTGTTATCATTACCAAACTTGTTTAGCTAATAGCTTCCAAATATTTTGAATGTAAGGGTGTATGCGCTTAGTGCCTTAACAACTGCTTGAGTTGGCACAAGATAGCAATCCACTTGTTTTTATTATTTTTTCTTAAACTTACTTCTGCACATATATTTATTGCACATATTTCAGCCTGACAGACACTATGTTAGGTGCCTATTGGTTCAAATTATTTGGTTTTCTATCCAACTAATTCTGCACCAACTCCTATCTCAGTTTTTGAACCATTCGTGTACCATTTGATTACATCATTACTTTGACCGCTATTGCGGTATTGAAATCGAACAAACCCATACCCGGTTACGGTATATCGGTATTAAAAATTTATTTTAAATACAAAAAGGAGTTAAAACAATGGTTTCTAATTCAAAGTTTAATCGACAAATTCAATTCAACGTAGACATTTTCTGGTTGAGAAAATATCCATATCGAGAACAAATTTTGGAAGCCTACGAAAGCTGTAGCCCATTTGAATCATTTCTACATACAAATTTGCTATTTAATATGTAGTAAAACTACAACCATCCATATACATTAAACTGTTCGTTAAAAATTGAAATTGCTCAGAAATTCGTTTGGGTGTAAAAAATGCGAGGACATTTTTTTAAAATAAAAATAACGCTTGTCGCAAAACCATCGAAGTTGATTTTTTTGATAAAATCGTAGATTTTGTTAAATATCTCATGAAATATGCAGATTTAAAGAAATAATCATATGAACATTTTTGTAGGAAATTTAGTTCTCTACAAAAAAGGTATTGGTTATTTTTTGCCTAAAACATATATTTCTGATGATATTTTGAAAAAAAAAAACTCGAAATTCTCCGTAACTCGTAAAAACATATATGAATATAGGTCATTATTTTACAAACCGAACACCTTTATGACCGACACATTTTGATTTGGCTGAAATTTTTTTATGGGTTTTATATCGAAAAAAAGATATATGTGTTCGAGGATTTTTTTTTTTAGAAAATATAGCGGTTCTAAATTTCGAGAATTTCGTGATTTTCTGTTTGACGAGTTATTTTCAAATATTCATAACTTCGGTTCTATTAAAGATAGAAACTTCTATTTTGTTTTATTTTAAAGTTAAAAGATACTACATAGTTTACAAAAAAATTAAAATTAATAAAATAAAAGCTATTAACAAATTCCTATTGTTATAAACAAATAAAATGTTCAAATCGATCTTTAGTCATTGCCCCACCCACGAAATGAGTTTTTAGTATGACCATCGTATTCAACGTTTCATTTCCTATCAAAACGTATTTTTAATTAATAGAGAATTGATTTTTACCGTTAGAAAAAAAATTAATTTATCAAGCGGTCATTCTTTTACATACCGAACAGATTAGGACAAAATGTGACTAAGACATTTTTGATTCAGCTGAAATTTTTTTTCGCGGGTTCTATATAAACAAAAAGATATACTTGTTCGAGGATTTTTTCTTTTTTAGGGGAAATAAAACGGATCTAAATTTCGAGAATTTTGTGATTTTTGGCTTGAAGGCTTATTTTCCAAGATTCATAACTTCGGTTCTGGTAGAGATTTCGTATTGAAAAAATGATCTCGTATTTTTTCACCAAAACGAATTTTTCTTAGAGGGGGGGGCCTCAGAAAATTTAATTTTTAACGAACAGTCTAATGTACATCACCAGTCTAATGTACCGTGACTCAATTATTGATGCATAAAAATTCCACTTTTTGGGTCGATAATGCAAGTTGTTGCAAGACCAACTAGGTTGGTCGTCCCAATTTTTGACTCCTTTTTTTATTTATTGGGATGGGACCCAAAAAGCATATTTTAGGTTGTACGTTTCAAATCTGACACAAAAGCTACTTTTCCATTTCACAAATTGGGCGGTCTAGAACCTATAGTCTATAAATATGTACATAAAAAATTATTGTAATCGAGAACAAATAATGCATTTTCACTGAGCTAAGCTACAACCGTTCCAACTTTATGTGCCGTGTTCTATAACCAAAGGATAATCTAAAATTTAAAAATTTCCAAAAGAATGATTTTGTTTTAAGTTTTTTTGAAGATAAAAAAATGTATTGGCCCCGAATTATGATTTACATTTAAACAATTGCAAAAAATTCAACAAATTTTGGATTCATTATGTAACGAATTGTTCAAAATTTACATTGACTTCGGTAGTCCAAATTCATCGGCAATGATCTTACAAAATCTCTTATGTTAATATAAACAACTTCAAAGCCTCAATCCAATCCAAATAAAATTCCACCTACAAAAGATTGTGCCTAATTTCTCAAATGTGTAGTTGGTTCCGACTTCATCATAGATTTAGTTTTATGTGAGGAAAATATACAAATTAAAAAAAAAACTAGCATTTCAGGTTCACTTTTGTGGTTCGATTCGTGTTTTACATCCAATGAGTTATTCAGGACAAGTTAAGTTCAGAATTTATTTTATGTAGAGAAAATGTGGAAATCAGGCAAAATTTTTTGCATGCACAGTTCCAAATGTTCACATACAACAGACTGTGCTAAAATTTTCAACTGTGCTTACGGCTCTTTGATGATCAATGCCATTTTGTTTTTGGCTACTGCCTATTCCATTATGTGCCAAGTTTAATTGAAAACGCTAAGTTGTACAAATGTCTATGATATCGATCTAGTATTACTTTTAAACGAAGAAAAAATGAAAAAACTGTTCATATTCCAATGGAAATTTTGGTTATGTCTTTTCAAATTTGAGCCAAATAAGAAAATAAAGGTTCGTCAGTCCATAGTGGTTTTTAAGAAAACTAAAACCAGGTCATATATTTCATTCATCTAGTTAGAATTTAAAAACTTTAGGATCATTCACTTTCTCATACCTTTCATTATAAATCTCAGTTTTGGTTCCCTGGCTATGCTCTTACTTTGCAAATTGAGTGGAAGTATTCCCTCCATTGATGAGGTAGGACGATGTCCCGGCGTCCCCGTTATGCAGATAGAGGTTAGTCTCTGCACTATTTCATTATTTTATTTACTTCCTTATTTTATTTATACCATTTTTAAGAATAACACAAACACCGTCCTAACACTCGTTTAACTGAAACACATTTATATAGATAAAATAAATTTTTGTAAAAATAATGCTCTCGGTACAAATGTACTAAAAGGTTGGTTTGTGTGTTTCGGAAAACGATCCGTTATTGTAATGGTGTTTAATCAGCAATAATCTCCACATGGACCTAGATCAACATTGTCCTTATTTTTTACCAATGCCAACTCTCATTATTGGACTATTTCCATCATAAATGTTAATATTCTACCATATATTTCGTTGGATCCAAACATAGTGAAACGTAAGACTTCTCACTAATAGAATAGATACCTACGGTATCTATATATCCAAGGGAATTTTACTAATTTTAAATAGAAACGAATGTACGGACTAAAACGCGGATTCTAACCCAACAAAATATCTCTAAAGAACAAAGATAATTTATTTATGACGTTTCATTGTGACTTTTAAAATCAACAAAAATAATGTATTAATCTAACATGCCTAGTTTGCATAACATCGAGAGAAGTGATAAAAGATAATAATGTTGATTGTAGTTCTCCTTGGAGTCAACTTCCAATCAATATGTATTATACGACAGGTTTCTTTTTTTTTCAGCCAACAATTATATTTATGCCACAAACGCTGTTTAACATAACAATATTATAGTGGACGCGAAGATCTTCAGCAAATACAAGGCAACAAAAATGTGCCACTTTCGCAATAAGCAAATATTCGTGAAGTGGTTTAATTACGATACCACGTACTGATCTCCGCATGTATATAGACTTCAGCCAACGTGCTGACGCCAGCAGCAATTTCCTACTCTATATATCAATTAAAAAAAATAACATATTATGGAATGAACTCACCGCACGCCTCTGCTTTAAAACACTACAACGATAAAATTCCTGAACACCTTGTGCAAACAAATGATCCAGTAGTCATATTTACATTGGTTGGGCCCTTTTAAATTTTTGTCATCTTGCCTTTCTCGAACCACCGCCATATCGTTTAAAACATTTAATTTTTTTTTGTTTCAGTTATATTATTTTATTTTAGCACAATGAAATATCGTAACAATAATTTAACACCATAAAATATCGTAACTTAACATTTAAAATTTTGGAAAACACAGTTTAAATTTAAGTTAAACAATTTTTTTGCTACGATTAAAATATAGTTTTTTCTTTTACTTTGGTTTTAATTTTATATTGTAACAAAAACCCGACCGCATCATAAACTTTTATTTTTAAGTTCTGAATCACAACTCTAATTAAATTGCAAAATGTTTTTCTATTTATAATTTTTAAAATTACTAAACAAGAAAGAAGGAAGAGTTGATTGCATGAAACAGATGCTCGTTATTCATATTGTTTGTAATCAATACATTTACAATTAAGAGCGTAGCCAGTTAATAACAGATTGTCTCATTTTTGTCAATAACATTTCTCCTATTCTTCTATCAATTTATAAATCATAAACAAAAGTAAGAACCACCCGTTTATCAATTAGAATACAAGCAAAAAGCTGGAAATGTTCATGTATTGTAAAATTTTATTTCTTTCTCCGTTTCATCATTATCATAAAATAAAAGAGAGAAATTTAAACAATAGCAATTCTTCTGTTTCGATTTTTTATATAAACAAGGAAAATAAACAAAATTCGATTGAATTCAAATGTATAATCAAAAACTATTATAACCTTGATGTTACAAAAAAGTCGAATGTGCCGATGATTATTAATAAAAATGGTAATGAAAGAAACGGCAAAGTAGTCATATTATAAGCAAGAAAATGGAAAATTGTGGTGGTTGATTGGGAATTTAGTCTTTACTGTTAGTGCAGCCGTGGCTGTTTGAACTACAAAGATCTAAATTCCTGTCAACACACCTATACAGAACTTAAGTTTGTTCTTGAGTTGATTGTAGGTTTTCTTATGAATGCTACCTGTTAAATATCACGTAATTTGGCGGGCATAACAATATGGCTGTAGTAAATTTCATGCATAAGTCAGGTCCGAAAATCGTCTTTTTGAAAGTATACAAATGGATCCAATTTTGATAAAAAATCAGCCCCGTTTTCTGGTCGAATCTCTCATTCGCACGAAGAGTTTTTGCTAAGTAGCACCCTAGTTCTGTATCGACTTAAAACTGTCTGTTTAACTAAGTATTATTATTTGCTGCCGAAAATTTTTTGAAAGGATTTATTTCCTTGCAAATTTAATTAATGCGGTTTTGTGAATTCTCACTTTGAATTCTGACTTTGAACTCACACGGTGTTATACGTTTTTGTAGATTGTTGCCATATTTGCCACGATTCAAGCAAAATCATTGAGATCGAGTAGATCTGAGGTTCTTTGACAGAAATTTGATGGTTTTTATCAATATTTTGGAACTACACGATTATTGCCAAAAAATCACGATGCATAAATTTTCAAAATGGATCTGTAATTCTATGGAATTTACTCAATTCGTTAGAGAATTTTGGGTTAGTATTCTTTAACTTGTAGGTAGTGTTAGCAATTTTGTGACAAATAAAATAAAGTTTTCCTATTTAAAAAATGGTTTCCTTTAAAACAAGTTTAAGCGAACATAAATAACAAATGTTTGCATAAATATTAAATGAATTACGATTTTTAATCTAAAATAACAAATTACCATAATAATAAAAATATTCTACATAATATTTTGCAAAATAAACAAAAATTTTCTTTTCAAAATTTTGTGTTGAAATACCTATCGTATTACTTTTTATGAGCAGGTTATATACACAAGCAACAAACACCACATCATATCATCAACAGAAAATTAAACTTTTAATCATGAGCTTATATATTGGATTTTACTCAATACTATTATGTTCATAAAAAATATGTCGGCAAGTTTTTTATTACAATATTAATAAGTGTAAAGTTTATAACAAAACTATAAGTTTTTTTCGATATATTTAATTTAGTAATAAGAGAAAAGATAAATGACCAAAATAAAAAAACCATTAATTTATTTTTGCAGAAGAAGCAAGCAAATAATGTATTTCTCGCAAAACAATTTATTGTTATTTGGAACAATATTTTAAAAATGCAAACCTGCTGTACCAGGTAGCCTAAGAAATGTGTGTACTTGATGTTTTTACCGAATCTACTTGTCAACTCATCTTTGTAGATAAGTTGATCCTTCATGTCTAAGAATTTTATTTTCTCCAATTTATTTTTCGTACGATTTGACTTTTTTATTTCTTTATTTCAAATCTATTTTTACTTTTTACCTTTTACTTTTTATTATTGATTGATTTCTTGTGGAATTGAATTTGGTTTTTTTTTCGTTTTTCTTTTTGATGAAAATTGAATAGATAAATGGAAATGGTATAAATTATTTAGCTGTGAGAATAAATGTTGTTGTGTAATTGGTATAAAAAAAATATTGCCTAAATTTTTAATTTGTGTTATGGATTTCATTCTACATGTAAGGAAAATGCGGTGGTAGTATGTTATGATTTTAATGCTGTTAACTATCCACTAATTATTTTTCGAATGATTTTGAACAAAGCAATATTAGAAATAACTTTAATTTTTTCCCATTCCTTAAATTATTTTTGTTAGACGGTTATTCTAATTAATGTGTTCCTTAATTTTCATTTCATTTACAGTATTTTATAATATAATCCAAAGTTATATTATTTATTCCAAAAGATGTTTTTAATTTTTCAGTCTACTAACCGTCATGAATAATAAGTTTACTTTTGATAGTTCTAATTTTAATATAATACAATATAATTTAGGAAAAATTACATTTATTCGGAACATGATTTAGATCACGCGCTACTAGACGCAAAGTCTACAGTATAATCGGTTTCACATTATAAGAGATTTTTACTTCGTAATGACATACATAAAACCATTATCTGTAGCTTATTTTTTTAATAGAATGACATGCGTTTTGAAACAGCCTTAAACGGTTAAATTTTCCGAATTAAGAGACCAATACCCTTTTGAAACTGCAATGTTTTTTAAAATGTTGTTAAAACATTTTTCCACAGTCATGTAAATCTCCATTATTCATAGTTAGGTAATACAAAAAAAGTTTTATTTCTTGTGTTATTGCATTAGTAAAAAGTCAAGGAGTCAAAATTCCGATAAACTATAACATCTTATCTTTAAATCCAATCATCATAGTAAAACAGAAAAAAAAGTATTTTTCCCATGTTACAAAAGTTCTTAAATTTTCTTTAGTATCATTTTCTGATGATCTAATTTGATAAACTTTAATCAATATAGTTTTTTGTTTGCTAGAAATAATATTAAAACAGATAAGCTTTTTAATTGACAAAATATTGAAAGTATTTAATCAAATATGTATTGAGTTGAGGTGTGAAAGTTCAAATGATGTGTTTAATTCATTAAGGAGTGAAAGGTCTAAGAATATTAAAATTATTAATTTAGCGATTAGTTAAACAAAATATTATATTTCTTCGAAATGTCATAAATGGTAATTCGTTTTTTAAATCGAAGTATTTATTCTCCATAAAATAACAAAGGTTAAAGCTTTTTTTAATTCGTGCTTTCTAGATCACAATGATGATTTTAATGGAGCTTTATATTATTATAATTTTTTCCCCTAAATTGATCTATCTTTAGTTTTGGTTAACGTAATCCTCAATCTGTAACCCATTCGACCAATAAATTGTTAAAAACAACACCAGGTTCAATTTAGTTTACCACAGTGTTCGTAATTGGATCGTGCTTAGCGGACCAAACACTGTATTTTTGGAACATTCTCTCATTTAGCGTGCTTTAAAATTCAGTACGCGCATTTCTTTATCAGAACGTCCGTAAAAGTTCTGAAGTGCAAATGGGGGAACTCAATCCTATCAATTTTAAAACACTTCATGGAATTATTTATCTGCATTATATAGCAGAACATCCATATCTAGAAACATCTGAACTCAATTGTTTTCTTTTTTTTTTTTAAATACGAGCCTAAAGTTTGCCTCATGCCAATATTTGCCTGTTATAATTTTTCATAAGGCAATTGGACTGCGTGCCAAGCGATGTTTTATTCCGGCGAGCTTTAGTCATGTGTGTTCGAGAAGTAATTTCCCCCAATTCAGTGCAAATTCAGAACTGCACGCAAAAGAAAATCAGAAGGCGGATCTGGCTAAAGAAACCGAAATCATCACACACACATAACTACAATTATTACATTTAAAAACTTAAAATTAATGTTTCACTCATCGCATGATTGCTCCGGCTCCAACTCTTCATGCCGACGAAAATTATTAATTCATCTTGACCAATTTACACCAAGCAATAACTGATGATACAATAATAGGTAATGATTCTTTCCAATGCTGACCAAGCGATAGTCGTAATTAAAAATCGATGAGATAATTACATGTATTGATTGTTTCCAACATTGCGCCAATAGACCAGACGTTGGTTGTAAGTAAAAATTGACGAGATAATAACACGTATTAATTCTTTCCAATATTAAGCCAATTGGTAGTATTAATATAACATATGGAATCAAAGATGATCCACGTCTTCGTAAAAATTGAAAATTTCATTTTCAACTATAATTACTGATAAAAACTCTAATATTTTAAAATTTAAATTAATTTAATATAATATAACAAATAAATTAAACATAATAAATAAAAAAAAATCATATGAAACCATTTTTTTGTTTGTGTTATAATTTACACGATTTACTCTAGCATACCATTCAGAGTAAATTCGACGACACTGTGTATTACACCAGTCGAATTAAAAAACGAAGAACGTCAGTGTAAGTATACACAGGTTTTATGGTTGAATTAAAAAAAAGACCCTATGATTAACAAAAAAAATGAAGTAATTCCAACGTTAATAAATAAAAAATGCACTACGGGCAAATAGCGATTCATTCATCACTCCGAATTCAAATTTAAGTATCTAGGTCTTCTATTTTTATTTAACTGCCGAGAAAGAAAAAAAAATATCACTCAACTTATTGGTTTTACTTCTCGATGTTATCTCAAAAAGAATCCTAGGGGAGATTTAATCTTCTCGGTCTCAGTAATCCTCTTCGATTGTCCTCATTCTAATTAATCTAATTCCAAAAATTAAACTAATTCATCAATATACAACCCGCACAACAAAAATAAATTTGACTAGAATTATTTAGTTTTAATTTAATTAAGCCAATCAAAATTCAAGCGTTTGGAGTATTCACGAAATGACTCCAAAAACTGATTCCGATCGACTGACCTTTTGCAATCCAAAAATGTACAAATATGTATTCTCAAAAATATGATGAATAAACATCATAAAAACCTGAGACAGCAATAGAAGAAAAGACCACTGAAAATGGGGTTGAGAAAAGTAAGTAAAGAAAGACGATAAGTTATATCGATAGCGGTGATTCATGCAAAAAAGAAATTTTTTCCGGACATATGAATTATGTCAGGGACAACAACTTCGTATCAAATTTACAATTTTTCACACCCAAAAAGCTGCACTGAAATTTAAATCATTAATATTTAGTTTTTCTTTATATCAAAATGTACCAGCAAACTCCGCCCATTTGGCTAAAATTTGGAAGTTTTGTAATGTAATTCCTTTAATAACAAAATGGAAAACCCAATCAGCACAAACAAAATGGAAAATATCAGTTCTTATGATATTCTATAAAATTTATGTCAAAACATAATTTGCCTAGCCTAGTAACATAATAGTAGAGGACTAGAGGAAAAGTAGAATAAAAACAAAAAGTATTTAAAAAATCAAAAAATGGGTGCAGTTTTGTTGCCACTTTTACATTAAGAAAAAATCTTAGGATTAAGAAGTCGTTTGTGCAAAAGACTTAAACTTATAATAGTAATAGTAAAATATAAGGAGTTCTAGATTGTACTTAAATCTCTCAAATTTTTTCATAGTTCAGGTTAATCACTTAAATTATACCTCTCTAAAGCTTGATCCACGTGTTAACCATATGAAAGGAAAGTTGGAAGGATCAATTCGGAACTTGGTTGAACCAATCCAGAACTTGGGATAGGGCGGGAACAATAGTGTTGATATACTGCAAAAGTTTGTAAAAGTTTAGAGATTGTGTGGTGCAGGGAGAGACCTCCAAGGTATACTGATGGGAATGCAAAGATTATCTTGTGGCTCCTGGAGAAGTAATTAATTTCTTTAGAGGGTTTACCGTAGTATAATCGGTAGAATATTGGGAGAGCTCCAATCTTCTATGATGCAGCGAATCCATACCCGATGTTATCATTGGGTCATTAATCAGTTCAATGTACTACTGCAAACTCTGTCGACAAAATTTAAAAAGGTTGCTGGTGCTGCAGCCCATAAATGTGAGTCGAATTCGAGGATCGGTCGTATATAATATGCTTTAAAGATCATAGTGATTTCAGATGGAGCGAAAAAGCTTTTACAACGACGTAGGAATCCAAATCGTTGGGAACCCAATTTCGGAAAGAACATGTCATGCCATGAGTTTAATAATAATACCTTGGAAAAGGCTGCATTGGCGCTATACAGTGAGGTTTTATGAGACAAAACGCATGACTTCATAGAATTAAATGTCACAAAATTCTGTTTACCCCAGTCCAGAATTAACTCAAGATCTGCATCCTAGGATTCAACCATTTTTCTACGATAATAATTAGTAGTTAGATTAGATGGCTGTTTTTTAAAAAAAATAGTAATGGAAGATAGTACTGTCATTCGCAAAGCTATACATTGGGTTTGTAGTTTATAAACCGTACCCTTAAGACCGTACACTTAACAGGTGTTTGAATTTAAAATTTAGCTGGCATTGCACCATCCAGCACTACTCTGATAGATGTTTGGGATAAAAAAATCTTCTAACCAACAGATCAAGGTCTTACAGACTTCAAATGAAATAAATTTGTTGATAAGAGCCCGATGCCAAACTCTGTCAAACGCTTTGGATATGTCAAGGGAAATGATATGAATCTCACCAAAGTCATGAATTGATACACCCCATTTCTCCGTAAGGACTGACATGATCTCGCCAGTAGACCGTGCTTTACGAAATCTATATTGGCGGTCGTGGAGACAATTGTAGTTTTCAGGAAATACCATTAGTTTATAATTGATAATTTTTTCCATAACTTTTGCAAGTTTTGACGTTAATGCAATGGGACGATAGTTTTAAGAGTCAGGTAGCCTTTTTCGGGACTGGTTGGAAATTGGTCAGTTTCCACAATGATGTATAATAGCCCGAGTTTAGGGATAAATGAAAGAGACAAATTAGTGAATAAACCAGGGTATCACCACAGGGTTTTAGTATACAGCTATACCGTCTAGACCAGTAAATTTGCTCAGATTTAAATTAAGTAGTGTTAACCGCAAATTCTTAGACGATAAATAAATTTTGTTCATTGATGATTGGACAGGTAGAATGTTCGACGCAAAAATTTGCCGCAAGTATATCTGCTTTCGCTTTGGTTTCGGTTACAAGGTTGCCTTGACTAGCCATTAATGGTGGAATAGAAGATTTGATAAAGTTATTACCAACCTCTCGGATAAAGTTCCAGCACGATCAGCTGCCTTTAGTGGTGCGTAAAATTGTACGCTTAGAATTGGAGTTATTGGTTGGAATAAAAATGAAAATATAATAAAAAATACTGGAATAAAAATACTGGCTGGAATAAAAATTCGTAGAAAAATGAACGTGATCAATGCAGTTGCTTGGTTAACATTTTTATCCTGCTGAAATAGACGCCAGTCGAATTTATTATGTTTCTGCCAATTGCATCTACTGTAGTGACAAACCTTTAGAGGAGGGGATTAGGGGCTCCAGAACTTATTTCGAAATATGCAGAAACTACACGTTCTGATCTGCCAAGAGGACTATCTACTGAGTAAAAAACTCAACTTAAGTAGATAAATAATGATGAGATTCCAACTTTGAAATATCATCGCCTTGGTGGCGTAGTTGGATAGCGTTTCTGTTAAAGGATTCGAATCATGGCACTGATTCAGTATAGGTTCGAAGCCCAACCAAAACACGTATAAGATAAAAAATTCTCTGAGAAAAATCCAAAAAATATACAAGGAGTTGCTAATTTTTTATCAACAATATCTTGTTTATGCAATCAAAATATTACTTCGGTCTGAAAGACCTAAGTATTACATTCATGAGCCAAAAGTGAAATTCTTACCCCCACTTTTTTGGCATTTCTCGACGTTTTAGGACCTACTGATTCTAAAAAAGCAAAAAAAAAATGTATGTCTGTCCGGCCGTCATTACCTACGCTGCAGGGAAAACCGCTGGAGGGATTTCAAATTTTTTTTTCTAAAAAAAGGTATACACAAGGGACAGGTCCGAAAGGACGCTGTGTTCGATAACTGTACCGGAAGTGTGTCACAAAATCATTAAGTGTGTCAAAAACAGCAAATTTTCATATTTTTGGCTTAAAAAACGTTCATTTTAAGTGATTACGAGTGATTACGAGGAACATTGAATTTGGAGAAATATTGATGGTAGGGATTGGAAGAGATCAAAAACTAGATTAGTGCATTATAAGTTTGTCAAAAAAATGTTGTCAAGTGTGTCAAAAGAAAGATTTTTATTTATTTTTTTAATTTTTTGGAAAAACAAAACTAATTATTTGTATGACATGACATTTTATTATTTTTATAGAGAATTATAACATTATAAGCTTGTCAAAAAATTAATGTCAAGTGTGTGTCAAAAAATGATTTCATTTATTTTTTTATCCAATTTTTTGGAAAAAATATGTAGCTGTACATGACGTAAATGTAATTGAAAATGAAATTGAACATGGAAATTTTTGAATTTGTTATAGTTTTTGAAATATTTTTGAAAAAAGTTTGTATTTTTGATTTTGTAATAATTTTTGCATTATTTTAAGAATTTTTGAAAAAGTTTTAATTTTTTGATTTTGTAAGAATTTTTGGTAATATTTAGAATTTTTAAAAATTATAAATTTTTGATTTTATTATAATATTTGGAGTTTTGAAAAAAATTTCAATTTTTGATTTTGTAATAATTTTTGCAATATTTTTAGAATTTTGACAAAAGTTTGAATATTTAAGAATTTTTGGAATATTATTGGAATTTTTGGAATATTGTTGCAATTTTGGGAATATTATTCGAATTTAGAAAATGTTTAAATATTTGATATTATTTTAATTTTTGGAATATTTTTGGAATTTTGAAAAAAGTTTGATTTTATTTAATTTTTACAATATTTTTGGAATTTTGAAAGAAATATGAATTTGTGATTTTGTAATATTTTCTCGAAACGCGAAATGGAGAAGTTTTTGAGTAGTTTGCTGAGTGTATCATCTTTTCACTAAATTATGTTAATTTATAATCTGTTATAATTTTCCGGCAACGTATTGATGTTTCGTGTTATTTTTGTAATAAATTTCTAAACAGCTATAAAAAAATACTTTTACTTTAACAAAGAGTTATGTTTGATATACATCGCTGCCCAAAACTAAAAATCATGTCCTCATAAAAGTTTTTTGCCGAAAACTATATCAAAATCCTTAACCCAGACCGAAGTCTTGATATCTCAGAGCTGTGAGATTTCAGTATTCCATATTTTCTCCTTATTCAAAGCTAAAACTTTCAAAAACGAAATTACTTCGGTCTGAAAGACCTAAGTATTACATTCATGAGCCAAAAGTGAAATTCTTACCCCCACTCTTTTTGGCATTTCTCGACGTTTTAGGACCTACTGATTCTAAAAAAGCAAAAAAAAAAATGTATGTCTGTCTGTCGGCCGTCACAACCGACGAAATCTAGAAAACCGCTGGACGGATTTGAAAAATTTTTTTTGCTAAAAATAGGTTTACTTAATAGGAAGAGCCGAAAGGACGATGTGTTCGATAACCGTACCGGAAGTGTGTCAAAAAAATCGAAAAGGTGTCAAAACAAGGAAATTTGCATAAAAAACGTTCATTTTAAGTGATTACGAGTAGGAACATTGAATTTGGAGAAATCTTGATGGTCGGGATTGGTATGTGAGACCAAAATCTAGATTATTGCATTATAAGTTTGTCAAAAAAATGTTGTCAAGTGTGTCAAAAGAAAGATTCTTATTTATTTTTTTACCTAATTTTTTGGAAAAAAAATAAAATTAATTGTTTGTTTGAAATGAAGTTTTATTATTATTATTGAGAATTATGGCATTATAAGTTTGTCAAAAAATGTTGTCAAGTGTGTCAAAAGAAAGATTTTTATTTATTTTTTACCCAATTTTTTACAAAAAAATAAAATTAATGATATGTGACATGATATTTTATTATTATTATAGAGAATTATGGCATTATAAGTTTGTCAAAAAATAATGTCAAGTGTGTCAAAAAATGATTTCATTTATTTTTTTAGCCAATTTTTGGGAAGAAAATGTAGCTGTTTTTATGACGTAAATGTAATTTAAAATGAAATTGGACATGGAAATTTTTGAATTTGTTATAGTTTTGGAAATATTTTTGGAATTTTGAAAAAGTTTGTATTTTTGATTTTGTAATAATTTTTACAATATATTTAGAATTTTGGCAAAAGTTTTAATTTTTGATTTTGTAAGAATTTTTGGAATATTTGTAGAATTTTGGAAAATTTTTAATTTTTGATATTATTATAATTTATGGAATTTTGAAAAAATTTTCAGTTTTTGATTTTGTAATAATTTTTGCAATATATTTAGAATGTTGGAAAAAGTTTGAATTTTTAAGAATTTTTGAAATATTATTGTAATTTAGAAAAAATTTAAATATTTGATATTATTCTAATTTTTGGAATATTTTTGGAATTTTGAAAAAGTTTGGTTTTATTTAATTTAACAATATTTTTGGAATTTTGATTATAATTTTCCGGCAACGTATTGATGTTTCGTGTTAGTTTTGTAATAAATTTTTAAACAGAGATAAAAAATACTTGTACTTTAACAAAGAGTTATGTTTGATATACATCGCTGCCCAAAACTAAAAACCATGTCCTCATAAAAGTTTTTTGCCGAAAACTATATCAAAATCCTCAACCCAGACCGAAGTCTTGATATCTCAGAGCTGTGAGATTTCAGCCCCTCCATATTTTTAAGGTGAATTTCCGAACTAATTGATTACAAAACATTTAGTGTTTTTCTAAAAAGTAACAAAAAACATACCCAACCCATCTTTGTGTAAAAGTGAAGGAAAATAATTTCGATTAAAAAAAAAATTGAAATCAAGACTTTTTCAATATCAAGATGTTTAAAAAGATAAACAACAATTCATCATAAAAGAATGAACCTTCTTCTTATGATTATGACAAATTACTTGTGAAAGAAAATATTCAAAAGTCAAACAATGACATCGCATAAAACTTTTATAGCTATTACACTCAATAAAATTATAATTCTTTGTCACCCTGTAAAAAGTTAATTTTGGAAGGTGAATTTCATGATCTTTCCATATATTATTCTGTGAATTTCAATTACTTTTTCAACAATTAATTAAAAAATCATTAAGTTGTCGGAAAAACTTATTAATTTTCAATTACGGAAAACTATCTGATCGAATAATTAGAACAGATTGTTGTTGTTTATTCTTAATAGTAAGTAAAAATAAGTAAATCAAACTAGAAAATTAAAAAAGTTAGTTTTGTATTTTTTTTTTGTATTTCGTTACAAATCTGGAAAATTTGTTTTAAAAGTTTGGAAATTGTGTTTTTTTGTTTGAAATATTAATTTTGATGGAATATCGAAAGTTTTATAAATAAAAGCCAATTTGTGTGGGAGTCAAATAAAGATTGATGTTTTGTAATTTAATGTTTTATAAATATTGAACTTGTACCAGCAAATGCAATTATATGATTTCGAAAAATACATTCATCACAATTCACAACCCTAATTACACGCCTTGATAATTCCCACAATTGCAAATTAAATTAATTTGGTTCCAATCCATTTATATTACTTATTTGTTTTTTCATTCGTAAAACATAACATTATAGGGCTGATATATAGTTTTTGATAAACATATACTTAAAAAATTATTGATTCATTAATTATTTATTCCTTCATAGAAATCTAATTATAACAGAAAAAAATTATTTACCAGCTAACTATTAAGAATTAAGATTATATTAACCAGAGACGCACAAAATAATAACAAAAACGTGTAATCCTGGGTACAGATTTTTAATTACAAATAAAAATTAATACTGTTCAAAATAAAACGAAACAAAAATTAGGATACAGAAACGACAAGAGATTTTTCATGAAAATATTAGGAAAAACATTTTTTTCATTTTCTTTTGGTTATAAATTAAATTGTTTCATTATTTTTGAATTATAATATAATCTAATTTCTAACTGAACGATTTTAATGAGGATCAACTTTTATTTTAATGAAATATTACGATATGGATTACTGATAAAAAAAATAAGCAAAAATAAATTGGTAGCAATAATCAAATATTAATATCAAACTTAATAATCCGTTAACAGATTAGTTAGGATAATCTGAATGTATGATATTTGAAAGATTACGTTTTAGTGTTTGTGGAGATTTATTTGTTTCCTTTGATTTTATAGATCAACTCTACCAAATCTATCATATGATAGATGAATTCATTGCAATTACTATTTAATAGACACTCGATAATAAGGTTTCCATAAATTTCAATAGCCAATTCAAGTCAAGTCAATTAATATTTTTAGGTCAAAAATCTTACGAACTGTATGGTGTTTGAAAAAAGTGCAAGAAACCTAATCTCAACGGTTAGCATCAATTTTTATACAAAGCATAAAATAAAAATTCGAGTCGAGTCCGACAACCCAAGCATTCCAAAATGTCTACTGTCGGATTCGACAATAGCAGACACATTTTTGTCCCACAAGGTTACCCTCGTGTTCTAAAACTCTGATATGGTTTCACATCGTCCTCCAGCTAGGCTTCCTTCTTTAAATTATCTGGAGTGCATGACAAATTTTGAAGTCAATTAATGAGAGCTGTAATCAATGTTTATTCAGTGAGGTTTTTAATCCTTAAGAATCTTGAAACTACCAGTTTCCCTACATACTAGGGGTTTCAATAGCTGTACACCGAATAGCGATTTAACATTTTTTTAGTAGAGGAACTTGCATTAGTAAATAAATTTTTAACATATTGTGGAGGTATATGATTTGATTTGGCGAACTTTCTCCCTCTTAAAAGGCCGCCCGATGAAAGGATACAAAATCACTTAGATATTTGTAGTTTTTGTAACAGTTGGTTAAGGTTGTAACACAAAACGGTAATCCTAGAGTTTAGTGTAGTGCAAAAGCAACAAATTTATACCAGTCTGGTATTTACTGCAGATCCACGGTGGCTCGGTTCTGTTTTAGATGCTGTTTTTAAATGCGTTGATAGGTAGCAGATGCAGAATAATATTCAAACATCGTATTTAAACTCTTCTGCCAGCTTCTTAAGCAACCTATCTATTGCCAAAGTCCACGAAATAGAAAACAAGTCCTTTTCCTGAGAAGCACCCGATTGTATTTTCTTCTATATGAAAAATAACCACACATATTATTGAAGTTCTTCATAAAGCAGAATGTGTTTGAACAACACTGCTAAGGTCTCTTCCACGTCATATTACATAAATCTTTTTTACAATGGCGTCCAAATAAAAATGGTCTGGTCCAAATAGTGTCAAAATAAAATATTTTTACTCGTGAAAGTCCTGTAGGAATTGTCAGGACTAGTTGAAAAAAGAAATAGTTTGAAAAAAATTCGATTCGTAATCCGACAGTCGTAATTTTGTTTTATAGGCTTTGATTTCATTATTTATAGGAGCTACAGTCCTTTGCTATCTTTCAAATATTTCCCAGTGTTAAAAAGCATGGTTGTTTTTTAAGGACCATTGGCCGAGCAACGTGTTATTAGCATAATTGTTAGTTTTATTCGTCAAACAATGGTTTGTCTTTATTTTGGGTGCAGTGCCATAAGTAGATCAGATTGTAAGTGGGGGAGTTCTGCGCTTCTCAACTGAGTGCTTTGCCACACAGTCGAATTAATAGTACCCTTAAAATATTTTAAACTATTGAAATATGATTTGTATTATTTATAGGCTTATAGCATCATTTTGACGCATCAGACATTGCATCAAAATTATTTTGTAGATCATGAAAGAAAGACCGCCGATTCATTGATTCTAATTTGTAGAACCTTTTGTCCCATCTGTCTTCCTTGCAGTTGTAATAGTTTTCTTTAATGTTTATCCAGAAACTATTTGTTTTTAGTTAAAATGAGCTTTGTAGTAAAAATTACAATATAAGACCTAAATAAAGTCGCCGATTGGGGTGACCAAAACCTGGTCAATTTTAACTCTACCAAAACACAGCTGTTGATTGTTTCCAGATCAAAGACCGAGTTCCCCAAAGATATTTTATTCATTATGTGTAATGAACCAATAGGAGAATGTAAAAACATTCGTTTATTGGGTGTTACAGTTTCAAATGACCTACTCTGGAACGATCATGTAATGGCGATGGCAAAAAGCGCGCCCAAAAAACTCGGCTTCCTAAATAGATGCAAAAAATATTTCACTCCATACCAATTGCTCCATGTTTATAAGTCCTATATTCGTCCCTGTATGAAGTACTGTTGTCAAGTTTGGGGTGCGGCTTCTGTTTCGATCTTGGCCCTCTTAGACTCTGTTCAAAAGCGGGCTATACGAATTGTGGGTGATCGAACTTTGACATCAAAACTTGATTCCCTACAACATCGTCGCACTGTTGCTGACCTGACCTCGTTGTTTTTTACAAATATCGTCATCAACAGTGCTCAGATGAAATCAGTAGCATCATTCCTCAAACTTATTCTTACCCCCGTTCCACTCGACAATCGCAACCAGTCAAACGGTCGAGATCCCACGCTGTCATACTGGCAGATCGCAGAAATACTTCTTTGTCCGAACTGCATACAGATGAAATAGTTTGCCGGAATCCATAGTCTCAGGTGGCTTCAATCCGCTGAGGTTTAAAAAAAGCGTTTATCAACACCTTAGAGCGCAAGTTGTTGTGGGAGCTATGTCTTAAAAGATATTTATGTGTTGTTGTGACACATATTCTAAACCCTATTACACAACACTTTTTATTTAAAAAAAAAAATATGTGTCCATAACACATACAAACCATGTCAACGTCCTGTCCTGGTGTTGTAAAATTTTATACCCAAGTTTCATTAAATTCCGTTTACGAAGCTTGAAATTTAAACTAAACATATATTCAGCAGAATATTATTGGAATATTACTGGAATTTTAAAACCGTTCCGGTTGCTGTTAGTGGCGTTGTCCAAATAGTGTTGCTTAATGCTCTATTATTCCATTCAATGATTTATAATATCTTTAAACAAAACTTGATGGAGTTAAATAGATTGCAGAAATAAAGAAGACATACGAGAGACCAAAGTAGATGTAAAAACAAAATTAACGATTATTCTCAGATGATCTCTTATAGAATTGATTTTTTTATCAATAAAAGTTCGCCATGTCTGACATTTCGGTGCCTCCCGCACAGGTGACTTGTTTAATCTAATTACTGTTAATCATTTTTAAATATTAAAAATCTTTGATTTAATTAGTTTTAGTTTTTCAGCTAGTAATCTTAAGGAATGGCCATATATAAATTAAATATGTTTGATGATCGAAACGGTGGAGCCGTAATTACTCTTTTTGGGATTAAATCAAGTAATTAAATTTCCACAAACTGTCCAGGCAATAATTTTAGCTAAGAAAACACAATTTATTTTGAACAATATTTATCGATTTTTTAAATATGAAACTTTTATAACAACAAATAATTGAAACAACAAAAATATGGCGTGTCATTGGAATATGTAATAATGGAGAATCTTTTTTTATTAATCTAAAGCATACGTGATACTATAAAATACATGCAACTTTTCTCTTGGAAACTAGGCTGATTCACAATAATAAGAAATTACAATACGTATAACGCAATGTCGTGCGTACGTTTACTTTTTGTTATTTAATATTTGTTGGAATTATTATTGTGGAATTATTGGAAAATGTACATATTGGCGAGTTATACACCATACTGTTTCTACAGTCTGGTTAACACGGTACACCGAATCACCCGTTTTACCGGTAACACCCGGTTATCTGCTTAACTGCTTAAAACGAAAAATTTATTCGTAGTCATACCTTGGGTAGTTGATGGAAGTTATCTAAACAACATTTATTGTAAGTCCAAGATTGGCCGATGAATCGTTTTATTTCTAGTGTGGACAAGCCTTGCTCGGATAATGAATTGCATATTTTTCTCGTGTTTTGCAACTTCGAATTGGGAAAGATTTACGTTTACTATATGCAACTTTTTCAGCTGAAAATCAATAAATGAACCGAGTCACGAATAGAATTAAAGGAATCTCATAATTTTGCTTCTAAAGTGCTTCCGGATATTTTTGATTGTACTGTTTGCTCAACTCTATCGGAAGAATTGTAGAAGCAACGTGTATACGAATAAAGAAAAGCAAAGTTATTAATTAAGTAGCATTTACGCAATTACGCATGAGCACTACACCTTACTTAATCATCAATCTTAGTTATAGAATATTCCTTGAAACGAATCAATAACATACTTTAGGACACAAACAACCTCTCCAAAATAATCAATAAAACGAATCTTACTATGTTTAATGTTAAATTAAAATTTTAAATTTTGCCCAAGATAACAACTTGCCTTCTATGCAAATCGCGTTTTTTGCGGATTCAATATCCACCAATATAAAGTTTGCGGATTCTTGCTCTGTGAAGAGTATTATTCTTCAAACGTCGAACGTTTGAATGACAGATGATATGCTGTAGTGCCGCAAAACCCAACCTTAGCAAAACATGTCATTCTCAATTTGCAGTTCAGGGCCAGTTCCTCATTTTGGAAAAACGGCTGTAGTTTCACTTAAGAGTTTGGAGGCACTGGTCAATCGCATCCAGCTAATTTATGACCAATATAATTTGGTGCAGAATAAGGTGGAAGGTACAACGCTTTGTTTTCCACAACACCCTACGAGTAAAATCTAGCAATCCCATGTCAGTAAGTATCAAACTAAGGGGTGATTTGTTAGATTGAAAGTTGACTGATTATCCTTTCGAGATATATTACATATTCAATCCAATAATCTAAAACGTATACAGTAAAATTGCTGTATTTGATCACCAGCGTTCGTTTAGGATCACCATATAAACTCATAGAGAATCACAGTAACTTTCTTTGAAATAGCTTGAGCAACTAGACAACACTTTTAAAATATATTTTACAAAAAATTCAAGACTATCTACCTTGCTTTCCTTTACAGAATTAATTGAACTCATGCAGAGTCGTATTCGAGTTTTAACTGTTTGGGACGCTTATATGCTCTATTGAAATGCCTGTGTCCATATTGAACATAAGCAGTCGGTTTTAAACGTATCTGGTGCTCTGGGGGGGGTTTCTAGAATTCTTAAAAACAATTTATCTACTGTTCTGGTAAAATTATTAAGCCCAAGAATAAGGTTTCACTCCTTCAAGGCTAAACGGTTGTGTGTAAATTACTTATTAGAAAGACTTTTTATTAGAGAATGTAATCATTCGCCCTGCTCCAAATGCTCACGCATTTTATTTTAAAAACAATAAAATTAATTTAATTAATTAATTTAATTAAAAAAATTAATTTAGTTTCTTAAACATGGTCACACGTACTATTGGTGTAACTTAATACCGTGTCCTTTGATCACTGCTATAGTGATGCATGAGCTATCGAGATGCTGTAGAGATACATGGGATACTTATAGAGAAACATATGCTATATAGAAATACATGAGCGATATCAGATAGATGTCATCAGTCAAATTGGTATCTTAGGAGTATTGGCGGATGCACTGTATTAATAAAACGATATCAAGCGTGTTTTTGCTTTATTGAAAAAATGTATCAAAATAAGTTTATGAGGTGGATTTGATTTGTAACATAAGCTTATTGGTAGTCCCATGAAATAATTGCATTTGTCATATTTCATTTTATGATAAAACTAAATGCGCATCAGAATGTGCCGTTCCATTCTGTTTATTTTCTATTTGCTTCCTTCCGTTAGTTTAATAAAACATAATACGACTGCTCCGCTCCGTTCCGATATATCCAAAAACTCATATTTTTATTTAATCTTTTTGTAGATTTTCCTTTCTAGAATTCTGGTGGATTATTTTTATAGATTTTAGAAACGGTAGTTTTTTTAGCAAATCTCACTTTTAATATAAACAAATGCAGGAGTAATTAATATAAGTGGATTTTACTATTTTCACCAAGTAAATACCAAACTGATGTGTGAATTTAATTAAGTAAGAACATTTAGCTCTAAACAAATTTATTTTTTAGTTTTTAATTCGTATCTACTAAAATTATGTGAATTAAATTTTATTATTTTTTTTTTAAACATTGAATATTTTAACATCAATTTATTATTTAACCTTCATTTTAATTTATTATGTTGTTATTTTTTACTGAAGCAATTCGATTCTTTTATTTTGTTTTTCGGGTAGCTGATTTATCTTTTCTGAATAACCGATACATTTCGGTATTCTTAGGATATTTTTCATTTGCGTCTTAATTAATTAACGAATTTTTTATCTGAGATTAATTC
Organism: Diogma glabrata; assembly: GCA_963693315.1. Taxonomy (NCBI): domain Eukaryota; kingdom Metazoa; phylum Arthropoda; class Insecta; order Diptera; family Cylindrotomidae; genus Diogma; species Diogma glabrata. The sequence continues at coordinate 251,826,949 of OY856188.1, read as the reverse complement.
AAGATAAATTAAATATTCTATTATTATTAAATATTCTTTTAGTATCTCGCAGTATAATTTATGGTAAACCAAGTTTAAAGTGTTGAAGGTTCATAATTGTAAAAATTTCGTTTTCTCCTTTCTCATATTTCAATTAATTATACCTTCAGGTTGTTGTTTGATCGTTTTTGATTCCTTCTTCCCTACAACATTCAATTGTAAATTTCTGGTAAACAAAAAATTAAACTCATTTTTATTACATTTTTTCTAAATTTATCATGATTTTAAATTAAGGATTCTTTGCTTTTCTCATTAACTCTCTCTCTCTCTCTCTCTCTCTGGCGTTTACATCCCATGGAGGGATTTTGCCGTCTGTGCAATCAGCTTCCAATCGTCTCGTTCCATGACCAGTTGACCCCAGTTTCGACATCCTATATCACGAAGGTCTTGGATGATGTCATCACGCCAGCGTTGTCTAGGTCTTCCTCTTCGACGAACACCAGCTGGTTGTTGTTGGGACGCTTTTTTAATCATTCTATCTAATGGTGCCCTTTCTACATGACCAAACCATCTAATCCGGTTAGATTTAATGAATCCGATTACATCGCAGCCTCCAAGAAGCTGTCTGATTTCATGATTCATTCGGATTCTATACTGATTTTCAGCAACTTTACATGGACCATAAATTGTTCGTATGACTTTCCTCTCGAATGTTGATAAAATTCTACAATCGGAGGAAGTCAGTGTCCAGCTTTCGCTGACAAAGGTAAGCACAGGTCGAATTAATGCTTTGTAAAGTGTGAGTTTGCACGACTGCGAAAGATGTTTAGATCGCAAAAGTTTTGAGTATGCGTAGAAAACTCTGTATGCGGCTGAGACACGAGCTTTAATATCTGCCTGCATGTCATTTGACGATGTTATTACAGACCCGAGGTATTTGAAGTTTTCCACACGTTCCACTTCATAGTCGCCAGTATTCAGATTGCCGGGAGGTTTATTCCTGGATGTTGTTAATAGTTTAGTCTTGCCGGTGTTAATGCATAATCCAAGTCGTTTAGCATTTCTTTCAAGCCGAGAGAGACTATCCTTGATATCGCTTGTTCTACGTCCGAGAAGCACAATATCATCTGCATAGCCAAGAATTTGACTAGATTTGTTAAATATACAGTTTTGTGTCTCAATGCGGCTTTTTCTTATCGCGTACTCAAGCGCCAAATTAAATAGTACGGGTGCGAGTGCATCACCTTGTCGAACACCTGATGTTATATCAAAAGAGTCAGAAACTGACCCTTCGATTACTATTCTACAGTTTGATCCCGATGTTGTGAGTTTGCACAGAGAAACAAGTTTCTCTGGAATACCAAGGCATATGAGTGCAGACCAGAGGTTGTCGCGGATGATGCTATCATATGCTTGCTTGAAATCAACGTAGAGCTGGTGAATGCTGATGTTGTACTCCCAACATTTTTCCAGAATCATCCTTAAGGTAAAACATTGATCTGTGGTTGAACGGTTGGGACGAAAACCACACTGATAGTCGCCGATGATAGATTCGGCAAACGGGATGAGCCGAGCGAGTACGACATTAGCTAGTATTTTATATGCAGTGTTCAACAGTGCGATTCCACGATAATTTGCACACTTTAGGCGGTCACCTTTTTTATGTAGCGGAACAATGAGAGCTGTTTTCCATTCAGCAGGTAGTTCTTCTTGGTCCCAGATTGCAAGAATCAGATCATATATACGTGAGACCAGAGCTGCTCCTCCATTCTTAAGTAGTTCTGCAGGGATTCCATCGATACCTGGTGATTTGCCATTTTTTAATTTTTTGATGGCAGCTTCCACTTCTTCTATTGTTGGGTAAGGGACAAAAATCTCCTCACTTGACGGAGCAATTGCTCGAATAGGATGAACTTCGTTCGTCCTATTCAGTAGGTCTTGAAAGTGGGATCGCCATACTTCCAGCACATCACGTTCACTTGTTGTAAGCTCGTTGTTTCCATTTTTGATGGCTGTAGATCTTGGGTGGAAATCTTTGGTCAGATTCCGCGCATTGGCAAAACACTCTTTCGAATTTCCATTAGCCGCATGTTGGTTGATGTTTTCGATACAGCTCTTCATGTGTTCGCGTTTCTTTTTCCGTAGGAGTTTTGCTGAGGCTTTTCTGGCGCATAGATAATCAGTTTGGGAGCTTCGGGTATTTCTTGTTAACCATTTTTCTCGCAGTTTTTGTTTGTGGTCAATGCTTTCGCGGCACTCGTCATCAAACCATTCGTTACGTGATTTCGGTGGTCGTTTTCCGATTGTAGTTTGTGCTGCGGATATGATGGTTGATTGAAGCGTTTGCCATTCTTCTTCTATGTTTAATGGCATCTCAGATGGGATGTCATGCTCTTCTATGTTTTGCGTTACAATTTCCTGATATCTATTCAGTGTTTCCAGGTGTTTAAATGCTTCGACATTCCAGCGCACGGTCTTTTTTGCTTGCCTATTAAATGTAGATGATAATTTGCACTTATACTTAAAGATGACAAGCATATGATCGGTGTCCATATCAGCACCTCTGTATGATCGAACGTCAGTTACACTTGTAGAGTGTCTCTTAGAAATCATGACGTGATCGATTTGATTTTCAGTTCTTCCATCATTTGATTTCCACGTTGCTTTGTGGATTCTCTTATGAGGAAAGAAAGTGCTAGATATTACTAGATCATACATCATAGCCAGTTCAGCTGTGCGAAAGCCGTTATTGTTACTAGCATGATGCAAGCTGTTAGGGCCGACATGTGTTTTAAGTTCTGCACTTCTACCAATTTGCGCATTGAAGTCACCTACCACGATTTTTATATCGTGCCGCGGGATGTTATTGATGACTTCTTCGAGTTCTAGGAAGAACAGGTCTTTAATGTCATCTGCTTTGTCTTCAGTAGGTGCATGAACATTGATGATCGTTACATTAAATTTTTGCGTGCGGATTCTCATTGTGCATATCCGCATATTAATTGGGCGAAAGTCGATAACATGTTGATTCACGCGACGATGTGTGAGAAAGCCAACTCCAAATTCTCCTCCGTTTTCATGACCGCAATAGTAGAGAGTGTATCCTTTGGCTGTTTCGTGGATTCCACTCCCTGGCCATCTTAGTTCTTGTAACGCCACTATATCCAGTGTATAGCTATTGATTTGGTTTGTAAGTTTCAGTAGATCTCCTGGTCTTCTAAGGCTTAGCACGTTCCAGGTTCCCATTTTTAAATCGTAGTCCGGGTACAGTTTCCGAGGTCGTTCTAATAGTGAATCCGAGATAATCCGAGGCCTGTGTACAGAATTCATGACAAGTAGTTTTTTACGGAAATGGGGTGTTAGCCCTTCGCCCAACCCAAATTTTCGTGAATGGGTTCGTTCTGCATCTTTAGGTCACCAGAAACAACCTTTTTACATGTTTATATAGCGAGCCGCTTGATCCAAGACAGACGCCCGCTACAAACCGCCCCTAACATGGAGAACAGACGCTTGCTACACGTTTATATAGCGAGCCGCTTGATCCAAGACAGACGCCCGCTCCAAGCCGCCCCTAACATGGAGAACAGACGCTTGAGTTGCATTGGTTTTGTGGCGCCAATGACTCGCCATGGTGCAGAATCATTGAGTATAAGCAGTATTTACTCTGCCCCTCTCAACTACACCAACCTAATTCTGTTAGCATTACCCAGGTAGCACGGCGTGGACGTAGAATTTCGGATTTCACTACCCAACTAATTAACTAATTTACCTAAATTATTCCTAAATTATTCCCTTCTCATTAACTAATTTACCTAAATTATTTCAACAAAAGGTATCGTGTAAAAACAATTATTTAAATAGGTCTAATCAAAAATATTCGGAAAGTATCTTGAAAAAACATTGTTTTTCATTATATTTATAAATAAAATTTGTTTTAATTTTTCTCCATGGTGGAAATAATATACATATTGTATATCTATTGGAAAAGCGTTTTCCAAAAAAGAGTGAGGCTTCTAGTAATTACTTACGTTTGAAAAAAGTTCGCGCTAGTTATACAGAATCCTTTTTGTAACAAATGCTCAAAATTTAATGATTATATGATTTATTTAACAAATTTAAGAAATTTTACTCAAAACTAAATACCAATTTGCTGCTAAATAAAAAGTTGACTAATTTGAGTAAGCTCAGTAAGTTTAAGCTTCGTATAGATTAATACTAATTGAAACACAGTTTTAGTTATGAGCAATTTCACGCAAGTTCAGCAAATTTTTGGGAAATTTTGACTTGACCCCTTTTAATTTTGATTATTTTTTGTTTATAGATAGTCTTTCATAAATAAAAAATACAAGTTCTCTTAGAATTTTTTTTTTCGACCAGGGGTCTTCACAGGGTGCCCCTCAATTTTTTGTTATTTTGTGATGTGAGTGCATTTTGACGAGCGATTGTAGAAAAACTACTGAATCGATTTTCATAAATGATATGTCGTTGAATAGGTATTAAAACAAAGTTTTTAAAAATGTACACTGTTAATTTTTTGAAATAATTTTTAACGGTGTAACATAAGAAAAAAACGGTGTAATTGAAAAAAAGATGGCATAGCCTGAAAATTGAAGCTTATTTCATATCTAACAACTTGTGAAAGTTTAGGACCAGCATCATTTTTTGTTTTAGAAATAAAATTCGTTGTGCATATGACTGTCGGGAATCAGTTTTTTTTGTTCTGAAGGAAAATTATAAAAATGGCGATTTTTAGATTCAGATTTTTTTTTTATGAATTTTTTAAAAAGCAATTTCAGTCAAGTTCAGCAAAATTTTACGACATTTTAATCGAAACACAATAATCGAAATATCTTTGGCAAACTCGGTCGTTGATCTGGCAACAATCAATAGTCATGTTTTGGTTGAGTTAAAATTGAACATATTTCAGTCACCCCAATTGGAAACTTTCAGGCTATCATTTACATTTATGGCAGAGTCTCTCCGGGCGGCCTTTATTCGTTCATGCCTTTTCCCTTTTAAAGATAGGAAAACAAATGACTTGTACAGTGTACTATCATCTGAAAAATTATTTATTGGGTTGCTGGTGATTTTAATTTAAAAGTAAAAAATTAAAAATAAAGTGGTGACAAAACTAAACCTTGTGGTACATCAGCGTTAGTTAATTTAGACGCAGAAGAAAAGCCATCAATGGATACCGAAATGTATTGGTCGGTGAGAAAGTTTTGAATAAACTACGCAACTGCGGGGTTAAATCCGTACGCTACGCGCTTGCTGATCAGGTTTGCAGCCCGGATTTAATCAAATGCAAATTGACGACCAAATTGTAATTAAAGTGGAAAATATTATTCAACTTTGCCTTAAACAACAGAAAATTACTGATTATTTTTCAGTAAAAAAATTGTCCATCGCAGATTAATCTGAGTAGGCTAATATTCAGACATTCTCATCCGAAAATATTAACATACATTTGTCATATTAACATAATATTAACACATATTAACATACGTTTGTCATTTATTTTAAAAGTGCCACAAGTGAATATATACAGCACCGAAGTTTTATACTCATTTCGAATATAAACGATCACAACAGTACTACAGTCCATCTTTTCATTACAAAACTTATTGAATTCATCAAAACGCATATAAATTCTAATATTACAAAAATAATTTATAACACTGACGGTGCACCTTCTCAATACAAAAATAAACATAACCTAATTAACTTATGCCACCATAAAGGAGACTTTTAAAGTTGATGCTGAATGGCATTTTCATGCTACCAGCCATGGAAAGGGACCTTGTGATGGAATTGGTGGTACACTGAAGCGTGCTGCACACCGTTATAGTATGGCGAGCGAAGATAATATTATTGATACACCAAAAAAACTTTTCGAATGGGCTTTAAAATGGGAATTTACCATGAACTTTGGATACGCCGATAAAAATGAATATCAATTAACAAAAGAAAAATTACAAAATCGATATAAAAATGCCATTACTATAAGTGGAACTCAAAAATTTCATTCTTTTGTACCAGTAGATACTAAGACAATAAATGCAAAAATGTTTTCCAACTCAAAAGTAACTTTTGAATGTAAAATAAGTAAATAATTTTTAATAACTATATTTATTTTCACATATATAATTTGTATGATATTTTAAAAAGTTTATTCAATAATAAAATATTTGTAATTTAATGTTGAAAAACAATCCTTTACTTTATGATTCCGTAATAACATAATACGAACATAATACTTCTCCAGTCAAAAGTTCCTAAATAGATTTAGTTGTTTATACGGCTTTTTTGTTTGCAGTCAAGACTGTCAAATTATTTTTTATAAGAGTGACAAGTGATTACTAAAAGTGACAAATAAACATTTCATTTTTTATGCCATCTAATACAAAGAAAATAATTGCAGAAGTGCTTTCCTATTCAAAAGAAACTTCTGTTTGTAAAATAAGTAAATCATTTTTAACAATTGTATTTATTTTATTTATTGTACAACATATATAATTTTTATAATATTTTAAAAAGTTCATCTAATAATAAAATATTTGATATTTAACATAAAAAAAAATCTCTTAGTTTATAACGCCATTTTTATAATTTTCCTTCAGAACAAAAAAAACTGATTCCCGACAGTCATATGCACAACGAATTTTATTTTTAAAACAAAAAATGATGCTAGTCCTAAACTTTCACAAGTTGTTAGATATAAAATAAGCTTCAATTTTGTTTAAAAAAAAAAAAAAAAAAGAGGCTATGCCATCTTTTTTTCAATTACACCGTTTTTTTCTTATGTTACACCGTTAAAAATTATTTCAAAAAATTAACAGTGTACATTTTTAAAAACTTTGTTTTAATACCTATTCAACGACATATCATTTATGAAAATCGATTCAGTAGTTTTTCTACAATCGCTCGTCAAAATGCACTCACATCACAAAATAACAAAAAATTGAGGGGTACCCTGTGAAGACCCCTGGTCGAAAAAAAAAATTCTAAGAGAACTTGTATTTTTTATTTATCCAAGACTATCCATAAACAAAAAATAATCAAAATTAAAAGGGGTCAAGTCAAAACGATGTTGAATCTTCGTGAAATTGCTCTTATATATTTTAATATAAGTTTTACGATGAAGATGGCGTGCTTTAGTTTAGATTTAATTTTTTTTTTAAATATTTTGATGTGTAACATTTAGTTTTTCGCATGCAATAAATAGTTTCGAAAATAGTAATAACTAAATTTATAGTCGTTTATTTTAAATTAAATTAATGTTGTCATAACTAAAAAATAATTTTAATTAATTAATTTTATAAACTTAGAAAAAATTTTAGCGATAAAAAATTGATGTCACAAAATAGGTTCTCAAAAAAAACCTATGGTAACAAATTTTATACACAATCTAATTTTATTTTTAACAACAAATTATAACTCCACAGGAACCAAATAAACAAATTATAAATAATTGGGAAAAATGAAATCTGAATAAAAAAATAAAAGTGTTATCTTATTTCATATAAAGTGAATTTTGTTATTGTTGTCGGAAAAATGAAAATCAGAAAATGAAAAGTCTTGTGTATATTTACATATAAGAATAATTTATTTGCAGCATCTATTTCTTTTAGTTTTGGGATATTTGCCAACCAATTAACTATAATTTTACATTAATTTATTTATTATAAGATAAAAAGAATATTTTAAATATTAATATAATAGAAAATAAGTTTTTTTAAGAACTGCAAGTTAAAACTGGGATGTATTGGAACAAATGAAATTTTTTTATTTAAATATAAATATAACTATTATAATTATGATGATCCATGATTCTATTATTAAAATCCTTAATTTTTTTTTTGTTTTTCATTTTTATTTTATTCAAATTATTTATTAAAAGAAAAGCAAAAAACAATTTTTTTCTCAAAATATTATTGTAGAATAAAAAGAAAATAGATTGCATTTTTTTGTGATTATAGTCTGGTGGAAAAGGTATAATTTGTTCGTATTTTAATTGGAAATTATTATTGTTTCTTTTAAGTCGTTTGGAAAATTTTGTTTTAAAAGAAAAATGAATAAAAAGTATCGCATTAAAGATAAATGTAAATGTAGATGTAGAAAAATTCAGATCAAAAGAAATCAATTATCATCATTTTAAAACGATTTTACATATAATTATATTTTTTATAAACTCATCTATCAGACTATTTTTGATAAATTAAGTTCAAGTGTCTTGTATTTTAAAATACATAAAGAAATTAATCATGGATCACATATTATTGCTAATTTTTTAATTTTTAATAATTTTTTTTCTTTCTATTTACAAAAGGATAATTTATCATTGGATTCAACAGTGTCTTCTGATATATTTTTGAAAAATATATGTGAAGATTTAAAGCCACCCGACTTTAATACATCCAACACACCGATTCTAAATTCTGATATAATGTTATCTAATAGTGCTATACATCCTCCTATATCAAATCCATTAATCGGAGGGAGAAATATGACAACAGCAGCACCATCACGAAAAAGTAAAATTCATGAATTGATAAGGACTTTGAAAACTGCTTCAAAAATAGATAATATTGAAATATTTGATGAAAATGCAAAACTGAATTTACCGAAAGATCCAGCGCGGCAAATAACAACAAATAAAGAAGCGTCTTACATATCATCATATCTTGATCCAGAAACAATATCAATTCCACTGGTGTACGAATTAAGAACAGATCAATATGATTTACCTTTAGAAAGTAATGTAATTATGTTGCCAGACAACGAATTGATTGATGAACCCAATTCATCGCCATCAACATCTCAACTAACCTAAAATTATTTGATAAATAAAACAAAAATCTAACTTCTTAAATTTTTTCCATATTAATTATTAATTTTCTTCAAAATATATTGAATACAAAATGAAATAGAAAAATAAAAGAAAATTCAAGTACTATCGTTACGAAAAAGAAAAACGTTTATTTTGAAAATCAATTTCAGAGAAAAATAGATAAAATAGAAGAATAAAGAAAATATATGTGTTAACCTTAATTTGGTTTTTGAGTTAATAAAACCAAAATTAAGATGTTGTCGGATTTTTAAAACAAAAAAAAATACATCCTTTTTGGATTGACGTAACAAAAATAATTGGATGCATAAAATTTAATAGATTTATTAAACAAAAAATAATAAGGATAAATTATTAGATGAAGTTTTAGTTCTTCAAAAATTTAAGGTAATTTTAATATTTAAATATCTATATTTAATTTTTTATTTTACAGGATGAAACTCCTTGGTGATTTGTCAACCAGTGCACCTTTGTAATCTCTTACAATGTTCGTAATAATTTGAAGATTAGGAGAAGGTTCAATATTCTTCAATTTTATTGAAGATATATTCATTTTGCATGAAAAAATGACGATTTCTTAGATTATTCATCTCAATAAAGTGGTCTCTTAGCAATTCCCTTATTCTGAAGATCTATAGTCCACAATTTTTGAAGTTGTGCTAGCGCTTTATCCTTTAATTGACAGAATCAGCATTAGTCTTTCATCTCAATCTTAGTCTGCTGCGCTATGAAGCTTTGCCTATATTTTTAGGTTGTTCCGATCACTACACAACAAATTAATGCTCTCTGATTGGGCTTGCAGTGTAGTCCGGTATCTGTATGTTTTTTAATTATTTCTTTCTCGTATGTTGCACACTTTTGGCCAATGGACAGGCGCTTATGTTCTAGCGTAACTTTTTCATAGTTTAGCCCGATCCCATATTTGTTTGTCCCTCTCATAGATTTTAGCATTATGATTAAACTTCATGGTAAACGAATCTTGTCCATCACCGTGGTCTTGTCCAAATTAAACTTCATCTGATATACATTATGTTTGCAGAGGATTGTAAGGACTGTGGTGCTACTGAATTGATGTTATATTGCCGAGTCGTTTAATGTCGCTGTTAAAGGAAAAGGGTTTATCATTCGGTGGGTCAGTTTGTTTTGTTTGTATTTATAAAAATTATATAAATTAAATAGTTTGACGGCAAGAAAAACATATATCTGCATCAAAAACCACAACATACTCCTTTCTCAGTTGGTTATGTATCCATTCCGATGTAAGGCATGTTAATCTTCAACTCATTTAGAATCTGTTATTTTTACAACCTCACCGCTGTCACCAGTTTTTTCACAATTCTTTTTTACAATTTCACAAAGTAAAGTTAAAAATTAAAGGTTTTGAACATTAATAAACTTAAATATATATTTTTAGTTTTAGAGTCCTTCTTCGAGTGATGATTGCGTGTGTCTTTCGTTCTTTCGTATATACTTTTTTTTTAGAATTATGAAAAACTAAATGCATTTGTTTAATTTTAGAGTTATATAAAATAAATATAAAACCCAAAGCAGAAATTTGTCAGGGCTCGAATAAGGTCCTGATTAGGTTTTCCAAGCTACGGATCAGGCATCGGTCGGGCAGTTTCATTGGGCCTTGATCACGAGTGTAACGCTTTTTCGCTATCAGGTCCTGATTGGGAAACCCGGATCAGGCATTTATTGGGATAGCCGTACCAGGACTTGATATTTATTTATATATTAAATATAATTATTAAATTAAATTCACCGCTTTCCACCGGTCTCTATCTTGAGCCTATCTTTTTACTATAAATGATGACTGGCACCCCACATCTACAATTATTTGATTGAAGTGCTGGAGCCTGGCTCTTCCTCTGGCATCCGTTCCTTCTATTATACCCTCCAACACCGTATTAGTTAAGCTAGGGTGTCGAACGGTATGCCCAACAAATCTGCTTCTTCTGTTCTTTAACATTTTCCAGATTGTCCTTTCTTCTCTCGCCAGGCCCAATCATTTGTTACCTTGTCTGTCCATTTTAGTTTAAACATGCGTCTGAAGCACTATAACTTGAAAACTTCTATCTCCTTTCTCTCCTCCACTCCCACTGTCCAAGTTTCACAGCCAGAAAGAGTCGTACTCCAGATGTGTAGTTCTAATGGTCTTTTTCTGACTGATAGGTCTATCTTCAAAGTAAGGAGGTTCTTTTTATTGAAAAATACCTTTCTTTCTTGTGCCAACCATCTTTTTATATCGGCCTTCCCTTTTTGCTCGTGATTTTACTGCCAAAGTAGATGTACTCTTTTACTTTCTCAACTTGCACTCCTACATACTCACATTCAGGCTTTGTGTGTCCTTATTCCTATGGCATTTCATCACTTTGGTATTTTCTTTATTCATTTTCATTCCATATAATTCCCTTAACAGTCTGTCCATTGTATTTAGCAAGCCCTTAGATCTTGTTCTTGCTCAACAGTTATGACAATGTCATCAACAAACCTTTACATTAACACTTTCACACCGTGAATCTTTATTCCGGATGTAAACTGTTCTTTTATTATATTCATTGATAAATGACCTCTAAGTACTCGTCCTCTAAATACAAGTTAAACAGCAAAGAAGATAAACTACAACTCTATCTTACTCCCTTCTTTATTACTGCTTCTCTTTCCTCATCTTATCAAATTAAATATAATTAAAATAAAATAAAAAATTTACAATGGAAAAAAGTTAAAACAAATACCACCTTATTCATTATTATAGTTTTTCAGCCGAGAAGCGATAACTAAACTATACCATAGATGAAACTGATTTAACTATATATTTTTAAAATGAATATCACTCTAGTGAATTTTAATCAAATGAAATTTTATCAAATGAAATAAAGCTAAGTTCAGGTTAAATAAGGCAGACCCTAATAGGGAAATCATATATTATTTCTGATAGATAAATAAAATTAAATTGGGCAAACCCTAGTAAGGTATTTCATATCAGGTTCTGAGCAGATGGCCCAACTAAGGGTCAAATACGGAAAACCCAATCAGGACCGGATATATTCAAATAAGGTTAACCCAAAAGGGATATTTTGAATCAGGCCCACATCAGATTGCTCTACTAGGGGTAGTCCTTTTCTTGATTGATTAGGCCCTGATCACGCCCTGACTGTATCAGGCTTTTCCTAACTAATTTCTGCTCCGGACTTTTAACAACTAGAATTTAAGATAGAGGTCGGTTGATTCACAACAGATAAGATTGCAAATTTACGTGTGAGGACCTGTCAATATTTCATATTGATCGTCAATATTTGAAGCATCGCGTCAATATTATAAAAAATATTGATATGAACAAATTGATTGACAATATTTCATCATTCTTTATAATTGCTAGGTAGTGATGCATCGAGTACCCAGAAATTACCCGTTGCCCGGCTTAGCCGGACCAATTTTAAAATACCTGGTGTTTACCCGGAACCGGCATTTTTTTCATTACCCGACACCGGGTAAAAATAAAAATAGTCTAAAATATATAAATTCAATTTATTCTTTTGAAATAAAATAATAAACAGTCAGATATGTGCGAATAAAATTCGCTCGTCAAGGGTTCCGTGAATGTAAAAGAACACAATATCAAAAATTATTGATAAAAAGTTGTGTTGTAATGTCCTTGTATTTCCAGACCATAGACGCATAACAAAAAAATTTTAATTGTAAATGTCAATAGCAAATTACAATCAAATCTACATTGATCAAAAATGGCAAAAAAAATGTTAATTCAGGTTAAATCTTATCCATAGATGTTTTTGGTAACTTAAAAAAGATTCAATTACACCAGCTTGTAAATGGATTAAATTTGATTATTTTTTCGCTCAATCAAGTGTTGAAAGTAAGGGGGTGGAGAGGCTACATACTAAAAATATTTTTTTTCCAGTAACACAAAATCTATGCATTGCAAAATTCTAAAAAAAATTGTAATGTTTCTTAAATTATGTACTCCTTCATATGACTCCCCACTCAATTGGGCCAAAAATGTTTTTTTACTCTCCCCACACCCATCCCCTAAACACACAAAAATATAATTATTTGAGACTTCGCTATGATTTTCATTCAAAATTTACCAATGTTCCTGTTTTTGTGAATTTTTTCAAATTTTTCTTTCAATCATCGTCGAAAAAGAGGGGGCGGGACGATCTGAATGTTGCACTTTCTTGTCCATAACTCAAAAACTGTGCACCCAAAATTTCTAAAAGAAATTGCAATAATTTTTAAATTAAGTGTTCTTTCAAATGACGCCCCACTCGCCCGGGTGAAAAATGTTTTTTTTACCCTCTCTACCCCGGTCCCCTAAACACACAGAAATATAATTATTGGAGACTTCGCTATAGTTTCCATACAAAATTTACCGAATTTCCTAACTCTGAAATTTTACAAATTTTTCTGCCAATCAGTGTCGAAACGTATGGGACGGTCTGAATTTTGCACTTTTTTGAATAGACCGAAAAATTCTAAAAAAATTGCAACGAATTTTAAATTAGGTGCTCTTTCAAATGAGACCCCACTCGCTTGGGTCAAAAAAAGTTTTTTTTACCCTCTCTACCCCGATCCCCTATGCACACAGAAATATAATTATTTGAGACTTCGCTATAGCTTTCATACAAAATTTACCAAATTTTCCTAACTCTGAATTTTTTTAAATTTTTCTGTCAATCAGTGTCGAAACGTATGAGGGGGAACGGTCTGGGTTTAACATGCGAATGGTTTTATTAACCAATCAGAAATAAGAATTTTGTGGTGGATATAAAATTCTTTTTTGTGATTGATAATAAAATTCACAGTCCACAGTTCGCATGTTAAAACTATAGGATAACCAACTTTGTTAAAACTTTTATGAGTTGCATTCCCACCCGTTGCTTTTTAAAAAACTCTGCGAGAGGGCCAATGAATTTCAAAATTTTGCAATACTCTTTCAAAATAATCGTTTTGAGACGAGAATGTTCACATCAGGATATTTAGAACGCAAACGGATGGGACATTTCTGAAGTTCTTGTTTATCGATTGCACTGCGCACATGATGGAAGGATGTTTTAAATTTTTCGCATCATATAACTAGTTTTTATAATAGATAGACAATTCGGAATTTGTTTGGTGATAAGGTGAATATAGCTGATCAGTTGAATGTAGCTGTATAGTATTAAAGCATAGAGGTAGATATTTCAATATTGACTGACAAACCCCTCCCCAAAAATGATCACAATATTCCATACACATTCCGTAAGTGTAAGTACATCGTAAGTACACCGTTCAAGTTAAACCTACCTGAGAGCGGTGAATGTCACTATGTCATTCAAAACGGCATATTGAATACCGAAATACTGGTATTCCGTGGTGTCTTAAAATGCCGACACCAAATTATCAATACCAGTATAATTTGTTATTAGTGGTTTATCTAAATAGATCCGACCAGAATTTTTTGAAGCAATAATGTTTTGTTGACGTTATTCTGGCTGGAAACCTTTTCTCCTCTATTACAAACGGTAAATTTATTTTGGTGGGAAACCACTTAAGTTGATGTAAAATTTGACGAAATCTGTAAGAAGTTTAACACGAGTCAAATTCGCCTTTGCGGTAATCCACAAGCGGACATACATTTTTCTGGCTTTGGATATTCTATCTTACACAACTTTGGAACCACAATTAAGGACGGTTTCGGTATCTTAAGAAATTTTTAATCATGACATGCCTGGTTGGACATGTTTGGTTGACAACACCTCAAAAATCAATCAGGGATGAATGCGAAAACGTCTAAATAAAATACAAAACATGATTCCTATTGAATTTATCTGGTTTTTGATGTTTTCTCTACCTCAAAACCATTGCGCCTTTCTTTGATTTGGCACATTTCCTTTACCTCAGATAGCAATTTTAGAAAGTTAACATATTAAAAAAATATGTGTGCTATATGTGCTGGTTTAACTATCGTTTTCACTTAAAGTTAATATTTATTGTTGGATGTTTTCATCTATTTATAACCTATTCTTCTGCCAACGATGTCAAACTGCAATTTTTTATGCCCAACTGCGAAGAGCTTTTTCAACAAAACATTCTCGACCCTTTCCAAATTTTATGAGCTTATAGCATGGTTTGAGAGTAGTCATCCAACAGTATTGTCATTTTAATGGCGTTGATTGCACCTACGCAGCATGTGTTCCTCTCAAAGCGACGATGTACATTTGCCTGGCAGTTTTAAAAACAACTTATGTACACCACCTAGTTGAGTCCCCCTGTCAGTGGACCGTCCGATGACCGTTTGATGGCAAGGCTAAGCACGCACAATCTCTTCTTCTCTTTTTCATTGTTAAGTTATTCATAGTCGGTGGTGCCAAATTGCTTCTTCTTCCACTCATCGATTATGGACTGGAATTATACAAACTATGCTCACAAGAAATAGAAATCGGTTATATCAGAGCTTTGTGTGACATTCTAAGAAAAAAATATCCTAAGCGGCTGCAAGGTATCCAACGGTTTCAAAAAATTTGGGTTTTTAAAACGATATCTAGCTAATCTCATGTTCGACTCAGGTGGAAATAAAATGTGTACAGATTTTTTCCCACTTCATCAACAGTTTGAAAATTTAAGTTTTTCTTAAATATAGACTACAAAATAGAAAATGTTACATACAAAACACATGTTGCAAATAATATTAACATTATTGAGCACCGCAGCCCAATGGACGATTTTGTTAATAAAATGTTAAGGTTGAACCGACATTAGTTGTGGATCCAACGCACTAAAAATCACCCTTCAATATCACTATAAATTTTTTTTGAACGGATGATGGAAATTATTTGCTTTGATCTAGAGTATATATTTAGTAACATTAAATACTAAACCTAATTTATAATTAAAAATCAATCATTTGATTTTAATTATAAATTAGGTTCAGTTTGTGATGAATCTGTAACAACCCAATAACTTTCGCGAGTGGAATAAATTTTCTTTAAAAATTTTTTGAATTAAAATTCAAAATTTCTAAAATGTTATCGATATTTTAATTGAAATTCTTGTAATCGAATTTCAAAGTAACATGAGAAAAAATATTTGTTCAAACATTTTATGTAAATTTTACACCCTCCTACTATTTATTTTTCTCACCCTAATAAAAAATCAAAAATTCATTAATACAAATAACCACGATTTAAATCAGATACACATTTTAATTAAGAAATTTGTGAATGTGAAGAGTAGACACTTGATAAAACAGAAAAAATATAACACAAGAAATTAAGAACAAATATGAAATAATCATTTAAATATAATTTTCATTTAACGCTTTTGTTATCAAATATAATATTATATCTTTTTTGTCTTTATTACTTGTCTTAATAATCATTACCTCCGAGTTGAAACAAAACAAAAATGTGATTACAAATTATGACTTAAACTTAAATCTGGTTTAACGATTAATTTTGTTAGCAATTGACGACGCCCAAACAGTTTTTTTTCTCGTAAGATCGAATTATTAAATTTGGAAAACATGCAAGTTAGGCAAAAGACATTAGCCTTAGTAGTGCAAGTGAATTGCTTTACTAGGTAGTCAACAATTAAATAGATGTATTGCAAAGCTGGATGAAAATTAAAACTAAGAAACGATTTTGTTCGTTTCTGATAAAAGGAGGATACTAAGAAGGCTCAATCTGATAACAGCGTCAACGGTGTTGATGTGTTGGGCACAAAATATATGGGTTAGGGTAAGTCATCAACTAAATTTAATTTATTCGGTATCTACGATACCAAAACCCATCCAAACAAATTCATTTATTTATTTATATCACGTTTTTTGTTAAATGTGTTGTTAGACAGTCTTAATTAAATTAAGAAGAAATGAAATCAAAACTTACAAGTTCGTCCCGTCAATCCAGGACAATGTTTGAAATTTTATTTATAATTCAAACATTTGATACATCGAAATGGATTGTTAAATATTAAATTACAACGTAAATTAAAAAAACTTTTACTTCTCCTTCTCATTCCTTGGTCTTCAAGAGATAAAATTACAAATATTTGGCATCTCACCTTATTGTTTATTGAATGTTTACTGAAATTTCTATCACAGTTAGTTGAATAAAAAATTGCAATATTGCTCAAAAATCAACTTTTCATATGACATCACGGCAAAATTGACAGATTTTGCTATTTCTGTGCATTTTATTTTTTGTTATTAAAAAAATATAAAGTAGAAGAATTAGAGATCATATTAAAAGTGGGGAGCTCACATCAATATAATAACGGATAATACTGATCATAAAAACAATTTTTCTGATTTCTGTTTCACAAACGAGCCAGAAACATTGTAGACAAAAGTTGACCATCCTCTTAGATCAAAAAACCATTTGTTAATATCAGCAATAGTAAAATTCACATCACCTACTGCAATCAAACCCAATAATTGGGGCGTTTAGAGTTATAGACACGCTGATTAAAGAAAGAGGGACGCTGAGAAACTATTTTGGAGATGTACCATAGGAATATTTTATGTCGATCCGGATCCAAACACGAACATCCATCTGAATCTTGTGATTTCTTCCTGACAACTTCACTCGATCCTCAATTCCAACCTTAGTTTTAAATGGCATGCTCGTGAGTCGTGACTGACTCAAAGAAGAAGGTTAATCTTTTGGGTCAGATTTTCGCAAAAAACTCAACAGTAGTTGAAGCACCTCCTTGCCCGACACACATTCCTCCGGTGGAAACAAAAATGACGCCAATTATTTTTCGGAGTAATATCGTACGTAAAATGCTTCTATCTGGCAATATCTACAAATCCATTGATCCCGATGATTTTGCACCTATTATTCTAAAAACTTTGTAGCACAACTAGCACGATTCTATTTATCCTACAAAACCAGACTATTCCTTCTGTCTTGGAAGTTGGCTATTGTTCAACCCTTATTCAAAAAGTCTATATGATTGATCCTAATATTTATAGACCAATTGTCGGTTTTAAGTAAGTCTTATAGCTCGATTAAAATTGTATGGCAAAGATATCTTCATTAGTCAAATTTGAAATTTTCATACAGTTCGCCATTTCATCCAAAGTTTTCAAAACCAATGTTGGTAATCTCCTAGGCTCGAGACTCTCACCAATCTTGTTTCTTTTATAGATACGTGGCTTACTTATTTCTACAGTACATCCAATCCACAATTTTACTGATGATACATTGCATGCAATAATAGGTCTTATAGATCTGTTTAAAAAGCCGATCCCGTACAGCACATGCCAATGATAGTGAATTGTTAATTAATTCTATCAACGAAAATCTGGAGCGTATAACCAAATAGATAGAGTGTAATATTGTTGAGTTTAACCTAACAAAAATCAAATGATGTCACCTTTCAAGAACAGAGCGACATGCAAACTTCCTTATTACGATACGTCTTGTCATTGAAAGTAACATGAAATAAAACAAAAATGTCTTCTGTCTAGCAAAAACTGGAATGTACAAATTTGGACTCTGAAGTATAAATAATTTTTTCGTCCATGTATGCAGTACTGATGTCATGTATGGTGAGGCGCTTGCCAATTAACAATAAAATATCTAGATTCTATGCAAATAAAAGCTAATAGACAATTTCGAACTAAGTATAGTCAACTTGATGCACTCCAGCACCAAAGAAATATAGTGGAATTGTCAATCTGTTATAACCCCTCAGACATTTAAATAAAATGACCACCGCCATTTCAACCAGTTAACTTAGCTTCATATACTCATTCATTCCTCTTCTAGTTGTCATGGTATCTTCGGATACTTAAAAAGTCTTAATAATGAATATTTCTGGTCTGCACTGGTCTGTATTCTTGTTGATGCGTTTTTGGCTGTTTCTATTCAGTGTTGAGTGCATTATTTCGGATACTAGATCAGTCCATCATAATTTGGCTAGTCCCCAGTTCAGAAAAGGTTCTGGGGAACAGTATCCCTTGCTGTCGTTCCTTGACCCGTTGGGCCATTAACCTCAAACTTCAGCACGGTCTAAACCAGGGGTGCCCAGAAATCATGGAAGAGATGGCCAAAAATTCACAAGAACAAGAATGACTGGCCGCACGGAAAAAAAAATAAATAAACAGTATAAATTATGTTAAGATTTTTTATTCAAATTAAGTCGCGAACATTAAATTCTTGTGCAGTATTACTAATTCTTAGTTCGTTTTTCAAATTAATGTCAGTTAGTCTATTTCTATAAGAATTTGTTAGGAATATTTAAGTTTGAATTTAGTACGTACCAAAATATTGTACTTTTTTAAACGGAACTTATTATTATTGTAGTATTTGCTATTTTTATAATATTTTTACTGGCCGCACCAAATCATAAAACTGGCCGCATGCGGCCAGATGGCCGCAGTTTGGGCACCGCTGGTCTAAACTATAATCTCACCTTTCAATTTATATGTCATTCGCCAAGAATTGTGACGACTCATTTTTCGGCTTTCAAAAATCATAAAATAAAATCATAGGTTGGTTGCCCTTGCCTATTTTGTAAATTTTTGTCCCAAAAAAATAATCAAAAATTCAAAAATATATTGAAAGGAAACTTTAAATACCAGAACTCAGCAGAACAACTAAATTACACTGAAGAAATAATTTACATTTCATATTTATAACACATTTGTTGAAGTTTAACCCTTAGTCCCAATTGCATTATTTTATTATGCATGTTTTTGATTATGAAATTAAATCTAGTTTTCGAAATTAAATTTTCGTTTTTTTGAGTCTCCTTTCAACAGAAGACACATTCATTAGCTGATGTATTTCAACATTTTCTTGTTTGCATTTATGAACTCTGCCTTTAGGTCTCATTGGAGTCTTCGTTTCTGATGTACCACAAGGCATTAACAATGCAACGCAGAACTTTGTTTTGAAACGACTGTATAATTTTCGCGATCGTTTTCTTATAGTACAGTACCATACTATGGTCCGCAAGTCCACACTGGTTGCAATATTTGACGATAGGGGATCATGTTACTTTGAATAGATGGCACTGAGTTTCTGCCATGTAACCAGTACGTCTTTCTCAATTTTTTAATCAATTCATTCCTTTTTCTTTTTCACATTTTTTTTGCCTTAGTTTAGCATCCAATGTCATGACTAGATACTTCGTTCTGTTTGCATAAGCAACTTGTGTTGAGTTGACTTTCAGAAGTATTTGTCTTACTTTTTGAGTATTGAAGTTAACATGGGTGGATTTTGTTTCATTCAGATTAATATTACATCTTTTCGTTCAACTGTGGACTATATTAGGAGCGAACCGTTTGGTAGTTGCTTCTTCTCTGGTTTTTCTGGTGGTCAAAATTGCAGTATCATCTACTTAAGAAGAAGTTTTGCAAAAAACTCCGATATCGTTCGGAGTAATGACATCGGCCTATAAGAGTTTTTATCATTTGATGATTTATTTGATTTTAGAATTATAATCACTTTTGCTACTTTCCAATTTCCATTGCATCAGTACATATTAGTGTCTAAATCGTAACTTGTCTCTGATCTCATTCGCTATGTTCCAGTTGTCTTTTGATCTCAGCATAAATTGCATGAGGCTATGCGGAGTGATTGACTCTCCCATATGCTGTTCAATAGTTCTTCGTGCATTTGCAAAGCTTCCGCATTCGATTAGCACGTGCCCTGCGTTCTCGACCTTTCCCTCACAGAAGAAACAGTTTGGATCCGTTACGTGCTTATACTTGTATAAGTACTCACGGAAACATCCATGACCTGAGATCATCTTTATCAAATGATGATTGATGTCACCGTGTTTCCTTGTTGTCCATGCTTTTACGTCATGGATCATTACAAAGGTCCATCGTTCGTGGGTGAAAGCTTCCCGTTTTTTTGCTATTCTATATGACTCTATGATGAAGTCTTCGCGTGTTCGTCGGTTAGTATCATTTTGTGTTGCTATAAGCAAACCGATACTGCTGCAATACCGTTCGGCATCCTACTCGCAATAACATTTACAGCCTTATCAGAAACCGTGCAAAAATCACAGCATATTTCGTTTTGATAGGTCTAACATAAGATGGTGTTTTCACGGCTGAGGTCCATATGGGTGCCGCATACATCAATATTGATATCCTAACGCTACCGAGAAGCTTTCTGATCGGTTGTGTAGGGCCGCCAATGTTTTTCATAACAAACAACAAACACTATCTTGCAAGGGCAGCCCTTGCTCGTTTGGCTTTGTCACCAGCGTACATAAGTGGTCATTAAAGTGGAGTCTGTGATCTAGAACGACTCCAATTCTCTCAAAGATCTTTCCAGTTTTGTCCAGCATGCACAGTGGGCGGTAGGACAAGGGTTCTTTTGGTGGTTTGTCACCTTTTGGTATAAGCACAAGACGTTGGTGTTTTCCCTTTTTTCAGGCATGCAGTGTAGATATCAGTGTAGATAGATGCAATATCCCTTTTTTCAGGCATGCATATCTACAAGTCAGACACCCTCCATTATGCTCCTCTTGAGAGTGTCCCACTTGCAAAATTTATATCGATAATTGAACCTGCTTCTCCTTTATTAAATGTCTCCATGGTTGAGCAATACCAGATCAAGTCGGGCAAATACCTCAAGTAATGTCCTAGCTCTAGGGTTAGTATATGTTTACTTCCCCATTCAACGGCCCAAGTGTTAAAATCACCTGCAATTGCGATAGGTGACTTACCTCTGACGTCTGCTATAAATCGGTCAAATGTCTCTTCAAATTCGTCCAGTGAAGTGCTAGAAGAAATGTAGCAGCTGAAGAAGTGGAAACCTTTGATTTCGGCTTAGACAAAACCCTCATGTTGACGACTAGATCTGCGTTCAAAAGAAAGAACATTGCCGGTCCAGATAACGTCTTTGCTCGTCCTGTCTTCCACCCAGTTCCCATCGGCAACAGGGGTTCTATATTGTTTGCAAATCAATGCTACGTCCACTTTCTGGTCTCTAACGGTCTGTGTCAGTATGTCCTGTGCCATGTCGCCGTGGTTAATATTTATCTGGATACTTTTAACCATTACGGGCAGAAGTCGACTTTAGCGCTCTTGGTAGGCTGGACATCTTCTGCCTCCTGTAGAATGTCCATTAGTCCCTGTGGTTCCCGGCAGGCATAGAGCACATTTTGGGGGTTCTTTGCACTCTTTCGATTTATGTCCTGTTCCTACACATTTAAACCGTATGCCGTTCGATCCACAACACTTTTACAGTGCCTTGCTACATGACCGTATGTTTGTGTGTGTGTCGCTGTATGAGAACCATAGATAGCTCAACGTTTTCTAAACAACGAATGACTCGATCTCAAAGGAAATTGTCCCAATCGATGTATCTTGACGTAATTTAGAGCCCAGTTCTTCTCTACCGAAATCGACCATTTGTTTTTTAGTGGTTTCCAAAAAAATGAAAATCATAGCTTGCAAATATCATGGGAGTAAATAATGCTATCAAAATCATTGGTCTCTCTTTTGTTTGTCATCATGTCAGCCATTTATAATGAGATTTGTATATAAACAATTGCTATCTCAGTTTTAGATTTTTTTAAGAAAATGTGTCAAAACTGTGTGTTATTTTCGTTACGGCAACGCTTAAAATATTGATAAAAGTAAGTTTGCTGTGTCATTACACATCATCCAGCAGATATGGCAACTGCTTAGATTTAACTTTACGGGCAATTCTTGGCGTCATTCTCACACCCCATCCCACTACCTAGTTTTACTTGTTTTGTGGTGCTTTGCGCGTTTTTTCTTTTATATTGTTTGGAGTTGGATATCAACTTCACAACCACCATAGATTGCTGGTTGTTGTCTTGCAATTTATGCACTTAGATATGGTCTCTTTTACTGCGCATACTTCTGTTAAGTGTTTACCGGCACATTTGACATATCTTGGTTCATGTCCACAGTAGTTTTGTGTATAATTAAAGCTTTGATACTTCTTGCATTGTGATATTCTCATACAGGTTTTCTTTAACGGTTTCATTTTCACTCTCAAACTGAGTATCTCCTTGATATTATAAATATCTTGAATATGTTTATTTTGTTCGAATGTTCATTAACATAAATAGAGGAAGTCCTCTTTTATAGCTAGTTTTGAATCCATTGACGATAGTTTTTATTTCCTTTTTAATAGGGTTACAGTCATCTTACCATTACCTTAATTGGGTGATTATTTTTGTTTTCAAATGTAACCCACTGATACTTTTTGATGTTTAGTTTTATTGTTAAATTAATGTATTTTTCAGAGTTTAATTTGTTAATCTTCTAGACGCACTGGCGCTTGATGGAACATACCCAGGGGAAACTCCAGCTTTCCTCTTTTTACTTTTCTTGCTTGGCCTTTTTTTCAGTATCCAATTTGTGTCTCTTTTCAGTTCTTTGTCTGTCAGATATACAAATGCATTTGTTTGTCTTCTAATATCATTGCCAATGTTTAGATAACGCGTTATTACCGATTTACTTACCGAATGTTATTTTCTCTATTTTGCTTAGTTTTTTCCTAAGTTAAAGATTTTCTTTTTCTAGATTCCTGTGTCCTGTTTTGATGTTCCTTACTTTCAGTTTGCACTCCATTTGTTTTTATATATTTGGCAAAATATTGCCTTTTTCTTTAAGGGAATTTTGAGGTTTTCCTACTAAATTGTAACAGATTTTGCACATCAAATTCTTTATTTTGATTTGTTTTCGGTAAGTAACTACTTTTCTTATTGAGTCAACTTGTAGTTACGTTACCACCCGGGACATTGAAGTTGCTTGATATCGACAGCTGCAAGTTTGCTTGCGCAAGCCCTGGAGTCGCCGACAGGAGCCGCCGACACTGGGTTTCTTATTTCCTGCACTGTATCGTTCGATCCTTGTAGACCACTAATGGGTGTCTGATACTGGGGTTTGCACCTGAACTAAGTTCCATTACAGTCTACTTTATAGCGGAAAGATAAGTGACACCCACTCCTGACATACAGAATATACATCGTTTTGTGCCACTCCTCCGAGTACAGAGGCAGAGTGTTTGACTGACTATTTGCTATATTGCTGCACTACTACGAAGGGATTGGGTACCACACCCGTTCTTGTCATACTATATTGCCCAGAGTTCACCCGCATCTGTTGTGAATACTTCGTGGAGGCTCCTGAAGTGGAACAATCCAGCACTCCTGAAATGAAACAACAAAATTTTCTGTTTTTATTAAAATTATTTTGTATAAATTGTTCATTTATGCAGTCCTAAAATTTCAATAACTAACTAAAAAGATATCCACCTGACTGAATGCTAAAAAATCGTTTATTTAAAATGCTTCTAACACAAATAGTGGACAGAACCTCTTTGAAATATTCTGTCACAATTTCTATCTTTTCTCTCAATTCAAGGAATGCTCCTTTATGCGATAACCGTCAAATTTGAAAAAAAAAATCCCCCAAGAATTGATTTTAATTCTAATCGTTCAAATTTACAGCTGACACTGAACACAATAGAGATATTGAGTTGTGTGTGTGTAGGCGAGTAAAATGCTTCGCTTATGGTTTATGTTTCAAACAGTCACCTCGATCACAATTTCATTCAAATATTCAAACCTGAATAAAGTTGATTACATATAGATGAAATATTGTTGGAAGCTAGGGAAGCACATTCCCGTTGAAATAACCCAATATTTCTTCCAATTAACTATTATTTTTAATTAAGGTTTTATCGAATATTATGTTACGAACTTTTTTTGTAATGTGATCATCTCAGTTATTATATGGTCTAAGTTCCACTATAAGCTCGGTTTTCACCTTTCAGAAGTAACGATTAAGTTTTACCGACATTTTTTTTTCTGTTCTAGTATGTATAGATCATTTGATCATTAACCATTGACTACCTATGGTATGAATACCAATATAAAGTAGTTAACAAAATGGCCAATGGGTTGAGCAAGAGTTCTTCAAGGGGACTCACAGGGAGATTTTAATGTCACCGTTCCTCGCGGAATAGAAGCGTTTACGTCTCGCATAGGCCATGTGCTAGAAGTTATTTACAGGGCTCAAGTGGGAAGAAGTGCATACCTAAAAACTTATAAGTCAGACGTTTGTCAGGTTCTTAAAAACTTTGTTTAACAATTCTGAGTATCGTTGCTTGTTAATGAATTGAAACCCGAGCGGTAACGGTTTAATTAACAATCAAATTGAAAATGGCAAAACATTTTGAAATGTCTGGGAACGAAAACCAATTCAAATAAAATCCTGTTTACCTAAACAACTATAAAGTTTTTTGTCAATTTCTAATTGGAATAACGTGTTATTCTTTATATTCTTTGTTCGTAGGTGAAAAGGAAACAATGAAATGCCACAAAATTACTTCATATAGTCATAAAATTATCGGTAAGTTGTTTCTTCTAAATTTCAAATTTTTTTTAACAAATGTCATCATTATTTTTAGGCAAACAAGAATGAACTTTTTAAGATGTCTGCCATCGATGGATTCATATTTTCAATGGTTCTTCCTTTTATTAATCAAGAGTGTGCTAACGATTTCGTTTTTTGTTGCAATTAAAATTTAGTAATTTTAACGTCTCACCTTAAAAAATTTATTTTTGAATGAACTCAAAACAAGTCGAATTGGCATGCTTTATTGTTTATTATAGATGGTACTCAACAAACAACAAAAAACTGTTACAGATCTGTGTAAAAGTTAATTAATTTTATTTTGTATTCATTATTATTAAGAAAATAAATTTATAAAAAATGTTGGTTGTATCAAAATTATTAATTCATAATCGGATATTGAGAACATATTCAGAGTTACGGCGTTTATTCATCAAATAATTCATTTTGAGATGTGAAATAACTACTATTTCAATACAGACAACAATCATTTCTCTTAGGACTTAGGTTTATATAAGTTCAGATTTAATTATTTAATCATTATAATAGTTTAAATGGTAATATGCTAAACGTTTTTGTGTTTTTTTTTTGTAAAAAAATTAAAATTTCATTGATGTAGCTTTTTAAAACATTTTTCCGCATTTAGCCTACCACCGAAAATGTAAATATTTTGTTATTGTAAATTTTGACGACGAATTATTAACTGTTCTAGTAACTTAGTTTCGCATTTTAAAAATAAATTGTTTAATAAATTCCAAGACCATAACATTTTAAAAAAGGCACAACCAAACTAAAAAAAAATACAGGAACTCAAAAATAAAATAAATAAATTCTTACTTTAAAAATTAAAAATAAAACAAAAAGCAAACAATTAATTTTTATAAGAAACAAAAGAATAAATATTAATTTAGAAATTAATTAAATATTAGTTGAATGTAGTTGAAAAAGTTTTGGTAAAAAATCGTATTAACTTTTATACGTAATCAAAAAATATTTGTAGAAATAATTACAAATCGAATTATGATTTATTAGTTTTAGATTAAAGATTTTTTTTTAACTAGATGCAGTTGAGGAGGATTTGATTTGTTTTCTTTTTTAATCGGAACAAGTCTTCTCAAATAAAATGATCTTTAAAAAAAAAATTAGGTATTTTACTCAAAATAGTTTTGTAGTAATTAAAATTTAGATTTACAAAAATTAAATAAATAAGTTAACGTAATGATTTAATAATATTTTTACTATTATTATTACAAAGTAAAATTTTTATTTTATTATATACAAAAAATATGTACACATATATGCGCATATCCAACAAAATTTAAGCAAATCAATATAAATACATAATTTGTATTGTATATAATGTGACAATGTTCAAAAATTATTGTAGTTATTATTGTTTATTATTTGGGTTAATATTCAAATAAAATGGAATTTTAAACAAAAGATTTTATCTTTGAAGAAGAGGAGCGGGAGGAATAGAAAGACCGCTTATACTTAATATCTCAATTCAACACCACGCACCAGATAAAAACTGAAGCGTTTTTCTATGAAAGGGGTTGGGAGTTGAGGTCATTAAAGGACTA
This sequence comes from Diogma glabrata, assembly GCA_963693315.1. Classification (NCBI taxonomy): domain Eukaryota; kingdom Metazoa; phylum Arthropoda; class Insecta; order Diptera; family Cylindrotomidae; genus Diogma; species Diogma glabrata. The sequence continues at coordinate 251,800,176 of OY856188.1, read as the reverse complement.
AGATGGTCAGGAAATATAATTCTTGATACCGCTTTAGGTAGGAGTTTGATTGTTGGAGTTTTATGGCCAGTTTGTTGTAGGAATTGTCTTGTTTTGACTAATTTTGAATAGATGGATACCCAGAGCTTTCTCGATAACTTACCCTTTTTGGTGTCTTCTGAAATGAATTATCACACATTTTGGAAAATGGCATATAAACGGAAAGGTGAGACCAAAACATGCAGCGCGATAAATTTTGAGCTTAATCGAGCAACGCGTCTGGATTTATGGTCATTTATGGAAAATATGGATACTCAAAATGGGTAGCGAAAATCTGAAATTCTACGTCCACGCCGTGCTACCTGGGTAACCCTAACAGATTGAGGTTGGTGTAGTTGAGAGGGGCAGAGTAAATACTGCTTATACTCAATGATTCTGCACCATGGCGAATCATTGGCGCCACAAAACCAATGCAATTCAAGGGTCTGTTATCCATGTTAGGGGCGGTTTGGAGCGAGCGTCTGTCTTGGATCAAGTGGCTTGCTATATAAACGTGTAAAAAAGTTGTTTCTGGTGACCTTAAGATGCAGTACGAATCCATTCACGTAAATTTGGGTAAACATTTCCGTAAAAAATTATTTGTCATGAATTCTGTACACTGGCCCCGGATTATCTCGGACTCATTTCAAGAACGACCTCGGAAACTATACCCGGACTACGATTTCAAAATGGGAACCTGGAACGTGCTAAGCCTTAGAAGACCAGGAAATCTACTAAAACTTACAAACTAAATCGATAGCTACACACTAGATATAGTGGCATTACAAGAACTAAGATGGCCAGGGAGTGGAATCCACGAAACAGCCAAGGGATACACTCTCTACTATTGCGGTCATGAAAACGACGGAGAATTTGGAGTTGGCTTTCTCATACATCGTCGCGTGAATCAACATGTTAACGACTTTTGCCCAATTAATATACGGATATGCACAATGAGAATGCGCACGCAAAAATTTAATGTAACGATCATCAATGTTCATGCACCTACTGAAGACAAAGCAGATGACATTAAAGACCTGTTCTTTCTAGAACTCGAAGAAGTCATCAATAACATCCCACGGCACGATATAAAAATCGTGGTAGGTGAATTCAATGCTCAAATTGGTAGAAGTACAGAATTTAAAACACATATCGGCCCTAACAGCTTGCATCATACTAATTACTACATAGTAACCATAACGGCTTTCGCGCAGCTGAACTGGCTATGATGTATGATCTAGTAATATCTAGCACTTTCTTCCCTCATAAGAGAATTCACAAGGCAACGTGGAAATCAAATGACCGAAGAACGAAAAATCAAATCGATTACGTCATAATTTCTAAGAGACACTCTACAAGTGTAACTGACGTTCGATCATACAGAGGTGCTGATATGGACTCCGATCATATGCTTGTCATCTTTAAGTACAAGTGCAAGTTGTCATCTACATTTAATAGACAAGCAAAAAAGACCGTACGCTGGAATGTCGAAGCATTTAAACATCCCATCAAACATCTGAATAGATATCAGGAAATTGTAACACAAAGCATAGAAGAGATGCCATTAAACATACAAGAATATTGGAAAACGCATCAATCAACCTTTATATCCGCAGCACAAACTACAATCGGAAAACGACCACCCAAATCACGTAACGAATGGTTTAATGACGAGTGCCGCGAAAGCGTTGAGCACAAACAAAAACTGCGAGAAAAATGGTTAACAAGGAACACCCGAAGCACCCAAACTGATTATCTATGCGCCAGAAAAGCGTCAGTAAAACTCTTACGGAAAAAGAAACGCGAACACATGAAGAGCTGCATCGAAAACATCAACCAACATGCGGTCAACGGAAATTCGAAAGAGTGCTTTGCCAATGCGCGAAATCTGACAAAAGATCTACAGCTATCAAAAATGGAAACAACGAGCTTACAACAAATGAACGTGATGTGCTGGCAGTATGGCGATCTCACTTTCAAGACCTACTGAATAGGACAAATGAAGTCCATCCTATTAGAGCAATTGCTCCGGCAAGTGAGGAAATTTTTTTCCCTTCGTAAAACAATAGAAGAAGTGGAAGCTGCCATCAAAAAATTAAAAAATGGTAAATCACCAGCTATCGATGGAATCCCTGCAGAACTACTTAAGAATGGAGGAGCAGCTCTGGTCTCACGTATATATGATCTGATTCTTGCAATCTGGGACCAAGAAGAACTATCTGCTGAATGGAAAACAGCTCTCATTGTTCCGCTACGTAAAAAAGTTGACCACCTGAAGTGTGCGAATTATCGTGGCATCGCACTGTTGAATACTGCATATAAAATACTAGCTAATGTCGTACTTGCTCGGCTCATCCCCTTCGCTGAATCTATCATTGGCGATTATCAGTGTGGTTTTCGCCCCACAGATCAATGTTTTACCTTAAGGATGATTCTGGAAAAATGTTAGGAGTACAACATCAGCATTCACCAGTTCTACGTTGATTTCAAGCAAGCATATGATAGCATCATTCGCGACAACCTCTGGTCCGCACTCATATGCCTTGGTATCCCAGCGAAACTTGTTTCTCTCTGCAAACTCACAACATCGGGATCAAACTGTAGAATAGTAATCGACGGGTCAGTTTCTGATCCTTTCGATATAACATCAGTTGTTTGACAAGGTGATGCACTCGCGCCCGTACTATTTAATTTGGCGCTTGAGTACGCGATAAGAAAAAGTCGAATTGAGACACAAAACTGCATATTTTACAAATCTATTCAAATTCCTACCTCCCGGCAATCTGAATACTGGCGACTATGAAGTAGAACGTGTAGAAAACTTCAAATACCTCGGGTCGATTACATCGTCAAATGACATGCAGTTAGATATCAAAGCCCGTGTCTCTGCCGCATACAGAGTTTTCTACGCATATTCAAAACTTTTGCGATCAAAACATCTTTCGCAGTCGTGCAAACTTACACTTTACAAAGCATTAATCCAACCTGTGCTTACCTTTGGAAGTGAAAGCTGGACACTGACTTCCTCCGATTGTAGAATTCTATCAACATTCGAGAGGAAGGTCATACGAACAATTTATGGTCCATGCAAAGTTGCTGAAAATCAGTAGAGAATCCGAATGAATCATGGAATCAGACAGTTTCTTGGAGGCTGCGATTTAATCGGGCTCGTTAAATCCACCCGGATTAGATGGTTTGGTCATGTAGAAAGGGCTCCAGTAGATAGAATGATAAAAAAGCGTCCCAACAACAACCAGATGGTGTTCGTCGAAGAGGAAGATCTAGACAACGCTGGCATGATGACATCATCCAAGACCTTCGTGATATAGATGTCGAAACTGGGGTCATCTGGTCATGGAACGAGATGATTGGAAGCTGATTGCACAGACGTAAATCCCTCCATGGGGAAGCTGATTGCACAGACGAAATCCCTGCATGGGATGTAAACGCCAGAGAGAGAGAGAGAGGATGCCCAGAGTTTTTTGCCATCATATATTTTCATAATTTTTTTGGACAAAAAAATCTACAAAAACTTCCTCTACAGGCAAGGGGTTAATCTACCCTTTTTGAAGTTCTCAGGAATGAATTGTCACAAATCTTGGAAAATGATATATAAACTGAAAAGTGAGACCAAAACATGCAGCGCGAAGAATTTTGAGCCTAATCGAACAACCCGTTTAGGAATGGCAGCATATTTTCGTTTTGTATGGAAAATTTGCGGTTGGGGGAGTTTTGTCGATTTATTTCCAGATGCATGCATGAATCGTCTTATTTTGACTAATTTTGATAAGATGGATGCCCAGAGCTTTCTGCCATCATATTTTTTCATAATCTTTTCGGACAAAATAATCGACAAAATCTTGCAATACAGGCAAGGGGTTAATCTACCCTTTTCGAAGTCCTCAGAAATCAACTGTCACAAATCTTGGAAAATGACATATAAACTGAAAAGTGAGACCAAAACATGCAGCGCAATGAATTTTGAGCCTAATCGAACAAGCCGTCTAGGAATGGCAACATATTTTCGTTTTGTATGGAAAATTTGCGGTTGGGGGAGTTTTGTCGATTTATTTCCAGATGTATGCATAAATCGTCTTATTTTGACTAATTTTGATAAGATGGATGCCCAGAGCTTTCTGCCATCATATTTTTTCATAATCTTTTCGGACAAAAAAATCGACAAAACAGGCAAGGGGTTAATCTACCCGTTTCGAAGTCCTCAGAAATCAATTGTCAAAAATCTTGGAAAACGACATATAACCTGAAAGGTGAGACCAAAACATGCAGCGCAATCAATTTTGGGTTTAATCGACTAACGGGTGGTCTAGGAATCGCATCATATTTTCGTTTTGTATGGAAAATTTGCGATTGTGGGAGTTTTGTCGATTTATGGCCAGCTGCAAGCAGGAATCATCTTATTTTGACTAATTTTGATCAGATGGATACCCAGAGCTTTCTGGCATCATATTTTTCCACGCGTTACATGCAAGCCAAGGTTTTGTTAATTTGAAGATTTGCGAAATATCCAATATAAAAGCAGTAATCGACCAAGTAACCGGTAAACAACAATTGGAAGATGTATTATAAATTGGAAATAAAAAAAAACTGTATTTGAACAAGCATCAATTTTAAATCCCAAGTACGACACCTTATGCACTGCACCAGCTCAGTTTTTATTATGAAACACGATGAACACAGATCAAAGAAACTTTTTTGAACGATGTAATGCATCAATTGTCTGCCGACTCCTGTAAGAAAAGGCAGGCAGCCGCCTATATCTATAATAATTCAAGGTTGGTAATAGTCAAAATTACATCTAGGAGTGACATTAATGATACCGTGGTCTATTCTGAGCTGCAATTGGGTTGTCCTTGTCGATCTTGGTAAAAGTAGTGATTGGTCATCAAGCACTATGTGTTTTGCATAAGCATATAACTTTTCTGCTATCGCTTTCCAGTAGAGGTCTGTCAAGTGTCCTTGTGTTTTTATGATGGTGGTGTATGGACCAGTTGACGAGCAAGTATAACATTGTGTCGTTCGACAAGTAGAATTTTTCTCTAGGTCTACATAGGTCAATAGTCTTTCCTTCTTAAAATAAAAACAAAATATTAGAAATCAGCTAAAAACGAATTATATTTTTAAAAAATTGACAGTTACAGATATGTTCAAAATAGAACAAATTGAAAAAATATTACTAAAATAAAATATTTTATTGTCTGTATTTATATAAAAATGATATAAACAGTTATCACAATAGCTAAATAATAGCTGTGGGCAGAATAATTTTATTATTCTTATTTCAATTAATTATTTTCATTCGTGTAAGTTTCTTTTAATTTACTACATTTTGACCGCACCATATCTTAGCTCACGTTCAAATTGATCTGCGGATATTGTTCCATCGATGGCTTCACAATTTTTATTGAAAACGCTATATGCGCTAATCTCATTTTTCGGTTTTGGTCCAGTTCTTGTGTTAAAGTAAACGCCAAATAATGCAGAAAACAAGAAATATACAGTTCCAAATTTTAGCTGTATTGCAATTGCATAACATGTTATCCATAATAAGAAATAAACTAAATATGTTAAATATTTAAGGTATATTGTTTTTTTATCGGTATTTTTTGATATTTTAGAATCTGTATCCCCAGCTTCCGCATCGTCCTGTAACGTAGATGTTGATATAATTGACTCGGTGTCCGATGGATTACAAATATCATCATTCTCCTTTTTTAGTTTTGATTTATCAGATTCTTCATTCTGCAAGAAGTAGGTGATTAGGTAAACCAATCATCTTTGATATATTGTCACTTACATTTATCTCATTTAAATTATCAGCTTCGACGATGACGTGTTCAGGTTTGCTTGATTTAACTTGTTGAAATGAAACCATATTGTACAACTTTTCTTTAAAATTATTTATAATTGCTTGACGACGTTTATTTCTTCGGTATTCTTCTAATTTTTTATCCATGAGATAATTTGGAGTGTCAGGAACATTCAATAAAATTTAATTAAATTTATTATCTAAACAAATGAAAAAATAAACAAACCAATTTTTGACAGATAAATAATAACTATGAAATTCTTTTTAATACTTACTAGAGTCACCTATTTTATTTTATTCAATTTTCTGTGCGTGGCCATCTATTTGATAATTGAAAGAGTTACTACAGACATAAACCATAAACGTATGAATTAAAAACTTGTCTTAAATTGCCGGATAAAGTATCAAAGTTTGTTAAAAGATAGAGCAATGATCGCAAAAATGAAATTGAATTAAATATGTACAAAAGTAATGCTTCTACAATAAGTAGCCTATCGGTTGTAAATGCAAAAGTTTTATGGAAGGATCGGAAAATTAAATAGAAAACAGTTATTCTTTTTATGTTATAAATGTCTTACTGAATCATAAAACACATTAGATAGGGTTGCTATAATTAGGATCTGCTAGAAAGCAGATCCTAATTATGATCACCGAAACGAGAAAGTACACAACCAGGAAATGTCTTATATGTATTGTAAGTGTATGGCTGTATGGACCAGTAAGATTGCCAGTAAGAGTGCTGGACTAGTCTCGTTTCCAAAGGAGTATTGTCCAATGAGAGTTCTGAGCTCCAAATGCGATACTTTTGAAGATTAACGAAGTCATCCAGGGGAAAATGTTCCTCATCGCTTTATATGATGCTAGCTCAACAAATAAGTTTCAACATTTGTTTCAAACAAAATCAACCGTTTTAACCATTTCAATTAGTTTTTCATGTTAAATTAAAATTCAACCAAAATTAACGAAATAAAATAATGTTTGTGTAAATTTTAATTTATTATTTCTTTGTTTTATTTAAATAAATAATTATTTTGAGTATCGTTTATATTGACAATTAACATCAAACAAAAAAACATTCGAATTGGAATTTGTTTACCAATTCAAAGGGAAAATATGCACAAAGTGTTCGCTGAAAAAAGTTTTATAAATTCTATGAAACGAAAATCGTTCAAACAAAATTTTTAATAAATTAAATTAAAGCAAAAAATATTATAATTTAAAATGAAAAATATATTAACTAAATGGTTTCAACCAGTTTTTTATGCGATTATTATTAATATTTAGTATTATTTGTATATTTATTTAAATGTGAAATAAAAACCAGAAAAATTATTTGCATTTTTTTATTTTGATTGAACGCTGTGCGTCGTGGATGCTGAACATGTGAGTAATGAGTTCTCTATGAAAGTAGCATTGTTTATATAAGTATTTCTGCAACAATTGGACGGCATGTGAACTATCATTTGACCCAAGTATCTGATACTTTAGAAAAACAATTACTGGCCTGCTCCTGTGAACAAGTAGCATGGAGACACTGTCATTTAGAGTATCGAAAGTCAAATCACCCATGCAGGAAAATAAGCAAATAATAAGCTGCAAAATTAAGTCAAAATAAGCGGATTGCTACTCAAAACTGGACATAAATCGAAAAATCCGCGTCCATTAACATCCTTAGAACGCATGTTGTTGTGGGACCTTGGTCTTAAAAGGTTTTTATGTGTTGTTGTGACACATATTGTAATGCCTTCTACACATCACATTTTATTAAAAAAAAAAAAAAAAAAAAAAATCGTCATTTTGTCACACAAAACGAAAAAATCTACAAAACATGCTGGCATTCCTAGACCCATTGGTAGATTAAGCTCCAACTTCAGCACGGTGCTTGTTTTGATCTCCTCTCTTAGTTGACATGCCATTTGCCAAGATCGGAGACAACTCATTTCGCTGAATTTTTAAAAGCATAGATTAACCCCTTTGCTTTTTCCAAGTTTTTAACGATTTTTTTTCCAAAAGAAAAATTTGAAATTTGATGTTCAAAGGAAGCTCTAGACAACCATGTAATCAAAGTTAACTGAAATAAGCGGATTGCTACACAAAACTGGACATATATCGAAAAATTCGAAGTAATCGCCATTTTGCCACACAAAACGAAAAAATCTACAAAACATGCTGGCATTCCTAGACCCATTGGTGGATTAAGCTCTAACTTCAGCGCGGTGCTTGTTTTGATCTCCTCTCTTAGTTGACATGCCATTTGCCAAGATCGGAGACAACTCATTTCGCTGAATTTTTAAAAGCATAGATTAACCCTTTGCTTTTTCCAAGTTTTTAACGATTTTTTTTCCAAAAGAAAAATTTGAAATTTGATGTTCAAAGGAAGCTCTAGACAACCATGTAATTAAAGTTAACTGAAATAAGCGGATTGCTACACCAAATTGGACATAAATCGACAAATCCGAAGTATTCGCCATTTTGTCACACAAAACGAAAAAATCTACAAAACATGCTGGCATTCCTAGACCCATTGGTGGATTAAGCTCCAACTTCAGCGCGGTGCTTGTTTTGATCTCCTCTCTTAGTTGACATGCCATTTGCCAAGATCGGAGACAACTCATTTCGCTGAATTTTTAAAAGCATAGATTAACCCCTTTGCTTTTTCCAAGTTTTTAACGATTTTTTTTCCAAAAGAAAAATTTGAAATTTGATGTTCAAAGGAAGCTCTAGACAACCATGTAATCAAAATTAACTGAAATAAGCGGATTGCTACACCAAATTGGACATAAATCGACAAATCCGAAGTAATCGCCATTTTGTCACGCAAAACGAAAAAATCTACAAAACATACTGGAATTCCTAGACCCATTGGTAGATTAAGCTCCAACTTCAGCACGGTGCTTGTTTTGATCTCCTCTCTTAGTTGACATGCCATTTGCCAAGATCGGAGACATTTCGTTTTGCTGAATGTATTAAAGGCAATGGCTAGGTTAACCCCTTCGCTTTTTTAAAGGTTTGGACGATTTTTCCAAAAATATTTACTGAGAAAAACTTTTTTCCTTAGGTCTCTACCCTTAGTGTTATGTTCTTGAAATATTAAATAATAGCTACAGCAGAGCAACCTACAGTAAAATTGGAATTTTGCAGTTGTTATCATATTAGATACCTACCATTTGGAAAACCTTTATTGTACACATTGTACAATATTACTTCTCAACATGGTTAAATGGAATAAAAATTCATAAATTCGAAAATCTTTTTGTTTTGAGTGATTTGTTTTTTAAATTTATTTTTTTCTAATATATATATATATTTTTACAATAAAATTTTTTATTTTATATTAATTTCTATATAATTTAAGTTCACACTAATAAGGCTTTGTGATTTTTACCAAAATTAAATTAGATTTAATTCTTTGTCAAAATTATTAAAAAACACAGAAATTGATAATTTCAAATTAAGTTAAAATTTTTTTTTAAAAAATTTAATCAGATATAAATAAATTGTGTTCTCTCAATAATTAAAAATAAATTGTCTGTATTATTATTATTAACATTTAATTTATGCTAGCATTTTGGTATAAATGTTTTTCTATTTGGTAATAACATTAACAAACTTAATGCCATTACCATATGCCATATTGAATGAACAATATGATAATTTTGTTTAGTTTGTAAAAATGCAAAACATATTAATCCAATCATTACTAAAATAGTGCCAATTGGTAAAAATACAGCTAAGTAATTTTGTGATGGAAAACATTTTCTTGTTTTACGACATCGCATACCCCAGCTAACCGATATCAAACAAATTCCTGTAAGTGCTGGTCCCAAAAACACCCATAACGATTGTTTATTTAATTCTGTTCCAAATGCTAATATTATTGCACCAAACATATGTAATAGTGATACGAATGTCATACGAAGATTTGCCATTGCAATTAATGTAACCCATATTGCTAGTAATCCACAATAGAAATCGGAAAATTGTAGAACACCAATTTTAACTAAACAAAAACTATATTCATCTTCTCCAGAATCGCATGCATGATAAAAAGCTGAGAAGAACATGGCAAAGAAATAGATCACTGATTCGGTATAGAATTTTCGTCTAAATGCAACATATATGCTTGGAATGAAGAGTAAATTACTTAATGTTAGTAATAACGAAGCGATTAAAATTGATAGGCTTGAAGGAACCTGTGAGTCTTCGGTACAGTCCCATCCACGATATCCTTTGATGCATAAACATGTTGAAAAAACAAATCCTCCGGACATGTAATGATAACAACGACCGTATCTACCACAACGACCGGCAACACATGGACTTGAGGAAACTGTAAATACCACACTTGCGTTACATATTGTTTCCGTTTTTGCAGTTGAAACGCTTTGTTCTGTTATTGATTTATGATGAACTTCAAATTTCTTCGTCATTTCTTTATATTTTGGTGTACACTTAAAATCCATCATGCATTCTTTTATTTTTAATGTTTCCGTTTCATTTAATTGATACAATAAACAATTTTCATTCGGAACACAACCTTTATAGTATTCCCATTGACTTGAGCAAGGACATGGTGGTTTTACATCGTTTAACACATTAATATATTTTTTTATAAAATCTCTAACACTTTCAATAATTGTTACACGAGCTGCTGCTATTTCATCTCTTTCATTACTATTTGAAGTATAGCTAGATATTTGAAAGTTGCCGTTACAAAACAAGCCCATTGTGACATACCATTGACCTGATTCGGGAAATGGAACATGAACCAATCCAGTACTAGTATCAGCATCAGTATTATTTATAACGCTAGCTGCCGGCAATGTTTGTCTACCGTAAACACATTCGTTTGGCCATTTTGGAATTCCTGGCTCCCCCAATCTCATACAAATTATAATTGTCTGATTAGCTTTTTTTACATTATTTATTTCTTCATTTTTACCATCCCCACCCACCAGCTTTTCCGCCACCGCGTTTGACGTTAACGGTGAAGACGTAACACTACTATCATAATAATTATTGCTTTTTAGTACTTGTTTCATAGCAACAGCAAAACTTAACGTTCCTCCAATATCATAAACATCACCAACACCAAATCGAAATAGTGATGGAGTCCCTTCGGTTAAATTTAAGCTCGTCGGTACAGTTCCGTTTGCATCTGGTAACAAATCATAATCAAACATGAAAAATTCTCGATATGTTTGTCGTAATAATGGATAACTATCGAAAACTCGTTTTGCTAATATCTTTTCGTTATCATTTTCATCAAAATTTTCTTCATTTATATTATCTAAATTTTCCTGTTCTGAATTGTTGTTGTTCTTATCGGAACTATCATCAATTTCATGATAAATTAGTTCAATACTGAAATCTAATTGAAAAATCGTTTCATTTGAGGATAACGTATTTGTTGATGTTGTTGCTGTTGGTATTGTTAGATTCTTATCATTTTCATTGTTATCTGTTTGAATGAATTCAACATCAATGTAATGCCAAACGTTTGTGTGCGGATAGAAATCAATATTAACATTTCCTGTTTGATTTGGATATATAATAGCATTTTGTAAATAATTATTTATTGTTGGAATTGAATTTGCTTGTATATTTAAATTCACATTTGGACATTCGATACATGAATTTATTAATATAAACTTTAATGTAACTCGATCAATATTTATTGGAATAAAAAATTTATAGCTAATTGGTACGGTTGAATTATTTATTAATTTATTTTGATTTTTTATTCCATTACTTAATATTATCGGTAAAATTTTTATCACAGACATTTCAGAAAGTAGAAGAGTTTCACAGGAAGCTGCTAAACCTGAAAATAAACAAATATAATTTTGATTAATATTTAAAATTAGTTTATTATTCGCATTTAGTTAGAATAATGAACATATAATGGCTTGAATCCAAGTCATTACTTTGCCTGTACTAGAGATTATGTGCGTATAAAATAGAATAACCTCACGTAATATGGCATAAATTCTTGGGCAGAATGTTCCGAATATTGTTCTGCTAATTTGAAAAATCTATCAAGGCCATTTGCTTCTTGCTATTTTGTTTTTAAAATAAAAAGTGTTGTGTAATAGGGTTTACAATATGTGTCACAACAATACATAAATACCTTTTAAGACCTAGGTCCCACAACAACTGGCGTTCTAAAGTGTTGATGAACGCTTTTTTTAAACCGCTGCGGGTTGAAGCCACCTGAGACTAAGGATTCCGGAAAACTATTCCATTTGTATGCAGTTCTGCATCTGCCAGTATGACAGTGCGGGATCTCGACCGTTTCACTGGTTGCGGTAGCCGATTGCCGAGTGGAACGGGGGTAAGAATAAGTTTGAGGCATGATGCCGCTGTTTTCATTTGAGCACTGTTGATGACGATTTTTGTAAAAAACAACAAGGTCAGCAACAATGCGACGATGTTGTAGGGAATCAAGTTTTGATATCAAAGCTCGATCACCCACAATTCGTATAGCCCGCTTTTGAACAGAGTCCAAGAGAGCCAAGATGGAAATAGAAGCAGCACCCCGAACTTGACAACAGTACTCCATACATGGACGAATATAGGACTTATAAACATGGAGCAATTGGTATGGAGTGAAAATTTTTTTTCATCTATTTAGGAGGCCGAGTTTTTTAAACGCGCTTTTTGCCATCGCCACTACATGATCGTTCCAGAGTAGGTCATTTGAAACTGTGACACCCAATAAACGAATGTTTTTTCATTCACCTATTGGTTCATCACACATAATACTGAATAAAATATCTTTGGGGAACTCGGTTTTTGATCTGGAAACAATCAACAGCTGTGTTTTGGTAGAGTTGGAATTGACCAGGTTTTGGTCACCCCAATTTGCGACTTTTTTTGGGTCTTTATTCACGTTTATGGCAGCGTCTCTCTGGGCGGGATTAATTCGTTCGTTCATTTTACCTTTTGAAAGAAGGGCTCGAACAACTTGTGCAGAGTGCTGTCATCTGCAAAAATATTTATTGGGTTGCTGGTGATTTTCAACAATTCGTTGATATAAATCAAAAACAGGGTTGGGGACAATACTGAGCCTTGTGGTACACCAGCGTTAATTAGGTTAGACTCAGAAGAAAATCCGACTGAAACTGCACTTATGTCCAGAGGCAACACCACACAGTGGAGTTCCGAAATACCGATCATTATTTTAGGTATTCAAGCAACAGTGAAAAAAGATCTGAAGTGTTCACCCGCAGAACTTGTCTACGGTTAAACAATAAAACTTCCCTGTGAATTTTTCGTTGAAAATCCTCTTTCACAGCTGCCTAGTCATGATACAGTTATTGATCAACTTCGAAATACAATGCACCATTTAATTCCAACAGCTACACGACAAACTAAACAAAACGACAAATTTGTTCCAAAGTCATTTTGTTTTCATTAGGATTGATACAATTCGCACTGGATTACAATTTTACAAACCCCATATGAAGGTCTATACAGAATCATACGACGTTTACGTAAGCAGTTCGTCATCGAAATCAAGAGCAAACAACAATCTGTCTCGATCGACATATTGAAGCCAGCGTATGGTATCTTGTGTTCAGCTGATCATATGCCAGCTTCTCGAACCCACAAAACTGTCCATTTTGAAAGGACAGTAAACTAAACGAGGCCTTTCATCTACGAGCGAGGTACTGTAGAGGTTAATGTATTTAAATCGAAATAATTAATCTCTACAAAAACACGATCAAACGATCATTTACCTGTGACACGAATCGTCTTACCAATCATCGATATAAGTCACTACGCCATACAAATAATTAATTTATTAATTAATTGATTCGAACTAAAAGAACATAAAACTTGAAAATCGTTTTTAGTTTAAAGAATATTCTTTGCCATTTTTGGTTGGCGGCAAAAGAAAAGTCAAAACCCTAATTCTTAATCATAAAAATTCATTCGTGTTCAAGCTTTTCATAAAACATCTAATATATTTGAATTAAAATCATAAAGTACTAGTCCCTGGGCCCACGCCGATTTCATGTGATCAGGGCTCCCGTTTTAAAGTCAGATTGAAAAAAATGGAAAAAATGGAAATTTTTCGCTAAAAAAATGGAAAAAATGGAAAAAAATGGAAAACAAACAATTTAAAATGTGTAATAGATAGGGTATCTAGAATATTACGGTGAAAAAATTCCCTGTTTTTTTTTTTCAAGTTATCCATACTCGGTTTTTAATTTTTTCACAAAATTTGTATACTATACTATACATTTTGTAATTGATAGAAAAATTAATAAAAGTGTACGTTTATTCATTTTTTAACACTTTTAATCGTTAATATAACAAAAACCTTGACTCGAAAATATCAGATTGAATGATTCTCGTACATATTGTTTTTAAAATTGAAATAAAATGAATTGTTAAATTATTTTTATGAAGAAATGGAACTAAAAGATTATTTGATTGAATCTGAGTACAAAATAGTTGCACCCACAATATAAAAACAGATAATTTTTAATCCAGTAGTTCATCTTTAAGTGTTTCAGAAACTAAACTTTTAGTTTTAGTAACTTCATTAACATATTTCTTAAAACCAGGTGAGAGTAAAGAGGCTTGTTCAACCATTTTGAACAAAGTTTCGTGAGAAATATTTTAATATTTTTAATATATAAGATTTTTCATCGGCCTTTCGATTAGGAGCATTTAAAGTAAGCAAATAAATTATAAGCGAATCAGACTATACAAATTCAACCACAGATCAATTAAATTCGTTGCTTTAACTCCAGCGTTAAATGCATTACTAATTTTACGTAAGCCGCAGCTGCCCAGATTCAGAATTTCTTTATTACTCGAATCATGTGCTAAGTCCACCTTTAGATGTCAAATAGATTTTAAGTTAACATTAGTTCCGTTCATCGAAACTTGAATCCAAGTATTGGTTCATGGGATATATAATATGAAAGTTTCTTACAAATTTTCGGCAGCAGTATGTCCCAAATAGATTGATATTAAACATCTAATCGTTCGTGATTTGTTTTTATCACCATTCTATATACCATCATTCTTACAATATCAATTTGCTGCTTTAGACTCTCATGCAAATAAGTTACAGCAAAATATATTTTTTGTATTGAATCGATTCAGTTCGATATAATCATTAATTCTATATATCATTGTACCAGTACCTTGGAATTTAGTTAGTTTTAATTTTCGTTCAATTTCACTGACCGAAAACATTGTCTTCATCATAGAAACCCTAATTACAAAGATCATATACCACAATGTAACACCGTCTGTTAAAAAAAAATTTCATCGTGTTGGACAAAGCGAGGCACTTGTGAATAATTTAGGTCACGACAAGTGGCATACAATTATAAACTTTTTATTTATAAACTGTTCCTAATAAGAACGATATTCTTTTTAGTATTTTTCTGGTGAAAATTTATGTTTTTAATTATGAATAATTTATTTAAATCTAGCATAAGTTGATCAATATAACACGTAGGCTTTCTATCGTCTTGGACTTTACACAGTTCGGAGTTTACTAGCTTGCAGTTTCACACCTGCATATTATACGAAGTGAAAGTAATAACTGCAAGTCTGGTTTACCATCATCATCATGAACCGTACTCCAATAGGAAGCATATGGATATATTTCCATATGCTTCCTATTAGAGTACGGTTCATGATGATGATGGTAAACCAGACTTGCAGTTATTACTTTCACTGTCACGGAAGCTTTTTAAAATACATTTCTTTGCACATTTTGTTCTCATTTACACATTTAGTGGTTACAATCGGCACATTTAGTAGTCGCCGAATTACAATAACATATTATTGTATGTGCAATAGTATTGCAAACCTCATGGATAATTTTTTTAATAATTAAATAATTAGAAAAATACTAAGATCCATTTTATGTTTCCCAAACCTTCGCCGTAAATCGAACGCAGGTGTTTTGTGTTAAAAGAAAAGCGTGTTAACACTTGAACCACTTCTGTTATTTGGATTTAATAATTGTTCATATTATATAATCATGTAGTATAGTTGTAATTGAAGCCATTTTGAAAACATTTTTTGTTAATCGATTTCACCAGTATACGAAATGAGAAAAGAAGGAATTGGTATAAATAGATGTTTCCACATATGAGACCTCTAAGGTATGCTTATAAGAATGCCAAGATTGGCTTGTGGCTCGTGAAGTTCTATTAAGTGATTAATTTCTTTAGAGCATAGCGTAGTATAATGTAAATGCTCCAACAACTCTTGTATGATGCAGCGAATCTACCTGATGATACTGGATCATCAATTGGCTTCAACACGCCTATGAACTCTGTCGACAAAATTTAGATGTTTCTGGTATACTGCAACCCATAAATTGGGGTAGAATTCGTGGATTGGTCGTATAAATTCTTTATACATCGTAGTTATTTCAGATAGAGACAAAAATTTGACTACAACGTACGAAGCAAAGTCGTTGGGACTCTAATTTCGCCACAGAACAAATGTAATCATGCCATTTTCGTTTGTGGTTGATATTAGTACGGAATAGTTAAGTGCAGGTGAGTTTCATAATGCTAGTCTGGAAAACTTTTCAATACAGGAGCTATAGAGTGAGGTTTTGTAGGACTAGAATTAAATGTGATAAGGTTCAGTATACACCAGTTCCGAATTGATTCAAGATCTAGATTTTAGTCCAGAATTGATTCAAGATCCAAGGATTGAACCATTTTTCTACGAGTATAATTAGCAGTTAGACTAGATGGCTGTTTCTTCTTTTCTTCTTCATTCTCTTAATATATGAATCTTATGATAGAACTTCGGAAGAGCTATATATTAGACCGGGAGGCAGCGTTGCATTTTGGTTAGTGATTTGACGCCGATTGAATTTAATTTTTATAGATAGATTAATTATTTGTGATGTAGAAAATAAGAGTCAGCCGTCAGACTTGCGGGGGGTGTGGTTGTGGGGGAGTTTTAAACTGGTAAAAAAAACGAATTCCAAAAGTAATTTGATGCCGCTTCAAAATTTGTATGATGCATGTTTACACCATAACAATTGAAAAAAAAGTCGTCAGCTGATTGGCGGATGGGGGATTATACGTCAGCTCCTCGTATACATCAGTATAAAAATGCAATATAGTCAAGACCTTTCTGCATAGGATCTTGATGAAACTTTGGCAAATGATCCAGGTTCACTTGAAAATGGAAAATCTGAATTAATTTTAAATTTGGACAAAATGGCGGGGGTCTCCCGAACACCTCTAAGTTTAAATCTTCAATAACTTCTAATACCGACTTATGATCTTATGGAAACTTGGTAAATAAATTTTTAGTACTGTTTCCAATATTTCTGCGTACCAACTTCCGGTTTGACAGTTCCGGTTAAAAAGTTTTTTTTCCAGGTATTTATCCCTACTGTAGCCTACAATTACCGATCGATTTTCATGAAACGTTGGTAAACGCTGTCAAGTAACATGAAAAACATTTTGTTAGCTTTTGGAGTACATTGGATAAAGGGTTGGGGGTCCACCATACAACAGATGGTTTTTTCCACAATGTTTTTTATGTTTGTTGGGAGCATAAAACATTCGTTTGGGAATGAATTTTGACGACACTTTGGAAAAAGATGCAAATATGTATGGTAAGAAACTGATTAGTTTTTTAGCGATAGTGAACAAAGTGGTGGGGCGTCCCCCAAACACCTGTTCTTTTTAAAGCTAAATAACATTTGTACCTGATAATCGAATTGGATGAAACTTGGTGCATAAAAATTTGGTACGGTTCACAACAGTTCTGCATCCCAACTTCCGGCTTTTCATTACCGGTAAAAAATTTTGGTTCGTAATTTTTTGAAGTTTTTTCAGTGCCTACAATAATGAAGTGATTATGATGAAACTTATGGAAAAAGTTTCAATTAGTGAAAAATAGTTATCATCTTTTGGGACACATTGATCAAAGTGGCGGGGGTCTACCATACAACTGCTGACTTTTCGCACTTGGTTTTTAAAGTTTGTTGAGAGCATACAGACTTCATTCATTAATCAATTTTAGTGACACTTTGAAAAAATATGGAGACTTAAATGACAAAAAACTGATTAGTTTTTGGACAATATTGAGATAAGTGGTGGAGGGCCTCCCGAACACCTGCTTATTGTGTCACCATTTTTGCAATGTTTGTTGGGAGTACCAAACAGTTTTACCGTAAATGAAAAACCGGAAGTTGGGATGCAGAACTTTTGTGAACCTACCAAATGATTATGTACCAAGTTTCATCCAATTCGATTATCAGGTGCAGATGTTATTAAGCTTTAAAAAAACAGGTGTTCGGGTGACCCCTCACTACTTGGTTCACTATCGCTAAAAAACTAATCAGTTTCTTGCCATACATATTTGCATCTTTTTGCAAAGTGTCGTCAAAATTCATTCCCGAACGAATGTTTTATGCTCCCAACAAACATAAAAAACATTGTGGAAAAAACCATCTGTTGTATGGTGGACCCCCCAACCCTTTATCCAATGTACTCCAAAAGCTAACAAAATGTTTTTCATGTTACTTGAAAGCGTTTACCAACGTTTCATGAATATCGATCGGTAATTGTAGGCTACAGTAGGGATAAATACCTGGAAAAAAAACTTTTTAACCGGAACTGTCAAACCGGAAGTTGGTACGCAGAAATATTGGAAACAGTACTAAAAATTTATATACCAAGTTTCCATAAGATCATAAGTCGGTATTAGAAGTTATTGAAGATTTAAACTTAGAGGTGTTCGGGAGGCCCCCCGCCATTTTGTCCAAATTTAAAATTAATTCAAATTTTCCATTTTCAAGTGAACCTGGATCATTTGCCAAAGTTTCATCAAGATCCTATGCAGAAAGGTCTTGACTATATTGCATTTTTATACTGATGTATACGAGGAGCTGACGTATAATCCCCCATCCGCCAATCAGCTGACAACTTTTTTTTCAATTGTTATGATGTAAACATGCATCATACAAATTTTGAAGCGGCATCAAATTACTTTTGGAATTCGTTTTTTTTACCAGTTTAAAAGTCTCCCACAACCACACCCCCCACTACTTTAGCAGCTGACCGCCAAATTTATCATCAGCTGGAGTTAATTAATTAAAATAAATAAAAATCAACCGGCATCAAATGACTTTTTCATTTGCAACGCTGCCTCCCGGTCTATATCGGGTTTGTGGTGCTAGATAACAAACCGTTAAAAAAGATCAGAAAAAGGGGTGGCGAAAGAACCGAACCCTGATTAATGCAGGCTTGAATTAAGAAATTATCCGAAACAACACCAACTACTAAGAGATCTCTAGGATAAAAAGACTAAAAATAATATTAATTTGTTGATAAGAGCCGATGCCAAACTCTATCAAACGCCTTGGATATATCAAGGGAAATGTTATGAGACTCACCAAAGTCATGAATTGCTTCACCCTATTTCTCCGTGAGGACTGGATTAGGTGCAGTGATGAAGATATTATCAATTGTGTCTTTAAGAGAATTAAACGCGTCCAATGGGGTGATTATGGTGGTAAGGATAACTACGGTGTAATTAACACAAATAGATGTCATGTTTATTCGCGATGACTTTGAGACAGATAAAGCAGAATACAGAAATACTACTTGTTTCATACTGGGGGAGCTTTGTATGTTTAAAATCCTTGTGTATATATGTATATCATTACAACACGGTGTTTAAAAATGCAAGCTCGGAGAATGATTTTACATTTTACATTATTGATATTTGAAACTTGTGTTTCACCTAGCTCAAGTAAATGAGGTTTGTTTGGGTTGAGATCGTATTGGATGCCAAGAAAGTTTTTTGAGATACCAAGGATGTTAATGATATCGATTACGAAGTTGGAGAACGAAGCTAAATAATGGCTAAATAAACAGATTAATAGGAGAAATAACAAATACCAAAACCAGAAGGAAGAAATAGAGTAACACAACAAAGGCCACAAAGATTCGTTCGTTGAGAAAATAAAAGGTACTTCACAAAAAATGAGGTTGGGGGTTGTGTACAATTATTTCTCAACGTTTTGGATCATAACCAGTCTAACTGGGCAAACAAAAATGTCCGTCTGTATGTCATTAAAAAGTTTTAGGGAAAATTGAAAACGATAGATATTTCAGTTTTCATCAATCACTATACCAAACCCTTCGGCCTTCCCACAGACCAACGTTTTTGACATATCGGAGTAGGAGGTTTTAAGTCCATATTTTATAAATACTTTGAGATTGTTTATCGAAATTTATGATATTTAATGAAATCTTCGGGTTTGCATTAGATTTATTCGGGTTTATGTTTTGTAGTAGTTGGCAACCCAACCCTATATTCTAATATAAATGTCCATGCAAAATTACATTTGTCTGCAGGTTAACAGAACAATATTTTAATTTAAATTTTCAGCGTTTTTTATAGTAATAAGGTACTTTTTGTCGACTTTGTCGGCGTTTTTGGATACCAACGTTTCGGTAGCGGCTTTTGCTCTTTATATATTAAGGCAAAATTAACAAAACTGGTGTTGGACAGAGCAAAGAAACAATTTTCATTTTCTTTCACTTTCAAAACGACAGCATCTAAAAAAACACCAAAAGTGCTTAAAATTTAATTATTATTCTGTTAACTTGTAAACAAAGATAATGTTACATGGACATCTATATTAGAATTAAAACTATGTTTATAACTTTTAATTACCATATTAATGTACATAAACATTAGCTGCATTTCATGAAACAGTGTGATCCGGATCCGCTTAAGTTTTACATGCAAACTGAGATCCAAAAACAAAGTTGGATCTCATTTTACATGTAAAACTTATGCGAATCCGGATCACACGGTTTCATGAAATGCAGCTAATGTCTTCTATATAAACAGAAATATCCATTCAAATAAAATCTAGAATATAAATTGGTTTAGTGCCCATCTCAATTAGTTGGAGACTTTCGTCCAAACTCGTAGATCAGTAGAGTATGGAAAACAGTAAAATATGTGTTCGTAGAGCAAACTTCAAACTAAACAATATACACTAGAATTGAAAATTGAATAAAAACAACAATGTCTTACTTATGTAGATCTGATAAATGATGAAATTTCAACGTCAAATAGCATCGCTTCATATACAAGAGAAATGAAGTTTTACTCTCACAAAAGTTGAACATATGCGAATTTCAAAATATTTGAATTGCATAATTCAAATTACTTTTTCCTTAGTTACTTGGGTTTAATTACTAAAACTATTAATTGATCGACGAAAAGGTTATCGAGGTTTATATCGATAAATTAATTGTTTGCTCACATATTCTCCTACTATTTCCCTGAATTTGCATTATATATAAAACTAGTTGATGAATAACGATGGAAAAGTTTTTTAATTAATATAAAAATGTGTATATGTATTTTTAAAAAATGTTTAAAAAAATGGAAAAAATGGAAAAATGACGGAAAAAATGGAAAAAAATGGAAAGAACCAAAAAAAATGGAAAAAATGGAAAAAATGGATTCAGCGGGAGCCCTGTGTGATGATTACGACATATTTTATACTTCGTAAGGCGCCTGTCCTTGACGAGCCCGAAAACTTTTGTTCTGCGATTTTCCTCAAACCGGCCGCTTTTTTGTTCGGCAAGCTCCGAAAAATGCCGATTGCCGGGGATCTTGTAAATTTTTTTTTAGCTATGGGGATTGGAAATTTGATTTAGAACACGAGGGTAACCTTAACAAAAATTTGTCTGCTATTTTCTAGTCCGACAACCCAAACATACCAAAATGTCTGATGTCGGACTCGACAATAGAAGACACATTTTGGTCGGACAAGCTTACCCTCGTGTTCTTAAACAAGCTTTCGACCCCTACAGTTAAAAAAAAAAATGTAGTAGCAAATTTACAAGATCACGGGGAATCGGCATTTTTCGGAGCTTGCCGAACGAAAAATCGGCCGATTTGAGGAAAATCGCAGAACAAAAGTTTTCAGGGTCGTCAAGGACAGGCGCCTCACGAAGTATAAAATATGTGAAAATCATCACATGAAATCGGCGTGGGTCCAGGGACTTTTACTTCTTCGATTATAATAAACTTATAGGATAAAAATTTACTCGTTACTGAGCAATTTCACGCAAGTTCAGCAAATTTTTGGGAAATTTTTAATTGACCCCTTTTAATTTTGATTTTTTTTTGTTTACAGATAGTCTTTCATAAATAAAAAATACGAGTTCTCTTAGAATTTTTTTTTCCACCAGGGGTCTTCACAGGGTGCCCCTCAATTTTTTGTTATTTTGTGATGTGAGTGCATTTTGACGAGCGATTGTAGAAAAACTACTCAATCGATTTTCATAAATGATATGTCGTTGAATAAGTATTAGCTAGAACAAAGTTTTTAAAAATGTACACTGTTAATTTTTTGAAATAATTTTTAACGGTGTAACATAAGAAAAAAACGGTGTAATTGAAGAAAAGATGGCGTTACACCTTTGTTTTTTAACTAAATTGAAGCTTATTTTATATCTAACAACTTGTGAAAGTTTAGTACTAGCATTATTTTTTGTTTTAAAGATAAAATTCGTTGTGCATATGACTGTCGGGAATCAGTTTTTTTTTGTTCTGAAGGAAAACTATAAAAACGGCGTTATAAACTAAGAGATTTTTTTTAATGTTAAATATCAAATATTTTATTATTAAATAAACTTTTTAAAATATTACAAAAATTATATATGTACAATAAAGAAAATATGATCAATTTCAGCATAAATCCACAAAAGCGCTTATTGCTATGTACATTGAATGAAGCTTATGTGGAGTTTAAAAATAAGTCTCCTGATGTGAAAATAGGATTTACTAAATTCACGTCCCTTCGACCACAAGAATGTATAAAATTATCCCAAGGAGTTCATAATGTGTGCGTGTGTACCATACATAAAAATATGAAACTAATGATTCAACACTCTAGGATGTCTTGGATTACTGATGCTGCTTTCCAGAATTATAAAACATTAATCGACTTTGTTTCATGTGGTGAATTAACAGAAGATTGTCGTACTTTGAAGTGCAATGAATGTTCAAAAAAACTTCAACTACTGGAAGAAAGATTACTAAATGATTTTGACGTTAAAGGAATCCTTCAAGTCAAATATCAACAATGGAATACCACCGATCGATGCAATTTGGATACTTTAATAGAAACTGTAGAAGAATTTATGAAAAAATTTGTTTACCGTTTACAAATTTTGATACCACACAACTTTATAGCAAAACAGCAATCTACATTCACTGAGGAGAAAAAAATTAGAAGCAGAAGAGTGCTTCGTTCAAGGGGATTTTTCTGAAAACTACGCCTTCATAATTCAGGATTCGTTTCAAGGTTATCAATATAATAATTCACAAGCTACTATTCATCCATTTGTCATTTATTTTAAAAGTGCCGCAAGATGAATATATACAGCACCGAATTTTTATACTCATTTCGGATATCACAACAGTACTACAGTCCATCTTTTCATTACAAAACTTATTGAATTCATCAGAACGCATATAAATTCTAATATTAGGAAAATAATTTATAACACCGACGGTGCACCTTCTCAATACAAAAATAAACCACCATAAAAAAGACTTTAAGGTTGATGCAGAATGCCATTTTCATGCTACCAGCCATGGAAAGGGACCTTGTTATGGGATTTGTGGTACACTGAAGCGTGTTGCACACCGTTATAGTATGGGGAGCAGAGATATTATTGATACGCCAAAAAAACTTTTCGAATGGGCTTTAAAATGGGAAACTACCATGAACTTTGGATGCGCCGATAAAAAGGAATATCAATTAACAAAAGAAAAATTACAAAATCGATATAAAAATGCGATTACTATAAGTGGAACTCAAAAATTTCATTCTTTTGTACTATTAAATACTAAGACAATAATTGCAAAAATGTTTTCCAACTCAAAAGAAACTTTTGAATGTAAAATAAGTAAATACATAATTTTTAATAACTATATTTATTTTCTTTAACCTACATATATAATTGGTATGATATTTTAAAAAGTTTATCCAATAGTAAAATATTTGTAATTTAATGTTAAAATACAATCTTTTACTGTATGATTCCATAATAACAAAATACTTCTCCAGTCAAAAGTTCCTAAATAGATTTAGTTATTTATACGGCTTTTTTGTTTGCAGTCGAGACTGTCAAATTATTGTTTATAAGAGTGATAAGTAATTACTAAAAGTGATAAATAAACATTCCATTTTTTTGTGCCATCTAATACAAAGAAAATAATTGCAGAAGTGTTTTCCTATTCAAAAGAAACTTATAATTGTAAAATAGGTAAATCATTTTTAACAATTGTTTTTATTTTATTTATTGTACTACATATGTAATTTTTATAAAATTTAAAAAGTTCATTTAATAATAAAATATTTGATATTTAACATAAAAAAATCTCTTAGTTTATAACGCCATTTTTATAATTTTCCTTCAGAACAAAAAAAACTGATTCCCGACAGTCATATGCACAACGAATTTTATCTTTAAAACAAAAAATAATGCTAGTACTAAACTTTTAACAAGCTGTTAGATATAAAATAAGCTTCAATTTAGTTAAAAAAAAAAAGCGTAGCGCCATCTTTTCTTCAATTGCACCGTTTTTTTCTTATGTTACACCGTTAAAAATTATTTCAAAAAATTAACAGTGTACATTTTTAAAAACTTTGTTCTAATACCTATTCAAGGACATATCATTTATGAAAATCGATTGAGTAGTTTTTCTACAATCGCTCGTCAAAATGCACTCACATCACAAAATAACAAAAAATTGAGGGGCACCCTGTGAAGACCCCTGGTCGAAAAAAAATTTCTAAGAGAACTCGTATTTTTTATTTATGAAAGGCTATCTATAAACAAAAAATAATCAAAATTAAAAGGGGTCAAGTCAAAACTTTGTTGAAT
Organism: Diogma glabrata; assembly: GCA_963693315.1. Lineage (NCBI taxonomy): Eukaryota > Metazoa > Arthropoda > Insecta > Diptera > Cylindrotomidae > Diogma > Diogma glabrata. The sequence goes on along the minus strand of OY856188.1, from coordinate 251,775,390 downwards.
CTTCGTGAAATCTACTATTAGTGATAAGTTTATTTATACATAATAAAATTCAGTTGTGAAATTAATAGAATACGAGTATTGATCTTTAATTAAAACTACAACTGAAAATATCAGCTCTGATCAATCCAAATCGTATTCCATATCGATGGTGTTGAGTAAAAAGGGCCAATCTGCATTTTTCTTCCGTTTACCTTCTCACAACTAGTAAAAAGGGGCAAAAAAGGCCAAACTGCTTAGATCTTATATACATCATAGTATATGTAATTGCAGATTGGTCCTAGGAAGTTAGGCACTTTTGATTGGCTGTGAGAAGGTGTACAGAAGCAGATTGGTCTTTGAAGACGAATTAATTAATCCTGCCCGGAGAGACGCTGCCATAAACGTGAACAAAGACCTGAATAAAGTCGCCGACTGGGGTGACCAAAACCTTGTCAATTTCAACTCCACCAAAACACAGCTGTTGATTGTTTCCAGATTAAAGACCGAGTTCCCCAAAGATATTTTATTTAGTATGTGTGATGAACCAATAGGTGAATGTAAAAACATTCGTTTATTGGGTGTCACAGTTTCAAATGACCTACTCTGGAACGATCATGTAATGGCGATGGCAAAAAGCGCGTCTAAAAAACTCGGCCTCCTAAATAGATGCAAAAAATTTTTCACTCCATACCAATTGCTCCATGTTTATAAGTCCTATATTCGTCCCTGTATGGAGTACTGCTGTCAAGTTTGGGGTGCTGCCTCTGTTTCCATCTTGGCCCTCTTGGACTCTGTTCAAAAGCGAGCTATACGAATTGTAGGTGATCGAACTTTGACATCACAACTTGATTCCCTGAAACATCGTCGCACTGTTGCTGACCTCGTTGTTTTTTACAAATATCGTCATCAGCAGTGCTCAGATGAAATCAGCGGCATCATGCCTCAAACTTATTCTTACCCCCGTTCCACTCGGCAATCGGCTGCCGCAACCAGTGAAACGGTAAAGATCCCGCGCTGTCATACTGGCAGATCGCAGAGAGACTTCTTTGTCCGAACTGCGTACAAATGGAATAGTTTGCCGGAACACTTAGTCTCAGGTGGCTTCAACCCACAGATGTTTAAAAAAAAGCGTTAATCTACACCTCAGAACGCCAGTTGTTGTGGGACCCAGGTCTAGACCTAGGTCTTAAAAGGTATTTATGTGTTGTCGTGACACATATTCTAAACCCTATTACACAACACATTTTATTAAAAAAAAAAAAAAAAAGATATGTAAAAAATTTTCCGTGATGCATTTATAAGTTGCACTAAAAATTTCTAAAATAATAGTACAGCCAAGATGGGTTTAAGAAAGATTGTCAATTCAAATCCTTCACAAAAGATTGGAACAAAATTTAAAAAAATTCTATTTGGTTTCCGATCCATTTAAAATTGCGTAAAATTTTACAAATATTAAAGCGGTTTTCAAAAATAAGATTTTGTTGAAAAGAAAACCGAACGGATTAATTACGTTCTGCATTCAACAATAATTTAGGAGCATAGGGCGTCTGCTAGACTGGACCATCTAACTCTGTGGGAGGCAACCGCTTTCAGTTCACCCAATGTCTTGCCAATTTATTTTGCTTCGGCTAACACCGATTTCTTCCACGTCATGGGTGGTCTTCCAACTTTCCTTTTACCTAGTGGATTCCACTCTAGGGACATCTTTGTTGTATCTTCAGCTGATTTTCTTCGTGAATGTCCTATCCGTCTCCATTCCCTTTGTTTTATATCGGTCTCAATGTCTAACTGCTCTGTTTGCCGTAGAAGTTCCTTGTTACTGATGGTGTTTGGCCAGAAGCTTTTGATCAATCTTCTCAGGCATTTGTTCACAAACACGGTCTGTAGTTGGTTTGTGAATTTTCTTGTATGTTTCCATGTTTCACACCCATACTGGCTTGACACATGTATTGCATATTCGTAGCTTTGTCTTTCATGACAGGAGGAATGCATTCCAGATCTTGGGAAGCATATTGAATGTTTTTCTGGCTTTGTTATTACACTGACTGATATCTTCTTCAGTCCCGCCTGTTTTGCTACAGCACAACAAAGGTACACAAATTTATCAACTTCATTCACTTGTGTAGTATTAATGGTAATTGGTGTTATCATTTTGGTGTTTAATCTCATAGCCTTTGTTTTCCTGATGGTGATGTTGAGACCCACTTCATGTGCAAGGGTTGAAGACTTCTGTATTTTCTGCTGAAGGTCCGTATGTGTGTGTGTAAGCAGGCAGACGTCATCTGCGTAGTCTAGATCATTGAGTCATCTTGTTCTGTTTCATAGGATTCCATTTGGACTAGCATCATCGAACTTTTGCATGATAGTACTATTAGTACTATTAGGAATAGTAGCGGGGATAGTACACAGCCTTGTCTCACTTCTCGGTGGTTGTAGTATTTATCACTTTGCTGTCCTTTGTATTGTATCCTATTTCCAGCATCCCGATACATATCTTTGATTAGATCAACTATTTTCTTCGGGACGCCCATTTCCAAAGTGTGTTCCATATCGCGCTTCTGTTAATTGAGTCGAAGGCGCATACGAAGTCCACCAAGAGAAGTTGCAGTGGTGAATTCTATACATTTAATTGCTCCATGATGATACGGATTGTGTTGATATGATCGGTACAGCTTCTTCCTAGTCTGAAGCCGGCTTTTTCATTTCATTTTTTAGTTTCATGTTAATTGATGGAGATATTCTTTCGAGAATGATCATCGCTAATATTTTCATTATGGTGTTAAGTAGAGATATACATCTCCAATTCTTGCATTCGCTTAGATCACCTTTCTTTGGAATTGTTATAGTTAAACCGTTTTTCCATTTGGTTGGTATTTTAGCTCTGTTCCATACATCAGCTAATAGTGGTGTTAGATCCATGGTTTCCACAATTTTTCTTGGCATCCAAGCACATTTGTAGCAGTAGCAGTTTTGACGTAAGCTTCTTTAACTTTTTCTCATTTCTCATCAATGCTGATGGTTGTTGTAGAATGAGTTGAAGCGATTCTTTGAAGATGTTATTTGTATTTTTGTCGCTCAATCTATTGATGTTGAATTTCCTCTGACATGACTTGTTGTGTTTTACAGCGGCTGGTTTATTTTTGCAATGTTGCAATTACCAGTTGATGGTCGCTGTGTATGTCTGCTCCTCGCTTTGCTCTAACGTCTTGTAATAAAGATAGAAACTTCTTGTTTACCACTACATGATCAATCTGGTTCTTTCATTTGGCGATGTCCAAGTGTATTTCGGTATGTTCTTATGTGGGAACTTTCTACGTCTTATGAATAGCTGATTTGTGACACAACAATCGATGAGCCTATCTCCATTATTGCTACGTGTTGATTCTAGTGCATATTTGCGGATGACTTATTCCATTCCGGTGTTGTCTGTTCCAATTTTAGCATAGAAATCACCTTGTACTATTTTGATGCCATTTCGGTGTGCCCTAGATAGTGTTGCTCTAAGCTGTTCGTAGAATTCATCTTTTGATGCATCATTGGCTTCTTCGGTAGGTGCATAGCACTGTATAATCGTTATATTTCTAATTTCTAATTTTCAATTGGAATCTTGGTGTTATTATTCTGCTGCTGATTGGTTTCCATTCGAGAACTGCTTTATTTGCATTGGATGTTCTTAATAGTGCTACGCCTTGTTTATGTGTGTTGGATTTGCCAGAGAACATCATGTAATTTCCTTTACTCGTTGTTAGATCTCCGCTAGGGCATGGTCGATTAATCGATTGGGAGTAAATATCGATTAACGATTAATATGAAAATTTTAACACCGATTAATCGATTAATCGATTAAATAAAATTTCCACTAATTCTAACATTTTTAACTATTATTAAATTTTTTTAAACAAATACGCGGTATATCATATTAAAAAGTTCAAATTTTACAGTGACATAAAAAAAAATAAAAATTTAATAGCTATCTATGTATTAAGGGCGTAAAAGTAGGTCTTTTTTTGCATAAGAGTGAAATTGTTGCTCTAGGCGTTAGCCGAGGGCAGCAAACACAAACATTCGAAGGGAAAAAAGATACTTTGTACTCCGAATTACATACAAGATTTTTGTCTTGTTTCATTAATAGGATCTGTATCTCTCTGTCAGTGGAATTTTCAGACCTTACAAAATTATGTGTTTAAAAATATACTGTACTAATTGAAAATGATAAGAAACTATACAAGCTGTATCCTTCATAATGGAAAGTATACTTCAAACCATAGTTTACTGGTTGGATTAATAATAAAAATATTACTTAAGGCAAAGTAAAGATTTTTTTTTTAAAATAAATTTGCAAATTTTAAACATTTTCGTAAATTTAGATTAATCGATTAATAATTTTTTTGTTCGATTAATCGAACAATTTGCGAAATGATCAATTAATCGAACAATCGATTAATCTAACCATGCCCTAATCTCCGCTGTTTTTCCATTTTGCTTCACTGAGTTAGTATCTCGATATTGTTATATTCTTCCATTACTTTCTCAACATAAGCTAGCCTTGATGGTTCTGTTAGAGTTCTGACATTCCAGTTTCCTACTTGTGTCCGGGTACGATAGCCAAGGGTTGATATTTGATTTTTCCGGTTTTGATTTGTTTGTTTGTTTGATTTGTTGTTTACAGTATGCGTTTCTTTAATCGTTTGAATTTCGGACTAACGGGTGGTAATTGGGTCATCGAATCCCAGCCAGTTTCCAGGGCTGCTAGATAATGTATACTGGCATACCGTGGGCGAGATATTCTTGTTTCAACGTAATTCAATCATATTCCATACTTTTTCTGATGAAGTTCCCAAGCGGTCCCCCCGTTTAAGTTGTAACCTTCTTGTAACCGTGTTGTTGATTAAATTCATTGTAAGTGATGTTGTCGTCTTAACCACTTCTCCATCTCCCCTGATCGTTTACGGGATGGTATCAAATTTTAAAAAATTTGAATAATAAATTTTTAAAGAAAATCGGTTTTCCGATTCATGTTCTATAATCTATATTCATCAGTTTGGAAATATTTTTTACAACTGGCTCTGAATCATTCAAGGTTGCTTTAAAAAATGAAAAAATTATCCAAAATCAAATCAAATTTTGGATGTTCACTTTACATAACGATGGTCAATCCGACTTATGATCGTATGAGTTTATTTAAATTTTACAAACCATCGCGAAACAACCTCAATTGGTTTTAATGAGTTTCTAGTTTCTAGACGATTCGAAGTCATTCAAGATTACTTTTTGAGGCAAAAGGGGTTACTTTTTGAGGCTTGTAAAAGCTCAATAATAATTAATTGACTGTGGGTGTGGTTGAGCACAGGAATTGGAGACCATACGATCTTTTGGATAAAACCTACTAATACATAATTATACCGGTATAAGGTATCGGTTTTTAAAACACCACAGTGTACCGATAATTCGGTATACCGGTTTTGAATGGCCATATTTTTATTGATTGAATTAAAGCTTTTCAGCTTTGTAAACATTACTTACCCTGTTGTTCGATTCTTTCACTACTTGGCTCCGTCCAACTGATAAATGCTACTGCAAACCAGTTCCCAGGCTGTGGTCCGTCTATACTAAGACGCCGCGTAGTTCCGTCCGATTGAAACTGTAGATCGTGAATTTCAAATCTGTAATATAACAAAAAATTGTTAGTGAAAAAAATCATAGGAAATTTAAAGAGAATATAAATAATTAAAAAATAAAATCGCTCCTTGTTGATGTATTATTTGTTGTTCGATGTAAAGTTTGTCCAAGTTATTAAATATGTTCCATTGAAAAAACTATACAGCACATATTAGTTACCCAAAGCAAAACCTAGATTATCATATCCATATCCATATCAACGAGTGATTTTTAGATAAGCACAATATTAAAGTTAAGACAGTTTAGACTTTCAAAATCATTCAATATCAAACAACTATAGAAAATTTACATAATCTAAGCTTGACATGTATTCTAATTTCTCAATCCTTTCATCAATTTCATTTAACATATATTTTTTATGGTTTTCTACATTGACACAAGATATAAATTTATATAAATATTTTTTTACGTATCTTTCACATTCACATTATCTTCACATTATTCTTCTTCATTTTTCTGATTTTTCTTTCCGTTGACAGTATTAATTTTAAAGAAGAAAATATTGAATAGAAAATCTTTTATGAGTAAAATAAGACATCAAAATAAGGTGAATAATGTAAGATGGAGAAAAGATTTTTTTTTATTTTATTGTCATACAACTCAATTTTATTATGTGCGAAAATAATAATAAATTGCTTTCGTATTTTTCATTTTTCCAATATAAATAATATTCGATTTTATTCATTATTATTATATATTTTTTTATTATCCTTTTCAGAATTTAATTTTTTAATGTAAATAGAAAAGTTTAATTGTGAAAAGTAATAAGGTTTCTTTGCTTATTTCTGAATGGATCCAATTAAAGATGGTTATAAAAAAATGTTAACTAAATAGGAAATAATTTTTGATCTGAAACCATTTATTGAGGATTGTGCCTTAAAATAGAATCGAGATATATTTCTTATATCAATAATTTGTTTGTGACGTAAGTGCTACGTAAAGGAGCGTAATCTGTCAATAAGTATCAAAGAAGTATCAAATTTACAGTCAAGTTTCGTTTATAAACTTAAAGAAGCATCTGCCACAACCTCTAGTCAAACTTCACAAATGTATAAATTACAATTTTGCAGGTTTTGCACAATATACGTTTTATTTATTTCGAATTTTTTTTTAAATTTTTGGAGGGTTTTTTGACCTTAACTAGAAGTTACTTGAACTCCAATATTTACGATTTTTCTTTTTTCTACAAAAATGGAACGAAATCCCTCAATCATTTCCATTTCGCTGAAATTTTATTTTCAGGCAAATCTTTTTGAGATTTTATAATATTTTTTCCACTTTTAAAATTCAATATAATATAATCAAATAACTTTAACTTTTCGAATGATATGGTTTTCCTCGAGTTTTATTTGTAAAGAAAAATAAATCAAAATGAAAAAGTATTGTACATTCCTCATTTCTTGGCTTCCTTTTTAAAAGCGAGTTGGAAAGTTGAATTGAACTTTTTAATAAGCTTTCAGTTTTTTTTAATGAAATTTTAAATAACTTATATATTCTTGAAATAGAGTATGAGATTGAATAGAAGAGATATAAATTACTATTTTAATTCAACTGATGGTGAAATTTTACAAAAATACCAGGTGGTAGGGATACTTTGATAAAATTGTGTCTTTGATGTTTTTATAATTCTCAAATGTTAAGGAGAAATGCATGGCAAATAAACTTGTAATTAACTAGCCCGGCTCAAGCAATAATATCAGTATCTATCAGCTTTGTTTACTAAAACGAATGCTTCATACTGTCAAACTAATTGAAAAAGTAAATTTAGTCACAAAATATTTTTAGAATAGAAATTCATAATAAGACTGAATCTAACAAAATATGGTGTGCAATTTGTGAAATTTTTTTTGCTATCCACAAAATTGTCGATCGATCTAGTTTCGAACCGATAAGAACTTTTTCTATTTTGCGTCTAAAATAAAGTCATTTCGATACCCAAATGCGTATCGAAATGGCCTTCATTAAGATACGCAAAGTTTTGTTTTTCAAGGTTGGTCACATTGGTCATAGAAACGTCAGTGAAAGTTAAAACGAATAATTATATAAATAAAATTACTCTTATTAATTAATCTTATTATTAAAAAATAATCTAAATTAGTGTTAAATATTTTAATTAATTAAAATAATTAATAATAATAACCAAATATCAAATTGACTATATTTTAATAAAATACACATTTTATGAAAGCTAGTTTTGCAACAAAAAAATATATAGAAATATGATGAAACGCAGAGCTTACTATTTTGAATTGAAATTTTTAGAAATTTTTTTTAAAACATTAAAACATAAAAAATTTTTTAAAATTTCAAGACAAAAAATGCAAAATAGAAAAAATAGTATAAAAAACTCGTTTCATAAGACGTTTTATCGCACTTATCCTTTAGAAAACTCCCCGCTGCGCGGGTCGTTTTCTAAACAGATTGCGTGCGATAAAATCGTCGATTATGAAACTAGTTTCTTAATATACTATTTTATTACACTTTAAAAAAGTATATCATTCTCATCAGGGCTAGCTAGTGTATCTAGTCGGCTAGCCCTGATGAGAATGATATACTTTTTTAAAGTGTAATAAAAAGTTCTTATCGGTTCGAAACTAGATCGATCGACAATTTTGTGGATAGCAAAAAAAATTTCATAAATTGCACACCATATTTTGTTAGATTCAGTCTTATTATTCATGATGGGATTATTTCCATCGGAGTGATGTAATATCACAAATAATTCATTGAATTAATTGTTGAAATTCATAATTTGGATAAAATGATGTTCATAATTAACTATCTTATTTAAGTTTTCTATACATTTTGCCAACGATGAACAAAAATTTTTTCGTGGGGGGTAGTAATGTAGTAAAATCAAATATAGACTTAGTTTTGTATAACAATTCTCCAAACTAACAATTTAAATATTTTAAATTAGTCTTGTGATCCAAAAAAGAATGCTGAGTAAAATTTTAGTTTTGATATATTTCATCGATTGCATTTCATTAAAAATTCGGTTTATTCTAAAAATTGCGAAACTGTTTTTAAATAAAATTATAATAAAAGTAAAGTTTGCAAAAAATGGCATTATTAGAAGTGAATGAATTGAAAAAACAAAAGTTTTAGCCAGGCCAGTAACTAAACAGTGGTCAGTCAATGTCAATTCGTATATAATCAGTTAGTCGGCCTGAAAATAAGAAATTGAATGGTTTAAAAAAAATTATAAGAAAAGGATGTTCTATGTGCCCATTAAATAAATAAAATTCTATACAAAAACGAGTGTCAATTGCTCAAAATCAAACATTGACTAAGTAATAGTAGATTCTTGTATGAGCTTAGAATGAAGGCAATTCTTCACGAGGATGAAGTTTCGAAACAAGCGTAGCGAGTGGAGGGAATCATCCGAGTGAAGAATTGCCATCATCCTAAGCGAATACAAGATGCTATTTTATCCACGACTGTAAAATATTTCGTTTAATTTCCAGTTTTCATGCAAAAATTTGTATTGCCATATCTATATATTAATACGCTAAATAAAAACTTTGTACAGCCTAAGGCTTTTTTATTCGAATTTTGATTCATTTCAAATTTTCAGTGCTAACTGATATTAGTGTAACTTAGATTTGACAGATTTTTGGGATTTTTCGGATCATAAATAAAAAAGTTATAGACGAATTAAAATGTATTTTTGCATTCAACGGCCTCCCACATACAATATGAACATGGAATTGCCCAAGTATATATTTTCTTTTCACAAAAACGATAAGTAGGCTACAGACCTTCAATCAATTTGTCAATCAATTCGAAAACGAAAACAAACGAAATAAAATTTAGTGTAAAAATCCCTTAAATTTTATTTCGTTTATTTTCGTTTTCAATTGATTGACAAATTGATTGAAGGTTGTAGCCTGCTTTAAGAGAAAAAAAAACACGAAACAACAAAAAAGAAATAAGAAAATTTAGTTTATGAAATGCTTTTGGGGGGATAAACGTATTATTTTTCTTTGTTTTTAAATATTATTAGAGACAGCAAATTTTTCTTATATTTTCAGTTATTATTATTTTTATGATTTTCGAAATAAGAAAATTTAGTTTATGAAATGATTTTGGGGGGGATAAACGTATTATTTTTCTTTGTTTTTAAATACTATTAGAGACAGCAAATTTTTCTTATATTTTCAGTTATTATTATTTTTATGATTTTCGAAATAAGAAAATTTAGTTTATGAAATGCTTTTGGGGGAGATAAACGTATTATTTTTCTTTGTTTTTAAATGTTATTAGAGACAGCAAATTTTTCTTATACTAGGAGGGCCCGGCGTTCTTCGCTACGCTTATAAATAAAGTTTTTGCGTAGACATTTTGTTGACGTAGAAACCTTGATTTCAAAAAGTGGTAATTAGAAATGCTAGCATATAATTTTTGATTTTTCTTTTTAAATATATGAATGAATAATAATCAGAACTCTATCTGATCAGTTCGGATACATGAAAAGCGATCATAAATGGGTAATTCTTTTAGAAACCGAACGGATTTTGATGAAAATTCATTGACACCTCTTCGATTTGGCTGAAATTTTTTTTAGGTGTTTTTTATCGATAAAAAAGATATACGTGTTCGAGGATTTTTTTTTTTTGGAAAATAGAGCTGTTCTAAATTTCGTGAATTTTGTGATTTTTGGCTTGAAGACTTATTTTCAAAAACTCGTAGTTCCGAATTTATAAGAGCTACAAAATTTTCACTGAGAACTTTTTTGTAGCTGAAGAATTGAACTTTGAGGAAAAAATATTTTTTATAAAAAATATTAACAAATTCATATTATTATAAACAATTTAATTGTTTAAATCGATTTTTAACAATTGCCCCCAAAACGAATCCAGTTCTTAGTATTTTCATTGTATTTTCCGTCAAATTTTACGTCAAAAACATGTTTTTAAAATATACCATGTACCTTTTCAATTATTCTTAAAATATTAATTTATGTAGCGCGTAACGACCCAAAAAACGGTTTTTTGCTAATAAAATCAAATCTGTAACTTGTTTTCGTTTTTTTCTTTTCGTTTTTTTTTAAATATCGGTTAAAGTTAAAGTTTAAAGTAATAGAATTCATTATTTATTACTCTCTACTTCGTTTCGGGTGTCATGCTCCAATTTCTATCCAGCATGACGTCGTCTAGATTCTTTTGTCATAAAGACCATTTCTTTTCATTTAAATAAATCATAAGCTCTTATCATAAAACAATCCTAAAATTTCCATCCCATTCAACAAATTCGATCCCATAAACTATTTTTGCGAGCGAGTCTTCAGAGAATAAATGATCCTATTCGAACACCACGAGAACTATTTAATTGAGCGACAGAATCGTTGCCAAACATTACTTGTCGCTATTCTACAAATGATGAGTACGAAGAAGACAAAAAATTATTATCAGAACGATTTACAAAAGCGAAAGCGATAAAGGGAACTCAAAAATATCATTGCATGATTCCAATATCTTTTCAAGAATTAGAAGCTAAGATATTTTCTTTGCATGAAAAAAAAAATTTTGTGAAAATTTTCAATTAAAAAATATTATTATTAATCTGTCAAGGAGAGTGTTCATTTTTGATTTTACTATACAAATGTGGTTATTCCAATAAAGTACATATAAGTAATATTAAGAATTATTACTTTATTTTTCATTACTTGATTTTTTTTATTTACTAAGATATTTTTTACCATCTATTATTATTTGTCAAAGTTTGTCATGGCAGTGGTGGCTAATACAACAGACAGGTTGAAATTACGTGGTGCACTGGATGGATTTTTTTTTCCAAACGCTTGATAATAATTTTTTGTTTCAATCAAGATTTGTTTTCTAGCAAGTCAGAAGATTCGGTTTGAAAACGAATAACCCATATAGTACATTATAAACCGAGGTGATAAAGTAAATTTTCTCCATTGAGGTGAATATTAATTCGCGAGAAACGAAGTTTCGAGCGAATTAAGAGCCGAAATGGAGAAAATTTGCTTCACCGAGGTTTATATACTATTTTTTTTACTACTTGATGTAAAAAATGCACTAAAACTCTTAATTATACACAAAATAAAATGTCAATTAATAAGCAAATGGTGAATAACTAAAAATTTTAATTTGGTGAAACATTGTTTATCATATCATTGGATTGCGTATTGGATATTTATTATTCAGGGCTGCTTAGTTAGAATTTTATTTTCAATGAATTTTCTTAAAACTATATAAAAATCACATATGCTTTGCATTAAAAAATATAGCTTTTATTTATTTTTGAAACGAAATTGAAAACCTGTTCAATTGATGAACCAAATTTGAATTTTTTTAGTCTACAACTCACAACTAAGCTAAATTTCAACAGAAATGATCAAAACACGAATTAAAATTGCAAATACACCTGTAGGAAGAAACTAAAAAAATTCAAAGATGAACTCAGTTTAACAAACAAACAAAAGTTATATTTTTGTTATTTACCAAGGTGCTAAAATACTTATTATTAGGTGTGGGGAATCTGAATTAGTAACCATAGCTGAGAAAATTAACTTTTGTCTTGGGTTTTTGAGTAAATAATAGAAATTTCTCATGCAAGTAGTAAAAAAAATTTTTTTTATGCAAATTTTCAATAAATAATTATTACAAAGATGATTTGTAACATTTTTTGCAATTTAATTTAAAATTTTGAGGTTATGTCAAAAACTAGTTTAGACAAAAGTTGTAGACCTTTTAATTATCTACAAGTTTCACATTAAACTTTTCTTGATACAAGTTACAGATTTGATTTTATAAGCAAAAAGCCGTTTTTTGGGTCGTTACGCGCTACATAAATTAATATTTTAAGAATAATTGAAAAGATACCATATTTTAAAAACATGTTTTTGACGTAAAATTTGACAGAAAATACAATGAAAATACTAAGAACTGGATTCGTTTTGGGGGCAATTGTTAAAAATCGATTTAAACAATTAAATTGTTTATAATAATATGAATTTGTTAATATTTTTTATAAAAAATATTTTTTCCTCAAAGTTCAATTCTTCAGCTACAAAAAAGTTTTCAGTGAAAATTTTGTAGCTCTTATAAATTCGGAACTACGAGTTTTTGAAAATAAGTCTTCAAGCCAAAAATCACAAAATTCACGAAATTTAGAACAGCCCTATTTTCCAAAAAAAAAAAATCCTCGAACATGTATATCTTTTTTATCGATAAAAAACACCTAAAAAAATTTTCAGCTAAATAAAAAATGGGTCGGTCAGAAAGGTGTTCGGTTTATAAAACAATTACCCATATGTTTTCAAGTAAGCTTATTTTATCTCTAACTTATTTGATCGCTAATTTTTCATAAGAAGAATTGCCTTCATTCTAAGCTCATACAAGAATCTACTATTCCATTCATAAAATGTAAACAACTAACAAGGATTGATATTAAAAATATAAATTTGTAAAATAAAATCTCTTACCTTTGATCCGCACTTAAAAAGTGTCGAGGAAACGTTATATTTTCTGGACTAATAACAGGATAGCTTCCCGCTTTTAAATGTAGTGTAACATCACGAGGTTTACAGTCTCTTTCTAAAATAAAAATAAAATATTTGGTATTATAATAAACAAAATATGGAGAGGTTGAAGTCTCACAGCTCTGAGATATCAAGACTTCGGTCTGGGTTAAGGATTTTGATATAGTTTTCGGCAAAAATCTTTTATGAGGACATGGTTTTTAGTTTTGGGCAGCGATGTATATCAAACATAACTCTTTGTTAAAGTACAAGAATTTTTTATCTCTGTTTAGCAATTTATTACAAAACTAACACGAAACTTCAATACGATGCCGGAAAATTATAACAGATCATAAATTAACATAATTTTAATTAAAATAATAACAACTCAGCAAACTACTCAAAAACCTCTCTATTTAGCGTTTCGAGAAAATATTACAAAATCACATATTCATTCATATTTCTTTCAAAATTCCAAAAAAATTGTAAAAATTAAATAAATCAAACTTTTTTCAAAATTCTAAAAATATTCCAAATATTAGAATTAAATCAAATATATAAACTTTTTCTAAATTCCAATAATATTCCAAAAATTCTTAAAAATTCAAACTTTTCCAAAATTCTAAAAATATTGCAAAAATCATTACAAAATCAAAAATTAAAACTTTTTCCAAAATTCTAAAAATATTGCAAAAATTATTATAAAATCAAAAATACAAACTTTTTTCAAAATTCCAAAAATATTTTAAAAACTATAACAAATTCAAAAATTTCCATGTCCAATTTCATTTTAAATTATATTTACGTCATAAAAACAGCTATATTTTTTTTCAAAAAAATTGGCTAGAAAAATAAATGAAATCATTTTTTGACACACTTGACAATATTTTATTGACAAACTTATAATGCCATAATTCTCTATAATAATAATAAAATTTCATGTCATACAAATTATTAATTTTATTTTTTTCGAAAAAAATTGGTAAAAAAGTAAATAAAAATCTTTCTTTTGACACACTTGGCAGCATTTTTTTGACAAACCATGCCATAATTCTCAATAATAATAATAAAATTTCATTTCAAACAAATAATTAATTTTATTTTTTTCCAAAAAATAGGGTAAAAAAATAAATAAAAATCTTTCTTTTGACACACTTGACAACTATTTTTTAACAAGCTTGTCATATCTTTACAATAATTACCTATATTTAGGAAATTTAATTATATCAGGTAACACCAATTTAGAGACAAGGCCATGTATATTTTTGTAAAATTCATTATAATAAAAGAAATAATACATTACACCTACACGTAGTGCGTTTTTAATATAAAATATTAATCACCATATCACTTCTAGATTGTTCCAAAATATAACAAATTGGCGACGAGAAGGGATTCGAAAACTTCAAAAGTAGGTATTTGATTATTCGATTAATAATAATTTACAAACAAAACAAAAAGAAAAAGTTTTTCTGCTGTGTGCATCATCCACCATTTTTTTTTAAATTAAAACTTTAAAAGTACGTGTTTGAAAAATAAAACAAATTAAAATGGGTAAACCAAAAAATGATAATAACAATCCAGAAGATGATAATACGTCTACAAGTGCTACAAATACACAAAATACAATTATGTTTCAACCTCAACCAATACAAAGTATTTTTACGATTGAAATGTTCAACAAATCAAATACAAAATGAACGCGTTGGGTTGATCGATTACGTGGTTATTTCTCGATCTTTAATATTATCGATAAAACTACACAAGTTCACCTGTTACTACACTACATGCGGCAATCTTCTTACGATGTCATTTTCGACAAATTAGCTCCTGTAAAACCACAAACAAAAACTTTCCAGGAAATTGTAGATATACTGGAAAATTACTACAGTCCATGGCCGCTAGAAATTGTGGAAAACTTCCGTTTTCACATGGCTAAACAAGGGGATAACGAAAACGTGGACGAATATATTACAAAATTAAGAAGGTTGGCAATTAATTGCAATTTCGGACCATATCTCGACACTGCTCTTCGTAATCAACTGGTATTTGGACTAAAGAATACAATAATTCGAAATAGATTATTGGAATGCAGAAATTTAACCTTGGATAAGGCGATTGATACATCTATAGCGATGGAATTATCTCAAAAAGGGAGTGGAAATACAAAGCCAAGCAACTACTGATCTACAAGTTCAGAATATGCAACATAAAGGCAAATCAAATCAGCATAAATCATATAATAAAGGTAAACAGAGTAACAGTAATAATAAAAATAAAAATTTTGATAAATTTTGATAATTTCATAAATTTTGCTCTCATATAAGTTCAACTTGCACATTTTGTATGAAAAAGAGGCATATTGCTGCGGCTTGTCTCAAGCAAAACAAGCACAAGTAATCGTAAAGATAAAATAAATTTCGTTGAAGATGAACCTTATCACGAAATTGACGAAATTTATAATATCAATGATAAACAAATCGAAGAACCTTCTATTGAAAATTTTTATAATATTAGTAGTGACCATAAGAACCGTTCTAAATTTTGGATTCTATTAAATGTAAATAACATAAAAATTAAAATATGGAGGGGCTGAAATCTCACAGCTCTGAGATATCAAGACTTCGGTCTGGGTTAAGGATTTTGATATAGTTTTCGGTAAAAAACTTTTATGAGGACATGGTTTTTAGTTTTGGGCAGCGATGTATATCAAACATAACGTTTTATTAAAGTACAAGTATTTTTTATCTCTGTTTAAAAATTTATTACAAAACTAACACGCAAAATCAATACGTTACCGGAAAATTATAATCAAAATTCCAAAAATATTGTTAAATTAAATAAAATCAAACTTTTTCAAAATTCCAAAAATTATAATAAAATCAAAAATTTAAAATTTTTCAAAATTCTAAAAATATTCCAAAAATTCTTACAAAATCAACAATTAAAACTTTTGCCGAAATTCTAAAAATATTGCAAAAATTATTACAAAATCAAAAATACAAACTTTTTCAAAATTCCAAAAATATTTCAAAAACTATAACAAATTCAAAAATTTCCATGTCCAATTTCATTTTAAATTAAATTTACGTCATAAAAACAGCTACATTTTTTTCCCAAAAAATTGGCTAAAAAATTAAATGAAATCATTTTTTGACACACTTGACATTATTTTTTGACAAAGTTATAATGCCATAATTCTCTATAATAATAATAAAATATCATGTCATACGAACTATTAATTTTATTTTTTTCTAAAAAAATAGGGTAAAAAATAAATAAAAACCTTTCTTTTGACACACTTGACAACATTTTTTGACAAAGTTATAATGCCATAATTCTCAATAATCATAATAAAATTTCATTTCAAACAAACAATGTTATTTTTTTTCCAAAAATTAGGTAAAAAACTAAATAAAAATCTTTTGACACACTTGACAACATTTTTTTGACAAACTTATAATGCAATAATCTAGATTTTGGTCTCACATACTAATCCCGACCATCAAGATTTCTCCAAATTCAATGTTCCTACTCGTAATCACTTAAAATGAACGTTTTTTAAGCAAAAAATATGCAAATTTCCTTGTTTTGACACACTTGACGATTTTTTTGACACACTTCCGGTACAGTTATCAAACACATCGTCCTTTCGGCTCTTCCCATTGAGTAAACCTATTTTTAGAAAAAAAAAATTTTGAAATCCGTCCAGCGGTTTTCTAGATTTCGTCGGTTGTGACGACCGGACGGCCGACAGACAGACACACATTTTTTTTTTTTGCTTTTTTAGAATCAGTAGGTCCTAAAACGTCGAGAAATGCCAAAAAAAGTGAGGGTAAGAATTTCACTTAGAGCTCATGAATGTAATACTTAGGTCATTCAGACCGAAGTAATATGAAATTGATAGTGGGTCTCCTGTAACCTTAATTAATGATTACGATAGAACTAAATATTTCAATGAATTAATTTTAGAAAAACCAGATATTGATCTTGTTAGCTACTGCAATTTTAAAACTCCGGTTTTAGGTTACATGGATGTTAATGTATATTACAAAAATGAAAATCTAAATTTAAAATTATATGTCGTAAAATCGGACAGGCATCTTTGCTCGGACGCGAGTGGCTTCGTAAATTAAATTTAAACTGGAACTCGGTTTTCGGAAATAAAGTTTTACAGTATTGTAATACAGTTAATACTATTTCTAATATTGGTCGCAATACCATGCGGGAAAATTTGATTATTCGCTTTCCTAATGTTTTTGATAAAGATATTGGTAAAGTTAAAAATATTCAAGTAAAGCTTACTATTAAACCCGATACTACACCGGTATTTATTAAAACCAGATCCGTTCCTTTTTCTTTAAAAAATGGGGTTGAAAATGAATTAGATACGCTTGAAGCAAATGGAGTCATTAGTAAAGTAGATTATAGCAGATGGGCTACGCCTATTGTACCCGTTCGTAAAGCTTCAAACAAAATTCGTTTGTGTGGTGATTATAGAATCACAATCAACCCAAATTTAATTGTGGATGAACATCCACCTCCTACTATTGAAAAATTGTTTGCATCCATGGCGGGTTCGGATAAATTTACCAAGCTCGATCTAACTCAAGCCTACTTACAACTAGAAGTTGCTCCAGAAGATCGTGAATTATTAACTTTGAGCACTCATAAAGGGCTTTACCAACCTAATCGCTTAATCTATGGAGTAGCATCTGCTCCAGCCATATGGCAAAGACATATTGAAATCATTTTGCAAGATATTCCTGGAGTCAGTGTGTTCTTAGATGATATTAAAGTCACCGGCCCGATAAAGCACATTTTGAATGTGAAATTTCGCAAACTACGTATATCTAAAATGGATAATACTCTAGTGAATTTTTCCCAAATGAAATTTATTCAAATAAAATAGGGCTCAGATCAGGACAAATAGGGTTTACCTCAATTGGGAAATCATATATGATTCTGATCCGGCATTTACTACTATGCTAATTCCGTGCCCTATTAGGGAAATCAAGTATGATTTCTGATAGCGGCAGGATGCAAATACCCTATTAGGACTAACCTCACTACGTTCAAAAAGCGAGTAGAGGTTGGAGTGGTGTACTTGGACTGGGAATCAAATAGTTTGAACCGTTGGATCCTTAGCCTAGAGTCTTTCAGGTTGAAATATATGTTAGCAAAAGATGCACAGACTTAAGCTTCAAAAAGAAACTATCAGAACACGAGGAGTACCATATTGTGTCGGAGAGCAAAGCAAACGTTAAGGAAATAAGACATTACATCTAAAATAGTTGGGAGCTATGTCACAAGCTAAACAAGCTTGGTAAATATAACAATGTAAAATTTTACTGGATACCTGATCATATCGGGTATCGCAGGTAATGAAAAAAAAAATAAGCAAGGAAGGATGCAACAACATCTTTTCTCGAGCCGGATCCTGTTAGTCCTTCTATAGATTAAATCTATCTGCGAAAAGGTGAGAGATTGAAATTATGACGGCTTGGCTTAAGGCCTGGAACAATGCCACAAGCTTAAAGCAGTCCAAGAAATTAAATACGGTGCTAAATTAAAAGAGATCAGTATACTATAGGCTGAATATCAACAATCTGAGAATAATGTCAGGTATTCTTACAGGACACTGCAGAGTAAAAAACTGCAGAAAATGTCTCTACAACATTAGGGTGTGGAAGACTGATGAATATAGATTGTCATATGGAGAAGTATTATATAGATGGGGATCCTATTATTTCGATGTGTCTAAAGGAGGGTGGGTTGGCGTCGATACTCTAGATAGGTAGAAAGAATAAATAATCTCTTTGGTCATGGTACAACATTTCTCCACCACTTATTAATCTAATCTTTACCTACGCCTAACATGCCAATAAAATAATAAAGTTTCATAATCGACGATTTTATCGCACGCAATCTGTTTAGAAAACGACCCGCGCACCGAGGATGAAACGAGTTTTTTATACTATTTGTTCTATTTTGCATTTTTTGTCAATGTGTATTTTATTAAAAAATATTCAATTTGAAATTTTGTTATTATTACTAATTATTTTAATTAATTAAAATATTTAACACTAATTAAGATATTCTTATTAATTTTATTTTTATAATTATTCGTTTTAATATTCAATAACGTTTGTATGACCAAAGGGACCAACCTTGAAAAACAAAACTTTGCGTATCGTAATGAAGGCCATTTCGATACGCAGTTGGGTATCGAAATGACTTTATTTTAGACGCAAAATAGAAAAAAAATTTTAACCACCGTGACCGTATCATATTTTTGGTGCATAATATCTTTCCAAATAGATGGAACATCGAATCAAGACGCCGATAAAATAAGATATTTGAACCCAACCTTTTCCGATTAGTTTGAAACTTCGGTAATCGTTAGAATAACAAAAAAAAATTAATACATGTTTTTTATTTTTTCACTAGTTTTGACACAGGGTGGCTCGAAATTTCTTAAGAAATTTAGTGACACTTAAAGATTTAAGCTTAATTGTGCTCCAACGGGTTATTCGATTTGAATAAATTTTTTTTTGTTTGAAAGGTACTTTGTGTGACTTTATAAAAATATAACACTGACAAAAAAAAATTTATATTTTAGATGATTTTATTTTAATTATAATTCTTCAAACATGGTTTATTCAAAAAATACCTTTTTGTTTGTTTACGTTTTTTAATATTTTAAAGATTTATTATTTACTTAAAACATACTAAAATTACAGACTTGCGTTATTTTTTTTTTGAGAAAATAGGCTGGGGCCGTTATGGATTTTTATAGGTAAAATAAAAAAAATTAGTAGCAGGTAGCGGCCAGCTGGAATATATAGTTGAGGTCATAAATAATGAAAAAAAAAACTTTCGAACTTGAGATGAAGGGAAGTAGTGAAATGGGGTGATGTGTAAGGGGAGAAAACAGTTTTTCGTTATTTGCAACGAAACGAGGCCTCCTAGAGAAAAGTGTTTCATACAAAAGTTGTAGATAATAAAAAAATCTAAAACTTTACTGAACACATTTTTCGACATAACCTCAAAGTGTGCGAGAAAATGATGAAAAACCGATTTTTGTTTTTTATTTTTTTTTCGCGTTAAACCTCTGTTTTTTTAAATAACTTTTGTTACAAAGTACCTGTTCTTAGAATTATTAATTATTATTAATTATTATTAAAATAAAATGACTGAACCGAATTTTGTTATAAAGTAAAACCTTTGGCTACAGAAAGCTAACGATTTTGAAGGAACATGTAAATACACAAAACTACTACTACTTATGAGTAACTTATACAGTTACTTAACTACTTATGAGTAACTGGCTTACAACATAAGTTTATTGATTTTTTTGAAAGTGCCAATGAATCAGCAGACGGCATGTTTGGCTGTATTTCTGAGTTCTTAAAACTTTAAGTTTAAGTTTTTCGAGTGTTACCGCATTGGAGGCTAATAATATCAATGCGAATTTGTATGCCATTATTCATTATAAATAAATAAATTAGCATTACAGAAATAACGCCCATACATTCATTCATACTTACACCAAACCGAAACCGAATTTTTTTTTAAAAAATTTATTTTTAACTGAAAATTGATGTGGCACAAATCCAACGAGTTTTTTAGTTTTGAGACATTAGGGGTAGTGTGTCCTAGTGTGTGTAGTAGTTTTGTGTATTTACGTATTCCTTCAAAATCGTTAGCTTTCTGTAGCCAAAGGTTTTACTTTATAACAAAATTCGGTTCAGTCATTTTATTTTAATAATAATTAATAATAATTAATAATTCTAAGAACAGGTACTTTGTAACAAAAGTTATTTAAAAAAACAGAGGTTTAACGGTGGGTTTATTTCAAAATTTAAACAATGGTGGTTTACAACCTGAATAAATCGTGCAATAAAGCATCGATATTCACATATGTCAGCAATTTAAATTATTTGCTATTGTTACTAACCTTTCGACATAAAGTTAAATAATCAGTTACAATTTTAATATAAGTAAAGGTGCAATCACAATTACTTATTTTGCTATCGCGTTTATTGAGAGAAATAAGACGAAAATAAATCTATTTTTTTCAGTGTAAGATATTGTATTACAGTTTGCCTAAAGTAGGACATTTTTATAGTAAAGGAGGACGTAGGACATTCTTGCTCCAAAGTAGGACTGTCCTACCGAATGTAGGACACGTGGCAACCGTATAGTATGCTGTTAAATTTTAAACTTTGTAAATTTTTTTCTGTTTGAATACGTAACAGCATTTTTTTATTTTTTACTTTATTCAATTTTAGCGTTGTTTCCAATAAGTAAATTCATTTAACTTTATTTATTTTATACCAAAGAAAGTTTTTTCTTTAAAATATTATGAACTATTAACATAAATATGCTAAAAAATTGAAAAAAATTAAAAAAATCGACAAGTTCGAGATTCGAAAACTTTTTTTTTCGGTTTTTCTCAATTTTAAGCTGCTAAATAACAATAAATCATTAAAATCGATATACCATTTGAGAGTAGACATCTTGACAAAAAACATAAGCACTAGAACAACATCAAAATCCAAAAAAACATCAATAAAGTTGTTCGCCGGAGATAGGGGTGTTTTTCGGAAAAATGGTAAAATCTCGAAAAATATTTATTTTCCATAATTGAAAAAATTCATGCTTCTTATGCGCAAATAATTACGTACTTTCACAAAGTTTCATTAAAATTAAATAATTTTCACGCGAAAAAAAAATAAAAAACAGAAAAATCGGTTTTTCATCATTTTCTCGCAAACTTTGAGGTTATGTCGAAAAATGTGTTCAGTAAAGTTTTAGATTTTTTTATTATCTACAACTTTTGTATGAAACACTTTTCTCTAGGAGGCCTCGTTTCGTTACAAATAACGAAAAACTGTTTTCTCCCCTTACACATCACCCCATTTCACTACTTCCCTTCATCTCAAGTTCGAAAGTTTTTTTTTTCATTGTTTATGACCTCAACTATATATTCCAGCTGGCCGTTACCTGCTACTAATTTTTTCCTCTCAAAAAGGTAACGGCCCCAGCCTAAAAAGGCATTTGAGTTTATTATTAGTTTAATTCCTCTTTACTTTGTGCCACTCACAAAGAACTAGTTTACCGATTTTATTCAAATTTTTTTGTTTAGAAGGTAGTTAATAAGACTTAATAAAAAATATTGCTCTGAAAATTTTTTTGCTTATTTTACATGAAATTTATCAGTCTTATTTTTCAAACAAAAAAAATTTACTCAAATCGAATAATCCGTTCGAGCACAATTTAACTTTAATCTTTAATTGTCACTAAATTTCTTAGGATTCTTGGAGCCACCCTGTGTCATAACTAGTGAAAAAATAAAAAACACGTTTTAATTATTTTTTGTTATTATAACGACTACCGAAGTTTCAAACAAATCGGAAAAGGTCAGATTCACATCATCATTGATTCAATTTTCCATCAATAGGAACAAACATAATTTTTCGTTTATCAGCTTTTCTGAAAACTAAAACAAAAAATTCGATTTTCATGATGATTGAGTCAATCAAAATAAATTAAATATTAAACTAATAATTAATTACATTTGAAAATTTAATTAAATAATTTAATAAATTCTGAAAAGATAAATTCTGATTTTACAAAAAGTTTGATTTGAATAAATTAAAATTAATTCATTCCCAAGATGCTAGAAACTCGACTCAAATTTATGAAGAATAAAAAAAAACTTCTTGCAATAAAAAAAATCACTTAATTTACATATTTTTTTATTTTAATACAACTTTAAGGTTTTATTTTTCTTACGTTGTCAAAGTAATAAAACTTTTATTATTTATACAAAAAAAAAAAATGAATGTAAATTAAAAGAAAAATTACATTTACTTTTGAAATTATGAAACTAATTAAAATGTTATGGCATAAATTTATTTTGAGAAAGGCAAATTTTGAGACCACGAGATCAAATTGTAAATTTTCAAGAGGATAGTAAAGTTTTGGAATTTGAAGGACGAAAATATGAGTTATCAACAATTTTTAATTGTCTTGCCATTCCTAAAAGTCATAATTCTCAAAATAATTAATTTATTCTCTGGTTCATGTTTATATCTATTATATTATATAACAAAACTGAAAAATTTTATGATCATATATTATAAGCATCAAATTTTTATGCTGAGTCTAATTAAAAATTAAAACTAAACTTGACTGTAAGTAGCATCATTACAATAAATTTAAGTACACTGTAAATATATAATTTCAAGTCCTCGTGTTATTAATTTTGGGCATATATCTTGTTTTCATAATTTTCATTATTTTTCACATTTTCTTTTGTATACACGATTTATTTTTTTGCATTAATAATAAATTTCAAGCTTTTATTACTTGGTTGTTTACTTGACGGAAACAAGCAATATTTTTGAGTGAACCTAGAGTGAAACATTTACAGTAGAGATTTTACTGACGAATTTATTGAACCCATTGTTGGTTTGTTGAATTGTCAAAGGGTGCAAACTACCGACTTAGCAGTTTTCCACCACACGATATAGAACAAAATTATAAAAAATTTTGTGGAAAAAACTGTGTAATAACTTTAAATCGATTAAAAAGTCATAATCGCAACAAATATACAAAGTACAGAAACATAATAGAGCCCAATGCTGACCTTCAAAAATCAAATTTCATTTAATGGATTCCCATTTTCCTGTTTCAAAAGTTTTGTTCAGTTTAATATTATAAATTTTTGCCTTTTAATGAAAGAACAATTTAATTTTTCTTCCATTGATAATATGACGTTGAATTTGCTTAAAAACTATAACAAAAAACATTAAGAAAGTTTAATTAAGTTTTTATAATTTTAATTTGTTTGATATTAAGGTCAAAACTTTTATTTAATTATGGAAAATAATACTGAAAACGGTTTGTGGTTTTTAATTTTTTCTTTACTATTCTATAGTGAAGTAAAATAAACGAAAAGTTTTTGAATAAAAGGTAGTTTTCTGTTGTTTAATTGTTGTTACGTTTCAGGGATCATACATAGAGTTTAATTAATATTAAGTTTTTAAATTATTTTATTTATTTTGGTTTATTGTTGAGATTAAACTTTATAGGTGGTTAGTTGAGTATTTGACAAATTTTTTAAATGAATGAAACCAAGAACCCAATTCAACATTAGCAAAAAGAAATTACTCGAGTTTGCTCAGCTAATGGTTTTTGGAAGTTTAATTTGGATACCTAGCTAATAATTATCGAGGATCCCCAATCAAGGATTTCCTTGTTTTCAATGGTTACGGACATTCATCGTCATAGAAAACTGAAAAGGCAATGAATTCCACAATTTGGTTACACTATTGAAAAAGAAATTGTTCTACATCGGGATATCTGCACAGCAAATATGTGGTACATTTCCGAAGTCCGTGTTTGTCTGTTGTCGGTTATACTTCACACACGATGGAGGAATTGGAATTTCTTTTAAGGATGAATCATACAAATTGTATTTATAATTGATTAACATTTCGGTCACATATCTTCGGTGCTGGAGTGTATCAAGTTGATCGGTTTACTTCGCAGAGTCTAGACATTTTATTTTTCACTGACAACATATTTTTTAAATATTTTAGCTAAAACCAACAGGTCTATAATGATTAGGAGAAATTTTACTATCTATGCTAGCTGCCAGAATTTAGGGAAAAATTCAGTTTTTTACAATAAACAGAAAACTTTGATTAGAATTTTTGTCTGTTATCTAGAAAAGGGTTTAAGAATAAGGGGTAGAATCGGGACTAACGGTTTTGTTGATATTGATAGATAAAAGCATTTTTGTACGATATTACTACGAAAAATAATTGGCTTCATTTTCGTGGCAACTGGGGAATGGGGAGAATAGGGAGGTAATTCAGAACTAATGTTGGAATAGAGAATCGAGTGAAATTGGAATGATTAAACTGCCTGAAACAAATTACGGAAGCTAGTTAAATGTTCTGCAAAATTATTGGATTTTTTGGACGACTTGTTCTTGTAGGACCTATTGTTCTACACCAATTTACAAAATTTCAATTGCTGTGTGTGTGGTATAAAAGTAAGAGAGAAAAATATTATTGTACCTACGGTTATTTTCATATTTGTATTGGTTAATCATAAAATCTTTATAATTTAATTTAGTAAATTTTGAATCAGATCTATTGTCGACTCAAACTTGTAAACATTAATTGTGTTCTCAATAAATATTTATTGTAAATAATAAAATTCATAACTGAAAATATAGTGTTCATATTTAACTTATAATCAGTGTAAAAAAATAATAAAATATAGTTCAAATCATAAAACTATAGACTCGTCAACATTCCGCGTGAACTGTCCATCCCGTATGCATGCAGAAACTCTTAGTGCTGATATACTGGGATCTTACTCAACACAACAAACATTTTCCACGGTGTTTCATCATAAAAATAATTTGGGTAGATACATGTCAGAAATAGCTTAAGATAGTTTGATTCGTTTCATCGAACAGATAATGAACAGACATCGATTCGTTTCATCGAACAGACATCCGACAATTCTCTCTCTCTCTGGCGTTTACATCCCATGGAGGGATTTTGCCGTCTGTGCAATCAGCTTCCAATCATCTCGTTCCGTGACCTGTTGACCCCAGTTACGAGATCCTATATCACGAAGGTCTTGGATGATGTCATCACGCCAGCGTTGTCTAGGCACGGTGCGCCTTAACTAAAATTAAATAAAAAGTTCTTACACCTAGAAAATTAGAAGAGATTCTGAATTTACAATGTTCATAGATGAGAAAAATCAAAAAACTAAAATAATATGTGGAGAGATTTTTAAATAAATCCACTTTGAACATTTTTGCGCACGAAGTACGATATTTTGGAACATATGGCATTGTTTTATATGAATAGAAAGGAAAAAATGATATAATAATAATTTTTAAGTGGTAATTCTATTAAACTTTTATTATTTCAACATTTTAGTACTAATAAAATATAAAAATGTAACATAATTTAATTATAATTACATCAATTTAAACATCTGAAGCATATCTACAAACAGCGCTCAAAAGGTATTTAGGATAATCCGGGTGATTCGCAGCAACCTTATTCATTTCCCAGGAAGACCTTATTCATTTCCATCGCCTGCTCCCCAAAAAATGCTAATCCTTCACCGTTTTTTCACAGAACTGTTATGTGAAAATAAACTGCATGAACCTTTGGTGTAACGCTGACACCTAAGTCCATGTAGCTCTTTTTGAAAGCTTCTATACATGCTTAGTAATTTTGGTCAAGATTATTTCCGAAGCATGCAGAAGCTAATGTTTTGAAGTCGTCAAATACTTTAACATACTTAGGTATTGCTAGATTTTCAAACTGGCGCAGAAGGTCTACTTTATCCAAAAGTGTTTTGCATGCATTTCCTTTAAACCCAGAACATCCTCGTCTGATTTCACGCTTAACGTGACAAGCTTTTGCCCATGACAGCGACTTATTTTCACACTCTTTCAATATATGCGTGAACACAGTGTTAAGCACCAAGCATAAGGTGAAATTCTGGTGGTGGAATATTGTCTAGGAATGTTTTGCCTCCAACAGTTGTAATTAGCGGTGGATGAATGCAGTTGAAATAATCTTTCGCTTTGTTTTTTGAACCTTTTCCTTCAGTCAGCTATTTTGTATAATACGATGAAACATTTTCGGATCTCAATTCGCGACAGCTGCTTAGCTCATCTTTCTTGGCATAACAATAAGTGCACGGGATATGCACTACTGTGCGACATAATACCTGCCAAGATATTCGCTAGCTTCAAATCGGTCGCAATTGTGCCGTGGAAAGGACTTATATTCAACGTTGAAAAGAGATGATCTACATTCTTATAATTTTCTTGTGCACTTGGAACGGCTGCTAGAATAAATAGTCGTTTAACTCCAGAATCCTTAAATTTCCTTGCTGCTATCCCCTCATCATACTTAGCACGCTTACCGCTGCACTCAAACTGCAACTTATTTCATATTTGATTGAACCGAAAGACATATTTTCAAAAATCCACCTCCTCCAACAATACCCATTTTTAAGTGAACATCCAGTACATCTTGTTTATTTTTCACATACTGAGCAAAAGTAGGAACATCTTTGCAGTAAACTCCAAACGCAGGAGCGTAATAGATAATTCGCTCTGCGACACAAGGTTAAACGTGTTTTGTTTTGTTTTGGTAGTTTTATTTTCACAGTGCTTGTGTCGCTAAAGTTAATTTAAGTTTTCATTATTTCTGTTTTTTAAATTATAGACAATAATTAATAATTAATAAACTACTAATAATTATAAAATTTATTATAAACGGTTAATATAAACATTTAATACAAAATTATTTTGTTTTTTTCTATTTATAAGTAAAAAAATGATGCCAGCATTTTTGAAATATCGTACTTCGTGCGCAAAAATGATCGAAGTGGATTTATTTAAAAATCTCTCCACAGATTATTTTAGTTTTTTGATTTTTCTCATCTATGAACATTGTAAATTCAGAATCTCTACTAATTTTCTAGGTGTAAGACTTTTTTATTTAATTTTAGTTAAGGCGCACCGTGTAGGTCTTCCTCTTCGACGAACACCAGCTGGTTGTTGTTGGGACCCTTTTTTATCATTCTATCCATTGGAGCCCTTTCTACATGACCAAACCATCTAATCCGGTTGGATTTAATGAATCCAATTACATCGCAGCCTCCAAGAAGCTGTCTGATTTCATCATTCATTCGGATTCTATACCGATTTTCAACAACTTTATATGGACCATAAATTGTTCGTATGACCTTCCTCTCGAATGTTGATAAAATTCTACAATCGAAAGAAGTCAGTGTCCAGCTTTCACTTCCAAATGTAAGCACAGGTCGGATTAATGCTTTGTAAAGTGTGAGTTTACACGACCGCGAAAGATGTTTTGATCGCAAAAGTTTTGAGTATGCGTAGAAAACTCTATATGCGGCAGAGACACGGGCTTTGATATCTGCCTGCATGTCATTTGACGATGTTGTTACAGTCCGGTTTGCCGGTGTTGATGCATAATCCAAGTCGTTTAGCATTTCTTTCAAGCTGAGAGAGACTATCCTTAATATCGCTTGTTCTACGTCCGAGAAGCACAATATCATCTGCGTAGCCAAGAACTTCACTAGATTTGTTATATATGCAGTTTTGTGTCTCAATTCGGCCTTTTCTTATCACGTACTCCAGTGCCAAATAAAATAGTACGGCGCGAGTGCATCACCTTGTCGAACACCTGATGTTATATCGAAAGGATCGGAAACTGACCCTTCGATTACTATTCTACAATTTGATCCCGATGTTGTGAGTTTGCACAGAAAAAAAAGTTTCTCTGCGATACCAAGGCATATGAGTGCGGACCAAAGGTTAGACGGTCACCTTTCTTATGTAGTGGAATAATGAGAGCTGTTTTCCATTCAGTAGGTAGCTCTTCTTGGTCCCAGATTGCAAGAATCAGATCGTACATACGTGAGACCAGAACTGCTCCTACATTTTTCAAAAGTTCTGCGGGAATTCCATCGCCAAAGTGGGATCGCCACACTGCCAGCACATCACGTTCACTTGTTGTAAGTTCATTATTTCCATTTTTGATGGCTGTCGATCTTGGGTGGAAATCTTTTGTCAGCATTGCATTGGCAAAGCACTCTTTTGGATTTCCGTTGGCCGCATGTTGGTTGATGTTTTCGATGCAGCTCTTCGTGTGTTCGCGTTTCTTTTTACGTAGAAGTTTTGCTGAGGCTTTCCTGGCACATAGATAATCAGCTTGGGAACTTCGGGTGGTCCTTGTTAACCATTTTTCTTGCAGTTTTTGTTTAAGTTCAACGGATTGGCGGCACTCGTCGTCAAACCATTCGTTGTGTGATTTCGGATGTCGTTTTTCGATTGTAGTTTGTGCTGCGGCTTTATTGGTTGATTGAAGCGTTTGCCATTCTTCTTGTATGTTTAATGGCATCTCAGAAGAGATGTCATGCTCTTCTATGTTTTGTGTTATTATTTCCTGATATCTATTCAGTGTTTCCGGATGTTTAAATGCTTCGACATTCCAGCGCACGGTCTTTTTTGCTTGACTGTTAAATGTAGATGACAACTTGCACTTGTACTTAAAGATAACAAGCATATGATCGGTGTCCATATTAGCACCTCTGTATGATCGAACGTCAGTTAGACTTGTGGAGTGTCTCTTAGAGATCATGATGTAATCAATTTGATTTTCCGTTCTTTCGTCATTTGATTTCCATGTTGCCTTGTGAATTCTTTTGTGAGGGAAGAAAGTGTTGGAAATTACTAGATCATACATCATAGCCAGCTCGGCTGCCCCAAAACCGTTATTGTTGCTGGTATGATGCAAGCCGGGATATGTCTTAAGTATATAGCTAGCTGTGCTATAATGTAGATGAGAGTAAAGTTGAGCCGGTGTGGAGTTGGTTGTGGAGTTGAGTAGGATGTATTCCAGCTATTTTATTGTTGTATCTCAAAATTATTATGTTCCATTCCTATTCGTTTATAGCATTTCTTAATTATCGTTAATCATCAGTTCAAGATGTGGTAATCGGCAATCGGTAACTATTATTATGCTACTATGTTACTACACAATATAAATATACTAATATTTAAGGATTTAATAGTAATAATTTTTAAATCTCAAAACATTTTTTATTTGATATTACAAATGTTAGATAATTGAACATATATTAATGTACTTTACATTTATTTGGTAACTTAAGTTAAAATGTTTATAAATAACTTTTTTTATGAATGAATAAATAAAATATCAACACATATAGGGAACTTTCAATTAACAGAACAAACACTTAAAACCTTTTTCATAAACGAAAAATTAGAGCTCTTTTTAATTGAGGAAAAATTTTTTTCGGGGAAACTTTTTCTGATGTCGTTACATAAAAAATATCGCCAACTCAATTTGGATTTTTAAAATTTAATTTATGTTCGCCACAACACTCCCCCCATAGTGCCATCGAAGATGGGACGATATAGAAATTATTGTGCTACAGCACGAAGGAAACGAGCAGGGGTACGAGTGGTTCTACCTGCTCGCGTAATTGTAGATGCAGGATGGAATATCTGAGTTTTAGGAATGAGATTAAATCTAACCTGCTTAGCTGAAACAGTCGCTTTAGCGTCGCGTTTCCTCGCATCTTCAGAGGTAGAAGGGAAAGACGAGGATGTGTCCGGAAGAGTAGAATGGACTTTATCTGTAGAAGACGAAGTTTCGTCTGCTCGACTGAGATCAGTACTCAAAGTAGGTGAGTTTTGAGTTAAGTCATCTTCAGATTGTTCCCTAAAGCAAGGTTTTAATCTGTCGACGGAAACTCGAATGTGTTGACCTTTACGGTCAATAACGAAATTTTTATCATCGCGACTGATGACTTTAAAAGGACCTTCGTATGGAGGTTGAAGCGTTTTACGTACTAAGTCAGTACGTAAGAAGACATGCGAACAAGACTGGAGATTTTTGGAGACGAAAACATTAGGAGAAGTGTGTCTTGACGCAATAGATGGACGAAGGTGAATAAAATGTTGTTTCAATTGAGAAACGAAGTCAGATTGAGGAGTAGAAGTGGAGTTCTCGCTAAAGAATTCACCCGGAAGACGAATGTTAGTACCATAGACGAGCTCTGCCAATGAAGATTGGAAGTCTTCACGGAAAGTGGTTCGTAAACCTAGTAGTATTGACGGTAATATTCGCGTGCAGTCCGTTCTGTCGTAGGCCATTATCGCAGATTTTAAAGTTCGGTGTCAACGTTCGATGAGGCCGTTACATTTAGGATTGTAACTTGTAGTTCGTTTGCGTTCGAAACCGATTAGTTTTGACAATTCGCTGAAGAGATTGGATTCGAATTGGGAGCCCTGATCAGTGACGATTACTGAAGGTACTCCGAAACGAGAAATCCAATTGGAGTAGAGAGCTGATGCTACCGTTTCAGCTGTGATATCCGAGATAGGAATGGCTTCAGGCCATCGAGTATAACGGTCAATAATAGTGACACAATAGCGTTTGTCCTCAGAGGTAGGAAGTGGACCAATAATGTCCATGTGAATCTCGGAAAATCTTTAAAAAGTGGAGGAATAGTTACCTTAAGGAGATTGAGTGTGGCGAGAAACTTTTGCCCTTTGGCAAGCCAGGCAGTTCTGAGCCATTTGTCGTACATCCTTTTTAATGGATGGCCAAATGACTTTTTCAGTTAGGAGTTTGACAGAACTGTGGACTCCTGGGTGAGATAAATTGTGGAGACTATTGAAAACAGATTGACGAAATTGCTTTGGAATAAAAGGTCGTGGATTACCAGAAGAGGTATCACATAAAATAGTTTTGGCATTCGAATTGCCAAACGATAATGGAAAGGATCGGAATTGAAGTGTGGGACTAATGTCCACTAATTCCTTTAGTTCGATATCGTTAAACTGAGCGTCAGCAATTTTGTCGTAATTAATGTTTTCTGGAATAGATATTTGCTCGACACGAGAAAGTGTATCGGCAACTACATTATCAATTCCAGAAATGTGGCGAATATCAGTCGTGAATTGAGTGA
Source organism: Diogma glabrata (assembly GCA_963693315.1). Lineage (NCBI taxonomy): Eukaryota > Metazoa > Arthropoda > Insecta > Diptera > Cylindrotomidae > Diogma > Diogma glabrata. The sequence goes on along the minus strand of OY856188.1, from coordinate 251,743,655 downwards.
TTAAATCTAAATGACGGAATTGGCGAGGCCTAGCTTTGGCTGGGTTCAGCGACAAAGCGTAAATGAGTGGCTTATGATCGGTAAAGAGTGTGAAGTTTCTACCTTCAAGGACGGAAGTGGTTAATTGCAGAATAGGCTGCGAAGAGTTCGCGATCATAAGCGCTGTATTTCTGTTGCGTTTCGCACAGAGAAGAAACTAAGTGGTGTCCAGCAGTTGTTAATTTTTTGTTAAACAACAGCGCCAATTGCCCTATCGGAAGCGTCGACCATTACGGCAAGTTGGGCAGAGTGTAAGGGGTGAGAAAGAATTGTTGCCTCACTGAGTTGCCGCTTGCATAAGTCGAAGGCTTGAATGGCGTCTTCGGACCATTGAATGACACGTTTGTCATTCTTTTTGGAACCTTTAAGGAAATCGTTGAGAATGGCTTGGTTGCCACCAGCGTGAAGAATGAATCGTCGGTAGAAATTAATCGTTCCGAGAAAACGACGGAGTTGCATTACTGTGTCGGGACGTTCGAAACGATTGATAGCAATGACACGTTCAGGAGTAGGTTTGATTCCAGATGAATCAATAGAATGTCCGAGAAAGTCAACGTTGGTTTTAGCAAAGTTGCATTTATCAACGTTGATAATGAGACCAGCGTCGGAAAGACGCTCAAAAACTGTCCTAAGATGTTTGAAGTGTTCCTCATAGGTTTCAGAAGCAATAAGGAGGTCATCTATGTAGATGAAACAGAAATTTAGGTCTCGAAGAAGAGAATGCATGAACCGTTGGAAGGATTGCGCAGCGTTTCGCAATCCGAAAGTCGTTCGAACGAATTCGAAGAGTCCGAACGGAGTTGAAATTGCAGTTTTTGCAATATCGCGCTCATCAATAGAAATTTGATGATATGCGCGGACAAGATCGATAGTGGAGAAAAATTTGCATCCATGAAGTTGATGCGAAAAATCCTGAATATGTGGAATAGGATATTTATCAGGAATAGTGACATGTTAAGAGAGCGGTAGTCACCGCAAGGTCTCCACTCGCCGTTCTTCTTTTTGGTGAGGTGGAGAGGAGAGGACAAATGCTTTGCGACAACATAATGTCGAATTCCGTCTTTGCAATGGCCAATTTGTCACGAGCTAATCGTCGGTACTTACAAGCGACGGGAGGACCGTGAGTCTCAATGACATGAGTCACGTTATGTTTGACCGGCTTAGCTAGGTCATGTGGAGAAGCGATACCCTTAAAATCATTAAGAATATTTCGAATTTGTATATCAACCGTATCATTGTTGATGGTTGTTAGCGAGAGCGTTGGAGATGTGGAGATTTTGGCGAGAGTGAACAAGGATGTTAGTGGATCGACGAGGCGTCGATTTTTAACGTTCACTAGGAGCACCATACTTGTTCAAGGAATCAGCTCCAAGAATAGGGATGGTAACAACGGCGATAGCAAAGGTCTGACAGAACACACGTCTGAGACCAATGTTTAGAGTTAGAGTTTTGTTACCATAGTGAGTTTTAGATGATCTCCTGGTCTTCTAAGGCTTAGCACGTTCCAGGTTCCCATTTTTAAATCGTAGTCCCGGTATAGTTTCCGAGGTCGTTCTAATAATGAATCCGAGATATTCCGAGGCCTGTGTACAGAATTCATGACAATAATTTTTTTACGGAAATGGGGTGTTAGCCCTTCGCCCAACCCAAATTTTTGTGAATGGGTTCGTTCTGCATCTTAAGGTCACCAGAAAACAACCTTTTTACACGTTTATATAGCGAATCGCTTGATCCAAGACAGACGCCCGCTCCAAGCCGCCCCTAACATGAAGAACAGACGCTTGACTTGCATTGGTTTTGTGGCGCCAATGACTCGCGATGGTGCAGAATCATTGATTATAAGCAGTATTTACTCTGCCCCTCTCAACAACACCAACCTAATTCTGTTAGCGTTACCCAGGTAGCACGACGTGGACGTAGAATTTCAGATTTTCGCTTCCCGACGAGAAAGTCGTGAAGCTTAAATTTGTTGGCTACGATAAAAATACTAAAGGGTATCGACTGTTAGATGTTAATACCCGAAAGATCGTCATTAGTCAAATATAATTAAGGAAGAGCAAAATTCCAATGAAGTATTATATGATATTAGTTCAAGTTTCGAAGATATTAGAGAAGAAGACCAATCACTGGAAATTGATTCTGAATTAGAAACTGATGCTAAATCTGATCAATTTATAAGTGCTGCTGATGATGATACAGATGAAGATGGCTTCGCAGGATTTCCAAGACGTTCAACAAGATCAATTATAGGAGTGCCTCCATCAAGATTAGGGTATGCTGCAAGTGAGTTTCAAAATGTAACTGAACCTACAATTTACATTGAAGCATTAAATGGTTTACAAAAGGATAATTGGAAAAAGGCAATGGAAGATGAACTCAAATCTATTCAAGAAAATTCTACATGGGACCTTGTTGATCTTCCGGATGGCAGGAAAGTAATCGGCTGCAAATTGGTCTTCAAGCTGAAGAAGGGTGTAACAGGAAAAATTTGTTGATATAAAGTTCATCAGTGGCACAGGGATTCAGTCCAAAATATGGGTGTGACTATGGCGAAGTCTTCACACCAGTTGTTCATCAAACTACATTTAGTTATTATCGATTGCAGCAAAAAGACGACTAATAGTAAAACATTATGATGTAAAAACTGCTTTTCTAAATGGCCAACTTGAGGAAACCATTTACATGAGGCAACCACCCGGTTTTGAGGTTGACGGAATGACAAATAAAGCATGTAAATTGAAGAAATCGTTATATGGATTGAAAGTCAGCAAGAGCATGCAATTAGACCATTCACAAAATCTTATTGGAATACGGATTCATCCAAAGTGAAACTGATCCTTGGCTCTATACAAAGAAAGTTGGCGATAAAGTATTGTATATTTTAATCTATGTGGACGATTTGCGCTATATCTTCAATATCAGCAAGTCAATTTTTAGGAATGAAAGTTGAGGAGGACAAAAATCACGATTTCTATATAAGTCAAAGTCATTACATGATCAATACAAGTGGTTTGCAAAATGCAAAAACTTAAAAAATTCCACTTGATTCTGGATATTGAAAATTTGAGAGTGATAATGTAATGGAGGACAATTATTCTTATCAAAAAATTATTGGACAACTTTTTTATGTGTTCGTAAATTCCAGACCGGACATTTCAGTGGGAGTTTCAATATTAAGTCGAAGAATGTCTAATCCAAGGCAATGTGATTGGAACGAATTGAAGCGTATAATTTGTTATTTAAAAGGAACACTAAGTTTGAGGCTACGTCTCAGTGAAAATGAATTGAATCAAAATTCAGTTGGTTTTTCAGATGCTGATTGGGCAGAATGTCGCGAAGACAGAAAGTCTACTAGTGGATTCATTTTCAAATTCAATAGAGAAGTTGTAAGTTGGATGTCAAGAAAGAAATCTTGCGTTGCAGTTTCATCAACAGAAGTGGAATATTTCTCGTTAGCAGAAGAAAGTCAAGAGGCAATCTGGTTAAGATGATTATTACAGGATTTCGATTCCAACCATGCCTTGGAAATGAAAAAGTGATTTTAGATTTCCTTACTTACTTGAGTTTAGTTGCACACAAAAAATCCCAAATAATATAAATATGTACACTAAAAACAAGAAGACATTTCTTTTTTTTTTTTAAATAAAAAGATCACGTGCCGTAAACTCTTCGAAGTTGGCTTTTAGATAAAATCGTAGATTTTCTTAAATATCTCATGAAATATGCAGAGTTAAAAAAAATCATATAAGAATTTTTGTAGGATACAAAAAAGATCTAGAGTAGGATACAAAAAAGATCCTAGACATTTTTTGCCTAAAACGTATATTTCTGATGATACTTTGAAATTATTACTTGTTTGAAACTAGCAGTATAAAGTACTGGCTACGCCTCGAAGATTTACCAGTTTTTCAAAATATCATCAGAAATCTACGTTTTAGAAAAAAAATGACCAGAATCTTTTTTTTGTAGAGAATTGAAATTTCTACAAAAATGTTTATATATTTTTTAAAAATCTATACATTTCATGAGATCTACGATTTTATTAAAACAATAAATCCGATGAGTTTGCGTGCCGCAAACAATTTAAAAAAGAATGAAATACATTTTTTAACAAATAGTATATTATGCTACGATCATGTAATGACGGTTATTAATACACGAGCATTAACCGGGATACGAAACGAGCCGTAGGCGAGTTTCGTATGGTATATGCGAGTGTATTAATAACCATTACATGAAAGTGGCATACGCTATTTTTTCTACACCCGGTAAATAACGAAGAACGAAGATTGCAACGCAAATTTCAATTTTCAAATTTCAAAGTTCAATTTTTTCCCCATACGAAAATTTCAACAAACGTTAAATGCATAGCATGTTTGATTGAAAAACTACTCTTTCTATTGATTAAAAATCTGTATCGTAATAAAATCTGTATCGAAATGAATATCATTATAAAACGGATTTTGGTCATATAAGTGTATTTTTATAGAACGGGTGTAGAAAAAATTATTTTTTTTAAGGCGTCTGAGAAAATTTAACTTTTAACGACGTCTAATGCACAGGAAATAAAATGCAAATAGAAATCACTATTTTCATTCCGTTGAGCGATTTGAGGAACCTAGCACCACATACAGTTTTTATGTTTTTTATGTAAATCAGTCTGACATTCAAATCAATACAAACCATAAATTTTCAGTTAAATAAAATAATTTCAAACAATTATTAACAAAATTTATTTGTCTACCATTTTTTATTTTCATTTGTTTGTTTTGTATTGTTTTTTGTTTTGCTTTGTCAATATGATATTTATTGATCTAAACTTAAAGCATTAAACAAAATATTGACCTAATCTCATAACTCAGATTAAGTACTTCATTTATTGTTAGCTGTATATTTTTAGTGACTCTGAAAATTTATGTTGCTATTTTTATTGGTTTTTAGTTGGTTGTCATTTAATGTTGAGCCAAAATAATAATTGCTTGTGATATGTACATTTTTGAATTTATTTTGTCTTTCTTTCTTGTTTTTTTGCCAAAAATTAAAACAAACATTCGATTTTCTAGAAGAAACGGATTATTGTCGACTGTCGAATACTGTGTTCATAGAAAATATCAATACAAAACCAAAGTAATTCATTACGTTAATAAAACAAGCTTCAAGTTTTTTTCCACCACCTGTCATAAAAAAAACATGAAAATATATAAAAAAAATCTGTAAAGTTGAATACATTGAAAACAAATTTCGCTTATACAAAAAGTTATCGTTAAGTTTTAGAACTTTTACAACAAAAAAGAATGAATATATACAAGGAAAACTTTTAGTTTTCAGAAAAAAGTTTTCTTTATTTTCATTGCATTTGTTTTGGTCGATGGTATTTATCCAGTTATTTTTTTTATTTTTGCATTTATATTTTATTTGCTGAAAATAATATAACTATTTGTGTTCATAATTTCACCTATAGTTGTTGTTTTGTGGAGTTTAAGTTTTTAAATTTGTGGTTTCGGATTTTCAATGTTCATTAATGTTATTAAATTTGTTTAAATAATGAAAATCCATAGTGAAAGTTAAAACGATTAAGAAACTATATAACTATATGTGATAAAATATTTACCATTACGATTTTATGATTTTTGGCGACCTTGGCGACTAAGAAATCTCAAATTTTCGGGTTCGATAGCTAATCAAATTTCGATTGATCACTTTTAGTTCACTGAACTAAAACTTTACCAGTAAATAAATAGAACACTAAAACTTATGAAGAAGAAAATTAAAACTTAAACTTTTTTGAATTTAAACTGTTTCAATTACAATTTTTCATTCCATTTTTCTTATACGTATTTTGGACGGACTTTGAATCTGTAACTCATCAATGCCACGATTCGAATCCTTTAGTAGACATTTAATGCTAACATAGTCATAGTATGAAAAATAGTAAAATATGTGTGTTCGTAGCGTAAGTCAGACTAAGAAAAACACTAGAAATGAAAATTGAATAACAGCAAAAATTATTTAGAAAAGAGGTTAATAATGATTAAATTTCAACTTCAAAATAACGTGTCGTCCAAACGATGCGAATTATGGCACTGATGCGGTATAGGTTCAAATCCTGTCCGAAACCTGTATGAGAAAAATGGAATTTTTTTCTGAGAAAAATCCAAAATATAATTTAGAATTGAAAAACTCAAAATATTTCTCTAGCACTTGTGATTTCTTATAGATAGCTTACATAACTACTTATATTGAAATCTTTAAAAATTAATATCCTTTAACTGTGGAAGTATACTATAATGATTGAAACTCAATTATTTTACTTCTAAACTAAGTACTTCTTGTCTTAAATTAATTACTTCGGTTTTAAAAAAAACCAAAGTATTGAATTCATGAGCCAAAAGTGAAATTCTCACCCCCCTTTTTTTGGCATTTCTCAACGTTTTAGGACCTACTGATTCTAAAAAAGCAAAAAAAAAATGTATGGTTGTCTGCCGGCCGACCGTCACAGCCGACGAAATTTCAAAAACCACTGGAGGGATTTCAAATTTTTTTCTAAAAATAGGTATACACAATGGGAAGAGCTAAAAGGACGATGTGTTCGATAATTGTGGCGCAAGTGTGTCAAAAAAATCGACAAGTTTGTCAAAACAAGGAAATTTGCAAATATTTTGCTTAAAATACGTTTATTTTAAGCATTACGAATAGAAACATTGAATTTGAAGAAATCTTGATGGTCGGGATTGGTATGTGAAACCAAAATGTAGATTTTTGCATTATAAGTTTATCAAAAAAATGTTGTCCAGTGTGTCAAAAGAAACATTTTACTTCGTTCTGAAAAACCTAAGTATTATTTATTATTTTACTCAATTTTTTGGCAAAAATAAAATGAATTATTTGTATAACATGAAATTTTATTATTATTATAGAGAATTAAGGTGTATCATAAGTTTGTCCAAAAAATAATTTCAAGTGTGTCAAAAGAATGATTTTCATTCTTTTTTTAGAAAATAATAAAATTAGTTATTTGGATGAAATGAAATGTAATGAACATGATATTATTATTACTGACATTTTATTGCACTATAAGTTTGTCAAAAAATATTGTCAAGTTTGTCAAAAAAACGATTTCATTTATTTTTTTAAATCAACGCTCTGGAGGGAATTTAAATTTTTTTTTTCTAAAAATAGGTATACTAAAGGGACAGGTCCGACAGGACGCTTTGTTCGATAACTGTACCGGAAGTGTGTCAAAAAAATTATTATGTGTGTCAAAAATAGCAAATTTTCTTATTTTTGGCTTTAAAAACGTTCATCTTAAGTGATTACGAGTAGGAACATTAAATTTAGAGAAATCTTGATGGTTGGGATTGGTATGTGAGATCAAAAACTAGATTATGGCATTATAAGTTTGTCAAAAAAATGTTGTCAAGTGTGTCAAAAGAAAGATTTTTATTTATTTTTTACCCAATTTTTGGAAAAAAGTAACATTAATTATTTGTTTGAAATGAAATTTTATTATTATTATTGAGAATTATGGCTGTTTTTATGACGTACATATATGTAATTGCAAATAAAATTGGACATGAAAAGTTTTGAATTTGTTATAGTTTTTGAAATATTTTTGGAATTTTGAAAAAAGTTTGTAGTTTTGATTTTGTAATAATTTTTGGAATATTTTTAGAATTGTGGAAAAAGTTTGAATTTTGAAGAATTTTTGGAATATTATTGAAATTTAGAAGAAGTTTAAATATTTGATTTTATTCTAATTTTTGGAATATTTTTGGAATTTTGAAAGAAATGTGATTTTGTGATTTTGTAATATTTTCTCGAAACGCTAAATGGAGAGGTTTTGGAGCAGTTTGCTGAGTGTAACATCTTTTCACTAAATTATGTAAGTTTATGACCTGTGTTGATTTTCCGGAAACGTATTGATGTTTCGTGTTAGTTTTGTAATAAATTTCTAAACAGAGACAAAAAATACATGTACTTTAACAAAGAGTTATGTTTGATATACATCGCTACCAAAAACTAAAAACAATGTCCTCATAAAAGTTTTATGCCGAAAACTATATCAACATCCTTAACCAAAACCGAAGTCTTGATGTCTCAGAGCTTGAGATTTCAGCCCCGCCATATTTTTTATCTTGCATTAACTTGCATTGTATCTATGTCATAAGCATTTCGTTGTGGTTACAATGATTTAATTAATTTAAAAATTTTAATTATTTTGATTTGTATTGTTTTCTTGATTTATTACATAAACCACAAAACCACAATTATTTAATTCAATAATTTAATATTTATGTAGCCATGTAGAATAAATTAATTAGGTAAAATTAAATTTTGTTTGAGTTGGATGTTGAAAATGTAACAAAAACAATCTCGCAATTATTGAAATCGATAAAAATCGTGGTATTGGCTGAATTTATGGCGAAATTTTTCTGGAAATGTATTAATGGAAAAATGGTTAGACACAATATTTGGAAAAACCTTTTCTAGGTTGTTTTAACGAATGCGGTTGTTTAACGGATTTAATAATATGTAGCTTCGAGTTTCAGTTATTGGTACTCCGTCAAGTTCTGAGTGCAGTCTTCAATATTTTGTGGAAACGCTCAAAAATTTAAATTGGTTGAGTACGATAAGCTCCAATATGGTGCGAAATAAGTAAGTTTGTAAGCTCGCTACGCATGTATACCCTGATTAGGAATGTAACGCCCTGATATATCCAGACTGGATCAGATAGTCCTACTGGAACAGAACCAGGACTAAATCGGTTCAAAAGGCCATTTACTAATACATAAATTACAAAAAGTAAAATGAATTCTCTATTACGGCTTCTTTTAGTTCACTCTGATCCAACATTTACTCCTATTAGAGTAGGGTATTAGGTATAAGGGATCTTCTTATTACACTCTGTTTGGTGGTGGTTTGATTTAAATTTGGCCAAAGAAATTTGATTCAATAGATGATGATCAAATAGATGATCGCAGCTTAAGTACCAACTATTACCGGAAAAGCGCAAAATTAAATCATTAAAATTATTTTAAGTGACAAAAATTCGGTTCTAGTATCCTCAAGAAAAAGGATGTCGTTAATTGCATCTGATTCATTCATTTGAATTTTAATCTTACTAAAACTAAATCTAGATGGAATGGCGTCATTTCGATCGTACTAAATATAAAGGGTAGCCGTTTCTCAGGCTCCCTATTTGTGTGGTTTATATAATATGACCTTGTGGTTAGCAAGGTCGACTTGAACTGAGATGACTCGAGATAAACTCTATTCAGACCATTTTTAAATTGAAAATTTTACAAGATTCAAGTGAATTTAAATCTTTAAGGCAAACTAAACTATTGCATTGATTAAATAAACGGACATAACCCATTCATTTATTTTTATTTTTTTTATAAAATGTGTTGTGTAGTAGGAATTACAATATGTGTCACAATAACACATAAACCCCTTTTAAGACCAAGGTCCCACAACAACATACGTTCAAAGGTGTTGATGGACGTTAATCTTTCTTTTTTTGTTTTTTTATATTTTTAGTTAAAGAATGGATAACTAAACAAAAAATCCTATCACTGACAAAATATGACATAGGGCAATATTTTATGATAGAATAGAGAAAATAAAAGTAAATTAAAAAGCAAATAGCAAATTTTTACAAAAATTTGCTGAAACAAAACAAAAATGTAGTTGCCAATAATCCAGCCGGTTGCATATTCCTTGATCCTGTGACGCACTGTCTGTCTTGAGGATTAAAGCCCACACATAGTTATATTAAGGCTCGTTTCTTCAAGGAAGCAATAGCGTCTCATCATCAAGGATTTTTTCACACTAAGATTGAGGGTGCTACCGTTGACTGAATGCAGTTCATCCGCCACCACCCCCAAGATGTCACCTTGGCTAGTGATATCTCACTGCTATTGCCAGTGGTATGTGATATCTCACGTTAACTCGTATGTCACTAGCAGGGACTGGAGTACGTGGGATTGTCACACCCGTAGATCAAAAATAAAAAAATTTTCAAAACAATAAAAACTGATCCCTCCATGCGGAGTGTTATGGATTACAAAAACCTTTTTTTAAGCTTTAGCTTAGTTGTTCAAACTACGTAACCAGTTTTTAAATTTGAATATTTTATTAATACGTTTAAATCCTACTATCACTTTTTATTTTGTTTTTTTCTGCTGAGATGGCATGTCAAGCATGCCCTATTATAATCCTAACCGGATCGGGGTGTAATAGAGCAGGCCAGAATAGGGTATTTTATATCCGAATCCAAATAAAAATCATAACTGAATTTCCTTTTACGATATATGTATCTACTTCTGATAGATTTTTTCCAAAGTACTCAACCAACATAATATTTAGATAAGCTCTATTCCAACCGTAGTAGTCAAGATCCTACTAGAATTGATCCGGTACTAATCCGACTCTGTCTGATATGGACTGGATAGTTTAAGGCATTAAACTTCTGATCACAACGCCTGATCTGACCCCTAGCAAAAATCCGGCCTGATCCGGCTCGGAAATAATTCCTAATATGATGTTAGTCGGAATGGAATCTTTTCATCCTTATTTTCTCAAGTTAAACGCCTTTACCACTTTACAATAATTATTTATCCACAGACAATGTGATCCTTTTATATGTTCTGAGTATACGATCCTTATATACGTTCAAAATGCCTCATCATATTTAAATATAAAATCAACATTTTCCATCAAGTTTTTGTTGTTTTTTAATTTTTCTTTCAAATAAAAATATTTGTGTTATGAATCCGAAAATCCAAAGTGTAAAAATTCAAGATTCGACAAAAATATAAACCGAAAATTTTGTTTTATTTGTATTTAAACCAGAAATATTTTCACACTTTATTGTTTTACGTTTTTGCAAAATATACACTTTAACAAGAGTCTGGATTTGATAAATTGTGTTTAGTTAAGTTTATCTTTTAGGTTGTAATAATGTTGTTTTTGATTAGCTTAATTTGGATTTCGCGCGATTCGTATATAAAGTTGAATTACGCTCTTTAGCTGAAATAGATTGCCGCAGTTACTCCTTAAACGCAAAAAATTTTATCTCCATAAAAACAGTAATACTTCTTTAATTCAACAATAGTCTTTATGCACAATACTAAAAAATAATCAAATTAGAAACGGAAACGTTAGAACTCTAGCTGAACCATCGAGACTAGTGCAAGCCAAAAAGGTAACAGATTAACATAAGATTGAGATATTAGGACCACATAGAGTAAGATGGGATGTAAATAAACCTGCAGCATAACAAGTCTGCTTCCGCTGAATTATGTCAAGCAATTGTTATGCAGCATACAAATATAGTTCTGATTCAGGAACCATGGGTAAATAAAAATCATATACTTGGCCTGAATTGTAAACAGGGCAGGGTGTTTGTTGGTACAGTAAAACCCTTGTACGTGCGTTTACTTGTCGAACGACATTTTCGATATCGTTATACCCCAATGTAAAGATGCAGTTGCTGTTAAAGTTACGGTGAAGATTGAGTGTGTTGATACTGATGGAGTCGTCGCTTCCTTGTATCTACCGTACGATGGAACCAATTCAACCCAAGATCTCGTTAAACTGGTGGAATTTTGACATAACTAGAACCTGCATTTGATCCTGGGATGCGATGCAAATGCGCATCATGGAATTTGGGACATTTCAGATAACAACAGACGTGGAACAGGTCTCGTCGAGTTTTTTCATGGTAAAGATCTTGAAATTCCAAATAAGGGGAATGCTCCCACTTTTTCAAATACAATTAGGGATGAAGTAATTGACATCACCCTCACTGGCCTAGTTTTGGCGAGAAGGGTTCGAAATTGGAGAGCATCGCAAGATATGTTCACGTCAGACTACAATTATATGAATTTTGAATTTATGTCCGACACGTTGGTAAAATAAAGTTTTAGAAATCTCAAATCAACTGATTGGGATATGTACAGATTACTTCTTAGCCAAATGTTTCTGGACGTTGATCCACCGATCAACTGTATACAAGCCATTGACAATGTTGCGTATCGGATTCAAGAGTGTATGGTTAAGGCTTTTGAAGAATCTTGTCCACTGAGAGCGTTTTATCATGAAGGAAACTCACCCTGGTGGAACCGAAAACTGAAAAAGCTGAGATCTACAGTCAGAAAACTTTTAAGGAAAGCCAAGCAAACAAATAATACCGATGACTGAATCGCTTATCGTATTAGTAGGAGGGAATATAAATACAGCATCCGGGGTTCTAGAGAGAATGCTTGGAAGAAGTTTTGTGAGTCAATTGAGAGCTATCCTGTGGCAGCAAACTTCATAGAGCCCTCTCAAAAAAAAACCTAAATACCAACCAGGCTTACTGGTTATGCAAACTGGGAGGTATACGGAATCTGTGGAAGAAACAGCGCAACATCTGCTTTGTACACATTTTCCCAGCAGTAGTTCCACTGCTGAAATAAAGGAACATCTAATTGTTACTCCAAATAAAGATAGTTGGATCTTGGTTGCGAATGTGGTGAACATAAGATCTCTGAGATGGGCCATAGATTCCTTCAATCCGTTTAAATCTCCGGGCCCAGATGAATTCTATCCATGCATGCTGCAGAATAATGAGGATGGCCTAATCGAGTCATTGCAGAGTATGTATAAGGCATGTCTGGCATATGACTATGTCCCAGAAGCGTGGCGAAAATCTAGAGCTGTTTTCATACCCAAACCAGGTAAAACCAATTATAGTGAAGCCAAGACATTTTGACCAAAAATTCTGAACTCCTTTGTCCTCAAAATTCTGGAAAAACTGTTGACCGTTATATAAGAGACACAGCTTTACTACAGTTTCCACTAAGTAACAATCAGCATGCATACCAGATTGGGAAATCGGTAGAAACTGCTGCGCATTATTTGGTGACGAAAACTGAACGAGCACTTGATGCCATTCGCTTTGGGTGTTTTGCGGCATCACTACATGAAATTAGTAGCACGATCTCAATTTGAATTGTGTCTATGTTGAACTGCCGCATTGCTTTTGTTTAAATGGCCAATACAGCTGCTTCAGTCTCAGTTAAACGAGGCTGTCCTCTGGGAGGTTTTCTCTCACCTCTCCTGTGAACTTTGATAGTTGATAGTCTTCCTAAAAGACTGAATCAATCGGTACCCTATTATTAGGGTTACGCTGACGATATTGTCATACTGGCAATTGGCAAAGATCTTCGCACTCTGGTGGACCTGATGCAAAATTCACTAAAGTTGGTTGAGGATTGGTGCGGAGTGCAAGGACAATCGGTCCATCCATCCAAATCACAAGTTATTTACCAATAAGTGAAAAGTCCCTGCAACACCAAGACTGTCTCTTTTCAGTATGCAGTTGAGCTATTCAGATGAGGTTAAGTTCCTAGGCATTATTCTCGACAAAATGTTAAATTGGAATACCCATTTAACAAAAAAAAATTGATAAGGCTGTCATTTCTTTTTGGCAATACCGCCTATCCTTTGGACGTTATTAGGGTCTTAGTCCCAAAATCATACTATGGATATACACAGCCATAATCAGACCAACACTTGTCTTTGCATGTGTTGTCTGGTGGTCAAAGACGGAGAAACAATACGTTCGTGCTAGGTTAAATAAAGAGAATGACATGTGTAGGTATTAGTGGCTCTATGCGCACCACACCAACACTGTCGTTAGAGGTCATGTTGGGTCTAGAACCTTGACATCTCCGTTTAGAGTACATGGCCAACAGGGGCCAGACTACATGTAACAGGTACGTGGGTAAACAGAGGGAAAACATGTGATTATGGTCACATACTTCAAATTACGAATAGATTGTCCGGAAATTGATATGCATAGTGACGTCATGACCAAAGCATACAATTTTGAGAAGCCCGCTGAACTGATCATCTGTTCTAGAGAGGAATGTGAAAAAGCTTGGTTCAACTGGTCCTCCAGCGAGATCTACGTTTTTTATACGGATGGCTCACTGTTGAATGGAAATGCAGGAGCTGGGGTGTATTTGGAATAAAATAATGTAGCAATAAGTAGCAATAAATTTTCGCTTGGTCGGTTTTGTACAGTCCTTCCAGCAGAGGTGTCAATGAATGGACGCACGTAATTACTCGCTTGCGTCTGCAGAGGAAACAAATTTGCATCTGTTGGGATAGTCAAATACGGATAGTCAAAGTCCGGATACTATGTAACGACGGACTATTTTCCATTTTTACTCTATAATAATAGTATTTATATGTTAAGAAATTCGCTAATAATTTATTAACTTATTTCTCTTCAATTGCAACAAGCGTAGGGACATTTTTTTGTACTACAATGCAATTAGAGATTGTGATCGGGAATTCCTGTCTCGAGAAATCTCCAGACTTTTACATATTTTAATGTCTCGTGTCTCGAGAAATTTAAATATTCATGTTTCGGGAATTCTCGTAGTCTCGAGAAATTAGAAATTTTAAAAAAGTTTTCTTTTCCAAAACTTTTATGTTTATTTGAATTTAGATTTTATTTTCCGTAATTTTAATATTACAATCAAATTTCCTAAAGGGTAATAACTAATAGTAGACAAGAGCTTGGCAACAGATATAAAAAATAATATGAATTCTGTGGTGAAAGAAATAAGTTTATGTAAAATAACTGGTCAAATAACTCCAAATTTAAACCAGCTTAAAAATGCATTATTAACAGTAAGACCAACGTCTACTCAGAACGAACGAAACTTTTCAACAGTGGGAAACTTAGTTTCCAAAAAAAGGACTCGTCTTTTAGTTAGAGCTATAGATACCCTTTGGTTTTTAAAATGTTTTTTATAAAGAAAATTTCCTTATAAATTTTATTTTTTTCACATACTTTTAAAAGGGTACCTTGGTATCTATAGCACTATCTGATAGACAAGTCCTTTTTTCAGAAAAAATATATATACATATATTTAAAGAAGCTTGTATTATTTAATATTATTTTTGTTCCTACTAATAATATGTTCCTAATAATAATATATTATTTGATATTATTTTTGTTCATTTACATGAAATGTGCAAGAGATTTTGTTTTATTTTTGTTATTGATATACATATATATCATATAATTATATACATATAATGAATTGTATTTTTTTTTTCTATATTTCTTATTATTTTCTTTTTTTTTGGAATTAGTTACTAAAAGTAAATAATTTTACAAGATTTTTTGTAATTATTTGAATTTTATTTTATTTTATGAAAGTCTCGGGGAAATCTCGAGACTTTCGAGACATAGAAGAAAAAAATCTCGAATTCTCGAGACCACAAATATAGCGAGACAAAAAAGTCTCGATGTGTCGAGACGTGAAAAATGTCGGGAAATCGCAATCTCTAAATGCAATTAAACATTTTTTTTTTTGGTGGCTTAGTTACGTCACTCAATGTCAATTAATAATACATGTCTTACATGTGCGCTTGTTTAATTTATAAAAAGTAGAATTGTTGTCTAAACTGGAGAAAATTGCTTATTGAGAATCTGTGTGTGATGGAAAAAATAATGGAGAGGGAAACAGGAAACAGAGAATCTGTCTGTATATGAGCGATCAGATTATTTTGATCGGAGGAGGATGTAAATTTTAATCATAAAGATAAAGTTAATTATGTAAATTTAAATCAAAGTGTGCAGTGTTATTGTGGCACAAAAAATGTATATTCTTTTTTATTCTGGATTGTTCATATATTAAAATTTATTAAATTAATTTGTTTTTCAAGTTGGAATTTTTTTATTTTAACAGTGTTAAGTTTTTGTTGCCTTTTATTAAATTTTGAGTGTTAATAAGTTTAACTAGCAACTTTTTTCTGAGTCTAACAAATTTCAACATTTTCAATTTATTTGGGAATAACATATTTTTGTTGTTTGGATTAGAAAACGGTTTCGAAGATAGCGAAACCGTTGTTTTGCCATTCCGGTTATTGGAACAAATTAAATCAATGAGCTCAAGCTGAGAAAAATGCAACGGGCGTATATGAATTGGATGTCCGAAATCGTGTTCAATAAGGTGAAAATAACTCGGCTAAAGTTCTTGACAACAATTTAATAATGTAAGTTTTTCTTATTTTGATTTATATAATTTTGTGTTTGTGTTTGTTTTTCAATTAAAATTTTTTTTTATGTAAAATTAAAATTCTTTTTATTTTGAAAATTAAGTTTTTGTAATTTTTTTGATGGGCAAGAAATTTCCAAGTGTGATTCGTTTAACGTAGATTCCGTTTTCCCGTATTTTTTTTTAAATATTATATTTTGGTTATATAAACTCCAATTTTCTCTACAACTACTTCTAAGCTCTTCAATGAGTATAGGAAAAATCTCTGTAGGATAGCGCAACTCAACAATATCACTCTAGAGTCTAGTGGAATTTCGGGCAACGTGAAAGCGGATGAACTTGCAAGGGCGTGAGCGGTTCTGGAATTTTCTGGGGCAGAACCCGCCTTAGGGTTATCCAAAAAGTTTGCCTTGTTATTATTAAAGAATGATGCGGAACTCAAGATGATTGCTTTGTGGGATGCGCCACCAACAGGCAGACAAAGTAAGATGGTTTTTAGCATTTCAGATAAAAATTTTAATTTTCCTTTAAACCTGAAGAGAAAAATTCTCAGCTATGTGGTCGGTGTCCTATCAGGACATGGACATCTAAATAAACACCTCTATACCATAAGACTTATAGAAAGTCCTCTCTGTGACTATTGTATTGAAGAGGAGGAAGACTCTGAGCACTTCTTGTGTGTATGCTCGGCCTTCTCTAGTATCAGATCTAGGACTTTTGGATCTAAGACTGTAGAAGCCAGCATCATCAAACTGTCACCAATACAGTCGGTCTTGGATTTCATTAACCAGAAAAAAAGTTTTGTGGAATAGTGGAATAGTTGTTATGAGGCCAAACTCGGACACAGTGATATAGACCGTAGAGTCTGCTTGCCAGGACAAGTTTCCCATCCTCTCCATTCCTTTCTAATCTAGTTTAAACTAAAGATGGAATGTATCAAAAGAGCTATCTGACAATCACTTCACGAAAAAAATATCCAATAGGAAATAATTGGTTTAATAAAAACAATATATCGGGATGCTAAAAACAGAATTTCATACAAAGGACAGAAAGTAAGATAAAAAAATTTCAAAGGATGTGTAAAGTCAGTTCTGCAGTGGTGCTGTGAAACCTGGGACTTTGAATGTTAGGTAGCAGACGAGACCGAAGATAGTGGATGGTGGATTGTCATGTTCGGTTATTTCCAGTTCGGAGTCCCAAACCAAACACACTTATTCACACTTGATAGCCACTTCGTTCCCTTTCCAGCAGTGATGTGGTTCTCACTGGCATAAAGCAAAAATTAAAATCAAATTACAAATCAACAAAAACTAATTCTTCGATGATTTGATTATCTTAATTAAGATCTCCTTAAGATCTCCTTAATTAAGATCTCCGATCTCCGTGATTATCTTAATTAAGATATTACACATACCATAGCAGGATCAACCCTGCTTTGTTGGGGCTTCCTAAATCAGACAGCAAAACTGTACGATACATACAAAAACCAAAATTAATCTGCACGTCAATCTGCACGTCAATTAAATTGTCAATCAAATTGACGTCAATCAAATTGATTGATGTCAATTAAACTGACGTCAATTAAATTGACGTCAATCAAATTGATGTCAAATTAATTGACGTCAATATTTGCTTCTGCACGGTTTTAATATCTCTGGAACATAAATTCAGTTCTCAGAAATACTTTCAGGTGTTTGTTTAAAATAATAGCCGTTCTCGGCCTTTCACACCTGAAATATAGATTTGTTTTGTACTTTTGTTAATAGTAGACTTATTCTTTTGATGTCTGCCCATAGTTATTGCATGAATGTATGCTCACGATCCTTCTACTCAAGCAAGCGGTTTAAATTTGATGTGATAATTTGCTAAAATCCGTGCAGATTAATTTTGGTTTTTGTATGTATCGTACAGTTGTGTTGTCTGTTTTAGGAAGCCCCAACAAAGCAGGGTTGATCCTGCTATGGTATGTGTAATATCTTAATTAAGGTAATCACGGATCATCGAATCAGTTTTTGTTGATTTGTAATTTGGTTTCAATTTTTGTTTTATGCCAGTGAGAATCACACCACTGCTGGAAAGGGAACGAAGTGGCTATCAAGTGTGAATAAGTGTGTTTGGTTCGGGACTCCTTATCGGAAATGACCGAACATGTCAATCCACTATTTTCGGTCTCGTCTGCTACCTAACAAGTCCCAGATTTCACGGCACCACTTCAGTACTGATTTTACACATCCTTTGAAATTTTGTGTCTTACATTCTGTCATTTGTATGGAATTTGACGTCAATTAAATTGACGTCAGTTAAATTGACTTCAGTTAAATTGTCAACTTAATTGACGTCAAATTAATTGAAGTCAATTAAATAAACGTCAATTAAATTAACGTCAATTAATTTAAAGTTAATCTAATTGTCGTGACACAAGTGAGATCCTGTTGCAAACTTCGACCTATTGCCAGGACCTCGTTTGAGGACTTGCCGTACGCAGTTTTGTATGATCCATCAAAAACTACTCTTAATTTGGAAGTTGTGCTACTCGGTTTGTGTACGCCATGGTGGGGTAGATAGCAACTTTTTGCTATGGGCAAGACGCACTTTTAAAGACATTCTACGGAACGAGAGATTGTCATATTTTTTTTATCCAAATAATCTTTGATTACTTCGTCATATAAGATCTTCTGAGTAGGATCCTTTTTAACCTTAATTTCAAAGTAATGAAAACGTTTTAATGTGATATCTCGAGAAAATGAAATAGAAATTTCGCGGAGATAGTTTTTTAGTAGTGGCAACTGCACAACGTATCTACTGTCAGAATTTCTGGTAGTTGTGGCTTCATAATGTGCCTCACATTTTTTATCCTCGGCAGAGAGTATATTGAGCACCACAATTTCTTTAACCTCCCAAAATTTTTGTAATTGATGTTCAAGGCTAACATTATTGAAGTATGATACGAGGTTGTGGTACATGTTTGGATTATCAATTTCATTGAAACTAAATAACTGTTACGTAAATCAAATTGTAAATTTAACTGACGTCAATTTAATTGACGTCAGTAAGATTGTGTTCACCAGTAGAAACTTGCTTGGGATAAGTTAGGGGCTTAGCTCAAAAATGATTATTTGGTTTAACCAAAGCACTATAAAACCAATTTTAAAGGACGCTACTTTAGTTTGGTCGCATAAAACACGTTAAATATTCTCCAGGAATATTCTTGCAAAAATTGTGTCTCGTAGTGCCACATGTGCATTCAAAGCCATGCTAACGTCAACAATGGAGATTCTTCTAATGTTTTCCCCATTTCACCTACATTAGATTGAAACAAAAACTATTATTTTTAAATGCATAATGCAACCCTCCAATTGTTTTCCCTTTATATACCTAAGTTGACATGCAAAATTTTAGATATTTTAAAATAAATGTCAGTTTAAATTGCTCCCTAAAAAGATATATCTTGCAGAAGTATATGATTTTAGCCATCCATCGGGTCATATGAGAGCCGGATAGTACAGAAAATGTATATCGAAGCTTATTTGGTACTTCAAATTCTAGTATTAATAAGCATAACTTGCTTATTTCTATATTATAATTTCTAGGCATATACGAACTGTCTTCAGATGAGAACCTTCTCAAACATGACACAACATTTTGCTTCATTTCCTTCAACAGAAGGTCGCCTAACATCATCTAATTGTTTGAAACTATAGTTTGATCAATGCAATACTACTGTGCTCAAAATCTTTCAAAAGTTCTAATGTTAAGACCACGAATAGTGCCACACAAAGGATGAGAATACTTCACCGATGCTCATTTCATGAATGTAATGACGACGTGCTATTACGATGGCCTATTTCGAATTTCACTCTAAAACAAGCATATTTATTTATAAAAAAATTTTCTAATGATTTGCTAATTTATTTCGGTTCCAGTTTTCAAATTAAAAACATCCACGAATTCAAACATAAAAACATTTGTGTGTGCTACAGGTCAGTCAACCAATATCTGAACATTTTCTCAGTTAATTGTTTTGTTGCGTCACTCAATGTCAAATAATACATGTTTCTAGCTACAAAAATAATAAGAATTTTTGTTATGTAAAGCATAGTGATAATATTATATGGAGATATAATACGGTTGTTTAAATTTATAAAAAGTAGAATGGTTGTCTGTAGTTGTAGAGGAGAAGAGCATATTTTCTCGTTTGAATAGAATTGTTTATTGAGATGATATATGGAGATGGTTGGCTTACTTTTTATATTGAATATATTGAAATTTTTAATTTGTAATTTTAAAAGATAATAAAAAAAACAGGAGATGAAGAATATTACTATTTACCAAATGTCCGTTCGGGACATTATGTAAATTTTGATCAAATGGTTAAGATTGTATAAATTATAATCAATAAGTGATTAATTATATAAACTTAAAACCAAAAGTTAAATTTTGTAAGGGTTGTAAATTTGTGGTTATAAATAAAGATTTTATTAACACGAATATTATTTGAAGATATTTTAATATAAAAGAGTTGGACTCGTACGGTAAAAAGTTTGATAATGTTAGTCGATTGCAGTTTTAACACGAGTCCTTTAAAATGGATTTGATACTGGATATAAATTCGTGATTATATCGAATGGATAAGATAAGGAATTTCTTGTATGGATATGGGAAATTGTGTCGGGGCAAAAATATGACTAATATTGATAACTTGATGCACTAGAAAATGAGTATGGTAAGTTTGGGAAAAATGTATATATAGAATGGTAGGAGACGAAGATCATCTGCTTACGATTATTTCGCGTACTCACTTGCTCAGAGTGAACAATATGTGCGCGAGTGTAATACATTTCGAAAATAAAATGTTATTTCACATGAATGAGGGACTGATTGGATATCGTTTTAGATCAAAACAATCAAAAGGCATATCGATTACGAGGCGAAAAATGAAACAGATAACGAAAATTAGAAACGCACCCGATCCACTGAAAATCTTTAATTTCCGAGCTAGCAATTTCAAAATATGTTGATTTATTTTTCAATACATAATGCAATTTGATAAAAACGAACTTTATTCTCAAGAGTCATTTTCTGTTTATTTAATAAACACATCACATAGTTAATAATGTCAACATTGAAAGTAACTTTTATTTGTTGATAATTCTTTTACGCACTTAATTTTTCTATACATTTGGGAAAAATAGGAAAAGCTCAAATAGATTTATATTCAAACACAAGCACAATTTTCACGTTCTTTCAATAGAAATTTAACAAAAAAGTATTTCTATTTTCAATTTCAGATAAAACTTTTTATAACTTTTTTCTTTTGACAACTCCCAACCTATAGCACGAATAAAAAGTGAAACATATTGGGTTTTAGGAAATGAATATTGTGTCTTATACAAGGTTAAATGGATAAGTAATCCTTCATATAACAGGTGTAGCGCTCTGTTGTTCTGATTACCATATAATTTGAACTGTGATGAGAAACAAACAAACCAAATCTTGGATAATTAGAACATTGTTCTATCAATTCGGCATTTCTACCAATTTTCTTTTTATTAAAGATCAATAACTTTGTTTGATTTTTTGTCTAGGCTCAGTTTTATAATTAAAGCTTTTTTTCTCTGTGAAATGAATATAGATGAAAAACAAACAAATGAAAAAAAGAAAAGTTGTAAACGTTTTGTTGTTTTATATTTTCCTTATGTTTAGTAAGATTTGATAAGAGGATGGATGGATTTTGATTTCGAATTTATTATTATATTGATTTACGTAATCATGATAAAAAAATAAAATAAAGCAATTTTCATGATTTTTTTTTTTCGTTGTCTAAATTTCTTGCTTATCTTTTACATTGGTTAAATTCATTTGTATTGATTTTTCTATTGTTATTCTCCTGAGTATATTGCTTTTTCGAATTTAATCAATTTCGCTTAGAATTTAGATTGATATTGAATTTGATTGATATTATTAGTCGAATATGTAGACTTTTATTTCTTTTATCGTCGATTGTGGTAACAGTAAATTAATTTGTGATTTTGTCTGAAGTGTACAATCGAAAGTAGAAGAAAGTTTTCCTACATTATTTGATAAAAAACTCCAGCTTTAAAAATCTTACATAAATAAAATTTTGTCTTTAAGCAAAGTGTTTATATTTATGCTTGCTATAAAATCTAAAAGTTGTGTGGAAAAACTTGAAGTTTTAAATATATTTAAAAGAAAATAAATATTGTACTTACGAAAGGCACTTTTGATTTCCTCATATGCTTTAAAACTAAAAAGTGCTGTCTTTGTATCAACTGGTATACGAAAATGTAATATTGAGACATCTTTGTACGCTGTATACTTGAGCAATGTATTAGATGGTAGCCGAACTAATGGAATTTGTTGTCCCTGAGTATTTACATCACTACTTGAATTTTTTAAACCGCTACCACTTAAACTATTTATATTTTCATTTAAATTAATTATATTAATATTGTTTGTTGTTGTAGTTAAAATAGTTGCTGATGTTGTTTCAATAATAGCTCCATATGTAACAGTTGGAATAACATAAATTAAAAAAGTGGCGCCAAAAAATATGCTTTTGTAACACAGTTTTTTTATGTTATTTAAGCAAACATCCATTATAGTTTGTGATGATTTCAAGATTTCAATATTTTGTTTATTTATGTCGTTTTTGTGGTATTTTGTGAAAATATTTTTATAAACCAAAATCCTTAAATATTTTTCGTTCTAATGTTTCCACTGTGTTTTTATAGAGTTTTGGGTTTTATAATCTATTTGAATTGTAGGACGTTTTATATTTGTTTATCTAACTATTTTAGTTGTTTTTTATGGTTTACACAAACGTGATATTTGCTTTGTCTTAAATGTTATTTAGTAAGTGGGTGGTTTTGTATATTTAATTTATGAATATTATTCATTTAGTTTGGTTTTGGTGGTAAGATAAGTTTATCGTACAGATGGTTAAAACTTCGGTTTGAAATCATGTAAATCTGAAAAGAAAGGAAAATAAAACTTTTAGTAAGCTTAAAAGTTTTTCAAAAATAATTATTAATTATTATTATTTTAAATCAAGTTACTTGCTAACAAGATACTTTAAACTTTAAAGGAACTGCGGCCTAATTTGAACTATTAATTTCAATCAATTCTTCATTATTGCAGTTGATTTTTCAAAGGACATTATCGTCCATTTTCTGACGTTTTTAATACGGATGATAAAGAAGTAGCTTACTCCTATGTGCTCTCGACTATTACCATCCGTTTTTGATCACGGTCATCTACGAAAACACCAGAATTAGTCTCAATTACGAATTCAATTTCAAAAAACATAATGAGTTGCAAAGTAAAATGAGCTGTCCCCCAATTATCATAAAAAAATTAACTAAGAATTTGCTGCATTGCCGGAACCATTGGGTCATATTTCAAAAATCGCCGTCTTCAGACATTAATATAATGCCTGTAGGTCAAAGGTCTCTAATTACATAAATGCAAAACTGTCATGAATTTCCAAACTTTTAAAATGTCAAATAGAAGGTCATAAACAAGTCTTATACAAGGCATTTAAAATATTAAAATGGCCTACTTTAATTTTTCGGTTTTTCCGCAACATCAACTTGGTTGCATAAACAGCAGATCTGTGACTACTAATCTTACCGAATTCGAATGTCTCACTGTTAATGCTATGGAAGAAGGACACTAGGTGCCCAAATAGCGTTATATTACGGTTCAGATCCAGGTTGTATTCGGTTTTCTTTATCACTGATAGAGACTGGATAAGGCAGTCTATCCAGGTCTTGATCAGAAATGTTACCCTTCAAAATAGGGCTGTAAACCGGTTTTTCAAAACTAAAACCAATATTATGCGTTCAATAAAGCCCAAAACCAAATCATTAAAAATAATTAATGGTTTTGCAAACCTGTTTCATACTATTTACGCCAGTTCAATCAGTTCAAATAGGACAGTTACTATAATGGTTGTAAAAGTGTTTGCCTGAATAAAATGCAAATCAATAAAAGAAAAGTCAGACAAGTGCGAATAAAATTCGCTCGCCAAGGGATCCGTGAATGTAAAAGAATACAATATCAAAAATAATTAACAAAAAGTTGTGTTCTAATGTCTTTATGTTGCCAGACCATAGACGCATAACAAAATAAATGTTTAATCGTAAATGTCAATAGTAAATATATATATACATTGATCAAAAATCACACCAAATATGTTGTTTCAGGTTAAATCTTATCCATAGCTGTTTATGGTAACTCAAGAAAGATTCAATTACACCAGCTTGTAAATGGTTTTAATTTGATTATTTTTTCGGTCAATCAAGTGTTTAGGAGGGTGGGTGGATAGGCTACATACTAAAATATTTTTTTAATTATTTTTAACACAAAAATTAAGTTCTCCTTCATATGACACTCCACTCATTTGGGTCAGAAATGGTTGTTTTACTCTCCCCACACCCATCGCCTAAACACAGAGAAATATAATTATTTGAGACTTCGCTATGATTTTCATTCAAAATTTACCAGTCTTTCTGTCTCTGTGAATTTTTTCTGTCAATCATCGTCGAAACGTAGCAGGCGGAACGGTCTGAAAGTGGCACTTGATAAGTGGCCTTTGACAATTACTCAAAACCTGTGCACCGCAATATTTAAAAAAATTGCAATGATTTTTAAATTAGGTGCTCTTTCAAAAGACACCCCACCCCACTCGCTTGGTTCAAAAAGATTTTTTTACCCTCTCCACTCCCGTCCCCTAAACACCCAGAAATATAATTATTTGAGACTTCGCTATAATTTTCATTCAAAATTTACCAAACTTCCTAGCTCTGTGAATTTTTACAAATTTTTCTGTCAATCATTGTCAACACGTAGGGGGAGGGGGTTAAGGGGTCAGTCTGAAAGTTGCGCTTTTTTGACAATAACTCAAAAACTGTGCACTGCAAAATTCTAAAAAAATTGCAATGATTTCTAAATTAGGTGCTCTTTCAAATAAATTGTTTTCCGTTATCAGAAACAATAAATTCGGGTACACCAAACAAATCGAAAATCCGTTTCTGTAAAACTTGTATAGTTGTTTGTGTTGTAGTTGATCTTAAAGGCTCTAGGGTGACAAATTTACTAAAATGATCAATAACATCCACAGCATAACTAGATTCCAATCGAGTTCTTCGATATGGACCAATAAAGTCAATAAATATACGTTGCCGAGGAATATACGTTCCAGCGTGACTAGCCGAAACAGAATCATGATGTGATTTTAAAAGTTCAGGTACTAGGACTTGAGGAACATATAAGCGATACAAAGAATCAGCCAAATTACCACTATATTATTTGTCCAGATGAAAATCTTTCCATCTCGTACACCAAATTACATTTCTGTGATAAACTACAAACTTTTTCGATCAAACTCACATAATCGGGAGACTGAAATGCATCATCATTTAGGAAAAAGAGACTCTACAGTTTCTTTTCTTAACGCTTCAGATGAAATGGTTCGAAAGAGCATCGGGAACGATGTTTTCCTTCCCTTCTCTATGAATAATTCTGAAGTTAAATCCTTGGAGCTTCTGAAGTCAGTTTATTTTTGATATCGTCAAATGCATTCTGACAGGCATCAGACCATAGAAATCTGTTCTTACCGAGTAGATCGGTCAGCCGAGAGGTAATAGCTGCATAGTTTGGGATAAATGGGAATACCAGACTGCCTAGAAATCTCCGAACATGGCAAGAGGTTTTAAGAAAGGGAAATGAGACAACCGCATCTACCTTTCCTGGATCGGCCTATAAGCGACCACCACCAACAACAAATACCAATTAGCGTATGTATGTAAGACGAAATTTGCTTTTTCCAATATTTATGGTAAGCTTAGTCTGCCTTCAACGTTGTGCTACTTTAGAAAAAATTAGTAAATGTTCATCCAGCATAACTGATATGACTAGCAAATTGTCTCAGTACACGAATACTTGATCATGAAGTTGATGCGATATAACTTTAATCATCAGCTTGTAAATTGTCTGTGGTGCTTTGCATAGTCCAAACTGCATAACGGTGAGCTGGTGCAATGGCCGATTAAGATGAATCTGTCAGAATGCATATTTCAAATCAATCGTACTGATGAAAAATGTGTCTTTTAAGCGACATAAAAGACCGTCAATTATTGGTAACCCATACCTATCCTTAACGGTGACGTCATTTAGTTTTCGTGCGCCAAGTGTAACTTAGCAGATTTGGCAATATTAAGTAAATGTAATATTAAGTAAGTGTTGTTCCGGAAGTGGTAGAGAGGGAGGCGTATTAAGTATAAGGTCTCCCATAATTTGTGGTTTGATATTCCCAGGCAATCTTGCTGGTTTAACCCAGGTGCGACAAATATTCTCATCATACGTTGTTTTCGAGCGTATGGAACGAAAGCTCGAATGTGATCTAGAATTCGTTGTACTTCACCAGAAGTCGTAGAGAGCAAGGTAGGTTGACTGTAGAAACAAATTCCTGAGTTGTGCAAAAATTCTTCAGAACCTTTTCCAAGAATGGGTCATAAGGACGGGCAACATAAGGACGATCGTCCAATCCATCAACAATACAAACTGCAGGAACAGGATTCTTTATAGAGCGATTGAGTCGCCGGTAAAACTGAATCGGTATTCGGTGCTGTTTCTTCCATCCAGAACCTCTGGTTGGGAAGTTGTAAAATAATCAGGAAGAGTTGTCTCCCATTTCGCACCTCCCTCCTCATGTTTCCCAGACACTTAGTGTAATACTCAAATATAAAGTCAGACTGGCTACAACCTCGACAAAAACATGTTGAAGCTCGGGGAGAGTGATAGCACAAATGCCCATGTACACCACAATTCCAACACTTGATCTTCTCAAACAACTGTTAAGAAAATAACAATGGCGGATATTTATTAACTGGAGGGTTATATGAAGCGTTAGAGAAACATTAGGTTGTAAAAGAAGTTGCTGAGGTATCTGTGGTGGGAAAACAATATCAGAAGCATTTTCGTAGATTGGAACGTCCATTTCATGTACTTGGCGA
Source organism: Diogma glabrata (assembly GCA_963693315.1). Classification (NCBI taxonomy): domain Eukaryota; kingdom Metazoa; phylum Arthropoda; class Insecta; order Diptera; family Cylindrotomidae; genus Diogma; species Diogma glabrata. The sequence continues at coordinate 251,716,516 of OY856188.1, read as the reverse complement.
ATGCGAGGATCGACAGGTCGATTGAAGAAGGTGGATCTAAATCCAAAATTCATTTGTCACTCAGGAACGAAAGCTGATTGTGTCGAGGTTGACTCGATCGAACCACATTCATCAAACAGTTCCGATAAAGTTTGAAATCGTTTTCCTGCTAGTCTTTCTTTCAAACCAGTTCTCATGTTGCCATACAGAACCAATATCAACTCGAAATTATCCAGAGGAGCAGACAATGAAAGAGTCAACTAAGAGAGAAAAAATCTTGAGTAGTAAATAAATCTTGAAATGTATCTTCTTAAAAAATCTTAAATGCTTTCTCCCGCATATTAACTGCAGAACATCGAAATCGTTACGCGTGTCCTGAAATTGTTTTTTCATTACTGTTCTAAGCTCTTACAAAAATCGAGGGTGATTTGTTTTCATGTAGGACCAATACCAGCTCAAAGCTTTGCTTTTTAGTTAATGTTGAATATCAGTAAATAGTCTAATTCAGGTAGATTATATGAGGACGCGTTTGTTTCGACTCTGTACAAAAATCGTTCCACATTGAGTCCGGTTTTCGACCCATCGAAATATAGACTCCAATGATGAATAATTGACAGTCTACATGAGTTTTCAGACATTGAAGAAGTACGATTATGAAATTCTCGAGAGCAGTGCATATTGTAACGATTTGGGCTAGAAGTAACAGGACCACTTTCTGCAGTACTAGGGGCTCCAACGATGTTTTCTAATGCTGTAGGATTTGACTGAGATACCTTTGCAATCAGTTGCTGTAACAAAAGTCGATCTTTAATCAAATCATCGGTGTAGATTGGGGTTATTTACTGAATATTATTTACTGAAATTGGTAGCTGATGCTTTGTTGTATCGACAAACGGTGTAGATAAGCTAGAGAAAGTATAGTTAGTGTTTGAAGATGTATTTGTTAAGGATTGTTGTTTCAAAATAGGTAACGGAATGTTTTTAAAATAAGGCAATTTATCACCAGAGGGATGGATTTTCTGAAGGTGGAATTTTCAACGGAAATTCGCGAAAACGAACTGGATTACAATGTATTTCGACATCGGAGTTATAAACAACGTTATTAGGAAATGAAGTTGACAGAATAGAGGTGTTGTGAATTTAAAGTGAATTAAAAGTGAATTTAAAGTGAATTAAAAGTAAATTAAAAATGAATTTAAAGTGAATTAAAAGTGATTTTAAAGTGAATTAAAATCGAATTAAAAGTGAATTAAAAGTGAATAAAAAGTGAATTAAAAGTGAATTTAAACTGAATTAGAAGTAAATTACAAGTGAATTTAAAGTGAATTTAAAATGAATTAAAAGTGCATTAAAAGTGAATTTAAAGTCAATTTAAAGTGAATTTAAAGTGCATTAAAAGTGAATTTAAAGTGAATTAAAAGTGAATTTAAAGTGAATTTAAAGTGAATTAAAAGTGAACTGAAGCTGAATTTGAAGTGAATTTAAAGTGAATTAAAAGTGAATTAAAAGTGAATTTAAAGTGAATTTGTAGGGAATTAAAAGTGAATTAAAAGTGCATTTAAAGTGAATTAAAATTGAATGTGAAGTGAATTAAAAGAAAATTTAAAGTGAATTAAAAATGTATTAAAAGTGAATTTAAAGTGAATAAAATGAATTTAAAGTGAATTTAAACTGGATTTAGAGGGAATTTAAATTGAATTAAAAGTGAATTTAAAGTGAATTAAAAGTGTTGTAGTGAAGAATATCGAATATTAATATAAAAAGGCTGCGCCATTAATCGAACGATTCAAAGCAGCTATTGTGAGGCATGCATGAATGCTCGTTTGAGTCCGATGTTGACTTCTAGCAATTGCGTACTATAAGTGCGAATGCTAGAACCGTTGGCAATGCTTAAAGTTACACAGAGTTGTACACTGTCTTGCTGAAGTTGTAAAACGTGTACGATACAAACAGCGACCTGGGAGGCGTGTGAGTTGCTGCCGTATCGTTGTTTTCTTGAATATGATGTGTTCAGCAGCCAAATTCTGTAACTGTGAAGCGGTGAAGTGATAAGTTTTTTATCACTTCACCGCAAAAATGTCTAAATGAGTGAAGTTTTAAAACTATAAAGTTAACACAGACTTTTTGTTTGGCAATAATATGAAACCGTTTCTTTTGTTGAAATTGACATTATGTCAAAAATACCTGCAGCTAAATTCTGTAACTGTGAAGTGGTGAAGTGTTAAAAAAATTTCATTTCGATTTTATCATTAATTTGTTATCATTTTACCATTTTTGCGATTCTATATGCGATGTGAGTGTTAAAAAATCTAATAGCAAGCGGTGCACTGTCATACGTCAAAAATACATAAAATTAAGTGTTAATTTTAAGTTTAAACTGAATTTAAAAGTAAGTTCTTACAAATTTAAGTATATATAAATTTTTTAGAAATTAAATTTGAAAAATAAATCGGGGTTTGATTTAGAAATGCAATTTAAAAAAATCAAATCACATTGACGTTTTGGTATTTTTTGACATAATGTCAATAACAACAAAAGAAACGGTTTCATTTTAATGCAAAACAAAAAGTCTGTGTTAACTTTATAGTTTTAAAACTTCACTCATTTAGATATTTTTGCGGTGAAGTGATAAAAAATTTATCACTTCACCGCTTCACAGTTACAGAATTTGGCTGCAGAACGTCAATGTGGTTTGATTTTTTTAAATTGCATTTCTAAATTTAACCCCGATTTAATTTTCAAATTTAATTTCTAAAATATTTATATTTACTAAAATTTGTAAAAACTTCCTTTTAAATTCAGTTTAAAGTTAAAATTAACATTTAATTTTATGTATTTTTGACGTATGACTGTGCACCGCTTGCTATTAGATTTTTTAACACTCACATCGTATATAGAATCGCAAAAATGGTAAAATGATAAAAAATTAATGATAAAATCGAAATGAAAAGATTTTTAACACTTCACCACTTCATAGTTACAGAATTTGGCTGCTGGCCTGTTGATCGTGACCAAGATCGTCGATCTGTTGATCGGTTATGTCCTCACAATACTTTACCAGCCATGCGTGTAGTCTAACCAGACGATTCTCGAATTGGAGTTCTCGAGTTGTCAGGAAGTCGACTCTGATCATCTCGATGCGGGTTTGTGCGCGAGGTTGAGCCTGCATTGCTCAACTTCACTCACAAACCCGCATTCCTGTGTTGCACCACAGAAATCTGCGCAGATAGAATGGCCTCGTAAATTTTATCAGTTGTTTTTGGCAACTCCTGCTGTGTTAATGTTTCTGGTATCGTCGAAATCGCTATTTTGACTGCAATCGGGAGTTTTCTGATCCACAACAATTTTAAAATATGCGGTTTAAAGTTTTCGCTCGCTAGTGCGTTAATGTGCCGCTACATGGCAGAAGGTCTTCTGACCCTCATGTGTTGGTCGCCAAGTAGCGCCTCGAGATTGTCTTCATCGGAGATAATCTGTATTTATCTACAATGGGTGGCTGAATAAGAAGGTCAGTGTTGTGACTTCAGGCCAATGCTTGGATTACATATGGGAATTTAGTCTCGTATATTGTGATTGCATTAAGTTTGAACAGAAGTTCGGTGCTATAAAATTAATTTTCTGGATTTTTCATCCAGAATGATTAAAGCAAAATTTTAGACGCGATTGCGATATTTCAATGGAAATATTTGAAAATCGTCGATATTTCGGGTCAAAATCTTACTTTTGCTCAATTTCGGTGTTTTTCCACTTTTAAGCTAGAAACACAACACGGGCGAATTCGTCCGTCGACGACGTTAGTAACATTAGAATACACAGGATACATACATTTCAAACACAACTACAGCGATAAACGAAAAAGTTTTTTTAGTCGGAGAAAATTTAGATTCTATTTCTAATTTATCGTCGGCGATGATTATTGCCAGATATCAATTTTATTTTTATTTGGCTGCAAGGGTAATTTTTAATGCTATTGTGACAGTGCCGCCAATTGAAAAATATGATTTTCTGATGTTTTTCGCGTTTCTGAGGTTGTAATCGTTTTGTTTTGAGTTGTCATCTGAATTTTCAGTTTATGTTCAAAGTTCGGTTTTATTCATTTATATATTTTCATAATTTGTATTTTGTATTTTATTTTTAAAATTAGTTATTTGTAGAAAAATTGTTATTATTTATTTATTAGTAAAAATTAGTAATTTTTAAAAGTGAAATTTGTGAAATTCATTTTGACAAAGAACAAAGCATTTTAGTTTATGCAATTTTATTTTTGACAGCTTTTCACGCTGACGCCTTTGTTGTGGTTACAACAGCGAAATTGTAGACGTTTTTTTTTATCGTCCCATGTTATCGTCCGTGTTGTGTTTCTACCTTTATAGAGCGTAATATGCTTATTTCTTCAGAAACGAACAAGACGTCGTCGTCGAAAAAAACAGAGTAATTTTGGCATAGGACTTTAAAATCTAAATGAACAATGATCACCATGTATCATCTGCAACTTGTGTTGTACAATTCTTTGCGAATAGACTTTTGACTAAAAATATGTATTACTTCGGTCTGAAAGACCTAAGTATTGCATTCATGAGCCAAAAGTGAAATTCTTACCCTCACTTTTTTTGGCATTTCTCGACGTTTTAGGACCTACTGATTCTAAAAAAGCAAAAAAAAAAATGTATGTCTGTCTGCCGGCCGGCCGGCCGTCCGTCATTACCTACGCTGCAGGGAAAACCGCTGGAGGGATTTCAAAAATTTTTTTTCTAAAAATAGGTATTCACAAGGGACAGGTCCGAAAGGACGCTGTGTTCGATAACTGTACCGGAAGTGTGTCAAAAAATCATTATGTGTGTCAAAAATAGCAAATTTTCATATTTTTGGCTTAAAAAACGTTCATTTTAAGTGATTACGAGTAGGAACATTAAATTTGGAGAAATCTTGATGGTCGGGATTGGTATGTGAGATCAAAACCTAGATTATTGCATTATAAGTTTGTCAAAAAAATGTTGTCAAGTGTGTCAAAAGATTTTTATTTAGTTTTTTACCCAATTTTTTGGAAAAAAATAAAATTGTTTCTTTGAAATGAAATTTTATTATTATTATTGAGAATTATGGCATTATAAGTTTGTCAAAAAATGTTGTCAAGTGTGTCAAAAGAAAGGTTTTTATTTATTTTTTACCCAATTGTTTTAGAAAAAAATAAAATTAATAGTTTGTATGACATGATATTTTATTATTATTATAGAGAGTTATGGCATTATAAGTTTGTCAAAAAATAATGTAAAGTGTGTCAAAAAATGATTTCATTTATTTTTTAGCCAATTTTTTGGAAAAAAAAGTGTAGCTGTTTTTATGACGTATATGTAATTTAGAATGGAATTGGACATGGAAATTTTTTAATTAGTTATAGTTTTTGAAATATTTTTGGAATTTTGAAAAAAGTTTGTATTTTTGATTTTGTAATAATTTTTGCAATATTTTTAAAATTTCGGCAAAAGTTTTAATTTTTGATTTTGTAAGAATTTTTGGAATATTTTTAGAATTTTGAAAAATTTTAAATTTTGGATTTTATTATAATTATTGGAATTTTGAAAAAATTTTCAATATTTGATTTTGTAATAATTTTTGCAATATTTTTAGAATTTTGGAAAAGTTTGAATTTTTAAGAATTTTTGAAATATTATTGGAATTTAGAAAAAATTTAAATATTTGATTTTATTCTAATTTTTGGAATATTTTTGGAATTTTGAAAAAGTTTGATTTTATTTAATTTAACAATATTTTTGGAATTTTGATTATAATTTTCCGGCAACGTATTGATGTTTCGTGTTAGTTTTGTAATAAATTTTTAAACGGAGATAAAAAATACTTGTACTTTAACAAAGAGTTATGTTTGATGTTCAAAACTAAAAACCATGTCCTCATAAAAGTTTTTTGCCGAAAACTATATCAAAATCCTTAACCCAGACCGAAGTCTTGATATCTCAGAGCTGTGAGATTTCAGCCCCTCCATATTTTTTGATTGAGTGATTCTATAACAACGATTCTATATCAACTATATCAACACTACAGTCATTTTTGTATTTTAAGCGATACATGAAACTCGACGAGCCTACACTAAAAAAAAAATTTGGTTACTACAACCTACTTTGAGCCAACCGAATTTTTCCTGTCACAATAATCTTAAATTCGGTTGTCTTATCTTTAAAAACCGAATTTGGAGGCACAATAACTAAATTGAAGATACAATGTGATGTCATCGTGACCGAATAATCACTGTGCCAACCGAATGTTCAATTGTTCCTTTCAGTGTGTTGGAGACGCATTTTAACCGCGAAAACGATTGCTATTTGTGCCTAAGAAAAAAATGGTATTTGAAAGCTGAAAATTCATCAATCGATTCGACTACGGTTGAAAGTGAATTTGAAATAGATGGAGAGCGACATCTATTGCAGTCTCAAATTCAATGACACGGTAAGAGAACTAGAAATCGCAAAACATAAACCGGAAGTCCTTGCGTCACACAGCTTACGCAAAGCATTTTACGCTGCAAAATGAAAATGTTATATTGTGAACATTTTCTCATGACATTGACAAACCGTCTTACGGAAATCTCTCGACCACCTGAAATGAATCAATATACGAAGATCTTGTGTGGAAAATTTGTTCGGATCTTAAAGTCGTCGGTATGTTGAGTGTAATGCAAGGTCGATTTACTAAGTTATGCTGCTTTATGGGATAATCGCTCTTGCCATCATCATTAAGCGAAAAAAGACTAACCACCAAGAGAGAACGTCACAGTGGATAGGGTCATCAAATACGTCACAGAAAGACAAAAAAATTAAAACGTATTGATCCACCGATTATGCTGTTATCTGGATGATTGATTCGTTTCGATTGGTTGCTTTTGATATCCGGGGAATAATAAAAACCCAGACTTTGACAAAGATGTTATTGATTTGATCAAGAATTATATGAAAATTGTTAAGAACTCTATTTGCGTGTATGCGTATTTGCCTAACAATTTTTTATTTTCCAACAAGCGTAAATATGTATATAAAAATCCATTTTTAACATTCGCACTAGGATTTTGTCCTATTTTTTGAAGTCCCATTGAACATGATCGGATATTAACAACTCGAGATATATTTAAAAATGCGGAGCTACTTCCGGGAAAAAAATAGAATTACAAAAGTTCATATGATTACAATAGTTACAATAGCGTAATTACTTATAATTCTCACCGATTTCTATTCTAACTCCTGAAGTACTGGTTGATGGCCCAACAATCGAAAGTTATAGGAAGGTTTCTAGGGACAGTCAAAATAAGTTTGGATCAAAAGTTGTTCACAATACATTGCAATCAATTATTCAAAATATAAATTAAAAACAAAAATCCAGCTAAAAAGAAAAATGTACATTGTATGTTGTTTGACGAGATGTTTTTTTCGCTCTAGGCGAGTTTATTTGCACATCAAAAAATTCTTCTATTTTTCATTTATTTAAAATTGAATGTTTTTTCTTTTCATTTCTATAACTCTACTGAAATGGTGAATTAAAAGCAAAATGCTTGTTGTATGGTTGTGGTTTCTATTCAAAGTAAATGTATATCTAAATACAATTTTGTCTAGACAATGTTGTGTTGCGTTGATTGCTTTTTGGTTCGTTTTGGAGTTGTAAATAGAAAAACCATTAAATCAAAACCATCAAAAAAATTCAGAAAATTAACATTTTTTGGAAGAATGGTTTTTTTTAGTAAATATATAATATTACTGGTTGTAATTTTTTCCACAAGGCCAAACAACACACGTTAAGCTAAATCATAATAAAATATTGGGTTATTAGTTAACAAAACTCAAGTCGTTAACTTCTTAGATGGACGTTTCTTCTTGGACAATGCTTGTTTGTATTATTTTTTATGTCAATTATTAATAAAAATATTAAAATTTTCTTACAACTTAGATGAACTTAAAACGTGGATGCTCTCCACGTTTTGAGTTCATCTAAACATAATTTTAATTTTTTGATTCTATGAACGTAACTTTGAGCTATAAAAATTTAGTATTAAAACAGAAGCGAACGTTAACTATACAAAAGTCGAAGCAAACATTTTACGATATAAACCTGTATTTATTAATCCAACATTTTCCAAAACGAGAATTATAAATTTTAAATACAAGATCACAGAAATCTTTTATTCTGTGTTGTTGTATTGTGAACGAAAACTATACAAATATATTTCTAAATTTTTTTATTGCTAACACAATAAGCAAAAACAGCATAAATAAAACTATGTATACATATAATCTTTCTCAAAACAATGTTACAATCAAGTAATACACCATATGAATGTGGCAACTTTACTCTGAATATTTTCACACTGCATTAAATTGAAACTTTTTCAGTTTGTTCGTTTATTTTTATTCTAACACAGTTTCGTTTCTGCATTAAAAATGGAGATATAGAATGCAAAATAATGACTGTATAATATAGGACATAACAAATAAAATAAAAATGTGAATCTTGTAAAAACAATTATATTTGAGTTTGTACATGAATGGACTACATCTACAAGATAAAAGAAAAAGGAGTCGTAAAAACTAAGATTGTTGAATTCAATATCGAAAATTAGGGCACTTATAAAAAGCATGCAGTCAAGGGTTCTTGCCTTTTAGCTTGATTTTGTTTTGCCTACTAGTCTAGAAAAGTCTTGTCTAGAAAAAAATACGATTTCTAATTTGTACTTAAAATTTATAGGAAGGAAAATATTTAGGAAGGATCAACTCTCTGTAAAGATATAGATTAAGATATATTCGACTCAAGCTGTTGAGCAAATAATTAATTATAATGTCAATTTAAAAATATTTTATTAAAAATTGGAAATCTTCGCTGCATAAGAACTGGTTTGAAGAAGAAAAATATTAAAGGTTAGGGCAAGTGAAACCAACCCGTTTCATTACAATGGTGACAGCGATGGAATTATATTTATATTATAGATAACTTTACTTTAGTTAGAGTTATATTTTTATTGTTAGACAATAAAGTGCAACTTAATTTGTGTAGTAAATTTTGTAACTAAAACAAAATGATAGAAAGAAAAATATAAGAAAAAAATGACACCTTGCGTCATTCAGCATTAAAGTGCAAAATTAAAGAAATTATTGATGAAGAAATCGACACTGTAACTCTCGTTGATGCATCTTTAATGTTTCTGAATTTTATTATCACTCCACATCAATGTCACATTATTAGATTAGAGATAACTTTCCAAGGAAGACGATTGATTGCATAACGCATGAAATCTCTTTAGTTTCTAATTCTCCTCGTGTTAATAAGAAACCATATAGGTTACCACCAATCAATTAAAACAGAAGCGGCTAAGTAAATTTTCCAAATGTTAAATGAGAATATACTAGTAAACAGTTCAAGTCCGTGGAACTCACCAACATTAGTTATCACAAAAAAGTCCCATAATGGAGATCTAATATTTCGTATAGTAGTAGAGTTTAGGTTTAGGTGTCATAACGAAATCACAATTGGCGATATATTTCTACTTCCTAATATAATGAAAATATTAGACCAGCTTAGAAAATCAACAAACTTTTCTACGCTAGAAAACGTAAATGGATATTATCGGGTTAATTTATGCGAAAATGATAAGGAGAAGACAGCTTTCAGCGCTTCAGTGGGTCATCATCATTTTAATAGAATGCCATTTGGCTTCAAAGGTGCCCCATTTACTTCTCATCGTTTAATAAACACAGTATTAGCGGGATTAACTGGCATCAAGTGTAATTTTGCCACACAACAGTTCATCTTTTTTAGTAAAATATACTATAATTACCTTTCAAGCTTTCAATGAAAATTAATTGTTAAGAGTTTTCAGAAACAGTCACCGTGAAAATGAATGTAATCTTCTTTAAAGAAACTAACGTGGTTGTATTGATGATGGTCAGGAAGTCAATGCGTGATTTAGCTTCTGGTTTTTAATATTCTTTAAAAACAACTACATGTAATGATCAAATTTTTACTAAACGATTTCCAACTTAACTATAAGAAATATTTCCAAAAATGTACAGAAAAACGATTCAGCAGAAAAACTATGTCATTTAATAATATTGATCGAGAAATAAAACGATAACAAAACACTTTTCTTTTTAAAACTGCAGTTTTGTCAGTTTCATGTGTTCATCGTTTAGTATATTGTATGAGATGTCCTTTTGTGTTAACAAAATAAAGTAGGCAAAAGCTTTTGTAACTAAAAATAGAAAAAGGAGTAGGAAGTTTAATTTTTTGTTTTGTAGAAATCAAAGTTTTACAATTTGGTTTGTGTTGTTCATCGTAACATTGTCCTATATTGTGATTTGTTATATATATTCAAATTTTTTGGGAACATGATGTTATTTATGCTTCAAAAATTTATTTATGTCAAACTTTAAATCTGGTAAATAAATATTAAAATTCAAATTTCTCATGCAGAATAAACCGCAAAGTTATATTTTTATTTTTTAAAAGAATGTTACGTTTTATCAATATTTGTAAAAAAAATTATTTTATATATTCTGACTGGGTCTGTTGAATTGATGAAAACCACGTACTGAATGAATATATTGAGTGAGTCGAAACCATTTTGATTATGTGAAAAATAGGTTGGTTATATTTCAAAAAGAAAAACACGAAACCCATTATTTGAATAAAATTTAAATAAATTAATGATTTTAAAGTGATGTGTCGAATGATTACACAGCTGTGCAGTTTAACATAAACACTTGAGTGGTCTTAATAATTAAATCCTAAAATAGGATAAATACCTTTAATTATAGGACTGTTTTCTAAAAGGATTAATCAAAGTTGTCATATTCTAACCGAAGATAGTGGTAATTACTACTCAAGGCAATTTCTTTTCAAAAAATTGAAAAATACGATTTTTGTTGTAAAGTTTATAATTTATCAAAGACAAATACGTTTTTAAGTCAGCAGAACATGAAATCAAATGCATAGTAGTTAGAAATGTTTAGGTCAAACAGGCTGAAATTTTAAAAAGAGAGCTAAGGAACACATTGCTGCAATAAAACTAGAGAAAACAAATGACTTGGGTAATAATTAATTATAATTCTAAGCTTAGCTAACCATACAATTAATTAATTTTAATTGATATGATACTGCATACTAGCCTGATTTTGATTTCATATTTTTCAAGAGGTATAGGACAAATGCTTTTTTCTGGTTCCCATTTTGGTATATCAGAGTCAAAAGGATAGTTTACCTATTGATTCAAATGGATATAGCTTGTTTTAATGTCAAAAATAGGTTTTGCAACAAAAAAATCAGCAAAAATGTTGTTATTGTTAATTTTGGTCCTTCGATCCGGATAAAGAACATTGCCAAAAAGACGATTTTTCAACCCCACCACTTTTGATTCTTGGCGTAAATGTTGCATATATATGAAATAAAAATACGTTTATTTTAAAAAATGTTAAGTGTTTAGTTCTAAATTAGGGTGGTTCAAAATATTTTTGGAAGATCAAACTAAAGGTGACTTTGAAATAAAATTACAAGAGAACGAACGGCTCACTGATATCAACGGTTTTATGTGAGTTTGCAAGGTAATTTATTGGCCTATTAAAAAAACACATCGTAAAATTTTGGCGTACACTGGTAAAAATATTAAAAGATAAATTTTTAAAGATGGCGCTGATGTAGGTCATAAAATTCGTGGTCTGAACGCTGAACCGGACCATTTTTAATCGACTTAACGCTTGGAAAACAAGAGAAGAATAGAAGAATAAAAAAATACGTGGTTTAAAAAAATCAAAAAAGCTTGACCTACGACATAGCGCCATCTTTAAAAAATTTATTTTATAGTTATTGGGGATTTTTGAGATCAATCAAACTCAAGTAAGTAAAGAAGTAATTGGAATTTTTTCAATTCAAAGGTATGCGGTTTGAAGTTTCTCAGGAAAGTATTTCATAGTATTTTTAACAGTGTAAGTAAAATGTTTACTATGTATTTTTAGATAAGCTGATAGGGCAGTCATTTGCCTTTCCAACGCACATAAAACAGTTAAATTGAGCTAGCAGCTCTTTAGTAATTTGATTCAAAAGTTACCGTGACATTGAAATTCTACAAATACTTCGGACCACCTACCTTGCTGTCAAATGAAACACTTTAAAATTTTTTTTTAAAAACACATATTCTTAATTCATCTTTACTACTTGTATGCCAAGTATGAAGTCGATTGGTCGTCCGCCAGTTGTCCAGATTACGAATTTCATCTAAAATTAAAATTTTTGGACCTGAGATGCACATCTTCAATAGGCCAATAAATTTCCTTGCCAACACAATTACAAGCCTTGATATCCGGTGAGCCGTGCTTTAGTAATTTCTTGGAATAGACAAGAATGGACAACGTAAACCTAGAATGGTCGAAAATAGAACCTCGTTTTGTAAGATATTTAAAAAAAATTAGTTAGAATATTACCTAAAACCAAAAAAACCCAAACCTTAGACACAGGCGTTTATAAAATTACCTGTGATGACTGCAGTAAATTTTAAAAAGGTCAAACGGGACGGTCCTTCACAAAAAGATTTATTGAACACACCAGTGAAATTAATAAAAGTGATCCAAAATCCAGATATGCCCAACATTTAAAAATAGAGAAACACAAATACACCAATATCAACACAAATTTAACCATATTACACAAAAACAGAAGAGGACAACATCTAGATAGATTGGAAGAAATAGAAATATATAAACATAAAAACAATAACAACATTTTAAATGATAAAATCAACACTAAATTTAGCAAAATATATGACATAATAATAAAAAACAGCAGTTGAAATAGTATATAGGACAATATTTTAAGCAAAAATTGTAATAATAATTTAAAAACTGATGATGACGGTAGTCGAAATCGATATTCAATAAAATCAAAATCAAAATCAATTATCACTGTAAGGAAGTTTATATTATTATTAATAAAAAAATTAAAAATAAACATATTAAAATTACATATAGTGATACACCACCAAGTGAAATAGTGAAAATTTATTATTACAAATTAGTAAAATTACAACAAAACAAACTAAATTTACATTTCAACCGATGCTGTAAGAGATATAGAATAATGCCTACATATATTAAAAGCAAAGTCAGCAATAGATCCAAAGTGGCAGAAACAGCTAAATAAACAGCAGAAACTACATGGTTAACAAAACAAATTCAATAACTCTACACATAAATAAATTACATAAAATAGAAGTATACAACCTACAATTACTAATCTCTAAGCAATATCATCAAATAAAATATGAAATAATAATGGAATCGGTAAAGAATGATATGGAAAGCACGACAAAAAAGAAAAGTGAAAATATAAAATTGAAATTAAAAAAGTTAAAAGAATCAAAACTAATAGAAATGGGATCTCACCATGATAACATAATAAATCAATATAGACCGCCACAATATAACAATAGAATAGAAAATTACACTGAAATTCAATTTATCGATCAAGAAACTAAATTATTGGAAAAAGGATTGAAATACGGCATACAACCAAACAACACAAGAAAAGAAATAAATGAAAATCTGTTAGAAATAGAAAATTCAATATTGGAAACTAACATTCACCACCAAAATGAAATCAGATCAGTAATAGTATACATCATTAACGACAACATCGAAAAATTGAGTAAAGATCCAACGAATGAATTCAATGCACAAATAAAAACAATCATCAACAAACCTATCAACATATTAAGTGATAAGAACATAAGGTATAACAAAATGATAAAACCAACAGCACCAAATATAAGAGGATTACCAAAAATACACAAACCAGATACACCGATAAGACCATTAATTAATTTCACCACTGCACCAATATACAGAATAGCGCAGTACATAAACAAACTATGGAAGTATAACATAAAATTTGATAACAATTATACAGTAAAAAACAACACAGAATTAATCAATAGAATAGAACTAATAATAATACATCACAACGCAAAATTAGCATCGTTGGATATAACCAACATGTATTCTAACATACCAATAAAAGATACAATAAATATAAAAAAAAATATGTTAATAAAAAATGGTTTAAGCCCAGATACACAAGAAATAATAAATATAATAACCGGAATAATAACAAAACAAAACTATTTCACACATAACAATGAGTATTATCAACAAAAAGAAGGATTAACTATGGGGAGCTCACTATCTGGAACATTAGCCGAAATATATCTCAATGATTTTGAAACAAAATATATACATAATAACATAAATCCACACAAAGAAAAAATCATTTATTGGTATCGCTACCTAGATGATATATTTTTATTATTCAAAGGAACGAATAGACAGCTTGATCAATTACACCAATACATAAATAGCATAGAACCTTCCATTAAATTCACGTTAGAAAATGAAGAAAATAACACAATAAATTTTTTGGATTTATCAATCAAAAATGTAGATTCAAAACACACATTCAAAATATTTCGAAAACCAACCCAAACGGATCAAACAATACATATTAAATCACATCATCCATACCAATATAAACTAGCTGCATACAACCACATGATCAATAGATTGCACAATATACCAATGAATGCAGAAAATTATCAAGACGAATTAAATAACATAAAATACATAGCCAGTAAAAACGGATGTAAAAACGAAATAATTGACACATTAAATATAAAACATAAAAACAAGAAGTATTTGCAAACCCAAACAACATTGAGGAATGAAGAAAACTTAGCAGGCCAAAAATACATAGGCGTAACATATAATAAGACAACATTCAAAATGATGCAAAAAACTTTAAAAAAGATATGGATATATTGCAGCTTACAAAAAGTAAAATAGAAAACTAACTAAAACCAAAAAAAACCAAACCTTAGACACAGGTGTTTATAAAATTACCTGTGATGACTGCAGTAAATTTTATATAGATCAAACGGGGTGGTCCTTCACAAAAAGATTTATTGAACACACCAGTGAAATTAATAAAAGTGATCCAAAATCCAGATATGCCCAACATTTAAAAATAGAGAAACACAAATACACCAATATCAACACAAATTTAACCATATTACATTTTTTTTTATTAATTAGTTGGACATGTTTAGCGCACATAAAAAAAGAAAAGGACAACATCTAGAAAGATTGGAAGAAATAGAAATACATAAACATAAAAACAATAACAACACTTTAAATGATAAAATCAACACTAAATTTAACAAAATATATGACATAATAATAAAAAACAGCAGTTGAAATAGTATATAAGACAATATTTTAAGTAAAAATTGTAATAATAATTTAAGAACTGATGATGACGGTAGTCGAAATCGATATTCAATAAAATAAAAATCAAAATCAATTGTCACTATAAGGAAGTTTATATTATTATTAATAAAAAAAAAATTAAAAATAAACATATTTAAAAAGTATATTTTCAAATAATGCATTTTAGTTCAAAAGTGACAAAAGCTTCACTGTTTGTGAAAACATATGGAAAACCATAGTAACACATATAAAAAATTTCAATCGAAATTGAATAGTAAATTAATACTAAAATATTCAATGATTAAAAAGAATAAAAGAAAAAATAAATACAAAAATTTAGAGAGATGGAACGGATATGTTTTCCGTCTCTATTTAAATGATCAATTTTTCATTATTTTCATTAAACTAATAAATAATTTTGCCAATAATCAACAGGAATGTCTGATTTTGTCTTCAAGATTCATTTAAAATCTAGCACTCAATCATCTTTCATAACATGTGTCTTTGTAATACAAAATATAGATGTCATCTACCATAACATTTATGCTCGAGTGTACTACTTATGTTGATTAAAAATAAAAACTATTTTAAGTTCGTTATCTTTCTGTCACAACTCATAACTAATGTCACTCTATTAAGTGTGTTATTGTTATAAATTATTTCTTTATTCCTTAACGAATTTAGAGAAACAAAAAATTTCATTATTTAAACTATGTCTGTTGAAAATTGAAATGGAAATAAAAACTTGTGACACTCAATTTTGAAATTTATTAAAAGTTTTTAAATAGTTAAAAAGATAAATGATAATTAGAAACTCTATATAAAAAGTTGTATCTCTATATAATTGTTTTGATGGGAAATATGTTTTAATTTCGTTGAGTGAGTGAGAATTGTATATGGTACATTGATAACATTCCAAAACTATAAAAGTTTAAACTAATAGCATTAACAAATAGATAGTACGAGTGGATACAAATTTTCCGGGGTAATCTTACAAATTAATGTTTCATGTAGTTTTACGTTAGGTCCGCATGATTTGACTTTCAACTTAATCTTCGTGCATCGTTCATAGAGATGAAACAACCTTTCATTTAAATAAGTTTATATCTGGTTTTTTCTTTTCCTTTTAACTCAACTCTGTTCGACTATTTTCATAGATTCTAATATAGTTGCATAATCCAATTTTATACTATAAACATAAAAAACAAGCTTACAAGTAAAACAAATTGTTATGAGTCCTGTAAAAGAAGTACAATTTTCAAAATAAGATTTTTCTTTTATTTTCTTTTCTTTATGGAAAATCCCTGAGCTACAAAATATGAAATAAAATAATTTAATTTAGTTTTCCATAAAATTGCTTTAGGAGATTTTATATTAAAAATTAAAAGAGGACAATGAAATCGATTTTAACCTTAAAAAAGGCAATGTAAGTATATACCTGTATATCTTTATATGAACGCATATATTTACAATTTGTTAAGATTTATAAAGATTAATATGTCGCACATGAAATTGGAAGAATGCTATGGGATCGATTAACTAACGGGGATCATCAGCAGTCGTTAACAATACAACTTAGAGCTCGGTCTCCTCCCGCAGTATTGTGATACTTGACTTTATTCGACCAATAACGTGGGCCAAAAGTGCATAAATAAAAACCAACAATAAATAACAAAATACGAGATGACGAATCTGTGGAACGATTGCATAGTCGAAATCTGGAAGCACCTCAATATCTTAGGGTATGACGCAAGAATAAAGCATGCTTTGGTAAAATCGAGTTGAACTCTTCAGAAACCCTTTCATCCTTAACGTAGTTAAAAAATCGTTAAATCAGCAACATTTCACATGTGCTGTAATGAATCATGTTCGATTGTAAGATGAGAGCTACCAATTAATTTAATAGCTCTTCGCTGCATAGCATAAAGGCATTTTACTTAGCTGAACTAAAAATATGAGAATTCCACTTCATATTGTTTTCAACCTCAACCCCCAGAAGTCTGACAGACTCTTTCTCCACAAAATCTTTTGCATCAAACTTTAAAGGATTAGGTGAGCTTAATCTAGTAAAATGGCGAACCTGTGGTTTGCTAGCATTAAATTTAACACTGTTTGCTAAACTCCCATCCATAATTGTTTTAGGATCAACGTTTAAAGAATTAATGAAGCTTGATCTTGTGTCATTAACTGTCGAGGGTGAATATTGATTTCATGATTTGTGAGACGCATGAAGTGTGCTATCATCAGAAAAACTATGCATAGGATGGACTGTTGAATCCAACAAGTCATTAATATAGATAAGAAAAACCGTTGGTGACAAAGTGGAACCTCGAGGAACTCCTGCATTGGTTGAAAAGACGTCCGATAATACACCATCAACATTGACCCGAAATTTGCGATCAGCTATAAAGCTCTGTAATCAAGAAAGAAGTTGCTCATCCATTCCATAGCATCTCAACTTGCATATTAGATTGTTGTGCCCAACAATATTGTTTAGATTCTACACAACTTTGGTATTTCGTAATACGAACTTCACAAAATATTGTGTAAATTTGAAATTCGAAATATTGTGATTTCATTTATGTGTTCGAGAATAGGGCCTCCGTTTTCTTTTTCACCCCAGGTCATTAGCCAGTTGTGCTGACATTATTTTGCTTGTAAAATAATATCTTTTGTTTTAGATTATCCACACATCCATTTTCATTAAAGTTCGTCTCTAAAAATTTTGTAGAGAAAGAATCTGTAAGACTTCTAGAAGTAGAAGTTGAAAACAATATGAAATGGAATTCTCATATTTTTAACCTAGCTTTCTAAACAACATCTCCAAACTTTTTCTGATTCGCTACAACTACTTAAGCAAAACTCTTTCCTTCTTTCCTCTTCAACTCTACTTAATTTTCTTTATTTATATCGTTCCATCTTCGATGTCACTAGGGGAGGGGGAGTGTTGTGGCGAACATTAAAACTAAAATCATTTCTCAAAAAAATTTAAAGTTTAGCAGGCGATGATTTTCTTAACATTTATTAAAAAAACAAAAAATATATTTTTATTATTCAGATTTTGTTTTTTTCCAAATAGTTAAAAGTTCTTGATTTTCGTGATGTTAAAAATAGTTTTTGTATAATAAATTTTTTTAAATTTAATTTTTCACAATTCTAAATTTTAAATAATATAATCAATGTTAACATGTTATTATTAAAGTAAAAATCCAACCAAAACTGGTAACCCCGACTAGGAACAAACCTTCCAATGGAGTCAACTTAAAGAAGTATCAAATTTATAATTTAATTCATTTTTTTTTCTCTTTCTTAATTTAAAGTAGTGCTTGCTTGATTTTGTTTTTAAAAATTTTATTTTATTATAATATTTTTTTTTTCACATCGACAGAACACTCTTCCCGTAGTGATCAGTGATCACATATTCTTCCTGCTAGTCATTTCTGCTGTTTAGCCATAATCTTGTTTTCTCCTAGCAACACATTCTTCTCTTCTCTCCAAATTCTTATTTTTCGGTTTTCAAGCCATGCCAACTCCTGCTAGTGCGATCCTTTTTTTTAAATTTCGTTTTGTTGAATAATCGATACTATGGGCCGAAGTTTAACCTCCTAAATTGTACCACCTAATTATTTATCTTCCTCAGTGATTTTCATATTTTGAGTTTTTTGTATGGGAACCCCCCTAAGGGTTGATCTCCTTCCTTCGTAAGACCCATTACACTCTCCTTAAATTCTTTGGCCGAAGCTTCACAAATCTTTCCTTCGTAGGACCCACTTCATTTTCCGTTACTCATGGGCCGAATTAATCACCTTCTTCCTTCGTAAGACCCGCTTCAATCTCCTTAACTTATGGGCCGAAACAAATTTTTTCGAATTTTCCGATTTTTTTTTATTTACTATCCCTAATGTTACCCATATGTTACCATAACATGACTATCTTCTAACGTTAACTATAAATCTGTTGACAAAACAGATATGGTTATAATGGGTATAAAAATCAGATTTCATCTAATTAAGCAGAACCTCCAAATATCTGATCTGAAAGAAATATCCCCAACGTAACCCATATGTTTTTACAACATGAACATCTTCTGACGTTAACCATGGATGGATATGGATATTTAAAACGACATTTCGTCGTTAATCAGATATTTTTTTTCAGTATCTATATTAAAATCTACCTCCACTCAACGCAGTATCATCCAAAAGCTGTACAAAAATTGGGCTTTTTGGGACGATGTCGTAAGTTTTTTAATAGCAAACAGTCTCTTCTAATTTACAAATCATTTATACGTCCCTGCAAAAAATAAATTCAAGCAGTTTTTATTTTTATTTCTTTATTGCAAACTTTAATCAAACTATGCTAGTTTTTTTTTTAAATTCCGAATGCTCAAAATTCACAATTTTTAAATCCCAACTAACTAATTAAACAATACAAAAACAAAAAAAAACTCAAACAATAAAACTGTAATACCTTTTATTTTTACATAAATATGCAAAAATAAATAAATATAAAAAAATAAAAAGAATATGATCCTTCCCGGAAGTGTCAAATTTACATGTAAAAAATAAGCGTTCTGTACACAAATGGATTGAAAAGTATTTGAAAATGTATATAAACATTTTCGAACCATGCTATAGATATATGTACCTATTTGAAGAGAGGACGGGAAGATGAAGTACAGTTGACACAGATAATATCTTGCACACGTGAGGATCGTCTTTGTTCCAAAACCAAAACAATTATTATAAGTTGAAAAGCCTTAGATCTTCTAGGGTCATATGGAAAAGCTGATCACCATATTAAAAATGACAATCTGAAGCAAAACCTGCTATGAAATTTTTCACACACTTACCAAGCGGGCAAATCTACGGACATAATTCTTTCAGACTATCTCAAAACAGGCAATCAC
The DNA here is from genome assembly GCA_963693315.1 of Diogma glabrata. Classification (NCBI taxonomy): domain Eukaryota; kingdom Metazoa; phylum Arthropoda; class Insecta; order Diptera; family Cylindrotomidae; genus Diogma; species Diogma glabrata. Next base: position 251,696,326 of record OY856188.1, on the reverse strand, counting down.
TCGTGCTGTTTTTTTTGACGTGGAAGGAACTTCTGGTAAAGTCACTTCTTAACCGTCCGAAGAGCTATGGAATGAATAAAACACTTCTAATTCGGCTACAACGGACGTTGGAACATCGATATCTGTTTATTCAAATGGAGAACAATAACATAATCCCGGTAGGAGAAAAGCAAGGATGTCCCCAATGGTTTTATCACCCCTTCTGTGCCACATGATGTTGGACTTTTCTAAAACACAACTTCTTGCGTGAGGAAACAAAAGGAAAATAAACAGCTTCATTATTCCATCAATTGGTAACAACTCCTTGATGCTACCAAGAAAAACGACTATACTGGTCTGCTTATATGGAGATCAATTGCTCAGACGCAACTCGAGTTCTATGGTGGTACTCAGGAAAGTTTTTGGCGGTAAATAGGGTCTGACTCCTTAAAAGGTTCCTCGATTTTATGAACTAGTTATCAGAACTATGGTAAGCTTTCTTTTGTTGGAAATACGTATTAAAAATTTGAAGACAGTACAAAGGCTTGCTTTCTAATGTATCACAATTGTCTTTCAGGACAACGCTTAAGGCAAGTCTGACGGTTTTATGTAGGCTTACACCCCTGCATATATTTGCAAGGCTCGAAATGCTAAAAAAAGATAAACTTCTGGCGAGTAGTCAACAAACCCTTTGAAGGGAACTGAAGAAACACCTGCCAGTTTCTCATGCCGGCTGATGACACAGAAAATTTAACTACCTTTAACTACTGTACCTCTCCGGAAGTAACTAAAATGCTATCAGGCTTTACAGATGGATCACTAACGGATAATGGTACAGGAGTTGTGGTCTGCTTCAGAAATTTACTATAAATGCAGCATCGAAGAGAACGATGGATTTTAAGTGTTATAGGAAGGTCGTTATTAATAGGAAGTCTTCTCTGAAAACTCTTAAAAGCTTCACGATTTAGTAAAAAAAAAGCGGCAATTTTCTATGTCCTTGAATTATCTGGAGCTTAATAACAGCAGATCATACCAGAGCAGAGCGGAAATCTCGACAATTTAAATGCTAATTAGTTAGTAAAGAGTTCTCATTGGCTCTGAACCAGCAGTTGGTATATCGAAAGGAAGGATATGTTTGCTATTCGAACAGATTCTCTTACGATACATAAACTCCCAATAACGGAACACAAATGCATGAAAGGTCTCCAGAATATTTATTCTAGAGGTGATTCACCAAAACGAAAGGATTTATATTAAGTGTAAACCATTCAGAATGCAGACTAGTGGTGAGACTACTCACAGGTCATCATCGTGAAAATGCTTGTCGATTTCGTCTTTTAGAGAATGGAACAGCCCCTCCCATAGTAAAATAATTGTTGGCTCTCAGAATTCCAAAGTCATATTAATTGTTTCTCAGAAAATGAATTATTTATCACGAATTTATCATTCAAACTTTAAAATTTTTCTCTCAATATATCTTTCTTTATTGTTTCACCTGATTAATCCAAAAGCAAAAAATCAGACTTCATTATTATCGATAACAACTGTAAACTAAAGGATAACAAAATTTTGTTTTCCAATACGGAAGGAAATAAATTTAAAAATATAAAATCTTTTCCTTTTTTCTGTTAAAAAATTATACGATCATTTTATCACCTTTCATTGTATTTTTATAACAATATAAATTATTGAGTAAAATAATAATAGTAATAATGATGATAGTAATAACAATAAAAATAACGACAATAGTAAAATTGTTATTAACCGAAAACGTGTAAAATGTTTCTTCTACTTTGTGGACACTAACAAATTTATACGTAAAAATAGAGAGAAAATTTTTGTTACATTTTGTTCAAGTTTTGCTTGAGCTTTTGTGTCAGAAAATTTATAACTATCGAACCTGGTTTGCATATTGATTAGATTTTTGTTTAACTTGTTAACATTTGAGTTACTGTTTTTCACTTGGTTTGGTTTTGTTTGGGTTGTTTTCTATTGTAAACGAGATATTTTCTTAAAAGGAATTATTTTTCTAATCCCCTTGGAGAGATCAATTTTTTATTTGTAAATTTTTTTTAGTTTTTGATCTACGGATGTCATACATACGAGATAACGTGAGATATTACATACCAACCACTGGTAATAGCAGTGAGATATTACTACCCAAGGTGATATCTTAGGGGTGCTGGTGGATAAACTCTATTCAGTCAACGGTAGCACCCTCAATCTTAGCTATAAAGTATTCCTTAATGATGCTACGAAGAATCGAGCTTCATATAACTCTATATATGGGCAGGAAGGAAGGATTGAGGAAGGAAGTGCGTCACATGATCTAGGAATATGCCACTATCAGGATTATTTGCAACCACATTTTAGTTTTGTTCCTGCGAATTGTTAAAACAAATTTGCTGTGAGGTTGCCCAACTCTCCGCTACGCGTCTCGTATGAGCAAATTTTCACTCACGGAAAAACGATATTTTTATCTCTTGTAGCAAAATAAACTATTTTGGATCCCAAAATTGTTATTCAGAGTGTCCCAACAAACATAAATTTTGTTGAGTAAACAAACACAAATAAAAAAAAAATTTCAGTTACGAATCCTAAAGTTGGGATGCAGAAATCAATAATGAAAGCTTATGAATTAAGATCTATAAAAAACGATTGTCCGGCATTGAAGTTAATAAAGTTTCAAATAAACATGTGTTTGGGGGAGCGTTATCACTTTATCTACTATCGCTCAAATACTAATCAATTCCTTGTTATTCTAGTCTGAATCTATTATCAAAGTTTCATAAAAATTGGTTTACGAACGAAGGATCTAGTGGTTCAAGAATTTTAAACAACAAAGTCAGAAAATTTATCAGTATTAAAAGGACCTCCATCACATTTGGCAATGTGAATTTCAGAACTTGTAGTTTGTTTTTTAGATGTATACTCCAAGTAAGAACGTGGACTGTCCTTAACTGTTCCTCATTTGCATTAGTTTTAAAAATTCAATACGTTATCTTATCAAGTTTTACTTTAATACTAAATTTAATCGATTAATATTTATATGGAAGATGAGCCCACAACACTTGGCAACCATTGCATCAATATTGCGACCAGGGGCGACCATTGCGTCAATGTGAAAATAAAAATTATACTCTTGCACAAACTGTTCTACCAAAATTTGAAAAAAAAAAATTGTAACCTATACACATTCCTCGTAATACGTCGTCCCGTTTTACTGCACTTCGTTATACCGCCATTTTCTAATTACGACTTGGTTTTCCATTTACGACTATATATATATTCGATATACGGATAGTCGAGATTGGTTTGAAAACTTAAAAATAGACATCTTCTAAAAACTAAAAAAGAAAATCGACAAGAGTCAATTTTTGCTCTGCAGTCGAAAAATACCTGTAGAAAAATTTGAGCAAAAAAGTTTTATTATTGTTAGAAAAATGCTTTAGCCGTAGAGTTGCCACGTTTCCAATTTTCCAAAGGTAGACAAGCTATACCCCTACAAGCCCTCAATACTCAAAAACTCATCGGATATCAACCATTTAATTATTCACATTGGAAAATATTAGTTTTTTTTAAAAATAATTCAGATGTTTACGTACTCAAATAGGTCACTCAGTAAACTTAATTTCAATCGAAAATATTCGATTTTGTATGAAGTATAGTCCTAAAACGGAAAAAACACTTTAAAAAGTAAAAAATTGCACGACCATAATATTATGCACAAAACTTATAAGCAGCTTGCTTGGTAATTAAAAATTAATTAAATCAAAACAAATCTTTTGATCCACATAGTCAAAAACATTATAACATATATTGAATATGAAACATTTGTTTTAATAAACAAAACCTAAATAATGCTTTTTTAATAAAAAATCAACTAAGTATGTATTGAAAAATAATTAATTTAAGAAACAATATCAATGCAAAAAAATAATATATGAATAAACGTTAAAAAATTATATTTAACTATTCATTTCATTTCTTCACAAATAACTGAAATCAATTGGTTCACGACCGAATTTATTATTCTCAATCATTACTTTAGCCCATAAACTGTTTTATGAATATATGTTTATGAATTAAATTAATAATAAAACAAAACTGTAAATAGAAAAAATGATTTTCTCTTCAAATCTAATTGTTTAACACATAATTAATTCAAATTTAACTGGGACCTATATTTGTTACGCTAATGTCTACTTCTAAATTGTATGAATTTTTGTTATATCTGATCGTCGCGGGCATGTTTTTTAATGGCGCTTTCATTTATGAAAATCAATTAAATTTTAACTTTTTTTATTTTTTAAATATAGTTCTAACCTTCCTTTAAAATATATCAAATTTACAAAGAGGCATTAATTCGTGTTCTTGAGATATTTAATTTTAAAGATTTTTAATCATTTCAAAATTCTAATTGTTCATTATTTTTTCGAACAATTTTTATCATCAAAAAATTTTAACCACTAAAGTTCGAGAAAATAATGAACAATTAGAATTTTAATCGGACTAAAAATCTTTAAAATTAAATATCTCAAGAACACGAATTAACGCCTCTTTGTAAATTTGATATATTTTAAAGGAAGGTTAGAACTATATTTAAAAAATAAACAAAGTTAAAATTTAATTGATTTTAAAATGTTTTGTTAATGGAAGTTGTTTGGAAAAATGAAGAAAAATTCGAATTTCAGCCATACTAAAAATCTTTAAAATTAAATATCTCAAGAACAAGAATTTTAGCCTCCTTGTAAATTTGATATATTTTAGAGTAAGGATAGAACTATTTTCAGAAAAAAAAATTAATTAAATTCCAATTGATCTTTGACCCTAGCACCATCTTTAAAAAAGTTTTTTAATATTTTTATTAAAAAGTTAATTATAAAAACAATAAATTAATTTTTTTTCAAACGAATAATTAATCATCTATCAAACAAAAAAAGTTTGATGAAATCGGTATAGCCGTTCTTGAGCAATTTAATTTCAAAGTTACATCGGATTGGCAGAATTTTCATTTTTCATGCATGTTGGGGTGCCCCTATGCTCAAACTAAGCACTTTAAAAAAGTTTTAAAATAAGTTGTATTTTTTATTTTGTCCATACTACTTATATGCCAAGTTTCAGGAAAATCAAAAATGGTCAAGTTCAAATTTCGACTTTTTCACCTGCGTAGACGTTTTTCATCATAAGTCTTTTAATATTTCTGGAAAATTATAAGAGGCGTCGTTTGATAGATAAATAAAATAAATAATAATTTTTCAGAGCTCCATGATATCGAAAAATTTTATATGTTGACCGTTTTGTGCCTTTATGGTTCAATGATACATACAATTTGATAAAACTCAAATTGATAATACCCTTTGGATTTTCACTTAAGATGAATAATTTTAATTTTATTGAATAAATTATAAAAATATCAAATGAAAAGCAAATTAAATATTTTTGATTCAATATATGTTATAATGTTGTTATCTTGATAACAACATTATGGTTTCTGATACCTACCGCTTCGTATTTGTTATAAGGGATAAGGGAAAGTAAAAACAAAAACAAAGTAAAGTTGAAATTTTTATTGGTTAATATTTATTGGCTCTTGTTATTATCATTGTGCATTTTTGTTTTTTTTAGAATATACGTAAACGAGCTAAGAAAATTTAAACGATTTATTTGTACGAACATATATTTTCTTTATCAGCTCCACTGATTTTCGCTTGACTTATAGTCATTCACCTACAACATATTTTATCCAAACTAACAGTTTGAAAGACTTCTAAAGAAAGCTATTTAAAATTAGATAAAGCTTTAAAAATAAACCTTACAAATGTATGATTGTTTTACTCAGTTTTTATTATATTTCAAAATGTATTGATTGTTACACTCTTTTTATGACTATGTTCTGTTACATTACAATCCGTACAGATTTAATTATCTCATAACACTTCTGCAGTTTCAATACCATAATACCTCAAACAACAATCATGGATGAAATGATATGAAAAGTATCAAGCGTTTTTAATTAAATCAAGAGTCAAATGTCTATGATATTTTCATTCAAACCATAAATCCATAAGATATATATTTGTAATTTGTAAATATATGTATTTAACATATATTTACAAATTACAAATATATATCCTTTATTTGTAAATTTAAAAAACTTCATTTATTAATTTTTTCTTAAACCTTAAACCCGTGGTTCTCAAAGCGTGTTCCGCGGAAAACTGGTGTTCCGCGATACACTTTCAAGTGTTCCGCGAAAAAATTAAATAATCAATTCAATTAAAAATTGTTTGAAAATAAAAATCGATTCAATGTAAAATATACACGTACGTAAAATTTACACGTTTCTCGGTTTTGTATAAAAATATCTTTCGGGTTAAAATTACGTCTTGGAAACATAAAATATTATTGCAGTTATTAAAATTCTTCGTTTACAGTAAATAAATAAAACATGTATAAAGTTTTTGTTTCACACAACATGAACAATATAATTGGATAAGAAACCCGTTTATGTCTTCCGCATTTTCTAGTTTTACTTTAAATGAAGAAAGAATTGACGTCACCTTCTTCAGATCGTGGATTAAAATTACAGTTCCATGAAAACACTCCTGAAAATTTTTGGATCTCTGTTAAAGATAAATACCCGAATATAAGCAAAAAATCCCTGAACATATTATTGTTATATTCCACGTTATAACTTTGCGAAGCAGGATTTTAAACTATGGTCAATATAAAGACAAACAAACGCGAGAGACTAGGGAATTTAGAAGACAAAATGCGTGTGGCGTTATCATTTATTCGTCCCAATATCGCTGAGATCTGTAAAGATCTTCGAGCTCATGGATCGCATTAAGTTTGAGATTTTTTTAAAAGTAGTATTGTAATTTTAACTGTACTTCCAATAAATATATTTGCATCAATCAATATCGGTGCATATTTTATTTATATACATGGGTAGTTAGGAAGAAACGCACACGAAGGAAGAAAATGGAGCTAATTATGGCACGACATATTTTTTGCGTATAAGCTCTGGCAAGTAGTTTTAGTTAAAGTTGATGACGTTCTTTCAACTTTTCTGAATGTGGCCAGTAAAAAAAAAATACATGAGCCAAAATTAAAAAAATATCTAATTCTAATATGAAAAATATGGAGGAGCTGAAATCTCACAACTCTGAGATATCAAGACTTCGGTCTGGGTAAAGGATTTTGATATAGTTTTCGGCAAAAAACTTTCACGAGGACATGGTTTTTAGTTTTGGGCAGCGATGTATATCAAACATAACTCTTTGTTAAAGTACAAGTATTTTTTATATCTGTTTAAAAATTTATTACAAAACTAACTAACTAAAACAAACTAACTAAACTAACTAAAATTCAAACTTTTCCAAAATTCTAAAAATATTGCCAAAATTATTACAAAATTAAAAATTAAAACTTTTTTCAAAATTCCCAAAATTATAATAAAATCAAAAATTGAAAATTTTTCAAAATTCCAAAAATATTCCAAAAAATTCTTACAAAATCAAAAATTAAAACTTTTTCCGAAATTGTAAAAGTATTGCAAAAATTATTACAAAATCAAAAATACAAACTTTTTCAAAATTCCAAAAATATTTCAAAAACTATAACAAATTCAAAAATTTCCATGTTCAATTTTATTTTCAATTACATTTACGTCATAAAAACAGCTACATTTTTTTTTTCCAAAAAATTGGCTAAAAAATAAATGAAATCATTTTTTGACACACTTGACAACATTTTTTTGACAAACTTATAATGCCATAATTCTCAATAATAATAGTAAAATTTCATTTCGAGCAAACAATTTTATTTTTTCCAAAAAATTGGGTAAAAAATAAATAAAAATCTCTCTTTTGACACACTTGACAACATTTTTTTTGACAAACTTATAATGCCATAATTCTCAATAATAATAATAAAATTTCATTTCCCACAAACAATTAATTTTATTTTTTTTCCAAAAAATTAGGTAAAAAATAAATAAAAATCTTTCTTTTGACACACTTGACAACATTTTTTTGACAAACTTATAATGCAATAATCTAGTTTTTGATCTCACATACCAATCCCGACCATCAAGATTCCCCCAAATTTAATGTTCCTACTCGTAATCACTTAAAATGAACGTTTTTTAAGCCACAAATATGAAAATTTGCTATTTTTGACACACATAATGATTTTGACACACTTCGGGTACAGTTATCGAACACAGCGTCCTTTCGGACCTGTATCTTGTGAATATCTATTTTTAGAAAAAAAAATTTTTGAAATCCCTCCAGCCGTTTTCCCTGCAGTGTAGGTAATGACGGCGGCCGGCAGACAGACAGACATACATTTTTTTTGCTTTTTAAGAATCAGGAGGTCCTAAAACGTCGAGAAATGTCAAAAAAAGTGGGGGTAAAAATTTCACTTTGAGCTCATGAATGTAATACTTAGGTCTTTCAGACCGAAGTAAAAAGAGACAAAAATAAAAACAAAAATAAAAAAATATCCTTCTTACTCCTAAATTAATTCAAAACTATCTAAATATTATCTCAAAATACGAAATAAATATTTATCTAAGTCAAATTCCGCTTTTAAAACTTCCAGGTGACTGAGACCAGGGGTGATAATTTATCACTATTTCTCTTAAAAATTACAAAATTATAAGTCTTATAAAAAAAATAAACGAATTTTATAGCAAGGGACTACATATTCACGACGTATAAAACTATAAAATTACCTGTAATTAAAATACTTTTTACGAAAATACTTGCCAGGGGACTGATAATTTTACTGGACAAAACACGATCTTGTTACCAATGATGACTGTTTTGATTGATAAAATCTCGGACTTAGTAAAACACTCAGTAAAACACGTAGTAAAACACATTATATTTATTGAACTTTAATTAACTCCTGTGACGAGCGATAACTTGATAGAAATATGAATTTCCGATATTTTCAATGTGTTTTGATTGGGCAGGAGAATGATAAAAAATTCGTGGGACAATCTTTAATAGGATATATCTTATATGAAATATAGACTAATTTTATGATTATTTACGCATTGCTAACGCATTATTATTCAAAATTATAACTGCAGTGTAAACTTGTCTCTATACACACTTAGAATCATTGATTATTTAGTTTACCAGCTTTGACTTTCAAAGAGGGACACGCCAGGGGACTGATAATTTTACGTTTTGAATCATTTTTTTTATAAGAAATATATTTCGAAACGGGTTCATTTTGAGTGTCCTGCTAAACAAGGTTAAGGTTTACAAATTTCATTTGAAAAAAAATTTTATTTTTATATTAATATACGAAATTAGCTGAGCCATCCAAAATGCCCATGTTTGTAGCAGTACCCACATATTATTTTCTAAAAGTAGCACTTGGAAGCAGAGCCAATCACACGCTGCGACACGATTCCGTTTCCTTTTTGCTCTATAATAATGGAGTGTTTTTGCAAACATTATTATGTTTTTCATTGCTCTTTTGGTTTCAAAGAGGTTAGCAACACGCGCCCCCTATTTTAAAGTTTATGCTGTATTGTATATATGTTCCGCCTAAAAAAATATCAGAGTTTAGTGTTCCTCGACTTCAAAAATTTTGAGAACCAAGGCCTTAAACAACTAACAACAACAAACTACATTAAATGCATAAATGTTTCCATTTAAATTTCATACAATAACAAGTATTTAATATAATTTTTCTATTTATTACTAGTACACTCATATCCCAAATGTGATGCGATGCGATAGATAAAACAAAAATAAGTATGTACTCACGAGTCATCATAGAGTCCTTTTTTTGTATTGTAAAAATATAATAAATAATTTACTTACGTACTTTATAGTACGTCTCTGAGTTTTTTTACGTTTGTTCAATTCATCCCGTTACGGTCTGTTTTGTTTAAAATTGAAAATTTTAACCAATTTTGGGAATTTTAATCTGGAAAACTATTATCTTGGGAACGGCGTAACTTACAAACCTGGGGTAAATTTTAATGGAAAGATTTTGCCAAAACTAGGCTCCATCTCTAAAATCAATACATAGTAATGGTTCTACGATTTTGAAATGATCTCAAGGTTATGAATCTTAATGTATAGTAATAGACGAAGTTATTTTCACTGGTCGTGCTCAATAACTATCGCTTTTGCACAAAAAAATATTCACTGTTCACAATCTTTTTTTCTCTGTCTTAGCCAATACTGTATTTAACAAACAAGTATTAGTATTCGATTTTGCACCGGCTTTTCACTAAGCGTTTTGTCTCAATTTGATGTTTGTAAAGTACAATTTTAAGATGCAATAAATATTTGTAATCATCGTTTTAATTAATTATTATTATATTTTTTTTCAATTAAATAAATGTAATACCAAAATCTGTGATGGTTGCAATCAACTTTTTCTATGAACAAACTAGAAACTGTCACTGATTTAATTAAGGTTTAAATAAAATTTAATAGAGGACGTTTCAATGTTGTTTAATTTTTGTTATAATATTATGGTGCTATTACACACTATTACACACTCGGCTAGCGCCTCGATTTGCAAACTCCACATCCGCCCAAAATCTTTAGCTTTACGTCCTAGCATCATAATGTACTATTTTCAAAAATTATTTTATCGTTATTTAGTTTTTATGGAAAAGTGGAATTTATATTTTGTGGAAATAAAGAAAAACAAAAAAAAATATTTCAGCGAGAGACGTCAAAATTTCAATAGCTGCGTTTTTTTCATTTGGATCAGGGTCAAGGTCTAGATCAACTCTATTTTTTACATGTAAAAACAACAACAACATAACCCAAATATTTATCTGGGTCTAGATCAATGATCTAAAATATTTTGGTTACATAAAATTGCAAGAGATGGCGAAACGTAGGTTTTGATTTTATAAGGTTGGTATGGTCATTTTAAAACTTAAAAATGTCAAAGAAAATTTATTCAAAATAAAAAAACTGTCAAAGATGCTTTGTTAAATTTTTTTAAAATCAATTTTAATATGATTTGTTTTCAACATGATTTCAATAAATTTGCTTAAAATTAATTTTAAAGCAATATCTACGATATAAAATCCATATTTTTTAAAGAATTGATGTTTACAATTTTTTATTAATTATTAATTATTTTATTTCATTTTATTTCACGCCATTTACAATAATTAATGAACATTGCCATATGTAAAAAAAATGGATTATTGTTTCTGATGAAATTTTTTTGAATTTTTTTTATATGAAGTTTTATTTTTCAAGAGACGTTAAATATCTTTTGAATTTTTTTTACATTGAGTTTTAATTTCAAAATGGCGCTACAAGTTCACAATTTTTTTTTTCTCAGCTCAGTGTTGCCAACAATTTAAAATATAATATTTTTTTTCTTTGAGTGACCCACATCGTTTTTTTCAAACCTTGACCCTGACCCAAATGAAAAAAACGCAGCTAATTTCATCGGCATTTTTGAGAAATGTGCCACGGCAGAAGAAGTGATATTGTGTTGCACTGCATACAAGTATGGAAAGGACCAATTTTATCTTGAACATTTCGCTAACAATTATGAATCAATTTTCGTTAAGTTGTGGGACGAAGTTGTGGGACTTTTTTTTCGTAAAGGAGGACATTTTCTCCGTAAACGGGGACAGCGCAAAATTTTTGAAATTTTTAAAATTTACAGATAAGTGTGACCCAGTTGTTGTGGTTTGTTAACAAAAAAGAAATAGATTGCAATTTTCTTCTAACCACTTTCTGCTTCTACTAAAGTGAGTCATAATTTAAATTGAAAAATAAAGTTTACCATTTGCAATACAATCGAAACAGTCCAATAAGAACTCGATATAAAGTAGTTAACATTGAATCACGAAAAGCTCTCAAACTAAATGAACTGGCACGCAAAAAACACCGTACAATCACTTCGGAACATGAAACGTGTGACATTGTCATCGCTCTAAAGCAAGTTAATTTTTTTTTATTTTATTTGTATACACATTAAAGTTCTGTAGAAGTAACCACAAGTGTTACATTATTCAAAATAAAGCGAGAGCGTTACAGGTAGGCGTCAGTATTATTCTAATACAAGGACGGCACGGAATCATTTTTTTGGAATCATTTTAAACATAAGCGACAAACTCCAATTATAATGATATTAAAGTCTAATCCGCATGAAGGGATCAGTTTTAATTGTTTTGAAATTTTTTTTTTTTATTTTTGATCTACGGGTGTGACAACGCCGCGTACTACAGTCCCTGCTATTGACATACGAGTTAACGTGAGATATCACATACCACTGGCAGTAGCAGTGAGATATCACTAGCCAAGGTGACATCTTAGGGGTGGTGGCGGATGAACTGGATTCAGTCAACGGTAGCACCCTCAATCTTAGCTGTGAAGTAATCCTTGATGATGTGACGCTATTGCTTCCTTGAAGAAACGAGCCTTCATATAACTATGTGTGGGCTTTAATCATTAAGAAAGACGGTGCGTCACAGGATCAAGGAATATGCAACCGGCTGTAACGATCGCAATAATCGCAAAACAATAATAAAACCAAATTCATCTTCGTTTTCAATTCAATAAAAATGCATTTCATTAGTTTCCGTTCATTTTTACCTTAATAATAATTTTAAAATTTTCTAAAACTTAACTGCTAGTTAAATTTTGAATATACTATAAAAAGCAAACGAACGTACTAAATTTTTATTTCCAATACTAATGAACAGACGTCGTTGTTAATCATTTGCTGAATTTCAAGTATTACCCGATTTTGTTTTGACATCATAAGATGTCAAAAGAAAAATCACATTTTGCAATTTGGAAAAACATTCATTCCATTTTGGCTTTTAAAAAAGAAATGTTGAATTGTCTTTGTGATTTAAACATTAAATAAAACAAGAAATAAAAATAAGAATGCTGTCATGGTTGTATTTTTGCAACTGATAGATATTCATTCGGTGTTCAACTTTGTAGCAATTAAAAATTAAAAATTTTAGCTAAATTAAAAATAAAAGAAAACAATATAAGAGGAATAAAGGAAAAAGTTGAAAATAAAAGAAGTGACCTTTTTTATTACTTGCAACACAATTGGGGTCTTGCTTTTTCCTTGATTTACATCGTGGGTGTGGACCCATTAATTTTGGTGGCAGCCATTGCAGAAAAAAACGATGAAAGTTTTTGGTGAGGTAATAGCGGTAGTGAAATCTAATAAATTAATTGAGCTATTGTCAGAAATCTATAAAAGTTTTGGTGGATTAGTAGCAGTAGTGGAATCCAATAAGTTAATTGGGCTATTGTCAGGAATCTGTGAAGTTTTGGCAAATTAATAACAGAAGTGAAATCTATTGAGTTAATGAGGCTAATGTCAGGAAAATATATGAAGTTTTGGGTGAAATAATAGCAGTTAATTTCAACAGTTAATAATTTAAGGTATTTTGAATTTTAATTATATTAATCTTTGTTTAAGTATTTTTTTCCCTTTGGAATGTTAGAATAAATTTAAAAAAAATAGTGAGAGATTCCCAATCTCAAGATTCGTGTGGGGATAAACTGTATCCCGCGTAAATTCTATTTTTCATATTATTATTAAAGGTCCAATATTATACGGCTGGATTATTGGCAACTACATTTTTGTTTTGTTTCAGCAAATTTTTGTAAAAATTTGCTACTTACTTTTTAATTTACTTTTATTTTCTCTATTCTATCATAAAATATTGGCCTTTGTTATATTTTGTCAGTGATAGGATTTTTTGTTTAGTCATAAAGTCTTTGACCAAAAATATAAAAAAAAACAAAAAAAGAAAGATTTACGTCCATCAACACCTTTGAACGTATGTTGTTGTGGGACTTTGGTCTTAAAAGGTTTTTATGTGTTATTGTGACACATATTGTAGTTCCTATTACACAACACATTTTATTGAAAAAAAAAATCGTTTGACGGCGTCATTAATAGAGGAATCCCTTCCCTCACAAGAAAAAAATTCGACTAAGTTTTCAACGATATAACATCCAAAATTATGCTATATGTTTTAACAGTTAATGCAGCCGAAAAACATTGGAATACAGTTATGATGATGCCAGTCCATAAAAAACTACATATGGGGCATTTCACGCCAACTAAGTGTGAACAAAAATTTTTGTATCTAAAACTTTGGGAATAGGTAGTACTTTATGAGAAAACAAGTATCCACACCATGGCCGTCAGCGGCGCTTACAAAATTCGAGTTTTTGTGTTGCGATGGGCATCGACCAGGAACTGCCCCAAAGGTGAAAAAACGTAGTTTTAGCGTACATATTTTTTCATTTTGTGAGATAATCTCGATAACAGTAGATCTTAAGCAAAAACTATCACATATACTTTCGATTTAGAAGTTTATGTAGAACACAATGGTATTTTTGAAATTTCAAAACTGGATGATTTTAAAAAAGTTGGCTGCCATATTGGATCCGCCATTTTGTTTTTTTTAAATTTAACTATATATTCGTAATCAGCAATCCAAACAATCTAAGAATATTATTATTTTTTTAATATCATGTTAATATTGAAAAAATTGATTTCAGGTTCGTTATTCTCTCAATTGTTATTTATTAAACATCAAATTTTCGACGATATTGTTCGTCATTATCAAGATACTGTATACAAGAAAAGAAAAATAAATGTAAATTTATATTAGGAGGAAACTACAAATATGAACATTAATTATGAAATAACTAACTGAATATAACTGATAATTATTAGTATGACATATATATATATATATATATATATAACAACTTACATGTAATGAGCAATTGAAGGTAACTAGAATTTAGCAATTGTGGTGATATTTATTCTATAATTTTTGTTTGACATTGACATGATTTTAGTAAGGAACGGTTTAAAATAACAAAAATAAATTAGTTAGAGAACTATTAAGACGAAATATTAACATTATTGAAAAACACTGCACAAAAAAACACCAAATTTGTCTGATATTAAAACTTAACATAACTTAACTAAAATAAATTAATTTAAAAACTTAATTAAAAATGTGTATACACGTTTAAGATAAAAATTTGAATGTTATAGGACTAGTATTAATCACAGAATGTCAGAGTTTAAATGAAACTGTTAAAAATAAAAGTAATTTTAATATTATTATCTTGTTTAGTGTGTGTGGGTTCATGAATTGGATATTGGTAAAACAGGCTTAGGAAAAAATTGGAGATTTGGTGTAGATATGAGGTGGCTTAGTATTCATGTAGTGTTTAGTTTTATGAGGTCAATGTATATTTTGGCAATACCCATAGTGTCAGATTTTTTATTAATCGAGTTTGGAAAAGACAGGATAAATAAGGATTCTTTAGTGATACGTTTTGAACGGGATTTTTCTTGGCATAAGACTTCTGGATTATCTAAGTCAAAAGTATGTGAAGTGTCACCTATGTGATAAGCTAATGCAGTCGTATAATCTCTTTTGGGGGTATCAAGAGGATTTGGTGTTAGATGGGAAGGGTTAAGGGGAGGTTGGAGTAAATTAGAGATAGGGCTGTTAGTGGGAACGGGAGAAGAGGTTTGCTGTTCAGTAACTGTGGGTAGTCTATTTGTTACGTTTGGTATTGTTCTTGGGGAATTCATCATTCTTTTGGAATCCATAGAGTGTTGGTACATTCTTTTTTCGAGATATTGAGATGATTCACCAATGTAGCAGCTAGTACAGTCCTTACAATTTATTTTGTAGACGGTGTTGCATGTTTTGTTTTTAGGAGTTAAATCTTTAAGTCTGGTGAAAAATTTTTGATGGTTCGTATTTCCTGGTCTGAAGGTTATTTTGATTTTATTGGTGGGTAAAAACTCGTTTAAGAGTTTTTCAATTTTATTTGATAAATTATCAACAAAAATAATAGAAGTATATAAAACATCTGACAATATATAATAGTAACCAACCAAAACTTTATGGTCTTCCCAAAATACACAAGGCTGAAATACCGATAAGACCTATCGTATCCTGGATAGGAACGCCAGCATACAACTTATCAAAATTTTTATCAAAGATTCTTCAACATATTTCCTCAGACACATACAACGTAAAAAATTCGTACAACCTTAAAACCAAATTAGATTCAATAGATTTCATCCATCATGACCATCAATTAATCTCCTTTGACGTGGTGTCGCTGTTTACAAACATTCCCATGAACATCCTTTACGATATAATTCACAATCGATGGGAACAATTAGAAACAGTAACTTCCATCCCACAGGATTTATTTATAAGATTGGTAAAATTCTGCTGCGAAGATTGCAACTTTTTTTCATTTAATAACAAATTCTATAAGCAAACTTTTGGAGGTGCAATGGGTTGTCCTCTTGTCCCCATTATAGCTGATCTGATAATGAATGAACTCCTCGACATCTCGATCCCCCGCCTGAATTACACTCCATCCATAATAGTCAAATACGTCGATGACCTTCTATTCACCTTACCACCTTCTGAAATTAATAATACCATCTCCACTTTGAACGATTTCCATGACCGATTAAAATTTACATATGAGCAACAGCATAACAACACAATGAACTATTTAGACATGACCTTACACTTAAATCCCGACAGTTCAATCGACACTAATTGGTTCTCGAAACCTACCAGTAAATACAGACTCTTAAATTTTTTATCTTCTCATCATTCTCCCAAAAACGAAATATCATAGTAACAACAATAGAAAGGACCCTTAAACTCAGTTCTGTAAAATTTTGGTCTGAAAACTGTAACATTATCAAACAAGGACTAACTAAAAATAACTACCCCTCACACCTAATAGATAAATACATCAACAAATTCATAATGACTCAACGAACTCTCTTGTCCCAACCTCCAACAGAACCCCAACCCCAACCCATGCCTAGTACTATACCAGAACTCAATTCACTAATATCCACTACTCCTTTATTATATACTTCTCTTATTTTTGTTGATAATTTATCAAATAAAATTGAAAAACTCTTAAACGAGTTTTTACCCACCAATAAAATCAAAATAACCTTCAGACCAGGAAATACGAACCATCAAAAATTTTTCACCAGACTTAAAGATTTAACTCCTAAAAACAAAACATGCAACACCGTCTACAAAATAAATTGTAAGGACTGTACTAGCTGCTACTACTAGCTACTAGCTACTGTACTAGCTACTACTAGCTACTGTACTAGCTGCATGTGAAGCATAAAGATATTTATTGATAATGTTATTTCATAGTCATCGTTATATTGTTATAACGATGACTATGAAATAACATTATCAATAAATATCTTTTCGTACTGAATTTTAACATTCATTGATATTCATTTAAGATTGCTATTTAATCAATGGTTATTTCAATATAATGTTTATTATGAGTCAACCATAGTCACTATGCGGTTGGCTTTATTGTCATATTAAGAAAAGGTCGCACCAAGGATTTGGTTCAAGAAATATGTAAGTGAAAGTGAGCGGTTTTTTATAGAAAAAAAAAATAAATTATATTTCCTCTGCTTAAATAAATTTTAATATATGTGCATATTTATTATATATTTTAGAATTATGATATGTAGTTCTAGAGTATTACTTAAATTATATAACATAGCCAGATGTTTAGAAAACAAAATGCCATTAAGAAATTTTATAACTAGTGCTGTATGATTTGAGAAGTTTTTGTAAAGAATAAGATACAAGAATTTAATTTTTTATAGTTAAAATGATAGTTTCAAGCTAAAGAAAAACATGGCGCGGCTTTTTTACAGCCTTTTGGTTGTTTTTGCGACGATTTGACTGTTTTTTGTAAAGTTATAATATAATATGGGAGGATCAAATTATTATTATCTATATAAAATGTTTTCTACAGAGAACTTTACTCTCGATTTTTTATCAATCTAGGACCTAGGTGCAATATTTTAAAAAATAAAAGTATCGTTTTTATGTAAACAGGTCTCAACTCATGACATGAACAACTCATGAAAAAGTAAAAGAAATATTCGAAAATAAGTCTAAAGCAATGCATTCGAAAATTAATAAAATTATTACATACAACGGAAACACACACATAAAAACTATAGTCTTTGACTAATAATTTTAAAAAATTAACATAACAATTTTATAAAAGATCTTGAGGATAGCATAAAAGCTCAAATCGATTGTTATTTACTCAAAATAAATAATAATCAAAACAACATTGTGCGAAAAAAGATGTGAAATTAAGTGTTTCGCAATTAAACAATTTTTTTAAAAATTCTTGATTATGTTCAGCTAAGTTTTTACGGTTTTTACGGTTATATATCACCTCAATCTCGAAATCAACACATATTTGTCATTTTCGCCTTATCTTACCACATAAATATACGTAAATACATATATTTTCATTTTCAGTGAGAAAGTGGTTGTGAATAATGGATATTAAACAATCAAGTCCTCACCATAAGGGTTATGTTCTATTTTTTCAAAGTACGGAACCCTTAAAATAATAATAAAATTTTCTCAAATTCTTTTCTTTATATCTCATAAAGCTTAAAAACACAAAATTTTAAAGCCAACTAAATTATTTTTTAATCTCATCACTTTAAAATAACTACCAACGTTCTAAAATAAAATGAAATAAAAATTAAAATTTATTATCGATATAACATTTGTTGGGTTCTCTCAGATAACAAATTTACATAATAGACCAAATACATGTTTTCACAACATCGTTTTCTTAACACATCAATAATAGGTCTCTTTACTGAAAGCATAGTCTAAATATATTCTTTTTTCTAATATCTTTATAATTACCAACTTCCATTTAATATATTAATAAAACATTTGATGGGTTTTCTGGATACAAACATATATTTGTTATCGAAAACAACTATATGTTTGCAAACTAATCTGGGTTCGTGTTTAAGTTTTTTAACTGTTGTTAAATATTACCAATATTGAGGGATAATAAATTTCAATTTTCATAATTTTGTGTTTTTCAATTCTGTACATTTGGTTGGTTTTTGAAAATTCGCCAAAATGATACTAAATTACTACATTCATATCAATGCTACCAACGTGGTATAAAAATTTGTAAAAACATTTTAATTTTACTAAAAGTTTGGGAAAGCAAAATTTTGATTTTATAAACTTTCAGAAAAAAGCATGAATGCTGACTTTTTTTTTACTAATGAGAAACATAGAGTTAAATAAGATATACTTTTATTGATAACTTTGAATACAGTTGTAGAAAAAATGCAAATTATTCGAAATGAAAATTTTAACCTTTAAAACCTACTCGGTGCACAGTATATATACTAGTAGTGTCTTTCAAAACATGGCGCGCAAGACACTACCGCGTCTCTTGATTTATTCATCGTTAAATTTAATTTGCAATACTTTGTAAGACTTTTTAATACATCTTGAAAATATTGCTTTTTATTACACATGTTGTAAACTATTTTATCAATAAATGCAACTCTAAATTTCAAAATGACATATTAATTTTATATTTAATCTTTTTAGTAATACCTTTCACAGTAGCCAAAGAAGTTTAACTTCAACCGCATGTAAAGATTACGCACTTCATTAAGCATTTAACTCAAAAGAGAGTTGTAAAAATTTTCGTCGTCGTCATCGTTGAAAGATAACGGGTTTTGGTCAATCAACTCCATATTAAAAAAATTAATATAATATAAAGGCATTTTATGTACCCAATGTATTACCAATGGAAATATCGAAGGAGACTCCAATATGTTGTGATTATAGAGTAACAGATATCAACATGTTCACCATCAACAGTGAGTAAAATTTTTCCTTATTATTTGAATATAATTTGTTCGGGAAGTGGTCTTGTACAACAGTAACATCAATAAAGGCAATACAAGCAATTTCAACAACACCGGATCTAACTAAATCTACCGTTCGGGAGCAGTAATAAATTATCCGTTTTTACATTTTATAGACCACAATTGTGGTATTTCTTTGGCAATCATAATTTTCACCATATCACCTGTACACTGGTGCAACTATTGTCTTAAATTGAATAATTACTTATGATCAACTATCGCTTGTACATTTTAATATTAAAAATTATTCTTTCGATGAATCAATCTCCTGAATCTTGGCGCAACTATTGTTATTTTAAGTACTATAGGTTATTCAGTAAGATTGGCTAGGGAGGAAGAGAGTGAAGAGTGAGATCAAACATGAACTAATGGAGCTTCATTCACTATTCTATTTTTGGTTTAACGTATAATGAGTATGTATTACAGTGGTGTATGGCGATCTTGGTTCCTCCGTATTTAGGAGTCGTTAGAGTCCATGCACCTTATTTATTTAAATCCGTTCTCTGGTTAATGTTGTTTGCGTGCAGTTCTGAATTTGTACAGGGATGGGGAAATACCTTCTCGAATCCGCAAGAATGAAGCTAGTCGGAATTAAACCTCGCAAGGCACGCAGTTCTCCTAAATTTTATATTCATAAGTTTATTACAAAATTATCGTCAGAGACTGGTTTTACAAGTGCTATTCCTTCCAGAGAGGCAAAAAAGATAAAAGTAAATTAGATAAACATACAGGTGTTGTCAACTTCTACACGGATGGGTTAAAAATAAATTCTTTCCCTTTTCGACTGTCAAATTCCTGCAGTGTCTTTTAGGCTGAACTTGCAGCTATAAAAGCGGCCGCAGAGTTGTTGAAGTATAATGTAATATCTGTAAAAAATATTGGCATCTTCACAGACAGACTGCAATCAAGGTTCTTGAGGCGAGCCGCAAAATGTCGAAAGTAGCCCGGAGCAGTCTGGAATTTCTTAACAAGATTATTGATCAGTTTAACATTCACCTTGAGTGGGTGCCAGCGCTTTTCAGTATAACGGCGAAATTGATGGCCGCCGAACTCGCTGGACAATGCACATCCTCAAAAATCTCAGAGATAGCAGGTTGGTTGTGTATGTCATTACTCCCATACGTACTGTTACAGTTGGAATCGTAAGGAGAAAGATAAAACGGTTCTCAACTTTCTTTGCTCGTGTCATGTTCTGGCTCAGAACAAACTCAGGTTTCTGGATACTCGCACGTTTCTTGATCTAATGGATATTAAAAAATTAATTGACTGATTATTTGTAATATTGACAACCAATAATTATTTACCAATTACTCTTCCCAAATTCAAGTGTTACAAAATCATTAATTTCCAAAAAAATAACATTCATCAATTACCATGACATACTTTCGTTCTCCCCTAAACACCAAACAATTATAACCAATTTAACGTAAATGATCCATACAATATTCATTGTAAAATTATTTTTTTTTGCAACTCACTTTCAAAATATTTTCCGCTAAAAAAAAGAGGAAAATTTGAAATTTCGGAACAAATAAAACAGAAGTAAGCGAATATATGTGCTTAAGAGGAATAGGTAAAAATCTAATAGTTTCAAACAATAAAAAAGTTATTGAAATTTTCAGAATTTTTTTTTCAAAAAACATATCTTACTTTCAAAAAACCACACAATGTTATGATTCTTATATCATAAAAAAACCTTTTAAGAAATTTGTCTACGTTCAAATTTTTTTTTTTTTTTTGTAAAATCCATTTCACAAAAACATAAAATACAAAATATTATGTTTTTATATTTCTTCGTCTAATAAAATAAACAACTTTAATTTTTCTTTTGCTAACAAAACAAGTCATAATTTTTCTTCATTAATATAACATTAAAAGAATGAGAAAAATAAATACAAGGGAAGGAAAAAAATCACCAGCAGGAAAAATCTTACAAGGAAAATAAATAAAATAATTTTCAAAATTGCTTAGAAAAAAAAATGTGTTTCTTTGTTACGAAATACATAAGAGTGACATCTTTGTTTTTTATCTTATTTAGTTGTTGTTGTTTTTTTCTGGCTAACTTTGAACAGTTAAAAAAAAAAAAAAAAGGAAAATGTAACGTAAAAAATAATTATAATAAATTTCGTAAGAATAAAAGAAAAGAGAACGTAAGAATCATTTTCATGTTATTTTCATGCTTTGTTTCCAACAACGACATTAAGATTGTGTTAAGTTAATTAGTATAAATTTTGTGTATTAGTTTGTTTAGTGACTATCATTTTTTAGGATAAAAGAATTTGTTTTGTTATAAATAATTGTTCATCATAGCTACTTTTTTTTGTAAAGTGGTTCTATCAAGTTATATTATTAAGTCAGAGTAGAAAACGAAGATAATTGACGTTAATTGAAATACACTTTATTAGTCTTTGTTTGATTCGGTGACTATTTTTGTTTTCGACACTTAGAAGGTTGATACATATAAACTAGCTAAACGTTCTGTAATACATCCTGTATACTTGGAGTCATATGTCACGACGGTCACTCTTTTGCATCATAACAGTGAACATACCACATTTGGCAATATTAGTCACTCAGAAAATAAGACCGACATTTTACTTTAGAAGGCGTGTTCTTAAGTATCATACTATTTGTTTTATAGGGGTAAAGTAATTTCAAAATAACGGCAAAACTATAATTAAACAAAAATCAAAATAGCAACTCCCAGTGAAACGAAGTTCAATAAAATTCATTACATATTGTAATTTATATAAAATAAGAAAAAAAAAATACTTAAAACATAATAATCATCTAAATTGAAAAAAAAAAAATAATCGTGAGAACAACCTTCAAAACCAACAAAATTACTAAAGAAATTAATAAATTTAGCGCAGTACTCGTTGCTCTGCCGCAAGATGTTGTTGTTAACATTATGGACGTTGTAACAACGTCCGGCACAGCAACAAATCAATATGATTTCATCGAAAAGGCACTTTTAGAGCGACACTCTATAAGTGCAGACAAACGCTTGGATAGACTGCTGCCAGATCTTCAAGAAAAGGGAGACAATACTCCATCAAAATTTTATCGCTTGCAAACACTTTTAAAAAATGATGTGGCTCCCTAGGAAGATAAGGATATTACAGAAATCCATCCAATTGCCTATAAAATCTGGGAAGTTGCTCCATTTAATTCTCACCCTCACCTCACCTTGACTTTCTAATGAAAGGCAACGCCAAGTGTTAGGGATAACGACCTTGCTAAGCCCGAGGCTCGATTTGAACAGCGGCTCAACAAACGTTTTGACGATCTCTGTATCCGATTGTCTGATCAAGACATAAGGTTACAGAAGTCGGCTATCAACTTCATACAAATTACAAAAAATAACAGCTTTGCCTTACATTAATACTAATGGAAAACTTTCGTACATTAATCCAAGACGCTTGGATCCAACGAAACTTAAAGCTGAAAACCGAATTTGAACATATGGGGGCACATCCGAGCAGAAATTAGTTAGGGAAAACCTGAATACAGTCAGGGCGTAATCGGGGCCTAGACAGTCCTACAAGGGCAATACATATTAAGGCAATCTGATGTGAGCCTGATTTAGAATGCCCTTTTACGGTTAACCTTATTTAAATATATCCGGCCCTGGTCAGGATTTTCGTATTTGACCCCTAGCTGAAATTTCATTTGGTTAAAATTCACTAGAGTATTATCCATTTTAGAAATATATAGTTAAAATCGTTTTATGTCGTTTCCTTCACGAGCCGGGTACTGACAAGGTAGGTTCGAATCCCAACCAAAAGACGAAAAATGTGAAGTGGAGTTTTTTTCTGAGAAACTTCGAAAACCATACCTTTGAATTGAAAAAATTCCAATAACTTCTTTACTTACTTGAGTTTAATTGATCTCAAAAATTCAAAATTAATTTAAAATTCCCTTAATGTAGTCTAATGTTAATACATATAGGACTACAAATTGACGAAGTGTCAGCCATTCATTTCACATTGATTGAAAACAATCAAAAATGACTATACAATCGTGACTTAGGATGTTAATTAGAATAGAAATGTTCCCCATTCTATGAATTCACACAAAGTATTGTCTAGAAATTTAATGCAAAAAATCCCATATAATGTAAAAACATTTCCATAATATGGAGTCCAATGACAGTGGAAAAATTCAACTTAAGTAAAAATAAATAAGTGATGAAAAAGATTCAACTTTGAAATTGTCATCGCCTCAACGGCGTAATCGATAGCGTGTCTGCCCAAGGATTCGAGCCGGGCACTGACGAGGGTAGGTTTGAATCCCAACCGAAACACGAAAAATGTGAAGTGGAGTTTTTTCTGAGAAACTTCAAAAACCATACCTTTGGATTGAAAAAATTCCAATTACTTCTTTACTTACTTGAGTTTAATTGATCTCAAAAATTCAAAATCGTTTCATGTATGTTTTAGTTATCGCTTCTCGGCTGAAAGACTATAATAATAGCGATTAAGGTCGTATGTATGTTTTAATTTTTTCCATTATAATTTTTTTATTTTAATTTGATTAATTTATGAATATAATATCAAAATATATTTTAGGGTCTGGTCCGGATATCCCAATCAGGGCCTGATCCGATTATTTCAATCAGGGTCTGAACCGGTAATCCCAATCAGGACCTGATAGGGCAAAAACGTTACACTCATGATCAGGGCCCAAACAGACTTCCCTACCAATGCCAGATCCGGACTAGGGCAAACCTGATCATGACCTTACTTGAGCCCTGACAAATTTCTGCTCGAGCAGGTATTTGTCGTCTTTTTAATTCCCCAGTTTCCACACCTTTACACATGCATTGGTTCAGACAAAGGACAAAAACTGGCGACCAAGTGGAGACTTTAGACAGTTAAACGCAGCCACGGTTTCGGATATACATACCACGCCCAACATACAAAATTTTTTCTTGCAACTAGCAAGATGCAAAATTTTTCCAAAATAGATCTGGTAAGAGCTTATCACTTGATACCTAAAGCAGATGAGGAAATTCACAAAACGGCTACAACTACACTTTTTGGATAGTTCGAGTTCACTGGTATGCCTAATGGCCTACGTAACCCAGTATAGATATTCCAGGGTTTCATCAATAAAGCAATTAAAGAACTGAATTTCCTCTTTGTTTATATAGATGATATCTTCATAGCTAGCCGCTCAGAGGCAGATCATCTGCATGGAGAAACTTTTTACTTGCCTAACCGAATATGGCATAAATAAAAAAGCTACAAAATACATTTTCGGCGAAAAATCCATTGATTACACTGTGTGACAGCCAATATCCGCTGGGGTTCTGATTACCGGGAAAAGTTATACCGGTAAAAAAAAAGTTATACGTGTCCCGGCGTTTCGCTGGGTCACGTCTAGGAAACGAGATATATCGATTTGAAGTTAGCAAGTATCATATAGGAGAAATTGTCACGTTTGGGGTTCTTTTTTGATATAACTTGAGAACGACTAGTCCGATTTTGCTGAAACATATTTAGAAATTAAGAATTACAATTCCTTTAATCTACTGAAAAAGTAACTATTTTTTCGTTTAATTAAAAATAAATAAATAAAAAATACAAAAAAATAAAATAAATAAATGAAATAAAAGTAATGAAGTAAAATAAAAAAATAATAAAAATAATAAAATAAAAGTATAATAAAAATATAAAAAATTAAAATAAAAAAAATTCAATATATAAATAAAATAAATAATAAATAAATAACGTATAAATAATAAAAAAATAATAAATAAATAATAAATAATAAATAAACAATAAAAAATAATAATAATTAATAAATAATAATAACAAATAATGAATAATAAATAATAATAATAAATAATAATAATAATAGTAATAAATAATAATAAATAATAATAATAATAAATAATAATAATAATAAACAATAATAATAATAATAATAAATAATAATAATAATATAATAAAATATAATAAAAATATAAAATAAAATTATACTAAAAATGATAAAATAAAATAATAAAATAAAAAAAAAAAAAAAGAAAAAAAGAAAATAATAAATAAAAAAGTAAAAAAAAAATAAAATTAATACACAAAGACACATAGACACATGTTCAAATACATTTAAAACAATAAATTTTGGAGTTTATTCCAGTAAAAATATAAAAAAAAAAATTTCTATGAAAAATCAATATTCTTGTCAAAATGAGATAACTTTACTTAATTGCGAATAATAGCGAAATGCGTTCATCGATTTTCATGATCCATATCTCGTTGTGTGCACAGATTATTTGACTTTACGTCAAAGTAATAAGACTTTACATTTTTTGCCGTTTTGAATTTTTCATGATTTTTTAAAATACAATTTTTTTTATTTTTTATGCAAAAAATTACTTTTTTTCTTTATAAATTTATTTATAACTGCGAAACTGTTGATTGTGTAAAGAAATAATGCAAGAGTAGATTAAAGGAATTGTAGTTTTGAATTTTTCTAAATTTGTTTCAGTAAAATCGGACTAGTCGTTCTCGAGTTATGTCCCCAAAACGTGACTATCTCCCCTATATGATACATACTAACTTCAAATCGATATATCTCGATTCCTAGACGTGACCCAGTGAAACGCCGGGATACGTATAACTTTTTTTTTACCGATATAACTTTTCCCGGGAGTCAGAACCCCAGCGGATCACTGACCCCTACCATTTGTCGCACAGTGTTATTTAAGCCATTCTATTTCGGAAAACTGAATACTCGCATCAAAAGATACAGTCACTGTCATTCAAAATTTGCCAGCCCCAACATCAATCTGCCAAATTTGTAGGTATGGTGAACTATTTCGATTAGCCGAATTGTTATCGCATATTCACGGACACATTTGGCATCATTGATTAAAAACGGCAAGAAGAAATCCAATTTTTCTTGGTACAATACACAGTTAAACATAACATCAGATGCTTTGAACACCGTAATCGAAGCTGTAATATAATAGTACAATTGATTTTGGGAGACAGTAGTATTTTTCTCCAGGAAAACTCCCTCCTACTGCAGAAAATACTCCGCGTTTTAAAGAACACAATTTATCTGGCTATTAAACATTTCCGCTATTTTTTCGAAGGACAAAACTTTTCTCTCTACACTCATCACAGCAATTTTCTCAAAATCTTTAAGAAGCCCACGACAACTACGTAATCTAGATTTTATTACACAGTATACTACAGACATACAACGCATCAAAGGTAAAGACAACGTCGTTAGTGGTTAACTATCACGTTCTGGTGAAGAAAGATTTACAAGCATCTGCACTTCTACTTTGAACTTGAAAGATTTACAGACACAGGTGGACGATGAACTTAAGAATTTGATTGGTCCTGACAAACCGTTAAGAACATTAAAAGTTAATCTTAGGTTCATACAATCATCAGACAGCAAAGACAACATCTGGCGAGAGACATTATCCGGGGTGCGGGACATTATGAGAAGCATAACCTATAGATGATATGACAGCATGTACCATTGCATCAACACTGTTACAAGAATATATCTCTAAGCTGGACATTCCTTCGGTCATGACGACAGATCATAACGACAATTCGAATCCACAATTCGAATCCACCCTGTTCACCGAGCTTACTAAGCTTCTAGAAAAATACATTTTTCGATCAGGTGGGGAAGCATATGTAGCGGCAACACTATAATTAATTTTTTTTCGGGAAATTGCGAATCTCAAGTATTTAAATGACTACTATTTTGGGAAATCCCAAATCTCGAGATTTCTCGTGAAATACCCATCTCTACTAGCGCTTGACCTTCTTTGTATTTAAACTTTTATTATTCGAATTAAAAGTAAATATAAATCACCAGCTTTGCCTTCAACGAGATAAAAATGAGTTTTTTCTTCATCATAATACTTGATCAATCTTAATAAAAAAAGTAATTATAATAAAAAGAAAGTGTGATTATTCTTTTGGTCATTATTTTACAATAAATAAGAAAAGTTTTGATGTGCTCCAAACTTTGTTTAAAAACAAACACAAAACTTTTATTTTCGCCATATTTTGATTATAGTTAAAATTAGATAAAATTTCTAGAAAAAAGTAACAATTGAAAATGATAAGGAAAAACAAAGTGAAAAAAAACGTCATTAAATAAAGTGGTTTTCTTGTTTTTCTTTTAATTACACTATTGCAAATTGAATTTAATGATTAGAAATTTTACAAATTTGTAATGAAGGCTTGGGATACTTTATAGAATAATTAAGACTTCTATTTTATGTAGATAATTTAATTAAATGTTTTAATTTGATTAATTAAAACAAACATAACGGAAGCTATAAAATTTATGGATTAGAAAAATAAATAAAACAAACAGGAGTGATAACGGAGCGTTAAGAGTAATTAGTTAATTGAAATACAATTAGACAATTAAAAAATGTGATCTAGTAAAATTTTCAGCAAATAAAAATTAAACTGGAGATTTAACAAAGCATAAGCAAAAAAAAGTTTCCACATTTTTATAGTTTTATTTTACTGGATCTTAAAATCAAGTGAATTTTACCCCGCATTGCTACTGAACGTATAACCGACAATATTGATTGATATATCACCTAAATAATAATATAATAACAACGATCATGGAGTTCGATGTAAACAAAAACATCGTTTTCGAAAATAATCTTTGCAGAAAATAGTTTCACTAAAACAATATAAAACACCTGAATAAATATTTGAAGATAACAAAAATAACACGCAACAGGAAATTGTAGTTTTATCTTAAAGGAAAATAAAATAAAACTACGCAGTCTATGATAGAGTATGTAGATAAACAGATTTCGTTTACTATATGAAAAGTCGCGTTAGGGATAGCTAGCTCAGTTTTAAATTTTAAAAAATGTCGAATCATTAACAGATGAAGTTGACATTTCATTCAAAAATATAGTTCACTGATCTTAGTTTTTTGTTTGCCATAAAGGAACGTTGGTTGTCAATAAGTGCCCCTCACCTGCATTTACCCTTAATTCACTAAAATGTACGGTCGAGTTTCACTTGAAGACTTAATTTAATCGATAAGTTTTTTATGGATTATCAACCCATTATGTGTCTTTAAAATTTATCAACTCTATTGGTTGATGACTATCGGTTTGTTAAAAAACCAGTGTTGGTTGTTGTTTGTAATAAAAATACTTGAAACTAGATGGGAGCCCGACCCATGTCCTTTAAATACGAGTTAAACTTGCCAACTACTAGGCCACTCAACTCCATGTCAACTATACATGGCACCAAACACTACACTGGTGTTCACTATTTGCTGGATGAATTTTATAACTAGGATATTTTGAAACGTTATGAATTTTTACTGGACCAATATTTTTGCTTATGTCATTACTTTAAATGACCGTACTCGTTTTACTTCGTTTAAAAAATCGACAATTTAAATATTTGACTCATATAATAAATAATAATATTAATTGTCCATAATTTTCTTAATATTATAAACAAATTTAAATATCAGTACCTAAACCGACTTGAAATAAGGCAAACAAAAAATATAATAATTTCTTTAAATCATTCAAATTAATTAGTTCAACTGCTCATTTGTTTTTTGTGTTTGTTTTCATTGCTATCACTAAAAAATACGCAAATAATTTAAAAGAAAACTCATCAATTTATATATGATTTAAAAATAAATTAAATTTAATTATCCATCGTTCATTCTTTTGTTTATTATTATTATCGTTATTTCGTTTTTAGGGTTCCATACTTTGAAAAAGTAAAAACGGTACCCTATTGGTGTCCCTCCGAATTTCAACATAATCGCTTTTCTCACAAACTATAAGTGCTATCAACTTGAAATTTTCTACAGTTATTAAATGTGTTTTCCCACGCCTGTTGATAACAAAAAAATTTCAAATATTTGTTTTTATCTATATTTTATGGATATACTTAGATAGGAGATAAAATAAAAGTTTTTTGTAAGGAATCGAGTTTAGTTTAGAAAAATCGAAAATGATGAAAATTTTTAAAAAAAAATTCAATGAATTTTCGACTCCTTTTTTTTGAGTTATTGACAAAACCGAATGTTCTTTTCACCTTAACTTCGAACATTACAAAAGAAAAAAATTAGCGAAATTCATGGTTGTAGGAATTTTTCGGTTTTTATAATTTCAAATAAACAGCTTTGAGGATTCAACCCAACGTAAATAACAAAAACTGTTTTTTTCTCAAATATTAAATTTACACGGAACCCTAAGCGAGCGAATTATATTCGCACTTGCCTGACTTTTTTATTTTTCGTTTTAACAAAATTCTTATCTCTTGTTTTGTTAGAGCAGATATCAAAATAAATATATTTAACAACAATGGTTTATGATCAGAAGTCGGTCTTCGACGTTTTTAAGACTTGTATATTGATTCTCCACTTAGGTTAATGTTTAAATTTTTAAGATGCCTATCTATTGTTCACTTGTAGGTCAACTATAGGTCGCAAAATGACTTTGTTTTGTAGTGAAACAGAGTCAATCTTTTATTTTTTTTATAAAAAATATCCTAAAATTTACGCAAGAATTTAATTGGCCACAAATTAAATAGTGAATTGTTTGTAAGCCATTTGCAAGACATTTTAGGTAAGTATAAATTGAATATTAAACGAGATAACAACGCATATTCATTGTTAAACAATAGGTCATAATATGTCACTGTTGTGTGTAGATTTTGGAGTGGAGGCATCTTTGGACCATGTACTTCTTCGAAAATGAGGCTCAAAAAGCAGTGACTGATACGGTCGACTGGCGCTCGATATCGCGACACGCGCTAAAATTCAGTTCTTTCTGCCTAAATTGAATGTGGACGACAATGTACTCTCAATAAGCCAGTGGCACATGCCACACCCATACAGGCCACTAAACCATTTAATTACAGAATGAGTCATTTATTTTCTGGTTGTCATTCTCTCTTTTTTGTGATTATAATTAGGCTTCTAGCTAGATCATGTGATTTAATGCCAACAAGTGCACAACCACTCGTGCACTAAAGAAGATTCGAAATTTTCGACAAAAGAGTGCGCATGTGTCAGCAAAGCCGTAGCGGTCTTTTGTCCGATGTGGTATTCAATGCATATATCCTATGTACTTTTTGAGTCAATAAACAATGAAAACGTTAAAAATAACAATAGTTTTTAGTTCATTCAAAACTGGCGTTAGTTTTGGAACACTCTCTCCCGACAAAGATAATGTGCATGGTGCACCAATCTATGCACATTTCGTGCAATTTTTTATTTCTCTCATTTTTAAGTTTTTTTAACATATTTTTTAGTGTAAAAGTAAAATGTAATATTCTATAATCTATATAATAGATAAAAAATCAGAATTCAAAAAAATTAAATATGGATTTGATAAAAAATAATAAAATTTTTCCATTATTGATAGTACCTTTTTTTAAAAGCTTGCTTAGAGCCGCAATAAATCGTTTTGTGAGCTTCTTTTTTTTTCTAAATTGTAGTTCAACTTAAATGCTCTGTAGCCGACGATATTAATTTTAGTAAGCCAACATGATAAGTCTGAAACAAAAAATATGAAATGAATATCGTCTAATCGTCCTCGATTTTATTTTTAAAAGCTTCTCTACAAATAAAACACCAAGCTTTAGATCCAATATCACTATATTTATTATAAATATTTCGGTCCTTTTTTGGGACCTTCAGTATATTATGCCAACGCGTTATCCTGAACACTAATTTTTAACTCAATGACCAATAAATATAATGAAATAAATGTAATAATTTTTTTAAATCACTAAATTCAATTATTCAAAGTGCCTATTTGTTTTTGTGTTTATTTTCATTATCTTCACGGAAAATTTTTTTTCGCATATAGTTTTAGATGAAAAGAGAAAAAGTTGATCAATGATCAACGAAAGTTAGTTAAAAGAAATTAGTCATTTTATAAAATGTTAACTAGTTTTTCACTGTACTTTTTTTATATTCTTTGTTTATTATTATTATCATAAAATAAATTTTGTTTCGCTTCTTTTTTTATTATTCGTGAAATACGTGGCTGACATTTATGTGCTAAGGCGTTTTACGATATGTGCGCGGTATGATGCACGCACATCATCTGCATGCCATGTATTATGCACAATTTTGTGAATATGTAGTGGAACTACACCGAAGCCACTACATTTCACGTACCAAAGCCATTCGGTAAACCAACGCACAAGCGTTCCAAACTATATACAATGTAACCCAAACATAAACACAAGCATTCAAGCTAATGCCTAAACAAACTTTGATTAAATCTCAACCAAACATAAACGCAAACATTCAATTTAATGTCCTAACAAATTTCAATTAAACTTACTACAATTTAAGAGACCAACATCTTATTAATTCTTTTCAAAATCCAAAATCCAATCAATATTTTATCCCAACAAACAACCCAAGCATCCAACCCAATGTCTAAACAAATTTTAATTAAACTTACTACAATGTAAGAGACCAGCATTTTATTGATTGGAAACACAACCAATATCGATTTCCAAAACCCAATCTATATTTTATCTAAACAAACAATCCAAATCTAAACATTCTTAATTGAAAATGGTTACAATATAATACAAACTCTCATTACCAAAATTAATCAAAACCCTAAAATTTTCCATAGCACATGCCAACTAAAATTTCCAACAAACAAATCTTTCAATGTGACATTGTATTCAAAATAACATATGCTTCACATTTCCACACTTCCTCCCTAATAATCGAAAAACCAAATAATTCTCATTGAAAATTGTCAATAAGACAAAATTTCCATAATTATAATTAAAAATAATCAAATCAAATACCAAAATCTTGTTGTTGTAATCCATAGTTACAAACAATCCAAATACATTGAAATACAATATTTCCATTCATAAATTCCCGGTTGTGACAGGAAACTAATGTAAACTGAAACAACCAATTTTATATTTTTCAATAAAAAATTAACGTTAATACAAACAAAATGCTGAAGAAGTAATAATTTTTTATTACTCATATTTTTGAATGTTAATTGAATGTTAACAAATTTCCTATAAATAGTTGGAGATTTGTAACATTCGAGAGTCAGTTATTAAAAATACGGAGACCTTAACGGTCGTAACGGCTGGACTCTGAACCGTCAGAGTCCGGACCAATAGAGTCTTATTAAACCTACCGGTACGTGACAAGTTAGAGGCTACTCTGAGAAAACCCAAACATTTCTTTAAAGTGTTCAATAAAATTTCTAAGTGAAAAATCATAGAAAATTATTTTCTTTAATTGAAATTTCATAGAAAATTAAAGTGTTCAAAGAAAAAATAAAAAAAAGGAAAATTCAAATAGAATTTCCCCTTGAAGAAGTGTTCAAGAAAATCTTTTAAAATAAGAATTTATTATAACTGGATCTATGAATCCAGTTATGATCCGGGATATTAAAAATAAAAGAAAGCTCAATACGGCCTAAGCCAGGAAAAATCTCTAATAAAAAAAGGGGGAGTTAATGGACCATGATGGCCTTATACTAATTCAAAAAGAAAAGAAAATTTATAATTTTAAATATATATACATGTATAGTAAAGAATAATAAAAAAAAACCTGCTCTATTGATAGTTGTTTTGATTATCCAGCTAATGTTTAATGTCGTTAGAGACTTTCGTCCTTGTATGTCTCTTGGCAAATGTGGTGGCCTTCCTCACTTCACAATCAGCCCGTTTCCTCAGGGCAACTCCATAAAAAGAACGATGGGAAAAGCTATATTTTCCCAATATTAGAACCAAGAACAAGGTTCGACTTCCTTCGTTATACCAAGATTGATATGTATGCCCTTTTTCAAAGTAACTGAATCTGCTGACCCTTGGATTGTTTTGTAACCACTCAATGTTGAATAGAATATATATAATGAAATTCTATTCGTAGTCACCAACACAAAAATAGCAACTTGAATCACTACAAAAATGTCTAAATGTGACTCTTCTTTTTCTTTCGATGCCACCAAAAAAGTATCAGAGGAAACCAAAACACCTTTCTTTATTTTCATATAATGTTTCCTTTAATAATTCTTTTATTATTATTTATTTTTTTTATTGAGTGTTCAAAAAAAAATACAGAAATATGAAACACAGTTTGGTCATAGCATACTTTAGTAACAATTTTTTTATTATTACGTTCGTCATTCACAACGAAAACTGTTAATCAATGTTAAAATAACTAATTTCTATTATTGTTTTAAATTTCTTTTATATTTATTATCTAATGTATGAAAAAACATTACTTATTTTCAAAAAACTATAATTTGGTTTCTTTTTTCTTTAACACAGCGATTCTGGCTTAACAGAGATCAAAAGCACACCGATTGTAATAAAAAAACGCGATCCAACACATGACTCGCGAAAGGAAAATTAACTTTTGTATTCAAAATCGATTTTTTTGATTTAAGTAATTTTTTTGTTTTCGGTTTTAAATTCAATCGCTAACAAACTTAAAATTAAGCAATATGCTGATATTAATAACATTATTTTTAGGACTAAGAAAGACAAAAGCTGATTCATTGTCATTACGTCTCTTTCATTCCATCATCGAAACAACAAGTTTTTGTTGAAGTATTAAAGCATAAAAAAAACATTTGCAAGAGAATATGTCCGTTTCATTTTTTCCTCATTCGTTAAATATATAACAGAAAGAAAAACTTTACAAGGAAAGTTATATGATTACGTTTAATATGATCTTTTTTTTTAAATGCAAGGTGCGTCATCATTTCATTATTTCTTTATTTACGTTTGATAAAAAAAATTGAAATAGCAAAGTATATTGGGCTATATACATTAAAATGAAAACAAAATATAAACACAATGATATCAGTAAATAATGAGTTTAGGAAAATTACACAGTGGACGATAAAAGATTCATCACATTTGCAATTAATTATTTAGATATATGTTAAACAAAAATTATGTAACGCGAAGCAGGTAATATTATAGTTGGAGAATGAGGAATATAGGGTGCGTTATCAGGATGGCGGCCTTTGCTGGTAATGCAGTCGGTCTAACTGTCTGTCCTGTCAAGCCCCGATTTCCCGACAACCCACCTCAATTCCACAAACGTCACCTGGCAGAATTCATGATCACAACAAATTCAAAGAAAACTATTCAAAAGTGTTCCATGAAATATTAAAATAAGAATTCATAAAAGAAATTATTTTATCGAATAAAATTTCTAAATAGGAGAAAATTATTTTAAAGCGTTCAATTAAATTTTTGAAATAAAAAACTTATAGAAAATATGTAATTCAAAAAAGTGTTCAATAAAATTAGTAAGAAAAATTTACAAAAGCAGATTACGTTGTTTCTTTAAAAACACACCAGAACCAACATCGCTGGGAAGGACCATAAGTAGTGAGTAACCATTTCTTCTTTTATATTTATGTATTTAATGAAACCGCTGATGAATTAGAGTGGCATTTGAGTCACTACAAGAATATCTACTCTTCAATTGGCACAACCAGTAAGTCTACACTCCGGAGGTGGTTAGAAACCTCCACATTTGACGTAGCCGGTCTTTCACATCACTACAGATTACTGTAGTTACTTCAACAGGTGGATCTAAGCCCCCGGTACTTCTAAGCCCCCACAGATGGAAATTTTGTATCATGGACAATTCAGGCATTTTTTTCAAATTGGGTTACGGGCATATAACTGATATATTTTTCCTTTCCTTTTACGAAAGGATCGACAAGCGAATTGAATTTGTATTTAGTCCACGTTTTTTATGTTTACGTAACATAAAAAAATGATAAAATCTTATACGCGTGTAACTCTGATAATGAGACAAAGCTTTATAATTATTATATATTTTTTCAACTTTTGTGTTTTAAATTAACTTATTGAAATTCTTTGTGTAAAATTTCAATCACCCACGAGCGAAGAAGGCAGATTAATACATACTCCATACGTATTCCTTTTTATGATATTAAGTTTTTCTACGATAGTGTGTAATATGTATCATGCACTATGCAGGTTTAACCCCCTGTAACCCGGATTTTTTTCTATCTCTCGATGGCGCGTCTCTTGCACAAATTTTCACTCACGAAAAAAACGATGTTTTCATCTTTTGTAGTAAAATATTCTATTTTCCTTCCCGTTTTCTTTTTTCTTTGATGTTTGTGGGTTGTATCAAACCACTGAAATTTTTTTACCTTCCACCTTTTTCCATTCTTAAACAAAAAATTTAATGTGCGAAAAAATAAGATTTATTAGGATTGTTCTTGAGATTAGAATAATTTTTATTTCACTTATTTTCTTTACTTTGAAAATGTTTTTCCCGAATAATGATCAGAAAAATCACGACTAAGGAAGAAAAAAAAACAATTTCATTTTATCTAAAGATTGGTTTTTGTTGTTGTTTTCAGTTTCGATGTTGTTGAAGGGCTATGTATTAACGTTTGTTTGTTTTTATATATTATTAAGAACAAATATCTTCTTGAAAGGATATACATACATAGTTGTTTTTCTTTTTATATTTAAAGATAAGGTTTAAGATTTGGTGTGAACGAGAAATGGTAGCAACATAGAATAAATAAATTTAAGTTTTTTTCGTAATTTATTATGAGAAATAGCTGATAATTTTAAATTTATTATTTTAATGAAAATTTATCGAGCATTGGGATGATTCGACGAAAAGGAAAATACAAACTATAAAAAAGTAGAGAATGTGTAATTAAATATAATTAATAAAGTAAACGATAGAAACAGGAAATTGTCTACTACCTTTATCAAAATAAATTGAACGACTAAGATATTGGTGGCGTGCAATCTGCACAAAAAATTAAATTCAAAATCTTCGTAAAAGGTTAAAGTGGTTCGGCAAGGATATTTATTGTATCAAACATAAATACCCATTTTTTGATTATGATTTTGTGAAAAAATTGGATTGTAAGGGATAGAGGTGGAAAACGCTAGAAGAAGTTACAACACTAAAATTGACGTTGAGACTGAAATAGAAACTTTTTTGAAAAAGAAGCTCTGGCAGGTTGCAGGTACTTTTTGAGTGGTTTGAAGATTAAACCCCGTCTGCACAAATAAAAAATATAAGTTAAAAAAATAATTTAAGCTTTTTCGATTTCGTTTTCTTTGTTTTATTGTCAAAAATGTCACCCCTCTATAACTACAGTCTAAAGTTTGAGTTTAAGTACTTATCCACTCTTTATCATAAAGTAACTAAATTTAAAGAATTTGAATGAGAAAGAGTAAGTACAAAATTAAATTAAAATCAAAAAGGAATTTTCAAAAGGAAAGCGTACATAAAGTTTCACGGAAATTCATTCATCTCAATCGTGTTTTATTCCTCTACAAGTGAATTAAATTACTTTTCATTATACTTTTTTCCTTGTATTTTTCTTACTCCTTGTTTAGTGTGATAAAGATATAAAAACATTATTTGTTTGTTTAAAATTTTCGTTTGATTTTAATTTATTCAGTACAGGATTTTATTGTACTAGTCTACTGGTTACCGACAGCGAAGTGTTCAAAAATAATAAAATTAGAAAACAATAAGTTTACGAGACAATAGGCAACGATTTTATGATACACCCAACTAGCCAACTGTTTTAAACTGGATAAAAAATAACTCATTTTATTTATTATTTAAAGAAACATTCATGGATTTTATTTCATGAAAATTTTTCTTGCAGATTTTTTTTGTCTGCATTTTGTGGCACACTCAGCAGTTGTTATAGGTTGGCTACAGAATACAATTAAAATTATTATTGTATTCTATAGCTTTATTTTTGTTTTTAGCTTTTACATTATTTATTGTTTTTATTTTAACAATCAAGCATGAATAAGAAAATCAGGAGTACTGGAGAACATGGACACGAGATGCAAATTATGTAACAAATAATCGTTTAAAGAAAAATATACGATTTTTCTTTAAACGTAATTGTGCTATTATTAAGTATGGGTACAAGCGAGAGCGGGGGTGAAAGTAAAATCATAATGCTTACTTGAAAAATAAATATTTTTGCCGCGTATTTTTTGATGTTCTAAAGGTTTTGATGAGAGGTGAATGGTTTGTTTGACAGACCAAGGCCAAGGTTCCAGGTTCAAATACCGTTCAAAGCAAAACTATTTTGCAAGCTTTTTGTGCAATTCTTCAATAACCCAACACACTCCGGTCTTCAAATCGTATAATAAAACTGAATGAATTAATGAAAATACAATGCTCAGAAAAATTTTTGACGTCACAAAATAAGTCTGATATAATGATTTAATTACAATGCTGGACAGTCTAATGCATTAAAAAACCATAACAGTTTTTTTTATAAAAAATAGAAAAAAAGGTTTTGATTTTGTTTTTCAGTGTTCTGAACTTTTTTGATATTGTTTTCTTGGATTCTAAAAATATTAATTAGTGCCATACAATCATGATAAGGCATATTTTTGGTGCATGAGATACTAAAAATATTTATAGTCTAATCTAAATCTAATGTAATTATTTTTAAAAAAGTAACGGTCAGCTGACATTGATTAAATATATTGTTTGTGTTTTAAAATAAATGATAAATATTTAATCCACAGCTTTGCAAAACAATGTGCTGTGAAATACAACAAACATCACCAATCTTTAATTTCAAAATAAATTGATTGAGTGTAAAGATGTTGTATAGGTTTATAAACAAATAAATATTTTTGCTAGCTATTTGTGATGCTGAACTGGCACACACGCCTGTAACGCATTTCAAACAAAACGTTTGTGGTTGCAGAACCTGAATGAAAAATCTTGGAATGTAAAACACAAAATGAAATTATGATTCTAACAAAACATTATGAAAACCATTCTGGCACACACAGCATTTGTTTTAAGGCTTAAGAAATGCCAATTATTTGTTCACAATATGCTTGCAAAAATACAGAAACTTATGCAATGGAGAACATCTACAATGGAGAAAAATTTACCATTTCCTCCATTATCTCTACTATCTAAGATGTGTAATCACGTCTAGGTAGTACTCATGGACTATGGTTAATAGAAAACTCAAATCTAACCGGATACCACAAGATCATTTTGGAATTGGAGAACAAATAGATGTATAAGTCTACCACGTTTTAGGGTGTATGGTAGAAGTCTGCCAGGCCTACAAATAGTTGTCAAGATACTGCACTTTTGCCTGGAAAAATACTATGGTGTAGAGCAATCAGGAAATGTTATTTTACTCTAAACACATTGTAGGAGACTTTTCTGTTTCACCCTTATTGACTTAAACGATATAGCTGGATGCTTTAACATAGCGTTTAATATGCAAAGTTACACAATCCACCACTCAACAATTCAAACATTTTCTAACATATGTTGTTGACTTGGCAGTATAAACGATATAAAACCGTCTTTATGACTGCACTGCACTTATAATGCCGATATAACAAACTTGGTCCAGGAATAAAAATTTTTTTAGTACCATAAGACAGGACCGGAGGGTAACTCAGCATTCTTAATCGGCGGTAGAAACATATGTAACTCATTCAGTAAGTTATTTTTCGCACGGCTGAATGCTAATTTAAGACATAAATATTGTTTTCATCATGACTTCCGCCTTATAATGATAATTTATTGGTAGCAACTGAAACGGAGAAAATTATGTTTTAGTCTTTAATTACTTTAGTTACAAAATGTTGGGAAAAAACTGAGTAGTAAGCACATGCAGGAACGGGAAAACAAACCCTAAGCACCCAACTCTCTTTTTACACGGTAGATATGTTCCCACGAAAACCGTGTAAAATAATTTCATTAAAAAGAGACATGCCGCTCATTCTAAATGAAGAATAGGTTTCACAGTTTATAAAAACCGGTCAACTTAAGTGATTAAGCTTTGATCGCATGATGTGTCTAATATATTTAATAAACTCTATCCAATTGAAAACATTCGTTCCTTAATAATGTCGTATTGGCTTTCTTTTTATTAAAAAATCTGTTATCAATAGTTCAAGTTTTGGTAGGGGATTGATGGGGGTGGGGAAGATGAGAAAAGTGCATGATATATCTTGCTCACACTTACATACTTAATGCAATTTAAAACAACAGATATGAACGAAATAAAGTCGAAAGAAACTAAAACAAGAGAAGAACAAATTTTCATGTGTAATAAACAGAGTTTAAAACGCTTTTTATACCACCAATATCTTCGTTCTTTCAGGAAAAAATGTCGTTCTTACTCCTAATTCGAAATAATAGTAATATATTGTGTAAGTGTTTAATGTTATATTTTATATTTCAAGCAAAATTTGCAAATTTGCGAGAGAATAAAATTCATAAAACACCAATCCAATACAACGTTTTATCCTTGAACAGAGTAACATGTATTAATTTAAATTGAATTATTTTAAAAGTCATTGATAAAACAATAATAAAAAAAAAAAAACTAATACTAATGAGAATTGAATCATAAAAAATGCTAATTTTTTTCACAATGAAAATACAATTCAACTTAATCGTAGTTTTGCCTTTTCAATATTTGAGAGAGGAACATGCGCATTAGTTTGAATTTATTGTGTTATGAAGTGTGATTCAGGCTTCGTGATTGAGAGTCGAACCGCTTTCCCACATGCATTGACCGAAATTTTCATGGTTATTTTCGTTTTTCCTTTAAACATAGTTCCTTGTACTCGACCCGTGGTCGTCATCTACAATGGTTTCCGTTTAAAAAAAAAATTACTATCATAAAATAGTTGTGTGCTGTTTCCCAATGTAATATCCGGTGTTCAATTTGTAATCATTGATCGCTGTATAATTGTCATAAAACAGTTGTACAATACCATTTATTCATAATCGCACTGTTTTCATGTATAATTCTTACAATCGTATCATAATCAATGTTTATCATTTAATTCTTTTCAATTTTTTTTATACCAATTAGCTATGTAAACTCATTAGTGGGTATAAATAATGAACAAAAAAGGAAATAATATTCCCCAAGAAACTACCTTATCGATTATAAATAGAACGCGATAGATAGCTTCGGTCTCTCTTATGTCTGTGGATTTTCTCTCGTGAATATCGAAAAGCAAATGGAATTTCTTTTTGAATTCACGTCTTGTTTTCTAAATTTAAGTAGGGCAATTTTTAATTAAATCAATTTAGAATTAAATAGTTCAATTAGTGCAATTTTTTTATTTAAATTAATTTACTAGTTCAAATTTAGTAAAAGTTTATATGTTTTTGTGCTGTAGAAAACAAAAAGAAAACAATGACCTTGTCGGTCAACCTGTGATACCTTGTGGCATTTCGCGCGTGAATATCAAGAGCAAGGAAACTTGGATTCACGTTTCCTGTATTATAATTAAATAGTGAAAATTTTAGAAAAAAAAAATGAAAAATTTTTTGTTTGTGCAATTAGATCAATTAGATAACATTTTTTTATTAATGTAAACCTGAGTTCAATTTATAAGAAAAAAGAACCTATATGTTTGTGCTGTGTTAGAGCAAGTTTAACAAAAACATAAAATTATATGGATTGCATTTGTATTGAGTAAAAATGTCCTTGGCGTTCAGTTAGTTCGGTTTTTATTTAGCTACAATCATTAGTTCAAATTTAAAACAAATTTGTGTGTCGGTGCCGCATTGGTGGAATTAAAAATAAAAAAACACTGAAAAAAATTTACTGCCCATGTAAACTCATATTTCGACTTTATGTCTAATCAGTTCACAGCTGTTGGTGGTTTTGTTTTGACAGCTAGACGTCGAGTGTTTTCATGTGGTGTATCTTATTATTTAAAAATAAAGGAATTAATTCCAGAAAAGAATGAATCCGTTTAATTAAATAAACTGTCCAGTCTTGTGCTGTAATAAATTTAACGAATAAATTATAATAATATGAGTGTGAAATTACTGTGATATTGTATGTTCCCTCGAACTGTGATGAAGAGAACTATAAATAATAATTTTGCATTCTCATATAAAAATATATACGTAAAATTCTGTGTTAGCATAATTTATATAAAAATAATTACGTATAATTCTGTGTTAGCATAATTTATATAAAAATAAATACGTATAATTCGTTGTTGGCATAACTTATATAAAAATAAATGTGAAGAAAAATAAATTTAGCCAAAAACTGTTGCATAATAACCTCGTACTCATCTTTATTTTAATTGCTTGTTGGAATTGGGAGATTGTCCATGTTCCAGATAGTTGTGTAATTAAAATCTTAGCTTCATCGACACAAACTGTGATATTTCTGAGGTAACACTGATATCAGGACGAAGTGAATCAGCGGATTGGAAGCTGGAGTGTGATTTACGGGAA
The DNA here is from genome assembly GCA_963693315.1 of Diogma glabrata. Taxonomy (NCBI): domain Eukaryota; kingdom Metazoa; phylum Arthropoda; class Insecta; order Diptera; family Cylindrotomidae; genus Diogma; species Diogma glabrata. The sequence goes on along the minus strand of OY856188.1, from coordinate 251,654,239 downwards.
ATGCCTGGCCGCAGTGTTACGATTATATATACGTATTCAGTACGACCATTTTGTTTTTGTGATATTACGTTGACATCCTCATTTCCGCTGAATAGTACATTTCCGGTAATACAAAAAAAGAGGGGAAAGAAATATCACCGATTATCAACTAGTTTGGATTACAATAATTTTTACATCGTCGTCGTGATGCTGATGTCAGAGCTCACCAATCGATGAACTGGATGAGGATGACCGATTAACTTTGGACAACAGGAGTAGGAGCTGGCCAAGCTATGGGGTGATTCGTTTGAAATATGTATATATGTGGGAGCGTTTGTACTATGAATGTTTGCGTGAATGTATGGGGTGTATGTGGGTGGGTGAATGCATATGTAATTAATATTTCGATTTATTTTATTTTTTTTTATAATTTTAATTAGTGCATTATCTTATGTGATTTAGCCATTCATTATCAGTAATTTATTGTTGGAAAATATGAAGGAAAACAAGAGTAATAGCAAATGGTTACAAGGTTCCTAATAGCACCATTAATGATAATAGTCATTGAAATTTAACCCAAACTCATTTACTTACAACTAATGGTAATTTTTATTATTGCTATAATGGGTGCTGAATTTTGAAACCATATTGTCTAAAGAAAACGCTTTAAAAATCATTCACGATTTTGCAAGGCAAAAACTATTACACCAGAAAATAATAATACCTTTTACAGGATCGAAATTACTCATACCAATCTCATCCTATAGTATGACTAGTGAACAAACTAACGTTACGATTAATATCTTTCGAGATAAATATGAAAATTTTCGTAATACGAGCGATCGTTATTCATCACCAAATGTTTTCATTTTGTTTAATGGTGGATGTCATGAAGTTATGCCTTTACATAATTGTAACCCATGGTACCTTGGTCTAAACCAGATCAGTAAATATAATAATGCTTCGAGGTTTTTACTTCGTATTCGAAAAAGGAAGGACCATTGGATTTGTAAATACTAGAGAGAGTTGGTTCAACCAATAAAATTTAATTTTAGTATTTTATCAGAAATTAAAAAGGAACCGTTTTGGTGGATTTCGATCAATAAAAAATCGCTGAAGCAGCGAATGATGATGAAGTTTTCTTTTTATTAATGACTATATACCTATGGTAGACCAACTTTAGAATAGCATTATTTTAAATTTGAAAGCTTCAATCTTTCTTTGATTACAGATTTATATATTGTTTTCTTTGCTTTACCACAATTTTCATTTATATTATATTTCTCATGTAAATTGGGCGTATGGGCTTGGATGTGTGCATGTGTGTGTGTGGGTGTGAGTGTGTGTGTGTGTGCATGAATGGATGAGATGCGAGAGTGTGTGAATGAGTGCTGAAATATGGGGGTTGGACGGTGTGATCGTGGTTCGTTCGTACGCGGGGGTCGCCAGAGTCTGTTTAGTTCACTTACCTTTTTTTACATCTGTTCTTATCTCATGTTACGCGTACAAATACAGTTATTTGTGCTGGAGCAGCAGGTATTCTTCTCTCGACTCCATAGGCTGCAGCTAATCTGAGGATAAAAATAATCTCGCTAGGTACGCGGCCTGCTATGCCACTTCGTTGTTAGTCAACGAAGCAGCGCTTCATTACAATTGTTTTTTATATAATGAGAGCGAAAATATTTTTGTTGATATTTTTTATAAAATACAAATAAATCATTTATAAAATACAATCAAAAAAATGTATTGCAGAGTTCAATACAGAGTTCATACAAATAAAATAAAATTTATTGTTTTTTTTACTCGTTTTACTTGTTTTATCAATTGATTTTAAAATAACTTAATTGAAATTAATGCATGTTACTCTATCGGAAGAATAGTATGTTGTATTGGGTTCGAGTTTAATGAATTTTATTCTTCCGCAAATTTGTAACTTTTGCCTGAAAAATAAAATATGCCATGAAACACAGACCCAATAAAATACTAATATTGTTTTACCGCAATCGTGCAACAGAATAAAATTAACAGCTGTTTATTTTATTCTATTAAAACTAATAACCCACACATTTATGGTAGAAAAAAAAACTAAAACTATATTTGTAGTTGCCGTAAGGATATACATATTTTTGTTCACATACTCACACACTAAATTTTTATTTCAAATTTGATGCTTTCCTCCGTGAAAGAATAAAAACAAATAATAAAATCGACCCCAAAAGAGTGAAATAAAATATGCTCTTAGGAGTAAGAAAGATATTAAAAAAATATGTATAGTATTTCTTTGGGATTTTTGTATAGTATATTTTGCTGTTTTTTCGTGAGCAACAATTTGTTCACGTAAATGCAAAACGTTTTCATCTCGGGTAGGAAATGCAATTTTTTCTACGATAGTAAATATATAATAGTACATTATGATGCAAGGACGTAAAGCTAAAGATTTTGGACGTATGTGGAGTTTGCAAATCGAGGCGCCAGCCGAGATTTGCACCCACATTAAGTGGTGATCTAGCATAGTATGGTTTGGTGTATAATCGACGAGTAAAATTACTTAGAATTCAAGGTAATTTTGTTACATTTTGTTCTCGACTTCAAGAACGAACGAATGTAAAACGACTTTTTGAATAAACGGTATTTGAATAAAAGGTAAGCATATTAATGTTCTATACCAGGGTTCTGAAAGACTGTTTTTAAGGGAAGAGTTTTGATGTGATCTGAAATATAACCACCATCTTCAAATATTTTTGTTACTTTTTCTAGAAACCCTTACAGCATTTTTGTCTTCTAACGCTACTTAACCTTTTATTTTCACATTGCGAAATTCTTGTCGTTGATGAATACTGTCAGTCATCCTTTTTATTAAATATTAATTGTTTTGATTACTTGACGATTTGTTGATGGCTCTACTTACTGCAGTCTTTGGTATATTCAAAGTTCCATTTCCTGCATAAGTTTTCCATTTAAAGGTATTTAATTCTGGAGTAAATTTTCGATTCAAAAGACAACAACATTTTCGGGTTTCCCCAGCCATGACATTTCGACAGAATAAAGTTGTTCTGGAACTGAGGTTTGATTCATAAATAACTGTTGAATGGATCCAGTTTTTTGCTGCTCCAGAACTATGCTGGTTTCGTGGGGTAACAAAAACGCATGGGATGTTGATGAAATGTTGGTGTATAATCTGGGTTCATTTGACAATGGAAGATCTGGATTCATTTAAAAATTATAAGGTTTACTACTGTTTTCAATATTTCTGCGTACCAAATTCGTTTGGTTTGTCACTTTTAGAAATTTTCGAATTTTTTTAAGGTATTTATCCCAACTTTTTTAAGGTATTTATCCCAACTTTTTTTAAGCTATTTATCCCAACAGCCTACAGTTACAAATCGATTTTCATGAAACGTTGGTAAAAGGTTTCATTCACAATGAAAAAAATTTTATAAGCTTATGGGGTACATTGGACAAAGGGTCTGGGGATTCACCATGCAACAGTTTACCATACCACATTCGTTCGTTAATTTTGATGACACTTTGACAAAAGATGCTAATATGTATGGCAAGAAGCTGATTAGTTTTTGAGCGATGTTGAACAAAGTGGTCTCGCATCGCCCGAGCACCTTTTTCTTGAAAGCTCAATAACATCTGTACCTGATTATCGAATTGTATGAAACTTGGTACATAAGCATTTAGGACACAACAGTTCCGCATCCCAACTTCCGTTGATTTACTTATGTACGCCTATTACGGGAATTGAGAATTGAGGGAATTGGGAATTGAGAAAAAAGTGCAATAAATGAAATAAAGAAATATTTCCCTATACGAATTTGTTAACATTTTTAAACATTTTTTCCCAGCATACATCTTTATGATCAGCTCTTGGGGCACATCGGACTTTTCTATCTTTATTTTTAAAGTTTGTTTGTAGCATACAGGCTTTGTTCATTAACTAATTTTGATGAAACTGACAAGAGATGGATACTTGATTGACGATATTGAGAATTTTGGACGATATTGAGATAAGTAGTGAGGGGTCTCTCTTATTTGAACCTATTTATCTGAAACTTCAACAACATCAGTTCCTAATTAGAACTACATACACGAAATACTTAGTCTTTAACAATAGTTAGCCGTTAACTGAAGTATTTGATGCATATAAGCTCACTATATATGCTGAACATTTTGTTTACAGAGCTGTTGTGAAGCCGCTAACTTTTTTTTTAAAAATCGAGTTAGAGCAAAAAAAAATCGTGGTAAACTAGTGTATTTGTGTATCTTTGTGGACCGTTTTATTTGTTGGCGAGTCTCTATCATTTCAAAAGTTGATTGGTATTAAAAGTGTATATTACCAGACTAGGGTTAAGCCCATATTTACACAATTATTTACTAACAATCTAATGGAGTGTGAATATTCAAAGAATTTAAAATTAATATTCAAAACTGTGGTAGTAACAAAAATGCCGGTCGTCAATATCGTTCGGTTTGTTGTCTTTAATGATAATAAATAAGTAAATAACTCATTAATATAATACTTTAATTTAACTATTTACAAATCAATATTTTAAGATGTCATTTAGCAATATTAAACATCTACCACTGACTTAATACCCACTGACTGATAAAATTAACGTTAGTACGGCAATTTTTTACATGAAGCATATAAACGTCACACACTTATTTTCCTAACAATATAATGTTCATTATATTGTGAATTAATCTGCCTCCACAAACCATTAATCGATATACTAAAAATACTATAATACTAATCGATTTTTACCTTATCAGTACAAACATTATCGAGAAATATTGCAATGTTAACCAAGTATGTTATCAAAAATATTGATAAACAATATAAAATTCTTAAAAATATACATATTTCAAACAAAATATAAAATTACTGTACCGGAAATAATCTAGTAATAATCCAAGCAAAGTTACATTATTCTAAATGTATCTGCTTTTTGCTAACTTTAAAATTACACTGATACAGACACATGGTTTAATCTAGTAAATATTAGTACGAATAAATCAAACAATTCATTACTTATTTTATATTGACAATATCACTTAATTAAATTAAAATACTTAATAAATTACTAAATCACTTTTTTATTTCTTCGTCACAGCTGGTAGTAATAAAAAAAATGAGTCAACTTTTAAATGCAGAAAAACTAAAAAATAAACACTTTGCTGTTATTGTCTTAAACAAAAAAAAACTATCTCTTTTTATGACAAAATCTACACGTTTAGCTGATACGCGCAGGCGTTGTTACAGTTACATGTTTTACATACAAATAAAAACTTATATAAAATAACCGTCAAATCGCGTTGAAATGTTAAATGAAACTGCTCTGGTTTAATAGCGTAAAGAAGAAATTTCGAAGATAAGATAACTGTAACGTTCTGTTGTGAATATTTTTAAGTCAAATGTCAAACGATTTATTTTTAATAATTGATAATAAAATATTTAAATAACATTCAACGCTTATGTTAAATTCCATTTTTTATGTCTGGGATTTAAGACTGGATTTGATTTGTGTTTTTAGGGTTCTGTTGTTTATACGGAACACTATTGGTGAAATTAAAACGTGTTTTTCATATTATTTCGATTATCTCAAATACTATAAATCCAATGAACCTGAAATTTGGCATGCGTATAAAACTAACCTATCCACAAAAGATGAGGGGTTGAAAAATAAATAAAATGGTTTTCGTTTGGTTAACAGGGTTACGATGTGAGGCCTTTGAGAAAATACATTTTTTTATCGAGTCAAGTAGAGTATCATATGAAAGATCATCACTTCAATATTTCTAAAAAATATATTTTGGAATTTTACAACCCACCATTTTTTGTGTAATTCTAAATAATGGCGTTTTCTGTATGTTTTCTTTTCTTGATTAGTTGCGAGCCTAAGTAATCGAATATCTTAAAAAGTACTTTGAATGATAGAAAAATCAGTAAGATATTAATGGGAAATATAGTAAAGTACCAAATACTAATAATTATACTTATTAAGGGGTTGGAAATGAGAAAGGGTACAAATACCATTTAAAACTCCCTAAAAGTTGTCACCCCCCCTACGTTTCTTCGTTGATTGACAGAAAAATTTGAAAAAATTCATAGAGCTAGGAAATTTGATAAACCCTTAACGAAAAATATAGTGAAGCATCAAGTGATTTTATTTCTGTGTGTTTAGGAGATGGGAGTGAGGAAGGGTGAAAAAAAAGTTTTTTGACCCATTTAAGTGGAGTCTCATTTGAAAGAGCACCAAAATTATGAAACATTACAATTGTTTTTAGCATTTTGCGATGCACAGTTTTTGAATTATTGTCAAAAAAGTCCTATTTTTAGTGTTTACACTTTCCATCCCCTAAATTTCGTCGTTGATTAATAGAATTGAGTCGTTCCTTGGCTACCATAAACAGCTATAACATTTGTGTCGATTAGAATCAAAAGCGATCTACTCCACTTTTTAAATTTTTTGAGATAGTGATTGCAATTGTTACCTTTTGTTACAAGGTAACAATTGTAATCACTAACTCAAAAAATTTTAAAAGTGGAATGGATCGCTTTTGATTCTAATCGACACATTTAACCTAAAGTAATATTTTTTATATCATTTCGATCAATTTAGATGAGATTGACATATACTATTGATATTTACGATGAAACATTTATTTTGTATGGTATATGTCTATGGTCTGGCAATATAAACACTTTACAACACAACTTTATGTCAATTATTTTGATATTGTGTTCTTTACATTCACAGAACCCTTGACGAGCGAATTTTATTCGCACTTGTCTGACTTTTTTTATCTAAATATGTTGAAAATACAACACTCAGCACTTGTTTTTGTCTTTGGTAACCGGTTAATAATTATTTTATGTTCTGCAATAATTTTATGAAGCCCATGGTATTTAAATGTTGTAACGAAATTCGAACTTTTATGAATTATAATTTAAATTTTACACCGAGATAGCTCAAAACTATATTTTAAAACTGAAACCACTGACTTTAGCACAAACAACCAATCTTCACATGAAAATCCCTTTATCATTTCGAATCACAGAAAAATACTATCAACTAACATGAGAATAACTTTAATAAAATCCAAAAGAAAATCAATTATACAAAATTAAAATATAACAAAATAAGCTTACATTAGTTTTTATTTCTTCTGTTGTCTTCTTCATCATATAAAGTACGTCTTGACGCTTTGATTCATATAATAATATCCATCATTGTAATACTTTTCCCTTATCAAATCAACATGTGGATGGATAAAACTACCATCACAAAAACTTCATAATATCACCAGTGAACAACAATATTCGCTTCCTCACTACAGCCGTTCCATCCTCTAGTGTCCTTGTATAACTAATGACACCATATCACATAAACCATCATCCGTTGTTTCATTATCATCATTTATAGTTTTAGTTCCTTCATCGGCATTCGACAAATCTTCGAACAAACTTTTAATTGTATTTATCAGGTTCCATTTCTATTTAACTTTTTCTCCAAAATGAATACGATTTGTAACCAAAACTAGTGATTTATTATAAGTTAAAGTAGAATAAAAACACAAACAAACTTTTCATTCCTATCTTTTGAATTTATTTATATAAAAAACTTTTTTATTTCGGTTTCAAGATAACTTTTGTTTTCACCCACATCACAATTTTATTTTAATTTAAAAAAAAGACAAACTAACAATACATTTTTATGCTAAGGTTATAACTTTTAACAAATAAATAAATATAACAAGAATTATATTTCGAGTTTGAAATTATACTAATTAATTTTGCTACAAAAATTCGTATTTTTATATCAAATTTTCTGTTTCAATTTCCCCTTCCAACAATAAATAATTTCTCCAACGTATAAAAAAACTTAATCAAACATGTTTGTTATTGAAATTGAGTGACGCAACTAAATCTCAACAGTAGCATACAAAAATGTTGCGACCTTTAAGAAAATTAATGAAATTATAATTGAAAAGGAAAATTATTATTTTTAGAGCAAAAGAGTAATAGTCCTGCCGTTACAATGTATTTAAATATTGTATTTAAATTTTCGCAAGGGTGGGGTGGAATTTTTATTAAATTTTGTCCTCCATATACGCCATTATGAGACTAACATTAATCGATAATCGAAAAGGAGAAATTAGAAGAAAAACGTCCCATATATGTATCTCGAAATCTCGATTTTAAGCTATCAATTCTTAAAATATGGGTGAAAACTATCCCCAAAAAATGTTTTTATTGTAATCTTCTATTTGTTAAGCCGCATCCAATCCTTTACAAAATGTACAATTCTGTAGTCGAGGCAAAAATCGAATTTTGTGACTGCCACTGACGATCATGGCCACGGTGTTAATTAAAAAACCTAAAAAAAAGAAGGTTGTTTTCTCGAAAAGTACTATCTTTTCCAACATTTGACAAAAGCAATTTTTTCACACTTAACGGTGTAAAATGCCCCACCCCCTTCCCCCTATGTTGTAATCTTAACTTTCTAGGAAGGGTACAAAAACAAAATTATCTGTATTGTATTTGTTGTTGTATTCTTTTGTTAGAGAAAAGGTGCGTTTGGTTCCAGAATAAAAACCAAATAACAAAAATATTTGTAATTTGGTTTTTATTCTGGAACCAAATCCATTATCCAGAACATTCTGGATAAAAGAATTTTAGAATACGATCGATTCTTCTAGAGCGGACGGAATACTATTTAAACAGGTTATTTTGGACAGAATAATTAGTTATAATCGGAACGCTGTATTGTGAACATTAAATGGTGTAAATAAAAGTAAAGTGACTTTTAATTGTAAATAAAAAATTTTAAATTGGCTATTTTTCAAATAAAAATTAGCCACGCATTTTATACACCGGATCGATCAGTCTGATGTGATCCGATCCACCGTGCGAGGTAACACAATAATTACCAAAATGGGAACAAGTTCCACCGAATTGTGCTAAATTGTTGACCAAAAGTATCACTATTTTAATGTTTGTGAAAATTTTTCATTTCAAATCATATTTCAAATCCAACGAAAGACGCCAAACTTAACAAATGTCTAGACGGTTTCAAATCCATTCAAAAATCTTTGTTGGGTGAACAAAATTTCTATACAGAAACAGAAAAATTTTAATATTCACTTTACAAAGTTCACACTAATTGAAATCATGTTTCATATTGTACGGACTGTGTCAAATTTTACCAATACACACACGACCATCTTTAATACTAATTATATGCAAGCATTCCGGTAAAAACGAACCTGCCGATTGCCTCCCTCCGATGCCATTCAAGTTTGATTTATAGAAACTTCAGAAAATCAAAATAACTTACATATTCCCTTTACATAACAATGAATTGAATGTATTTATTGAACCGTTAAAAATGCTCAGACCTTCACGGAACAACCCAAATTTCTTTTTGTGGTGTCGAGGGTACACTTTATCAAATTAATTTGCCCATTTTGTTGTTGTACATAATTTGTTGACAACAATTCAACGGCGAATGATATTATAAAGGACTGTTTTACGCTGTGAGTGAGACAGTTGTTAAAGATTTGCTGTGGGTTATCGGTGCCTGCTCCGCAAGTCACATTCCGGGAACTCTGAAATGCACCACTTGTAGAAAGAGTAAGCACAATGTCCATGATTAGTTCTTATTCGGGTTAGTGTAGTCCAGTGTTGCGATTATGGAGTTTTTAATTGTGAAAAACTCAGAAATTGTGACGTAAAGTTGTGTATGAATACGCATAATTTTTTATTATTGGTTTTTGCATACAATTAAGAATTCGAAATCTTCAATTTTGAATATCGAATAACAAACGGTTCCTTTCGCATAAATATTTACTGACGAAATAATTTTTTAAACAATTTTTATTGACGAACTAATTTCGAAGTTTTAAACTCACAATTTGCCATAATCGCAGCACAGGTATGACGTGGCAGGTCGAATCCGGGTTGGGTGGAAGATGGCTTAGTAATAGTAAGGCCAGGTGTGTTGTAATGGTTCCAGGAGGTATCCCAGTCATCCAAGATATTAAAATCAGTTGCCAGCAGGTTACTGGCAGTTTCGTGGAGAGGCTTTATTGACTTCAGTCGACAAAGAGTATTGTCACCGTAATATTCATGCAAGGGTAACGTGATGTTGTTGGTTACCTTTTTATGTTCACGCATGAGCACATGCGATCGTCTGAGTGCAGGTGGAGCGATATTATTTAACACAGGAAGCCAAGGTAAAGGAGTGGACTTGATAGTACCACTTATAGTACGCACCGTGGAATGGAACCTGCAGTAAACTTTTTGAGTATGTGTGGTAATCAACCAGACTGGTGCTCCCTACTCAGCCACTGAGTACATCAGACTTAGAGCAGTTATGCGGAAGGTAGCTGGAGTAGCAACCCATGTTGAGCCTGCCAGATTGTGTAGCATATATTGTTTCTCGTTTTAAAATTTTTTGACGTATTCTCTAGGTGGAGTTTAAAGGAAGAGTTCTATAGAGAGTAATTCACAGGTACTTTGGCTGTTGATTATATTTATTGACAGTGCCGTTAAATAACACTGATAATTCGTGTTTTGCCAGTTTGTTGTTTAAGTGGAAGCATGAACTCTCGGTTTTACTTAAATTAGGAAATAAGCTCCACGTTCGGAAATAGTCATTCATTACTACCAGGTCTGTTGAAAGCAAATCTTCCAAGTCTCTCATGTTTTTGTTTTGAGTTACAAGGGTCCAATTATCAACGTAACCATATTTCTTCGATGTATCAGGAATGTCATGAATGAACAAGTTAAAAAGTAATGGTGCCAGGACTGACCCCTGTGGCAAACCATTGTTAATGGTTTTGGACCTACTACAGGAATTGTTGTTAATTAAACGTGAGATGGTGCTACAAGGTATTACATTGAACAGCTTATATATAATTCCAATACGCCAGACCGTGTCATATATGCTGCAGTGAGATCGATGAATACTGCGCCTGTTTTTAATTGTTTTTGATATTCAGCTTCGAAATAGGATGTTAAAGCGAGCAGTTAAACTGCGATTGGACCGGAAACCAGCTTTTTCGACTGGGATCAATCTGGTCATTCAAGATGGGTACGATACGGTTGCACATGAGTTCTTCTAGCAATTTACAGCAAGTGATCAAAAGAGCGATTGGGCGATAGCTTTCTGGTTTATTGGATGGTTCACCTGGCTTAGGTATCATTATGAATTTGGTGGTCTAATGTTTTGGAAGATTGCCAGTTACTAGGATATTCGAGAAAAATTTAGTTAGCCATTGTTTTACTTTTTTCCGCATTTTTAAGAAATTCTGGAAAAATACAGTCGTAGCCAGCTGAAACCAGTTCTTCGCTACTAAAAGAGCTCGCATACTTCGATGGAAACGAGCAATTAGCCGGGTAGGAACTGGCAATGTTAAACAATGGGGCAACCTCGGGCCAGTATTGGCGAGCCAAGCCTTGGCTAGTTAACTCCGGCTTTAGTCTGGGCCAGTTGTAAATGCCTTAATTGAGCCAAGATTCAGTTTATTATATTACACGTTATTCGCCAGCTGGTTATGCATTATTATAGTAAATGTAAGTTTCATGAAATTTATATTTTTGAAATATGTCATGAAATATTTAATTAATATTTTATTGCGTTTGATAATTTACAGGATTAGTTTAGTGTCACTATTTTACTGCATATAATAATTTATTGTTAATGACACTAGTTGGTAATACACAACATTAAACACAATATTTTGTATTTTATAAATTATATTTAAACACAATATTTAAACTTTTTAAATTATATTTAAACACAAAATTTATAAATAAATATATAAGCACAACTTAATTTGAATTATCGCGTACGACTTTATATAATAATTGTAGGACCGCTTGTTATCGTATCGATATCAATAATACAATTAATATTAAACATTTTTATGAGATAAAATTATTACAATTAAAAACGGTTAAATTAAAACAGCTGGTCCATATTTGTTTCTCTCAATCTTCTTTGTAATATACATACACACATATATATAATTTGATTAATTTATTAGGGTCCTACATGACTCCCTTTCTTTAAAAAAAAATGACTTAAGGGAAAATAAATTAATTAATAAATATGTATAGAGAGAAAAGATATATTATTAATAAGGAAAGATACAAAACGTAGATTTAATTCCTCCGAGGAAAGACCCCAATGAAAACAAAAGTGTACTGACTGATTGTTTTATCACTGACAGCAACTAAGTGAGTTAGTATTGTGAATTTTCCTCAGTTGTAGTCAAAAAAGCTAAAATGAACTTTAAAGCGTTCTTAGATCTAGCCAGCAGAGTTGCTGAAGCTAGAGTGTGTTTGACTATATAATCTTCACCTTGAAAAGTTGTCGAAGCGTGTGATATGAACTTTAAAGTGTTCATAGAATTAGCCAGCGGGGTTGCTGAAGCTAAGACACGTGTGACAAAAAAAATCATAGAAAATTTTGATCCTACCAAGTGAGTCTGGTAAGTGGATCAATGCTTGAAAAGGCCAAGTGAGTCTGGCACAGTGTATGATTGGATGAAGAGGCCAAGTAAGTCTGGCAATAATTTATGGACAATTTGTCTTACTTGGAATAGAATATTCCGACAAATTGTTGAAAAGTAGGGAAAATTCAATGAAGTGATAGCATCAGTCAGTTGAGTTTAAAATATTTTGTTAGATCCTTCTTTTAATGGTATTTACATGGTTGTCCTCAAACACCATAAAAAGATTCTTTTGTGAAATTAGCTAGATGAAAATAGCGAAAAATCCAGTTGATGTCAGTGTTTTCCGTTGAGGAATAACACCATCAAAATTAAATTTCGGATTTGGTTTGGGGTTTTAGAAAAACATGCATAACATGGTTCGTTTGAGCCATAGCTCAATGATGACCAAAAATGATTGGTCCCATGTATGTGTACTAAATTAGTAAAACTACTTAGCTCGGAGGAAATATAAATGATTAAAAAAATGTTTTACTATGCACCGATTGAAACTGAACGCAACTCTTAAGATAAAAAGTTTGATTTCGCATAATTGCTTATCAAAATAAAATATCAATCTTTCACATATTTTTTAACACAAAAAAAAATAGTAAATAAAATTTTTGCAATTAAAAATAAAATTTTTATAATAAAGTTTTTTTTATTTAAATTGTCTGTGTATCAATAGACTCAGAGAAACAAAAATGAACTCACCTGTTATAAACAAAACAAAATACTGTTGCTTATAGTTAGTTATAATATATTTGTATATGTATAAATGTTGCAGATGAGTCAGCTTTGTTGTAAGTTTCGATATTATTATTCTTCACGTAGATCCCAGAGTTGATATTATTGTAGGGTATAGCGTTAATCTCTTGATGTACAGCACAAAGTTGAAAATACAAAAATTCCAAATATCTTGCCTTTTGACTTGGCATTACAATAATTTTTATGTATTATGATGTAGGCGTAATCGATGAAAAATCATTAATCCTTATGGTACATGCAGCTCAATATCCGTTTATGTTTTTTTTTGTACATAGCACCAGTTGAATATGAAATATTGAAGATATTAATAAAAAAAACTATATTTTGTTTGTGATGTCATGTACGTACCTATTGCCTGGTACGCTTTTGTTTTAAAACGTACCAGGTAAAATTATTGAACGGTTTCTTTGGTATATGTACTCCGTTATTGTTTTTGATGTTCAGATAAACAGTAAAGGTCACCATATATTGCGTTTGATAATTTACAGGATTAGTTTAGTGTCACTATTTTACTGCATATAATAATTTATTGTTAATGACACTAGTTGGTAATACACAACATTAAACACAATATTTTGTATTTTATAAATTATATTTAAACACAATATTTAAACTTTATAAATTATATTTAAACACAAAATTTATAAATAAATATATAAGCACAACTTAATTTGAATTATCGCGTACGACTTTATATAATAATTGTAGGACCGCTTGTTATCGTATCGATATCAACAATACAATTAATATTAAACATTTTTATGAGATAAAATTATTACAATTAAAAACGGTTAAATTAAAACAGCTGGTCCATATTTGTTTCTCTCAATCTTCGTTGTAATATACATACACACATATATATAATTTGATTAATTTATTAGGGTCCTACAATTTCATGAAATATTTCAAAAAAGTTTTGTATGGGTGTTTTGTTATGCCAGATTTTGTCTGGCATAACAAAACACCCATACCCATGATTGTTATGCCAGATTTTGTCTGGTTTGTCATTCTTGGCCCCAGGACATCATTCCAAGCTTGGGCTGTTTGAAAATGCTAAGTCTGTCCCAAACCCCAAAGCTAGGGCCCAGGCTTGGCCCAGGCTTGGGCAGATGAGTGGATATGATATTCATTTAAATCAATTGAATTTAAAAAAAATTTTCTTCACGTTACAATATTTTCGTAATATGGAAACGATTGGTAAGCCTGTAAAAATGTCATAAAACAAATTCCAACGATATGATATTAAATCGATTTAAAAAGCAACCTTTAAAATTCAGAACAAGCGATCGCGATAGTTGCTTAAAGGTTTTTAGTTTGGAATTGCATGTAGGAAGAATAGCATGAGGCTGACTTCAACACTAGTTCCGAAATTATACTGTTGCAGGATTATCATGATTTGCAAATCGGCTATCAGTGTTTAAAGGTGTTAGAATTTAAAGCGTATAGTTGTTTTGACAACCTCTCTCCACTCCGGCTTTGACAACCAGAAGTTTCAGTTTATATCTTTAGATTAATTACTTATTTTTGTTCTGTATTAATTTCAATAATAAATTTTAAAAACATACATAGATTGTTATGTCATCCGGTTAATCCACCTTGAAAAAGTTGTTTTGTGTTTTTATTATCATGGACAGAAAAGATGAATATTTGTAAATATTTATATCAACAAGTTTGTAGGTAACTAATACAAGTAATAAACAAAATTTTGTAGTTTTTGTGTAATGTTGATGTCTAATCCTACAATTTGTGTTTTGTTTAATTGAGGTTGAGTTTTTGGTTTATTTGTGTATTTTGGAAAACATCTAGTTCGGAACCGAACCCGGCTTCTCGGAATCGAAGTGCAGTTCCTTAACTATGAGGTTGTTTACCACATTACGTTTTTAATAGCTATTAAACTTAAAAACTATAAAACTACTGTATGTAGACATCAAAACTATGAAGACTAAATTCTAATGTTAACAACATAAATTTTTTTGTTCATCTATATTACACATTTACCCTATGTACAAATGAAGCAATAAAATAAAAAAAATCTATAACAAGGTACGTGAAATAATTTAATTAATTCAAAATTCCTTGCTTTTCTCTGTTTGTAATACAACCGAATATCTCAAGCAACCCCTTTTTAATATTTTGTCTTAAATATAATATAATCATTAATGTAATTATAATAACTAATATATTTTATGGAAAATGTATGTACAAACTTTTAATGACAGCAAAAACCAACAATACACATCTCGATTGAATTTTATTTCAAATATAAAATTCATATGTTTATTAGACGAACTAATAAAAAGTTATGGATGAATTAAGGGAATAGAAGTATAATTGAATCTAATTAGTATTCTAATAAAGATTATTTTGTGTTTGAAATTTAATAGAATAGTTTTAATAAAGATACAATATTTTGGCATGAGAGTTAACTATATTATTAGCATTGATTGCTAAATATTTTGAAACTGAATCTCAAAGGTTTTAGTTTTTTGTTGTTATACGAAAAGCAGAATTATGTATATAATTTATTTAAAATAATTTTATACACACTGGCAGGTTAACAAAGGTTGTTGAATCAGTGGAATTTAAATAAAAGTTTCAATTCTAATTAAACACACATTCTTTATTATTACAATCACATTTCAATTTCAATGATAGTTTCCTTAAGGCAATTATCAGGAGGCAATTATCAATAGTAATTTCAGGACGGTGTTAATCCGAAATAATTTTTGGCGAAAATTTCGAAAGCAAGTATATTGATAAAAGCACAGGCTTTTATCAATACCACTTGCTTGAGGAATTGTCCAAACAGTTATGAGAATTTATCAACGAACGAGGGGGAATTCGTTTAGAAAATTTTTTTCATTTCTTTATATATTTTTTATGAATTATACGTTGGCCTACTGCGATATCAGTTAATTATTTCAAAAATAATTTGATAATTTCCCAGTGAGCCAGACGTATAACTATTTGTTATTAGTGTAATTCAAATGCTATTGGTGGAATTGAATGATGTCATTATATTTTTGAGAGAATTTCATTGGGTTAAATTAAAATAAAACTAAAGCAAAATATTTCCCAAGGACGGTGATAATTCGAAACAATTTTTGCCAAAAATTTCGAAAGCAAGTATATTGATAAAAGCACCAGTCCGTAGGCCGAGGGCTTTTATCAATACCACTTGCTTGAGGAATTTTTCAAAAAATTATGAGAATTTATCAACGAACGAGGGGAATTCATTTAGAAAATTTTTCGCCATTTTTCATTTCTTTATATATTTTTTATGAATTATACATTGGCTACTGCGATATCAGTTAATAATTTCAAAATTAGGCTGATAATTTTTAATATCCCAGTAGGTCAGACGTATAACTATTTGTTATTAGTATAATTCAAATATTATTGGTGAAATTGAATGATGTCATTACATTTTAGAGAATTTCATTGGGTTAAATTAAAATAAACCTAAGGCGAAAAAATTTGAGTAGTAATTTCCCAAGGACGGTGTCATTCAAAATGATTTTTGGCAAAAATTTCGAAAGCAAATTGATTGGTAATAGCTTGAGGCCATAGACAGGGAGCTATAATTACTGCCACTTGCTTGAGAAATTTCCCAAAAACTTATGAGAATTTATTACCGGTCGAGGGACGAGCGGAATTCGTTTAAAATTTTTGTTTGCTATTTATGAATTCATTATGTTTTCTTATGTTTTATGCATTATACGTGAATTGTTTTTATATATTCTGGCTTACTATAAATTCATCGAGGCGTCAAACAAAATTAATATAATTAATTCACATTTCTGTAAAGTTAGAATTATTTTCGAAGCTACAGCGGCTTTTGTGACGCGTGAATAAATATTGGCAGACGTTGCTCGACCATACCTGAGCACGAGTCCTCTTACTATTTTGTTATAATTGTTTCATATTTATTGTTCAGTTCAGTTTTATTATTACTTTTGCACGGTTTTTCTTTAATTTACTCTTTTCGAGATGGGTGACATGATATCTCAAGTTCTACTCGAAAGATTCACTTAAAATTTTTGTGCAATTTTTGTGGTTTCTTTGTATATCCCTCTAAAGTTTGGCTCTTGGATTTTTAAAACATATTATTTTAACTATTTTTGAAAAGCAGGGATTTTCACAAAACATGGTTAAAAAAATTTTTTTTCAATCGTCGCCATTGTGTGATTTTTTATTTCCAAGGTCCGAACAATAGTGACATCTTTTTTAATGCATAATTTTAAAAAAAAATTTTGTTTCAGAACACTTCAAGAGCTGAAACCACGTCGACCAGGACGCACCTTTTTATATAGCTTCCACTTAACTGGCCGATAACTTTTCGAAATTTCTTCGTTTTTTTTATATTCTTGAAATGTCAATAAACATTCTGTAAACAAAAATGAATAGGAAAAATGTTTTTATATTTTTTTTATCTTGCTCTAAAAATGCCTAAAATTTAGGCCTCTAGATTAGTGATGCACCGGGTCCTAAAAATCCAGTAAGCCGGGTAATGGGTACCCAGCTTATATTTTATAATACCCGGCCGGGTACCCGGTCCGGGCATTTAATTTAATTTTCTTTTACAAACAAACCGTGAATACTGTAAATTCTTTCTGTAAATCTCTCTCTTCCTCAACACAAGTTGGTTCAAGATGTGTCAACTCGATGGAGTTCAACCTATCATATGTTAAAAAGATTATTAGAGCAGAAACGGGTCATTACGCACCATTCTTCGGATCACGATGTATAATTTTTAACCGCAAGCAACTTTAAATTAATTGAAAACGATGTTTCTTACTGGAACAGTTTTTTAATGTAACTGTCGCAGCCAGTTCAGAAGAAGCTAGTTTTTCAATGGTGATTCCTAATTTGGCAGCTTTGGAGTGATCCCTTAATGTAAAAAAATGATGATGACGTAGTTACCATGAAAAAAGGCTTAACTCATTGAAAATTGCAAGCCAGGTTTCAAGACGTAAAAACAAATAAATTGTTTGTCATTGCGACTATCTTAGATCCACGGTATAAACTTGCATTTATAAACGTTACCCTAAGAGAAGGAGCCAAACATTGGATCATAGATGAAATGAGGAAAGCGTACGGATCAGATGGGAATGAAGATGGAAAAGACGAAAATACAGGGCCTAAAACGGATCTATCAGTGCTTCATGAGCATAACACGGTTCAATATATATGGTATTGCTTAGATGAAATTACATTGAAAAATGAAGCTGGGATTTATAAATATTGATTATTTTTATTTTTTTTTACCCGGTATCGGGTAATAAAAAAAAATGCTGGTTCCGGGTATTTAAAAAATGAGCCGGGTAGGCCGGGTACCGGGTAATTGCCAGGTGCTCGGTGCATCACAACTCTAGATTAGAATACCCCTTTAATTATTTATTTAACTTGACAAAACAATTTCAAAGGAATTTCTTTCAATCGGTGATAAATTCGCATTAATTCCTTTCAAGCAAGCTCGATTGAAAAATTGCCAAACCACTTGCTTTCGAAATTTTAACAAAAAATTATTGCGAATTGTCGCCGGCCTTGGGAAATCACTAACATTATTAAATTTAATTAGAAAAATATAAAAAAACTATGTACCGAATCTTTCAACACAAAAAATCAATAGTATTCTGTATAACGAGCACAGCACGATATTAATGTTGTACGAGTATATAGATTTAAACTAGTATAGCGAGTAATGTGTTTAAATAATGCTTAGGTTCTTCTTCATGATATGTTTTCATCTACATTGCTTCCGGCCACAAAAACTTTTTTTCAGATACAGATTTTCTATTAACAAAAATTTTTCTTTCAGATTTCCTTTTAAAAAGTCAAATTTCTTATCAGTGGCATAGCGTTTTCTCCTTTGCATTCATACAAAGCTACCAACACAATAATAGCACATCCAGTACTACGGAGATTATTTCTAATTCAATGGAATTCGTCGGGGCTCTTTCTTTCTTTCATTCTCAGTAATGACTTCCTAGAAAATAACGTATTTGGGCCATTCAACAGGTCCATCAGTCGTGGATCCCTCAAAAGGCAACTGCTTAACATCACCATTTCAAAACCTATTTGTAACATTTACCTTCTACGATCATTTCTCAACCTTAAGTGACTTAAGTTACATGAACGGGTTCCGTCGGTATCCTTGTCAATTCGTTTTTTCCACAACACAAAAAATTTAAGAACAGCAGGAAAAAACAAACCACTTTATTTCCAACAAATATTCACGCTTTTTAAATGACCACACTCCTCCAAATATTCACTTGGATCCGACACACGTTGTCAATCTAACCAACATCGAGATTCTAATTTTAAAAAAGTTTGCACACAAAATCCGTTCTTAAAAATTTTGGAAGTTTAACCACACTGACTCTTTTCTGATCCAAGCTCTCCTTTTCTCTCTCCGTTTTCGTTTCGTAATCCCAACCCATCGACCATCAAAACTGAAAACGCGTTCGTTCACTCACTGTTCCGTTCTGCCACATTGGTTTCCCCAAAATCTACGGTTGCTGGCTCGCCGTCAAGTTTTAGCAGTTCTCTTCGTCCAATAGTCACCAACTACTCGTTCCCCTCATTCAAGCTATCCAATTTCCTGAGCTACATCCTATCCTAAGTCTATTATGTCTTCATTATCAATGTAAATAAATTTTTCCTGTCAAATAAAATCATCCCACACTTATTTCCTTTGATGTCAATTCCCTGTTCACCAACAAAACCGATGTGACCACACCAAAACGGCCACAACTATTTGATATCTTCCAAAAAATTATCTATTTTTGCACCGTCAATATATTTTTTTATCATTTTCGCGATCACAGTTACGTACAAATATATGTACGTACAAATATATGCGCTATACTACTATAATTACTATAAAATGTCTTGCTTCTGGAACATTAATAACCAAGGGAATTACAACAGCTATACTGCCTACTCTAGATTTGACAAGAACAACATCAAAATAAATCTTACAGTATTGCCAACTTTGCCAAATAAATTACCCACAAAAATGACACTTGTGGATTCTGACATTTTATCAAATAGTCTTGAATTAGCAAATCCAAAATTTGAGACTCCTGGTCCAATAGATATTATCGTGGGCGCTGATCGATTTCTAATATATTATGAAACGGCAAAAAGTTCAACAAAAACGGTTCATGTATAACCCAAAATAATATTTTTGGTTGGGTAATATCGTAGGTGAAATATTCGACGATGGTGAAGAAACACTACCTAATAAGTCAACTAGTGACTAAAATATATACAATCTGAGAAGTATTATACTGAAACTACAAAAAGAGACAATAATGGGAAATTCATAGTGAAACTCACGTTTAAATTGTCATCACCTGAACTAGGCAATTCACAAATAATTGGCACTAAAAGATTTCATGCTATTGAACGCAAATTTAAAACTGATACGGCATTTAAAAAAGATTACGTCAAGGTTATTCAAGACTACATAGAATTAGGACATATGGAAGAAGTTCCGCAAGAGAATATTTCACACAACGTCGAAACTTCATTCTCTCTCCCACATCACGCAGTAATTAAACTACTTAAATTTAACTACCAACGTGCGAGTGGTTTTTGATGGTTCAAGTAAATCTTTTTCTGGAGTACCCCTGAACGAAAAATGATTGATTGGACCAACAATCAAACCATCCCTTTGGTCAACTCTTAACAGGTTTAGAAAATACAAGATAGCGGTAACAGCAGATGTCACAAAAATGTATCGGCATGTGGCAGTTGACGAAGCTGATACAGAATACCAACGTATTTTATGGTGAGATGATCCAGATCCGGATCAACAACGGTCACTTTTGGGCTATCTAGCTTATAGCGTTCTTAGCTATTCGATGTCTACAACAAACCGCGCGATATTAAAGATCATTATCCAGAAATTGCTAATTCTATACTATCAGATTTCTACGTTGATGACTTTTTGTCAGGAGCGAATTCAGCCGAAGAAGCAATAGAACTAAAACTTAAAATTAAAAAAACACAGGTGGATTTATTTGTCCTAAGAAAATAGAAGTCTAACATTCGTGAGCTAAATGAAAATATTTCTGGTTTCAAATCAAGCGATGTCATCTCAATTGACAATAATTTACAAACATCAAAAGTTCTCGGCTTAAGTCAAAAGTTAAAATACCTACGCAGAAAGAAGTCACAACGAGATCGATGATATCACATTCAGCGAAAATATTCGATCCTTTCGGTTGGGTTGCTCCATCAATAATAGCTGTCAAAATTCTATATCAAAAGATCTGGTTGAGAAAAATTGGGATGAGATGAGATTCTGCCCGAAGATCTTCAAACAGCATGGGTTACTTTGAGTAGTGAATATAAGGTATTTGAAAAAATAGGTACACCGTGATACATTCCGCAAAATAATATAGAGCTGCATGGGTTGGCCGACGCGAGTAAACTGGCCTACAGCGCATTTGTATATTGTAGATCCAGTAACGATAACAACACAATTAGAACAAATATTATTACATCAAAAATAAAGGTAACACCATTGAAGATAGTTTCGTTACCGAGATTGGAACTTTGTGCCGCACATCTGTTAGCCAAATTGCTTGCTGACGTTAAACAACATTTTCCAGAATCAACACCAGTTTTTGAGTGAACGCAATGCTGGTTGTTCGATCACCCGTCACGATGGAAGACATTTGTAGCGAATAGAACTTCCCAAATTTTAGCAACACTACCTAAATTGGAATCATGTGAAATCAAGCGACAATCCCGTGGACGATGCCTCTAGAGGTATATTACCATCTCAATTGATCAACTTAAACCAATAGTGGGATGGACCTATCTGGTTGGGAGAAGAAAAAAAAACTGGTCGTGTGAAGATATGAAAGTTAATCTGACAAACTGCGAAGAAAGACAGAGTAAACCTCTACTTCTGCACTATCGAGAAAGAAGTGATTGCTAGTTTAATTGACAAACGTTCATCCTTTTGGAAGTTAATAAGAGTGTTGGCATATGTGTACAGGTTTATCAATAATATCAAACAGAAACCCGGACCTCGAAAAAACTGCCCAAAGACCTTACCCATTAAGAGTTGTGGAGCTAGAATTTTCAGAGGAACAATGCATAAAAAATTTTCAAAACAAGGAATTAAGTAAGGATATAAGTGATTTGGAGAAATTTCAAAGGGTTAGTTCTAAAAGTAAGATTTTATCATTGTATCCATTTCTGGACAGTAAAGGAATTTTTAGGGTTGGTGGAAGATTGGCAAATTCTCAATGCGAGTACAAAATGAAACATCTGGTTATATTACCGAAATCTGATAAGTTCTGCAGATTAATCATCCAACACATACATAATAAATATTTTTATCCGGAGCCATTCTTAACGTCACATTTGATTCGCCAGCTATACTGGCTCATACATGCAAGAAGTACAATTCGGGCTGAGATAAAAAAATGTTTAGTCTGTTTTCGGCATAAATGCAATACTGCGATAGAAATAATGGGTGAACTTCCTTTAGTTAGAGTAACACCTGCTAGAGCCTTCAGTCGGTTAGGAGTCGATTACGCAGGTTCAATATCTATATTGAACAAAAGGGGTAGAGGCGCCAAAACAACAAAAGGGTACATTGCAGTATTTGACTTAACAAGCGAATCATTCATAACAACACTAAAAATATTCGTAGCAAGAAGCGGTGTTCCCTCAGACTTATACAGCGATAATGCTACAAACTTTGTTGGAGCGCGAAGACAACTTCGGGAAATATATAACTTTCTTAACCAAAATAATATATGTATAGTAGAATTTTTTTACCAGCGAATACGAAAACTGGTCCTTGTGCGCATATTCATATTCGCATGTGCGAACATTCAGTGTGTCGCATCGGACTTTTATATTCATAGGAATAATATAGATACATAGTATCTATTATCCAAGGGAATATAAATGTTTCAATATAACATAAATGTACGGTTAATGTGCGGATTCTACTAAAGGAAAAATCTCTATTTTACGCTAATAATTTACTAACAAAACACTTTCAATAGTAATTTTACTAACCAATGTTTTTGCTAACACAAAGTAATAATTTAGCACATCAAAAAGGAACTAAAAGACAAACATTATATAAAACAAAATAAAAATAAATGGATACATTAATTGTATCTTGAATGTTGTCTTCCAAAACCAGTTCTGTGGAACATATACCTGTCACATATTGCATTTCCAAAAAAACATCATTTATCAAAAAAACATCTGGAGCGTCATCCATAGACGCTTTGTAGAATGCAATACACAATTCCTCAAATACAGATTTAACAGATTTAACATGTTCAATTATTGACGACGAGCTAAATTTGTGTACACTCTTTTTTTGCACAATTTCGAACATCCAACTCACATTGATCAGTTGCATTTTTTTTCAGCCACTAACGATTTATGTTTTTCTAGTAACCGGTTTGGTGAAACAACGGTTTCACTATCTTTGACGCAAACCCTCTGATACAAATAAACTCATATTCATAAATACAAAAATATGGCCACCACAATAAATCCAAAAATATTGAAATTTGTTTGGAATATTATATTTGTTTGAATTAAAAAAACTTCATAACACAAACTGTGTTAGAAATACAAAAACAACAAAAATCTAACACTGTTAGAATAAAAAAACAGAAATTTTGAATATTTAAATTTTTTCATGAGATTTGATAACAAACAATATAAATTTATATTTATTATAAATATTTTTTTTGAATCACAATAACTTCAAAATTTTATTTAAATTTACATGTTTTAGTTTTAAGTTCTAGACACAACTCAACTTAAATTTAAAAATGTTTTTCCTTATATAATTTTTAATTACCTTAAACAAGAAAGAAGGAAGAGTTGATTGCATGTAACAGATGCTCGTTATTCATATTGTTCGTAATCAATACATTTACAATCTAGAACGTAACCAGTTAATAACAGATTGTTTCATTTTTTTGCAAAACGTTTTTCTTGTTTTCCTATCGATTTTTTAAAACATAAACAAAAGTAAGAACCACCCGTTTGTCAATTAAGAATACAAGCAAAAAGAACTGGAGACGTTCATGTATTGTAAATTTTTATTTCCCTTCTCCATTTCATCATTATCATAAAATGAAAGAGAGAAATTTAAACGATAGCAACTCTTCTGTTTCGCTTTTTTTATATAAAAAAGGAAAATAAACAAAATTCGATAGAATCCAATTTAAATCAAAAACTATTATAACCTTGATGTTACAAAAAAAGTCAGGTGTGCCGATGATTATTAAAAAAAATGGTAATGAAAAAAATTGAAAGTAGTCATATTATAAGCATGAAAATGGAAAAGTTTGGTGGTTGAGTGGGAATTTAGTCTTCACTGTTTGAGCTGCCGTGGCTGTTTGAACTACAATGATCTAAATTCTTGTCAATCTACCTGTACAGAACATAAATTTGTTCTGGAGTTGATGTAGATTTTCTTATAAATGCTACCTGTTAAATATACCGTTATTTGGCGGGCATAACAAGTGTCTCAGATTAAAATATTAAAAAAAACTGTTGGGGTCCCATTGTAATAGATCAAAAAACGCATAAAATTAATAAATTACTATTGAAATTCAACCAACTATAATCGAAAACCAAAAACTAGGAAAAATATTAATGATTTTGTAGGTAGTTAAACAAAATTTTGAGAATTTAAAATAATTATAATAAAAATAAGACGTCATTATTTTTATAAGTAAACAAATGTCACAACAAACAAATGGTACGAACTAGTAGTAGAAATTTAACTAATGTAATTGTTTTCAAAACAAATTTATCCCAAAATAAACAATACATCTCTGTTTTACTTTTTGTCTCATCTTTTATCTCTTGCTGCGTGCTATCTGTCAATAAATTCACTGGTTTCTACTATATCTAGTTTCATTTTAGAGTTTTTGACTGAAAACGGCACCCAATGGCATTTTATTCCACTAGCAGCACCACATTTTGGTGGTCTTTGGGAGGCAGCGGTGAAATCAGTGAAAACCAGTTTACTGAGCAACACACAATTGTAATTTTACATTCGAAGAGGTGAATATCTTGCTGTATCAAATTGAGGCTATTCTAAACTCAAGACTCATCTTTTAAAGCACCAATACCAGCGAATCGAATAAACGTGCACTGAACTATCGCTTACAAAAAGTCTTCAACAGTTCGTTGATAAATATAAAAAAAGAATGAAGAAAAATTAAGGATTGGGTACGGGTACACCAGTGTTAATCTAAGATAAAACTCTGTCTATGGGGATCGAATTATATCGATTATCCTTCGTCGCCAACTGATAGGGAATAAAGTTGATATGCTAGACTTGAAACTTAGAAACTTTAGAAAAATTGCATAATTGAAATTTTTATTTTTCACCTCAAGTTTTATTTGCTGTTCATCGACTGCTCGAGTAACACTTGAACTCTTATTATAATTAACCTATAAATTTTTATTTTTTCATAAATTCAATCAAATTTTCTATCTTGTACGTTGTTCCCTTGTTCGTCTTTATATTTAAATATAATTTTATTGATTTCCTAAGAGATGCTTAAACACGTTCAAAAATCAAATTACTTAAATCGTTTGTAGCACGTATTTATTTATTTTCTTCCTATTTATGAAGTTTCTTTATGTCTATTATTTTTTCGTTTTCATGTCAATCGATTTTACGTCAAATTATATTTACCATTTTAGGGGGGCTAGCTATTTTGAAATAACAATAGAATATAAATAAAATAGAAATAACAAACCTAAGCTTTCATCGCTGTGTCAAGGAAAGAATATAAATAAAATTGTGTGTTGAAAAAAAACCGAAGAGAATGTAAGGAAACAGTTTATGGTTTAGTAGTTCTGTATTTGGCCAGAATGACATTTTGACAAGTTGATTGTAGAAGATTTTAGTTATGGTTTAAAAGATTTGATGAAAATTATATGATGTTTAGGTAGATTTTAAAGAACTACAGATTTTGTAACTATATTTGATTTTGAAACAAAATCGATTTGGTAAATAAAATTAAAACTATTTTCTACTCCCTTTTTTCTTGTCCCACTGGGCTGGAAATTTTTTTATGTGTTTTAACTTTCAAGTTTATTTAGTAATTAACATTTCATTTGGATAATGAAATATTATAGTTAGCATGACTATGCTATAATTAGACCTCTGGTGCCCTTATATATATATATATATATATATATATATATATATATATATATATATATATATATATATATATATATATATATATATATATATATATATATATATATAAAATATATATACATATATATATATATATATATATATATATATATATATATATATATATATATATATATATATATATATATATATATATATATATATATATATATATATATATATATATATATATATATATATATATATATATATATATATATATATATATATATATATATATATATATATATATATATATATATATATATATATGTATATATATATATATATGTATATATATATATATATATATATATATATATATATATATATATATATATATATATATATATATATATATATTTTTTTTTTTTATTGATTAGTTAGACATGTTTAGCACACTAAATATGAAATATTCATTTTTCAGACTCTTTGCATATCCGAAGATACCATGTCAACTATAAAGGAAGGAGATGAGGAAAATGAAAGGGATGAGGATATAGGGATAACTATACTAATTGTTTTAAATGACGGTGGACATTTTCTTTAAATGCCTGAGGGGAAAATTCATCGGAAAATACACAAGAGGGCATTGAGTTCCACAATTTGTCCAATCTATTAAAATAGTCCTTCTGGAAGGACACGGTTCTACAAGGAGGTATTTGTACAACAAATGGATGGGATAACTCGGAAGCTCTTTTGAAGGATATTTTGAATTTCCTCAGAGGAGAATTCGCTAAAGTTATATTTATAGTAGATTGAAAATTCAGCCACATTTCTTCTGTACTGAAGTGAATCAAGCTGGTCCGTTAGTTCGGTATTACCAATCAACCGTATTGCTTTTCTCTGTACAGAATCTAGAAATTTTATTGTTGACTGACAAGCACCTCACCAAACATGACAGCAGTACTCCATACATGGACGAATAAAGGACTTGAAGATTAGCAAAATTTGATCGGGTTTGAAATACTTTTTACATCGACTCAAGAATCCTAATTTTTGCATTGCAGGTTTAGCGAGGTTGAACACATGTTTATTCCATTTCCGGTTATTTTGAATATCTACTCCAAGAAGTCTAACTGATTCAACCTCATGCAATTCCTCATGGCTTATCTTAATAGGGAAATTTTTATGTCGCTCTATTCGTGAAAGACGGCATAGTTTGGTTTTGGTTGGATTAAATGAAACAAGATTACGATCACCCCATTCCATTATGCGATCCAGGTCTTTGTTGATAGAATCAATTAGCAGCTCTCTATCAGTAGTAACTGCAGTATGACATCGAAATTTAGGAGATGCATGTGATGAATGCAATGTGCTGTCGTCAACAAAACTATGGATTGGGTGCACTGTGGAAATAAGTAAGTCATTAATGTATAGAAGAAATTGGTGACCTGTAAGAAAACTATGAATCCATCAGACAATAAGATGGTCTATGCCATAAGATTTTAATTTGGCTATGAGATTTTTATGCCACGCTTTATCAAATGCTTTAGAAATGTCAAGTGAAATACTGAATGTTTTTCATGGTTTTCCAGAGATTTGTTCCAGAGATGAGATACGAAGGCTAACAGATCCCCTGTTGCATGACTTCTACGAAAACCATACTGCTTATCATCAATAATTCGCGACATTTCCAAATAATCTATTAGATTGTAGTTAACATATTTTTCTAATATTTTAGCCAAAACCGACAGAATTGCAATTGGTCTATAATTGTTAGGGTCTATCTTACTGATTTTCTTTGAAATGGATTGAACGCTGGCCAGCTTCCAAGAATCGGGAAATACTCCGGTTTTAGATAAATAGCAGGTTTCATGCAACAGTAGCACGATAAGAGAAAAGCAAAAAAATGGGGACACAAAAGACACTACAAAATTTAAGAGTACAGATAAAGGGTTAAATTCGAAATTCTTGCTAACAACTAAAACGAAATTTTACTTTCTTGTTAACAGGCAATACTAAAAAAATTTTTGCCCTAAAAACCATAAATTTATTACATCAAAGCAATACAAGGTAAAATTTTACCTACCTACCGCCTGGTAACAGTAAATATAAAATACCAAATAATTTTTCAATAAAGAACAATCTCAATAATTATATAATTATACGCGTTCTATCTTTACTACACTTTTAGTTTCACGAACACTAACACACTCAGTGTATTTTATCTTATTTTACCTTTACTTTGTCTTTATAAAGACATACATGCAAAAATAAAATAAAACAAATTACAATTAATTTTTTTCTTTTCGATTATTTTTTTTTTCTTTTAAATTTGGAAGACAACCTTTTCCTTCTGACTCCGGTTGATGAAATGACATATTGACTATTGACCTTGTTTTTATAATGCGGATCTCTGTACAAATGGACAACATTTCCTTTATAGATATTATTTAAATGTTATATGTTAATTTATTTAAATGTATAAACTCAAGCAACTAAGGATATCTTTTGAATCGTGGAATAAAAATTGACGATAACAACAGGTTATAAGACTTGGATTACCAGAGCTTCAGAAAAACAACAAGTATATTTCTACTGTTCTACCGCCAACCCAAATAATAAGGCCAAGTTATCATCATCCACTAACAGGCACTTAAACCTCAGAAAAGATGCAAAGATCTTTTATATGGTTAACGTTTAACCATTTTTAGGATCCAAGAGTTTTAATGACGAACTAGAATTTATTTTGTTGTGAAAACTTAATCAAAAGGGATTCTGAAGATTATTCGTAGAGTGGAATTTACTACCAAACTGCCAACATGGAGGTAATCGTTGTGGTTAATATAAAGTCTCTAGCTTAACTGATCAAATATTATGAAGAGTTATACTATAGGTTCGAAACGATCAATATAAAAATTTATTTAAAAACGTAGTCAAACTTTCAGTTACAAATTAAATTGGTTGAATTTCAAAACTTCAACTTTAAAAAAGTGCGTTTCACTAAACGGGCTAATTTCTCACTCGAGTATGGCGAGCGAGGTACATTCAATGAACACTCTTTAAATGGCAAACTTGGAAATATTATCTGATTCTAGTAGTGACAAGGTCCGTGAAAAACTATTACATAGAAATGATGGTTACATTAAATTTATAATGTTTCACCACTTTAATATGGGTGCCTCTGATTGGTCGTTTTATTTGTGTTGTATTTGGTTCAATCGTGGTGTGATATTGTATTTGTTCTTGTGTTAGTGGTGTGAGAATAACTTGTGGATATCTTATAATGGGTGTGCAATTGATTGCTTCTGATGTTGTGGCAGTCTGTAGTTCCAAGAGTGGGTTGGATTCTGCTTGTTCTATTGTTTCTATTTCTTGTGATAGCTAAGAAATGTGATTTATAACACGTTGTGATAGTTCTGTGATTGTGCTAGAATCCGGTGTTGTGATAATAGTGTTAGTGTTTAGGAATTTGCGAACTATGTGAAATGTGTTAACAATGACTGCCTTCTGCATCTGTTTGTAAGTGTTTGGCTGGAGATCTAGTGTCTTAATGTTTGTATATAGTGTAATGTGTATGATCCCAGTCGAACTAATGATCAATGGAACCACTACTACTTTGGGCATGTTCCAAAGACGTTGTAGCTCAACTGCAAGGTCTGTGTATTTTGCGTGTTTTCTGTATTTGTATTTTGTATGTTGTGAGTGTTTGGAACCGCTATGTCGATGAGATGTGTAACTTTATCCATTTTATTCACTAAAACAATATCCGGTCTATTGTAATGTATAGTTTTATCGGTAATGATTGTTTTATCCCAGTATAGTTTATGTGTTGTATTTTATGATACTATTTCCGGTCTATATTTATAGTATGGCGAGTTGTCAGTTGTGAGTTTGTATTTGAATGCGAGTTTTTAGTGTATGATTTTTGCCACTTGATCATGTTTGTGTTTGTAGAATGTGTTCGTCATGTGGTTACGTGATCCAGTGATGTATTGTATGGTTTCTGGCTTATCGTGACAATTTCTGTATGCATCTGACAAAACTGTTTCATCTTTTAAAATGTATTTTTTGTAATTTTTAGTTAGTACAGTTTGGTCCTTACAGCAAACATGAAACCTTCGGTTTCCGAGAAAATTCCGCTTCCACTCAACCAGGATTGCGACGCAATTTTGTAGACATATGATTGGTTGAGTTCGTGAGGGAACCTTCCATGGAGAGCTTCTGTATCCATGCCTGCACTTTTTCTGTGTTTGATACTATGGTTTGTGTATTTTCTTGTGTACTACTTAATTTTAAAGGCGTGAATGATTTTTCTGCTAAAGTTATTGCTGTGTGTAGGTGTGAAGTGAGTTTTTTGTTGTGGAAAAATCTATGCAGTGTATTTATTTGTAGAGGTAAGCTTCAAGGTCTGTTTTTGTCCATTTGATGATACCAAATGAATACGTTAGTATTGGAACAGCGTATGTGTTTACAGCTTTGATTTTATTGCTACCATCAAGCTGTGTCTTTTTGTGGTGGATGATTCGTGATTGTGGGATTTCGAGATACTTGTAGTAATCTCCCTCCTCAGTAGGCTCTATGATAAGTCCATCCTGAAGTTTGAATCCTCCTTTGACAGTGGGTTAAGAGCTTGGCAAAACGAAAGGGGACTTAAGGAATCTCCCTGGAAAATGCCTCTTCGGATATGTATTTGGTTGGTTTCTATATTCATGCCGTTTATGTTATAAGCAAGCGTTGTATTCCACATTTTCATTACATGGCTTAACAGACGAATGTAACGTGGTCCTCTAACTATGAGTGTGGAGAAGTGTCAAATGCTTTTCTGTAGACCGTGTATGCTGTATGTATGTTTCTGCTAGAGTGTTGTGCTTGTTTCATTACTAACGAGTCAATAATTAGCTGCTCCTTGCAATCTTGTGAGATTCTTCTGCAGCCTTTTTGCTCTTCTGTTTAAATGTTGTTTCTGTCGTATATTGATCGTATATTTTGTCTAATATGCATTGCGTAAGAAGTTTGAATGTTGTCGAAAGAAAGGTGATTGGTCTGTATTTCGAAGGGTCTATTGTGTCAGCGGTTTTTTGTTTTAAATAGTTTTACCCTGTGTTAAAAATATAGGTATTGTTTGTGGGTTATTTAAAAATTCTGTGAAGTGATATGCTAGGAGCTTTCTAATAGTGCAAATTTTTTTATGACCTTAGTAATGTCTTTAATAGTTATGTCGGTGTATGTCATTTTGCGAATGTATACTCATTGTGGCTTCGTTGTGTTGAACTCGGTTTGACCACAGGTCAGACCAATATTTTTCAACTGAATCCTGGGTCGGTTCACCATTGTTTGTGTTCATTGTTGTGTTAAATGTTCTGTAAAAAAGTTGTTCATTGTTCGAGAATTATGTGTTTTGTTTTCTTCTATTTGTTGCTTTTTTGTATCGGTGTAATCGTTTTGTGAAAACTGACAATTTTTTGTTGTAATTTGTCTTTAATGAGTATAAGGTTTGTGTTCGGTTCCCTGTGTTTTGAGTGTAAATAATGTTGTTGTGTAATTTTATGTATATGTCGGTTCCTTGTACGTGTTCCATGTACGTGTTCCTTGTGTGTATGCGTTTATTCTTGCGAGATCTCGCCTGATGTCCTCCCTGCGGGACATAAGCCGAGACTGTACCGGTGAACTCAGCAAGATTTCAGTTGAACTCAAGCTGGATTTGTATTGCAGACAGTTTGACAGAATAATATTTTACTGCGTGCATTTCATCATATGTAGTGAGAATAAAATTTATCGAACCCACAAACTGAGACTGGTCGAAAAAAAACTCAAGGCGTGCGTATCCTCAGGGCGTCATGATTGTTTGTGTAAACCTGCCCTCAAACAGTCGCTCGTTGAACTAAAACATAGCTCATATTATTACAAAAATAACCAATAGTCGTGGACCAAATACCAACTCTCACAACAAACGCATACAAAGTTGGCAATGTTGACCACATTTAAAAAAAACTGAAAACTTTGAACATATCGCTTTAGGAACAAAATCTTGCACTAAACCAAAATTATTAACCCGGGTGATTGTTTTTATTCCAATTGAGATATCAATCATATTCGCTTCTTTTTCACCGTATTTGTTTACTGTGGTTGTGTTATTAAGGAAATTAAAATAAAATATTACCAAAATTAATGAAGCAAAAAGAAATGTATATAAGTAACAAGATGACATACTTTTCTTATATAATCCCACCTAATGTTGTGAAAATTGGTTGATTTAAAGAAAACACATTTAAGAAAATAGAAAAAGTAACGAGAAAAACTCATACCGAAACCTACTCACTCAATAACATTTAACCCTCTTATTACTACATATTGGGATCTGTCTCCATATATGAATATTTTCATTGTTGTGCGTTGTAGCTACAAACACATGTGTTGATACATATACCATAATCACATCTTTTATTGAAAATATCAAGAAAATGTGAAAATACGAAAAGAAAATGATGTGTTTTTGCAAGTATATCTCTTTTATTGTTTGAACTTCTTATTATGGATTGAATGAAGAAATTGAAGATATGAGAAGTAAAGTTATACTTTTCGGAGGTTGGTATAAGTGGAGTTGAATTGTTTTTGACTATCAACCAAATTAATGTAGTGAAATTAAATAGAATTGTGACAAATAGTTGATGTGGGTCATTTGAATAACTTCCATGTTTAAATGATAATAAAACATTTTTAACACATAATATCATCACACTACAAACTTATACGAAAATTAAATATAATTTCGGATTGTTTTTTGTGAACAATTAAGCTTAAGTACATATTGGAAATCACTTGAATTTTGCAATTCGAAATAATTTTTCATTTTCTCTAAAATTCCTTTAGAAAACATTTTGTTGTGTTTCGTTTCAGAATTCGAACTACATTCATCAGAGACACATTGTTCAATTCCGTGTGTCTTACACAACTTAGCCAAAGCGGCGATGACGAAACATATTTTAATTTTGATGTCCAGATAATTTCTAAATTGAAACTTCATCAATTTTTCATATTTACTTAAGTTGAATTTTTCATCTATGATTACATATTGAAAATTGTATTTCTTTGGTATTTTTTTGTATTAAATTTCTAGATATTACGATGTGTGAATTCATAGGATGAGAGAATATTTCGTCAACATCTAAGTCAACATTCTAATCAACATCCTAAGTCACGGGTGTAAAGTCATTATTGATTGTTGCCAATCAATGCGAAACTTAATATCTGACGTAAAGTCAATATGTTGTTATATTTTTGGTTAGGAAATATAGACAGCGTTAAGGGAATTTTTTAAATTTCGGATTGGTTTTTGTGAACAATTAAGCTTAAGTACATATTGGAAATCACTTGAATTTTGCAATTCGAAATAATTTTTCATTTTCTCTAAATTCCTTTAGAAAAAATTTTGTTGTGTTTCGTGTCAGAATTTGAACAATGTGTCTTGTCTCTGATGAATGTAGTTCGAATTCTGACACGAAAATTATTTCGAATTGCAAAATTCAAGTGATTTCCAATATGTACTTAAGCTTAATTGTTCACAAAAACCCAATCCGAAATTAAAAAATTCCCCTAATGTTGTCTATATTTCCTAACCAAAAATATAACAACATATTGACTTTACGTCAGATATTAAGTTTCGCATTGATTGGCAACAATCAATAATGACTTTACACCCGTGACTTAGGATGTTGATTAGAATGTTGACTTAGATGTTGACGAAATATTCTCTCATCCTATGAATTCACACATCGTCAATATCTAGAAATTTAATACAAAAAATACCAAAGAAATTAACTATAATATTTAGTATAAGAACTGAATCTAAAAAATTATGGTGCAAATTTTGAAACTTTTTGCAATCCATACAATTTTAGAGCGATCTAGTTTCGAACCAATGAAGAAAGTTTTAAACTTTAAAAAAGTTTATCATTCTCGATCAGGGCTAGCCGACTAGATAAACTCTACCAAAAAATGTCAACGCTAATGTATATAAACCAAAAATTAGGTTACAACTCTAGCGAAGTGTAAAAACAAAAAATTTACATAAACATACATTTAATAAATTCAGGTTTAGTCAATTAATTTCTCTGGTGATCACTGTTATAATATTTAGATACATAAAAATGATATATGATTTATATTTTTACCAATGTGATAATATATAAACTATATAGCGTATGGAAATCTGGTGCGGTTATCTGTTATCTTTTTTCGAGATACGGATGAATTTAGTTGCACTTTTAAACAGCATGACATTATACAATGACATAAACATAATGAAAGTGTCACTAACCCTCAACAAAAAACATTGAAAAAATGTATATTTTGCATTGAACATATTATCATTAACTAACTATTTAACTATAAATTTTTACAAAATAAAATTAAATTAGTGATTCAAAATTTATGAAAAATAATATATTAATATTCTTACTTCTCGTTTTTCGAAATTACAGCTTTTGTAGGATGGGCATATGGTATTAAAACAATAAGTTTAAATAATGGATCAGCATTACATACCTGAAAAAAACATATAAAAATGGTTAACATTTCAAGTTTTTAGTCAATTTAAAATCGATAAAGTAAAAACAAAGAAGCTTTTTCCATCCAAAGAAACGAAGAAATAGAATTCTAGAAGACTCATTCATTCATAGAAGGACTCATTCAATAGTCAATTATACTTTATAAAAAAATGAATGTTACACGTACACCTTTCATTTTTTTTTTATTCTTCGAAATAGTAGATTTCATCTGCGAAAATATTTATTGCACGCGAGAAACTAAATGTTACACACCAAAATATTTATAAAAAAAAATTTAAGCTTAAACTCATGCACGCCATCTTCATTGTAAGATTTGTACTAAAATATATTACTAAGAGAGAGACATGTATTCTAATTTATGCTAAAATTATACTAAAATTGCTCAATCAAATTAATCAACTTATATTTTTGCAAAAAAATGGAATCGAGCATTAGTAATAATAGGGTAGCGAAAATCCGAAATTCTACGTCCCACGCCGTGCTACCTGGGTAACGCTAACAGAATTAGGTTGGTGTAGTTGAGAGGGGCAGAGTAAATACTGCTTATACTCAATGATTCTGCACCATGGCGAGTCATTGGCGCCATAAAACCAGTGCAACTCAAGCGTCTGTTCTCCATGTTAGGGGCGGCTTGGAGCGGGCGTCTGTCTTGGATCAAGCGGCTCGCTATATAAACGTGTAGAAAGCGTCTGTTCTCCATGTTAGGGGCGGCTTGCAGCGGGCGTCTGTCTTGGGTCAAGCGGCTCGCTATACAAACGTGTAAAAAAGTTGTTTCTGGTGACCTTAAGATGCAGAACGAACCCATTCACGAAAATTTGGGTTGGGCGAAGGGCTAACACCCCATTTCCGTAAAAAAATTATTGTCATGAATTCTGTACACAGGCCTCGGAATATCTCGGATTCAATATTGGAACGACCTCGGAAACTGTACCCGGACTACGATTTAAAAATGGGAACCTGGAACGTGCTAAGCCTCAGAAGACCAGGAGATCTCCTAAAACTAACACAACAAGTCGAGAGCTACACACTGGATATAGTGGCATTACAAGAACTAAGATGGCCAGGGAGTGGAATCCATGAAACAGCGAAAGGATACACTCTTTATTATTGCGGTCATCAAAACGGAGGAGAATTTGGAGTTGGCTTTCTTATACACCGTCGCGTGAATCAGCATGTTATCGACTTCTGCCCAATTAATATGCGGTTATGCACACTGAGAATCCGCACGCAAAAATTCAATGTAACGATCGTCAATGTTCATGCACCTACTGAAGATAAAGCAGATGATATTAAAGACCTGTTCTTCCTAGAACTCGAAGAAGTCATCAATAACATCCCGCGGCACGATATAAAAATCGTGGTAGGTGACTTCAATGCTCAAATTGGTAGGATTGCAGAACTTAAAACACATATCGGCCCCAACAGCTTGCATCATACCAGCAACAATAACGGTTTTCGCGCAGCCGAGCTGGCTATGATGTATGATCTAGTAATTTCCAGCACTTTCTTCCCTCACAAGAGAATTCACAAAGCAACGTGGAAATCAAATGACGGAAGAACAGAAAATCAAATCGATCACGTCATGATCTCTAAGAGACACTCTACAAGTGTAACTGACGTTCGATCATACAGAGGTGCTGATATGGACACCGATCATAT